>CM037918.1:8806447-9406447 GCA_021346845.1 Apeltes quadracus
AGGTAGTGTAAAGCACACCTCCAAGTTCATTCATTTCAATAAAATCCATCCTCATCCAAATACAAATGTCTTTATCCATCCTTACGCTTCTACATTGAAGCTAGTGTGCAGGACCTTTTACATACAAATAGATGTCTTTTACATTCAAGCCTTTGCCACACAAGTTCACACAATGCCGATTAATCCCATCGTCGCCGAGGAAACCTCCCTATTAATCACAGTGCGTAGAGTTGAGCAGTCTGGAGTCTGTGGCAACTTTCCCCGCACTGACACATGTATGCAAGCCACCTCACAAAAACCGACCCACTCCCCCGGAAGGACCTTTTACTTAAGTCCTTAATCTGCACACTACGTTTCTTTTTTATCTGGAGCATTCACTGCATTTCTTCTATACTCCTAGCTCTCCCATGTGGTAATCATTCTCCCCGCCAGAGGGTGAAGACAAAAGTTTCACCCTTCCACCCGCCAGGTTATTACACAACACTTCGAGCAGCATGTTTTTCAATGAGCAAAGTGTTTGTTAACAACTATATCTTCTTACTTGTAGTGCTCCAGAGATTTGTCGAGGTTTTCCAGCTGAGCGGAGGGTGAAGAGCTGATCAGGCGGCTGTAGAGTCGGGCCACTCTGAAGCGGGCCACCAGAGCCGGTCTGAGCACCTCCTCTTCCAGGTGCTCTGGAATCTTCCCGTCTGGAGAACATAGAGAGTCTAGGAACATCTGGAAGTATCTAGAAAGGAGAACACAGGACCTCAAAAATATGATTGAATGAATGTAGATGCACAGAAATTCAAGGGCCGTCCACACACACACACACACACACACACACACACACACACTCACTTGGCAGAGGCAGAGCAGAGATTGTTGAATTTCTTAATGGTGTGGTTATCTAGGGTCTCTGAATCAGCCTGTCTGTTGGCCAGCGTCAGTTTCAGATCCATCATTTCATTGTAGATCTCCGCCAACTCAAACATCATCTGTCTGCGGATCATTAGGTAGTACTGGCCGTTCAAGTCTGTAAGGAGAATCACAGAAAGTCAGATATAATCAACTATGTCACCTTGCATGGACATACGCGTTGAAGCTTTTGTTTTAATATTCGAAGAGACCAAAAAATCAGTTAGAACCAAGTTGGCGCAGTACCATTGCAGATGGGCTCCAGCATGTCAACTCTGCGTTTGTGCATCTTGCAGCGTCGCTCCAGATCCTCTTCATAGAAAGCAAGGGAGCGGAACAGAGCACTGTGATCCTGCAAGATCTCTACGTGGTCCGTCACATAGCCGTCCATCTCAAAGTACTCCTTGGCCTGCGAGAAAGAGTTTAATATGTTTAGCAGGTAAAAAATAAACAATCCGTGTTGCTACTTTTTTTTTTAATGTAAACCTGTGGGGTGGAAATAACGCAATCCAATATTTATTTTTGCAGACAGAAATTCTAGATCTGTGCTCCTTATATAGTTTCCTTATTGGTGTGGAATACACAATTATTCTGAAGTGCTAAGTTGTTAGCAGCTTTAAATTATACACCAGGATGACAGAACCCTACTGTTTCTTATGGTAAATATTTTAGACAGCAAGATGCTTGAGAACTTGAGTAACAATTAAAGTGGTAACAGTATAGTATATACTTGGAGTCTGTGATCCACTGCTGTGTATTGAGTTACTTGAATAAGAGACTTTAAAATGATGATGTCAATTTGTCATATACATTTCCATTTTTGCGTGTGTGGTTGTGTGTCTTTTCTTTGCATACCTGAGTGACATAATTCTGTCCCACCAGAAAAACCGCTCTGGCATCAGTGAAGTCTACTGGCAGCGAACAGGGAACCTGTAAAAATATAGAAATAAATTCAATCTGCTATTATGAAAATGTCTGCTGCCCACTGAAGATGCAATTATCCTAAATCCGTATTTGTCGGATTTCTGGATTATAGATACAGGTTGATACGATCACAAACATCTCTTCTAATGCTAATTAATGACATTTAGGAGCCTGTAACTGTAACGTATGATTAATAAAAGGGAAGCGTTGGTGTTACTGCTTCCGACACAGGAGTCGTGATACAGGATAATGCAGAGCCGTACTACATCATTCCTCCCAACCACACATGAAAAGATTACGTGTAGAACGAGCAGCGTACTCGCCTTCTCTTCCAGACTTGCAATGGAGTCAAAAGTGTCCTCGGAGCCAAACAGGAGAGCGCTCTTCCTGCCCTTCTCTTCCTCCTCTTCCTCACGTCTCCTCGCCATCTTCATCTCTTCTTGACGATCAGTGTCGAGCTCCCCAATGCTGTCCTGGTCACACGCATGGGGAAATATTTTAAGGCGCAATGCAATTGTGTAGATTTAGGCTACGAGAGCCTTAAACATGTGGATGTTTCAGCAGAAACTTAAGTATATAAACACAGATATAAAAATACCACAAAAATACCACAAAAAATACCACAACAAAAAACAATCATGAACAAATCCTCTCAAAATGATTGTACTCAAGCATTATCTTCGGAGCCAAATTTCTGTTGCATTTCTAGGTATAGGTGTGGACTGAGATATAAATATTTTACACAGACTCACAAGTGCAACCACACACACACACACACACACACACACACACACACACACACACACACACACACACACACACAAACAAACAATTACGCCGTACCTCCAGCAGCTTCTTTGAGTCCTGCAGGAGGTTGAGACAATATTTGATCCAACATCTTGCAATCTCAGCTCTCTTCTGTCTGAGCTGCTCCCTGCGCTCACTCTCTGCCTCACCTGCGTCACACAAAGGGAGAGATACTCAGATATGCTGGAAAAGAGGGAAAGAATGGTTGATACATCTGGATGAAGTTTGACTGATTACAGTTTAATTAACCTATGGATTACAAGGAAAATGATTGAATATGCTTATTTTCGTGTGCGCGTTAATTAAATATTCACATGGACACTCACTCTCCTGTGCTGCAGCCTCAGAAGGAGCCTCCCCTGCCAAACCTGATATGACAGTAGCTGCAGAGAGACAATGTCTCCCTTCCATGTACAGACCCTAGAAATCACAAGCAAACACTCACACAACAGATCTCTTACGAGTTCTACAACAAACTTGCGAATCAAAATAAATGATCAAAATAAAAAAAAATCGACCACATGTCGAGTCTCAAAGATGTATCAATGAGATGGACCAAACCAATTTGAATGATATAAAACATAATCGTTTAACGGTTTTAAAACAATTAAAATCAATGTGGGACCTACCTTAGTGATGTAATACTGCGATAGTGTAGCAGCATTCAGAGCCCACTCCATTGGACTGAACTGATTTAACTGTAACTGTCTCTGCAGGGTGCTGTGGCAGTATTTAGCAGCACGCTCAGTTTCACCTGAAATACAAGAAGCCCCGGTCATTGCATGAAGCTAAACATTAAGAGAACAAAAAGCTTCGGTAAATCTATTTCAAACGAATAGAGTTCAGAGGCGCACTTTAGAAATGCCTCAAAAGTTAAATATTATGCAACTTCAAAAAGTACTCAGGATACATATAATGGGCAAGAGTTAACATTTGATTTTATGTGTTTACAAGTCAATATATATGCCTGCCAAGACTCACCAAGGTTTTTATAGACTTGAGCAAGGTAATACATGGTGTGAGTGTAGGCCAACTCAAACCTGGGCAGGGAAATTTGAAAGAAAGAGCGAAAAGGAGAAATTACTTGGAGGAACAAGACGGAGCATGACTGGGAAATATACAAATCTAAACTGTGTTTTGCTGAATGAATTTATGCATTTGGGCCTTTGAAAGTGATCAAGTTACCTCTTGGTCCTTTCCTGATGCGTGAGCAGGTTCTCCTCAGAAGCGAAGTACTCAGTCATATCAGGTAGGTGGACTCCCATCCTAAAAAAAAAAAACATAGCAGCTCCATAATTTTGTCATCTAGCTATTGCAAGAAACTAAAACTCTCAATACACTCAAGTATATTATTACAACCCACTCGTTGATAAAGCATATACTGTAAACTGTTTCTTGAGAAAGTTGGATGATATGGGCGATGTGAGGTTAACAGAAGATCCCCCTCCCTGCTCTTGTTTATCTCGCCGTGTCACCAGTCAATGTGAAAGCAGCTTCAGGTACCAACCTTACCTCCTTCATATAGCGTTGGTAGTTGGATTCTGCGGTTTCCAGAAATCCCTGAGACGTCTCAGTCTCATCTACGGCCTGCCCACAGGATACCCAACTGGTTCTGAGAACACAAGCGACCCAATCAGCATCCTCTAATGACGCAGACATTTCCTAATAATGAACACAATGTTTGGGGTTGCAAATAATAGCAAAAAAAAAAGAAGATAAGTATTGGGATATTAAAACTGATATATATATATATATATATATATATATATATATATATATATATGATAGATATATATATATATATAAATAGGAAAGGATGTAAACAGATTTGTCACTAGGCCCACAGCGCTCCTTAAAAGGCATTATCGATTTTAATGTTGTTTATTATGATTCCGGCAGCTTCATAGCACGACTGAAGACAACTTAACCTGCTCGTTACCCTGACATGGATGAACAGAGACACGTTCTCCGACGTTACACTGCATCTCTCCAGCAGTTTCATGCAGCTCATCAGATGCTCCTGTCCGGCCGACAGCTCCTCCGTGTCGACGTGGTTGACTCCCAGATAGTACTCGATGGCCCCGAGTCTGGCGGCGCGCAGCCCGGCAGGCGAGTCCCCGTCGTAGCGCAGCCCGGAACCGGCCTCCCGCTGCCCGTCCACCGAGGGCTCCGCCGGCGGCCGCCCGCCGCTGTCCGCGCCGCTTTCCTCTTCGCCGGCCTCGCAGCTCTTGAGCGAGCAGTAAATCTCTGCGAGGAGCTCCCTGGCCTTGTACTTGGAGCGGAACGGCTCATTTTCGGGGTCGTTTCGTGATTCCACAAGAGTGAGGTTCTGGGCGTTGGTGAATTTGTGGCAAACGGCTCTCCACTCGTTCGCTGTTAACAGACGCCATGTTGGGTTCTTCTTTGACGATCAACTGCAGCTCTCGGAACCGGCTGGCTAGTGCTGCGTTACCGCCATCTACCGGAACGACTTAAACCAGGCAGAGTGAAATTTTAAATTATTTTATTTTCATACGTGTGTGTCTCCTAGGGTATGTTTTATGACCTGTGGTATAATATAACGTTAATATATTAAAGTTGTACTTATTTGTATAAAAGCTATATCAGTTTATGTACACTTGCACAATTACACTTCAGTATTTCCATTGTTTGCTACTAGAGTCCACTTGTTCAAAATACAGTATAATCCACCTTAATCATCATTACAAAATTGACATGCCACGTAAAAATGTAGGTTGCTTTTAACCATGTTGATTGGGAAATTGTTTAATATATCAATCCAGCTCAAAGAATGTAATTCCACATTAAGGGCTGGGGTTTATATGTGAAACATTATATAACCATTAGTTCCTGTTAATTTTATGTGTACGTTGTTTAACTTTGTTATGATTTGATGATTGGTGTTTAGTGTAAATTTAACAAGGTTGTTACGTTGCCGAGAAAAGTGTTAAGTTTAAACAGGAAGAAGTTGCCTCCTTCGAAACTTTAAAAAAATCATTGCAAATAAATCCGATGGATTATGTTCAAGTTGCTTTAAGACAGTTTATTTGAACAAACTCAAAGAGTCAAATCATGAATCAGAAAAAAATTATTTGGGTTAAACAATGGCAATAAATTATTGTGCACTACATTTGATAACAACACACAGTACATTTTGGTCAGCACTGACATAAGCAGCTAGTCTTAATAATTATACTTTCATCAAACCATGCCAAATTGGAAGCTCTAGACACACCGTTTTATTTTTACAGCATAACATTTTGCACAACAGAAAAAAAGCTTTTATCTCTGTGTGTACTCAGTGTTTAAGTAAAGGTTAACGGATTAAAGTCCACATTTTTGGCAAATGATAATCTGGCATTGTGTGGACATCACAAACTGACTTTAGGTGAGTTATCGTTCAAATAATAATATTATTTCAATTACTAAGCAGGTAAGAAAGTAATAAAAATAATAACGCTGATAATCTTAAATGAGATGAATGGTGACTAAATTGTGCAAGGCAGCAAATTATCAGGCTATTTTTCTGAGAATACATTTGTCCCATCATATTTCTGTTTGTCTATGTGTGTAGAAATTGAATGTTCCAACCCTCTTACCCCAAAGAAACACAGCAGTTGACCTATCTTCTTGGAGGAAAAGCATCTGCTTTCTTCCACTCTGTGTATTAAAAGTGACTGAAAAATTCATGAGGATGAGCCACCAATGTAACAATGGTTTTTTAAACGGTGAAAGTGCCATTGTTTAGATGATTAGATAAGATGTTTGGATGCTCCATTTTTGATATCCAGGTTTACGTGAGTGTTGAAGCAGCAGGGTTCCAGAGCAACGTTCTGCATCAGCTTCACTCTGCCACTACGATTGCTTTTTCTTCTCCATGCTGTAGTAATACAGAAAGAGTTATTTACAAACACACATCATTATTAAGTGCTGACTGAATGTCCCCCTGAATTTCCCCTTGATAACGTTCATCTTTGTCTCAATTATATTAGTGATTGGTGAAATAATGGTGAAATAGCCATAGTGGCTAAATTAAGACTTGGTTGAAGAAAAAGACAATGGAAAGACGATTCCTTTTTTTGACATTATATTTTCAAACTATTAGCTAAAAAAGAACATCATGATCTAAGGCTGAATACACAAGATTACAGCTTCAAGACAAAACATGTTCTATGGATAAGTTATTGGGGAACATGACATAAAGCCTTATTCTTATTATTCGTATGTAGAATTCAGCTTGGAAGGGGACAAAATGTGGTCTAACAGTGTTTTGTGGCACCTGATTTATTTACGGGAACAAATGAAAAAAAAATCCGATCATAGAATATTGCTTACTTGTATTTGATGAGACGACCTCCCTGGATTAGTTGTGCTGACTCATTGGTCAAATGGCAAGCAAACAGAAGCCAGTTGCGTGGCTGAACCTTGTAGGCGAACCTCATGAAGAGCAGTGAGTAGCACGACAGAGCTGAGAGGAAGGAGAAAAGCAGGCTCCATTTCATGACAGCACGGTCTTCTTTTAAATCACTTACTTATAACATATCAAGCATCTAAATGGGGTGGTGGGATTTGACCACAACCATAAACGAATGGGGGAATCGTATGAACTCTTCATGTGTCCCATTGGGTGTATCTTATCTTACCAAAGGTCATCCTGCCACTGATAATCTCAGGGCTCTTCTTCATATCTGTGATGGCAGCTATGGGAAGGCCCCAGTTTGCTACAGGTCCCCAGAAATGCTGTACAAATACACACAAAGTGACAAAGGACAGTTTGAACTACACACAGTTTATGGTTTGGGCCGTGGTTCAAGATGCTCGAAAAGTAAAACAGAACTACATTTTTAAATTCTTAATGGTAAAAGCCGTATCATGAATCGGAAAACAATATAAATGATAAAAAGTACTGATTTCAAAAATATGAGAAAACCTGTGTGCACAAATTATATTTTCCGTTTTGGGTATGACACAAACAGAAAGATAGAAATCAACAGGCAGTCATAGACGAGAAGAAGAGACAGATACTTTAAGGACTTACCGTGCTGTTGAACAGGTTTCATTTTCATGGCCACAATCAAGAGAGAAAAAAAGAAACACAGATATCATAATTAGAATCCCGCCACCAAAAATGGGTAACAGGTTTTTTTCCGACAATTCACAAGTGACAAGAAACCTGCTCAATTTAAAGAGATCAGGTTTGACAGGAAGTAGCATCACCTGCGTCACCTTGCTTTGGTTCTACATTGGTAAATTACTTAATATGGAAAAGACCATATTATAGTAACATCGTGACAAAAGAACCTTTGTTGTGTTAGAAAACCATGTGCTTATTGCCACATGTATTTCCTCACCATATCTACAGTGCATTTCTTTGATCATTGCATCGGATGTTATGAATGTAAACAAAGATGGCCACTTTCACCACAGAGTCACAATTCAATCTGCGCATTGCTGTTACACTGTTAATGTGTACATGTCACGCGGGCATCATGTACACGTTAACCACCGTCTTTAAACGTGTCCAGAAACAATAAAGCAGTTCACTCCGGTTGACTTTGTCTCGACATGTTTTTTGTTGTTGCGGCAAACCCACCTTCAAAGTTGGCGAATTAAGTTTCGGGGTGTCTCAACAATTGTAATGTAAACTAATTATATCAGACATATTCTCTACAGTCCATTAATTTAACAGCAACCGCATAAACTGGAGAAAGAATCGGTCAGTCTGTGGGTTAACATTAACTTTCTAACTTCATGTTACAGAAACTAATCGTCCTTGAAAACAACAGACAACCGAGCGAAAGGACAGCAATAGCAAATAGCAGCAACTAGTAACACACACATTGGATATTAGCACACTGCTTTCTGATCCAATCGGGATAGTAAATTCAACCTTGTGTTAACGTTATCGAGATATGACGCTTGAATACCAAATAGCAAACGTGCCTTTAGCATGCGGGCTAATGGAACATTTTAATAGCTTTCATTTATATACCTTGTCAAATAATCCCTGAACTCTTTGCTCTTCAGATGGTCAATAGCTTTCCGTGCAATTGTCGCAGCCATGGTTTGATGTCGGGACCGGGTCTTCTAGGCAAGAAACGCAATCTGTCTCTGCTGAAGGGCGACTGAAAACGCAGCTCAGAGGACGACCGGTCTGATTTCCGTTCAAAACATTGGCACTATACGACACTGTTCGCAAATATGCATACTGTAGATCCCTCGGTCGTCCTAGTTTACAGTTTACACTCGGTACGGTGTACATTTTGCTGATGCAACGAGAGCAACTTATAAAGGACGACACCAATGGTTTTTAAAACAAACCCCCAAGTTTTTCAAGCAGGGGTTTGAAGCCATTACATATATTTTCAGTTGAAATGGACCCAGATTGATAACCAACTGATTCCAGCCATTAACAGATAATACAATACGAACAACACTGTGCCCTACAAAATATGAAAATAAATGTAATGTAATAAAATGGCAAAATATCCCATAACAATACATGCAGATTAACTAAAACAGCTGTGTTGTTGCGCAAAGTTTACCATAAAAGTCAAGGTATATTCATATACTTTAAAGAAGAAAACACAATTACAAAGTGGAAGCTGCAGTAGATGCTGAGGTGGTCTATACATCGATAACTGACAAGGCCAGGTGAGGTGAAGGACTCTAAATAAAACAAAAAAAAACATTAAAATGCTATTTACCTTAAATTCTCTGTTCTTTTAGACATCTGCTAAATAAAAATGATAAAATACATTTTTAGCACAGTTTATTGAAATCCAATTATTTATTGATCATTTAGATCTACATTTTCCTTTTAGCTGACACATTGATCCAAGTGACAGTAAGTGCACTCAGACCCATAACAACAAGAAGAAAGTACAATTTGTTAAGGTAAGCCAAGTTACAAAGTTCTATAAGTGCATATCATCTATTTATTCCTTTAAAGATACACATTAGAGAAAAGACAAAGCGACCGATAGCGGATACTTGCATACATTTAAAACGGTCCGCATGTCATTAAATGGACATCAGTGTCCACCATTGGGCCTCACTTCTTCATAGTTCTTGACCACCTGGGAAATCCTGACGACTTTAATGTCTTCTGGTATTTTATTATAGTCTGACCATAGGTACTCAGGTGACAGCACCTTGGTTGGCTTGTTATACAGCAGGTACCTGCACAGTAAAGAGACGGATAACCAACATAAGACCCAAGAAAATAAGAAAGTTGGTACGTTCCATTATTCTAAGAAAACAATTTTATGAAATGTGACAAGCAATCTCAGAAAGAAAATATATCAGAAATGATTTTTTAGCAGGTTAGACTCTTTTTATTACAGAAATTAAAATATTTGAAAAAGGGGATAAATTGTGAAACTGTACTTGTTGAGGTGACTCTCTTCCTGCCACACAGCTTCAATGTCATTCTTAGCATCTTCCTCAGACTGTGTGTAACAGTATCTGATTACACAAAAGAAGTAGAAAAAAGTCACTGTAAGGTTTCATGTAAAATACATGCATTTTAAACTTAAATTAGTTGTGGCAATCATTTCAGAAACTTATCAAAGGTTGAAATAATGTTCTCACAAATGGCGGAAGGTCGGAAAGCAAATCTATTTGTAAAACATAAATGTAAAATGTAGATATAGTGACAGTGTTTCTTGCTCAAGCTCCCAGAACTGGAGGAGAAGCAGTTCAGTAAGGGAGACACAGGCTTCAGTGGTGAAAACCGCTGTGTCAAAGGGGGAGAGTTCAGAAACGGAAGCTTTCGTAGTTTAGGGAGAAACTTGTGCGACATCTGCTGGGAATTTGGTTCGTTACTGTTTAGATGTTTAAAGAGCAATGCGGTTTCGACTATGGTGATTTTATCCATATCTGGTAACCCGCTATGACTTCTTTAAGCAGGTTGTTTATGTGTTGGGTTAGATATTTGCACTATGATTAAGTTAGTTCATGTAATACTATTCTATTTTCTTGTATATACTGTTCATTTTTATATTTTATAACCTGTTATTTCGTTAACTGTAAATGTTTCTGCAGCGAAAACCCTTACCCATGCGTGATTAATTAAGTATAATAGTAACCTTTTTATGTCTGGTTGAGCTTTCATCTGAGCTTTTAACGATACATATTCTCATAGAATAATGGAATAATGTACCCTTTCTCAAATAAAAATATCTATCAAGATGTACATGTACTATGCATTTAAGCAAGTAGCGTCTTACGTAATCGTCTTACGTAAGGTTTCTATCGCTTCTATTTCTTTGTCTATCACTTCTATTTCTATGCCCGGCTTGTGAACACGCCTCCTCGCAGCCTTGCGCGTTCCTTTCCATCCGCGTGCCCGTGGTTTGTCCTGCGTCTACACTGAGGGATTCCATCTGGGAAGAGAAATGCCGACAAAAATCATGTTAGAAACTGAAGATCAAGCCATGGATGACAACATGGACACCGCCGCGGAAGCTAAACGCCTAAAGGTGAGCAGCGCGAGTCGTGTCGCACCTGAACGGACAGAGAAAAACGTTGAGCTGCGGCTCCCCCCCGTGTTTAACAACACGTGCTAGCTCTGTGCTAACCGACCGGCTACGGTTTGGGTAACCAACTCCTGGCGCTAAACAAGGAGTAAAATTTTATACCAGTAGTTTAGTACGACACTGTGAATTGGGAATGATTTACAATGTGGGCGAGCTACTGCCAATGTTAGCATACATGATTAACTTAGCCTATCTCTCCAAGGGGAAATGCTAGTACGACAACGTGGAAACCTTAAACAACCACCCACGTCTTTGTGTATCTGCGCTCCGGGCGCCATCTGATGACGTAATATGCAGCTGGACTCGTCAGCTGTTAGTCGGGCCTAAACAACAATCTGCTTGTCCTGTTTGATTTTAACTGTAGTTCACTTACAGTAAATACTCGTAGTTGCGATGCGTCTGAAAAATGGCCACCACAAGTTTCCAAAGCGAAAATAAGACGTAACGAATGTCTAAGTAGACCAAAGGGTTTTATTTCAGTTAATATTTCTTACCCGTTGATCTAGATCGCATTACATTTTAATGCAAAAAGTGTTAAAAGTAAATTTAAGCTTCTTAATTTTTCCCCTCTACCATTTGTATCATGGGGGCGCCGCCCCCACCTGAAGTTTAAATAAAAGTTGATGTAATTAAAATACCCACCTATTTTGTGGTGCAAGTTATTTACTCTTCTGATATGATTCAGTTAAACTGATCGTAATCATTAAAAGAAAGTAATTCGGTTGTGATGACTGTTTTTATATACAATAATCATTTGAGTCACTTAAAAAAAAAACTGCCGTACTGAAGATAGTTGTTTCCAATAGCTGTTTTCTTTTACTACTTTGAAGCTTCAGGAAGCTTTGTGCTGAAATAAGGTTTTGAAGCTTCATGCGGCAGAAAGCACAGTGACATCTAGTGGATTATAGCAGCTGAATTTGCACAAGCGTAACCGACTCCTGTTATTCTTTCTCTTAAAGAAAAAGAACAAAGAGGCGAAAGAAGCTAAAAAACCAGATGAACTTGGAAGAGCAGCAGGACCTTGACTGTGAACCTCCAGCACCAAAGAAAAAAAAGAAAAGAGACTCTCTTCCAGTGGACCAAGTCAGCGACCACGTTGAGGACACACCAGAGAAGATAAAGAAGGCTGAAGGAGACCCCGAGGTCAGTGACGTGTGTTACTATTTTAAATATGTGGTCACCCGGTGTGCATCTTCTTTACAAAATTGGCCTGGCTATATTTATTATCCATGGAGTGGTTTGTGGGACTTTAGATGATCTTTCCTGGTTAATGGTGAACCTGATATGAACGTCTATAATATCGTCTTAAAATCTTATTTTTGGGCTCAGAAAAAAAAGAAGAAGAATAAAAAGGCAGAGGCTGAAATAAATGGACATTCCATCCCAGACACCCCCGCACCCACACCTGCCCAGTCCAGTGAAGACTCGGCCAGTGACAGCGAAAAAGAAACGGTACGACACTGTTTCCCCTTTCAGCAGTTTTTATTGAATTTATGGCAATGTAGTTAGAAAATTAAGACTGCTTAAAATCGTGTCTAACTGTTTATTTGTTTTTAGGGGGAGACACCAGAGCAGAAGGAAGGGGCCTTCTCCAACTTCAGGATCTCACAATTCACTATTGATAAACTAAAAGGTTAGCATTTAACAGTATTAACATTTTCATACTAGTAGTTTTTACCACTGTGGATTGAGACTGTAGGTCAACTGATGCATGTTTGCTGCTTTGCAGTAAAAGGAACCTTTTGAAGATTATTGCGACCATTAACGTATCTGTCATGCTTTAGAAAAAAAGAATACACACATATTTTAATATGATTCACACTATATTTATTGACATTTGAATTGGATGCATAATTAACTGAAATAAGTGATTCCTAGTAGACTATCTCTTTTGTACCAACAATATCCTTTTGGAGTGTTGACTGAGTTTTGCTGTAGCTTCAAGGCTTTGAGGTGAATAAGGCATTTCCATAACTCTCCTGCTTTTCTACCCATCCTGTTTCCCACTTTCTTCTCCGTCTCCCTCGGTCACCGCTGCATCTTTTTCTCAGCTCGGGGAGCCACTTACCTGTTTGACATTCAGGTGAAGACATTCAATCCTGTTTACGATGGCGAGGACGTCATTGCCCAAGCTCGAACAGGAACAGGAAAGACTTTCTCATTTGCCATCCCTTTGGTGGAGAAACTGCAGACGGATTCAGCGCCGTCAACTAGAGGCCGGGCTCCCAAGGTGAGCACACACACACACACACACACACACACACACACACACACCCCCATCTCACCAATCCTAAAGCCACAGCTGCACTAGTAATATGTCCTCTGACAACATTTGTATGTGACTGAGCACCTTTTCCCCTTTTCTGTAGGTCTTGGTTTTAACTCCAACTAGAGAGTTGGCAATCCAGGTTGCAAAGGACTTCAAAGACATCACCAGGAAGGCTGTCTCTCGCCTGTTTCTATGGAGGCAGCTCGTACAACCCACAGCGTAATTATTTTAAGAGTTCATTTATTTACATGGATATGTTTAATGTTATTAAAATGTACTTAACATGAATACCCATTAAATGTGGAACACGACCATGTGAATATCAGGTCCTTGTTTATTTTTGACGGAGTTTCTCCTTCTATCTAGTTGACGCCATCCGAAATGGAATCGATATTTTGGTGGGGACACCCGGGCGCATCAAAGACCACCTGCAGAACAACAAACTCGACCTCTCTAAACTGAAACATGTTGTTTTGGATGAAGTTGACACGATGTTGGACATGGGATTTGCAGATCAGGTTGAAGAGATTTTGTCGACATCATATGAGAAAGGTAAAGGGAATCTTTGTTGTAGTTACCTGAAAACCGTTTTTGTACGTTTATAGCTTGTTTATCATATATGCAACCGGTTTGGCCTGAATTGCAGTCTTAAATTACTGTAGCAATCTGCGTCAAACTCCGAAGAACCCGGCCGCAAGCTTACAATTTGAAGTCTGGAGTGCGTCGTTAGATTGGATTTAAATAATGGTATAGTGTGGCCGTGAATGTAAAACGTGTGTATGTTCCTTTCCAGATTCCAACTCCAACCCACAGACCCTTCTGTTTTCGGCCACATGCCCTCCCTGGGTTTACGAGGTAGCCAAGAAGTACATGAGACCAGAGTGCAAACACGTAGATCTGATCGGCAAGAAAACACAGAAAGCTGCAACAACTGTAGAAGTAAGTTACTCATTTCTAATCCAGTTGGTCTGCCTAGCTGGATTAATGAAAATGTCTCCCCTTTAACTCCCGAGTGACGCTGAGGTTGAAAAGTGGCCGGTGGTGTGCCAGTGTGACTCAGCCGATATCAGGACTGGTTCCTGCTACTGCTAACTGGCTTCTCTCCCCAGCATCTGGCCATAACGTGTCACTGGTCACAGCGCGCGGCTGTAATCGGGGATGTGATCCAGGTTTACAGCGGCAGCCACAGCAGGACCATCGTGTTCTGCGAAACCAAGAAAGATGCCAACGAACTTTCCACAAATGCCTCCATCAAACAGGTGGACACTTGCGTGCAACTTTACAGCGTTATCGGCAGTATAAAAGCTCCTAGGAAGAGGCTGGGAAACGTGTAATTTTCATTTTCTGACTTTACTTCTTCTCAGAGTGCCCAGTCCCTCCATGGTGACATTCCTCAGAAACAGAGAGAGATAACGCTGAAGGGCTTCAGGAACGGGGCGTTTGAGGTTCTGGTTGCCACCAACGTTGCAGCCCGTGGATTAGACATCCCTGAAGTTGACCTGGTGGTCCAGTGTTCTCCACCAAAGGTGCGTTGTGTTGCCAGTAGTAAGACTTTGCGTTTATCAAACATGCCACTTTTTCAATGGTAGCAGTGGATTTTAGATAAACATGTTTAGGGTTGGGTACCGAGAACCGGTACCAATATAACTTACCACAAACTCGGTAAGTTAACTTACGGTAAGTACCGGTACACGACCGGTACTTACCGTACCGAAACACAACGCAGATTTCGATGCTTCATTTCGGTGCCTGAGTCGATTTGAAAAACTTTATTTACACTACTCTGATGACTGTATCCCCGCAACAGCTAATGATGACAGCTTACCGTTTGTGTAGCAACAGCAGCTAGCTAACCATCTACCTTTATATTCATTCAAGTCTGTGTCCGTGTGAAGTGTTTCCGGTGCGCGCGTCTACAACGCGCCCCTCCCACCCCCCCCCCCCCGACCCTTCTCTTATTTTTACAAACCTCCAATTACTCAGGTAGTTAACGATAGTTTATCATTCGTAGCTTATAGCTACAGTAGCTAGCTAGAAAATGCCGAAAGGTAAACGGTCAAAAGTGTGGCTGTATTTCGCACAAAAAGCTCTGCGTCCGGGCTGGAGCCTCGTGCCGTCTGTCCCGCCTCCCCCTGCACCAATCTCAGCCCGGCGCAGTCGCTGCGGTCCGAACCTACAGTGCTCAACAACAGCCTGCCCCCCCACACCCACTAACCTCCCTCCACCCTCCCCCCTCCTGATGGTAAGGGCACCCTAAAAACGTTTTTTTTCTTCTAACAGTTAATATATTATTTCATATGTGTTAGTTAAAATGTTACATTTTTTGCCTTGGCAACAAAAAAAAGCCTTACATTAACACTGTCACTTGTCTTTTTTTTTTTCTTCAAAAAAAAGTACCGGTTTAGGCACCTGGTATCGTTTTAAAAGTACCGGGTTAGCACCGGTATCGGAAAAAAAACAAACGATACCCATCCCTAGTTATGTTACGTTATTATATGTTATATAAAAATGCCTCAGATTGAGATGGACAACTATTCATTTTCTTGAGTTGGTCACTTCTTCTCCCTCTAAATATTTTTCTGTCCGGTCGGTCTCAGGATGTGGAGTCCTACATTCATCGCTCTGGACGTACGGGCCGAGCCGGCAGGGCTGGAGTCTGCATCTGTTTCTACCAGAGGAAAGAGGAGGACCAGCTGCGCTACGTAGAAAACAAAGCCGTACGTGTTTGAATTCATTCCAAGTAGAAGACTGCATACATACACCCTACACTAAAATAGGATCAAGTTTGTTTCCACTGTGGCAAGAATTGAGGAGGGTTGCAGCTGCACTTGCACCCTGTAGTCTGAAATAGTGTTTATACATTTTACTGAAATTAAACATTCATTGTAACTAGTTTGTCCCCCTTCTCAGATGTTTCTATATTGCGTACCAACCAAAATACATTGTTTGTGTTTCCAGGGTATCACATTCAGACGAGTTGGCGTTCCCACTGCAAACGATATCATCAAGTCCTCAAGCAAGGATGCTGTCAGGTACATAATTCTGGATAGTGACGACTGGCTGTAACCATATTGTTTTGAATGAAACTACTTAATGGAGCGGTGTCGTCTGAAGTAAAACACATTTGTGAAAGTAAGCAATTAAGTTTTAGATGCCATCATTTATTTTTCTGTATCGAAATCCAGGTTTCTGGACTCCGTTCCAGTCACAGCTGTCGCGTACTTCAGAGCCTCAGCGGAGAAGCTGATTGCGGAGAGAGGAGCGGTTGACGCACTGGCCGCTGCCCTGGCACACATCTCTGGAGCCACGAGCCTCGAGCAAAGGTCACTGCTCAACTCTGATGCTGTAAGTTTGGTTTTATGCGGGTCACAAACAGCCTGCACATACTTTTTTTTTTCTTTCCAAGAGTCACTCTATTGTTTATAATCTTAACTCAGTTTTGTTTTTTTTGCAGGGTTTCACCACTATGCAGATGGTGTGTTCACAGGAGATGCATAATCTGGGTTATGCTTGGAAATCCATCAAAGAGCAGCTTGGAGAAGAGTTTGAGACCCACATTCAGAGAATGACCTACCTCAAAGGAAAAATGGTATGGAAACATACAAGTATGTTCACGTGGGAGGTGCTGATGGGCTTTATATGCACGTCAAAGAAATCAGTTAATTTTTTAAATTTCAATTTCAGATTGTGATGTATTTTATAATGTGGAGCTTGTCAGTTTCTGCTTTCTGCTCTTTGTAAAATGTGTTACAACTGGTTGGTGAGATCTTACTTGTTATGGCTTTTATTCTGGAAACCCAAAAGCTACATCGACTTGACTTGAAACACTCACCATCTCCCCTTATTGTGTTTTATAACAGGGCGTTTGTTTTGACGTCCCAGCAGGCAAAGTCAAAGAGATGATGGTGAGAACAACTCTTCGAGATTTTCCATGGACTGTTTATAATACATATGTTTTAAGATTCATTTAGTCAAGATAAATCATTTAAAGAAAACATGTTGACTGATCTCGTGGAACTTGACATTCCTGCTAACCTCCTTTTCACCCCACTTGATCCTTCAACAGGATGGCTGGACGGACGGTCGCCGTTGGCAACTGACTGCAGCCACAGAGCTCCCAGAACTGGAGGAGAAGCCGTTCACTGGCCGAGGAGGAGGCTTCGGTGGTGGAAACCGCGGAGGAGGCTTCAGAGGCGGCAGAGGTCGTGGTTTTGGAGGAGGCGGCGGCGGCCGTAGTAATGGGTTTCGCAGCGGTGGCTATAACGGCAACAGTAACGTCAAAGGAACACACAAACGCGACTTCGGCGAAGCTTTTGATTATTGAAGTGCCAACCTGTGGACTGATTGTAACTCCTCTGGCTGGCAGGGTTTTTATGGCCGGTCAGAGTGTAATTGATGCATTTCCATCATCGTCTTTCAGATAACCAGAAGCTTTATTACAGTACGTCAAATAACCAATATTCCCCCTTTCCAAAATAAAGTGAAAATCCCATCAGATCTGAAATATCAAATTTTTTCCGAATTGGACATTTTCTGTGTTTGGTTTACTAACGCAGCACCACTGCTTGCCATTTTTAAGGCCAGACGTGTTCCTTTGGAGAACCCATAAATTGAAACTCATGAAATAACTATTTTACTACACAAGTGCACAATTCCGTTGCCATGTCCTGAATGGCATAAGATCCAAACCATTTAGTACTCAACCTGTTGTAAAAGTTTAGCATTATATGGCTAGAAATTAAACAACCTTTTGAATGCGTCATTCATTGATTGCGACTTTGTTTGGGGAGTGGTGGCAGTACTTGAGCCTAATCCAAAGGTAGCTCATTCTGACCCAGCAACATGTTACACAACTACACTAGACAGCTGTGTGTAGAACCACAAAGGTGCACCGTCCTTGAAGACTCTGCGATGAGGTAGGCAGTGTGTTTCTGCCCTGCAGCCCCGGAGAGTGGGGAACAAATGGGTGTTTTAAGGCTGTTTGAATGTCGACCTGCTGCCAGCAGGTCAGTTGTCAGGTTAAATCTTCCCCCCCAAAATATATTTGGATGATTTGATTTTGCAATTGCCTCTATTTAATAACTGTTCTGCTTCTATTCATTTGAATAACATTAGTTATTAAAAAAGGTCAACTTGGGTTGTTAAGAGTTGTAAAATGCACCCAGTTCTATACATAATCAGTTGAGACTGCCAAGAGAGGGCACCAAGCCGAGGAAAAGATGGGAACTGCTTCACCTCACAGTCCAATAAACATGTTTCTGTGAGCATTAAGACGATCATTCCATCACATCAGGGCCTACAAGAGCCTTTTCTGGAATCATGCATGTTAATGAGATGAAAAGAGTATTTGCTGCTGGTTATTTCTATTTCATTTATAATAGAGATTATTCACTTTTCAAATTCAGTTTCCATGTTAGTTTACCGATGAACATTTTCTGCCTAGTGCCTTGTTACAATTGGTTACAATGTTGCCATCTTGACAGCTAACAAAATGTTAACTGTATTTTTCACACTATTTCATGTTGCATTCAAAAAAAGTACCTGGACTGTTATTGTCTTGGAGCGGCATATTTAAGTATTTTATTAGTTTTAAATGAATTAACAAGGAGCTCATAACTAGATTTACTTTTTAAAATGTTTTCTTCCATCCATATCAATATCAACACGATTAATAAAACCAAAATCTGTGGGCAAGCAAATAAAAACCTAAACTACCAACTATTTCTATTACATTTCTACTAATTATGTTAAGTGGGTCCTCTACAGGGAGGTTGTTCAACTCTTTCAACCCTCGATCTAGATAATATTCTTCAGTTTAGGGACTTGATTCAATATATGCAAGTTTCACAGCAGTTGCTGTCTCAAACAAATCACTTGATCATTAAAGAATGCTAAAATCCAATTAAAAAAAATGATTTTCTGTGACATCCGGATGAAGACTCGTGGTGAGGGACCTGCGGGTTGGGTTCTTGCTGGTCGCTGGCTTTCACTGGTTTCGGTAGGTTGTTATGGACTACAGGTCGTCATTGTTAAACGAAAGTCCATCTGCGTTCTCCAGGGTCAAACAATCATCTTCTTCCTCCTAGGCGGACAAAAAAAAGATGGATCCCTGGCTGAGACTGTTGAATTATTTGGTCTCTGGCTGCAAATGTTTGGCCATTGTTTGTTGTATTCAACTTTCACATAACACATATATTGGGGCATTTCTGCCTGATGAGAGAGAGAGAGAGGAGGATGACAAGCAGCCCGTGCAGGAACGACTGACGGCTCGTCACATTCTAATTTGTGTGGGTTTAAGTGTTGCTACTTACTTCGATTCTCTCTTTGTAGTCTTTCTCCGAGCCGCGATACGAGACCACGTGGATCAGAGTGTAGACTCTGCAAACAAAGACGCGCGACGATCAAACACAAGTAGAAAGTATTGAAAAAATGATATCAAGAGACAGATGTACAATAGTGAAGCAGAAGTAATTTTTTTATTTTTATACCAGTTTCAACTGATTTTTATTTATAACACAATCCAACCTCCTGTATCTCAAAGGATTGACAATTCAGTGGTTTGTGAGGCACATCAAGATCTTTGTTTGTTTGTGTGTGTGTGCGTGTGTTTACCTGTGATATAACATGGCCAGAAACTGGATAATGAGAAGAATAGCAAAGGAAAACAGGAACATCAAACTGAGAGGCTCCACCTGTCAATAAAAAACATGCTGATTACTACTTTTAAGTCACAGTAGCACCGACAAACATCGAAAGAGAGTCCAGATTCCTCTGTCACTCCGACGCATGCATCAAGATTGTCCTTACACTCAGGGGTTCGTCAGATAGGGTTCCGTTTGGATAATACTTGGGGATCTTGATGCTGAGGACATCAGTTCCGATTGCCTGCAGGAAGTAAGTGGCAACCACCCACAGCACGTTGATGATGAAGTACAGGAACACGGCCTTTGGGGAGGAAGAAGAATATCAGGATACCCTGAAGTCTGAAAATGGTCCACTTTTTAATAATACAGCACAATTATGTAATTCATAGCGTGTTATGTCATGGACTCCCTGAAGCCTCAATTTTCTCCCCAATCATTTCTCATAGCAATCTGCTTTTATTTTTGCCAACTTGCTCCACATGAGTTAACACTTTGATTCTGATTTCTCATGAGCTCACACAGGGCGGTGTATTCCTCCCTCTAGCATGGCATCTTGACAACGTCATGTTGTATGTGGGGTGGGTCGTGATTTTCAAATCTCATAGCGTGTGAAGGTTTGAAATTAGAGAAGAGCATCGACAAAGGCTCTCGTTACGAATCGACCAGATATAAACATCGGCTGTGATGAAGTCCGAGCGCAGCTTAAGAAAGTTTGCAAATTGTAATTAGGGCATGACATGAATCAGCGATAGAGCTTGACGTGTTGTCATTGCAGATAATTCAGGATTCATGCCACATACAACAACAGTGATACATTTGCATAAACAATCAAAGAGAGCTGACCTTGTTGCGCAGTGACTTTAATTCTCTGGTGATTTCGTCCGTGTGTGCTTTACTGTCTATAATAGGAGTCAAGTAGCGTTCCAGTAACTTGTTCCAGAAGTCCTGTTCAGCCTAAAGACACACAAAGCCAAACACGCAAATATTTCTTTAGGATTTTTTGAATAGTCATTTTTTTTCCTGTGTATCCACTTAAGTTACAGTACATGTTTTATCTTAAAAAGAAGAAGAAAAAAAGACAACACTGTATTTGCTTCGCACAGAGCAAGGGGCTGAATCCGCATCTCACCTCATCAAGGTTTTTTACTTGCGGCGCGGTGAGCGTTTTCTTGATTGCTGCCTTGATGCGATTCTCTAACTTCTCCATTTGATTTATTCTGAGGATGCGCCGAGACTGTGAGATACAGAAAGTTAGTTAGTGATTCAGAGATTACAATTCAACTTCTCCTTCCATGATGGCTATTTTAAAAGATGACACTTTTGGATTATGTATGTATTCTGTATAGTATTAAGACCAAGATAACAACAATACAGAAGTCATGAAATCTAAATATTTGAATTTTATACAATACAATGATATGTTGCATTTTATTCTTATTATTACATGCTCTTCCAGGGAATGGCCCAACTCCTCCAACTGGCTTTCTGGCAGAACATCTTCCGGTCCCACTGCACTCAGCTCTCTAGCAAGAGTGTCTGATAACATCAGGACCAGCTCTTCACATACGTCATCCGCTTCTTTGTTGTTACGCAGTGTGTATCTGTAGGTAAAAGATGCAAAAAAACAAGAGCGTAATTATGCAATTGCACTACAAAAACACACACTCGTTAATATAGTTAAAACAATTTCTACGTGTCCACTTAACTGAACAGTATAGAAACTGCACATTACAATGTTGTTTCCATATTAGTTGAAACTTTCTATTGTACTAGTATACAAATTAACACAAACACAAACATGTTTAGTTGGTTTTTTTTTTAGTTAAATTCAATGTTTCCAATTTTTGTTGTGACAAAAGCTTTAAGATAAAGAACATACAACAATGGAACATTCCTCCTGGGAATTGGAAAATTATTTACCGTATTTGTTCTTGTAGGTTTCTCTTCATGTTGGCATAAGTCAGCTTCTTCAAAAATTCTTCTTTCACCGGCGCTACCCAGTCTATAAGAACGCACATGCAAACACTAGCATTACACACACATTACAGTATGCTGTATGTACTTTATTGCATTATTTACAGGAAGTAACATTCAGGACAGTTGCAATGATATAGTGCTTCTCACCTTTGACTGTAACCTTATTTTCCTCAATGTCAGAGAGCCTCAAGTCGTCATCCTCCTCGACATCCCCATGTTCGGACAGGCTTGGTGTTAAGCTGCTTTTGTAGAGAGTGTCATCACTGCATACAGACACACAGACGTTGTTTGGCCAAATCACAGCTGATAAATATTTCCGTCAATCCAGTCATGAGGTTTAGGGATTGAAAAGAAAGACAGATGTATACTGTACCTGCTCACGGAAGCAGCGTCGTTGCCCTTTCCTACCGTCCCCTTCTGTTTGTCACCGGGTGATTTTGTCACTGCTTCAATGGCTTTTTCTGGTTTTGTATCAACTATGGCTAAAGCTTCTGCATTTTGAATTAATGAGTGCTTGTCGGTAACGGCAAGGTGAGGAGTTTGTTGGGCAGTCTGGCCTGCGATCTGACGGAGCATCACATTCTCTGATTCTTGTGTTACCTGCAACGCGAGGGGATGAAATGAGTGAATCCTTCCATCTGCTTATCCCCTGGAAGTCTTGGCTAACAGTACCTGTAACTTCATGTCCCAGCAGCACAGTGTACAGTTTCTGTCACACAGAACATTGTGGTTCTTCTTCACTGCTCCTTCTCCCCTGACAGACAGAAGAATGATGGGCAGTAAAGACAAAGACAGGAAAGACATGATCTCATCAATACACAGACGGATGCAGTTACTAGTGAGTCAGGAAATCAGTTAGTCCTGCAGATTGGCTTTAGATCAATGGATGATGATTCAGTTGTAAAGGCTTGCTGGCTGTTTGTATTCGCTTGCCGTCATTGTAAATTAAGAATAAAACCAGGAGATTGGTATAATTACTTGCTGGATTCCCTTGTGCCCCACGACACAATGTGCATGTTAACCAGTGAGTAGATGGTCATTAGGAGGTATCCACTGGGGATACAGATGAAATACATCAGACCATAGATGATCATTCCTGGAAGAGAAAATGACACAACTACGAAAGAACAGAGAGCTGTTAATGAAACGTTACATTCTAATGTTGACAGGATTTAATATTACATGACCCTCTTAGCATCGTAGTGAATAACTTGTAAAGAAGATGCGAGTAAGAGTTAAAATGAAATAGTGTAACCATACCCCATTCCTCAGGGTGCAGTATCGCTGTCACTGCGTACATGATTGCCATTGAAACCAAAAACAAGCCGGTGGGAGTCAGGAAGGTGCCCTGAATCACCATGTCACCTGAAAGCAGGACGAGGGCACATGCGTGTGTTTGAATTTAAGGGCTTCAATCATTACCAAATCAGTCTGACAAGGAAATACAATGTCATGAAGAGTTAGTACCCACCAATGATGGAAAAAAAGGATGCAGTCATGAGGAATGCATACAGGATACTCATAATGGCGGCAATGGTGATCTGGTTATTGGGCTTGGCTACAAAACAGACGATGACGTAGAACACAGGCGGAGCACTTGCGATGATGATGGAATTCGTGCCAGCGAGTTTGAAGACGAACTGAAAAGCACCTGGCAGGAAAAGAAAGGGACAGAGAGGGGAAGTTATCAATGCAGAATATCTCTAATCTGCTGGACCAAGTGGGAATCCTAGTAGTCACCATCACAGTTCAGCCACACTATATGGAGTTTCTACGGGTGTCTTATAAGGAACTGGTACAGTCTTTCCAGAGGTTCATATAAATGCAGAGTGAATTGATGATTCCACTGCAGTATTTCAATAAATCCCTAGAAGAGAATGTCTCGTAGCGTATTGAACTCAACATGAACCTACCTGCTATCATGAGAGTCACAGAGGCTGGACCGAGGATGGAGGAACTGACGGTGAACATCTGGTAGAAGATGTAAAGCCGGGAGATGGATGAATTTCTCTTCACTGTTTCTGGACCACTGTGATTTAATTCATAAGATATAAGAAACAATGTACATCGATCCAATGCACATGTCAAAATGCCATAGTTAATTGAAGCTGATGTATGATCTGTAGAACTGCATACAGTTAAATCATAGCATTTGAATACAGATCCATACTAAGGATGCAAATTCCCCTTTAATTATTGATGCTAATGATAAACATAATAATAATGCACCCTAACCTGTGCAGAAGGTCAAGTGTATTAGCCAGTGTGGATGGTCCCCATCGTCTCCTTTGGTTATAAAACTCTTTGAACTCTTCTGGGGAGTTGGTGTATGCATCCGATGCAGCATTGTATTCCACACGCCACCCTTGTTGTAGTAACAAAGTACACAACCAACGATCCTCCCCTAGAAACATGCATACATACACAAGAAACAAAAAAGGGAGACGGACTCGAAGAGTCAAAAAAGAAATGCAAAGAGACAAAACTATCCGAGGACAGAAAGGGTCGGAGCACTTCCCCACCAACCTTGGTCGTACTGCACATATTCCGAAGCTCTGGTTGCAGTTGTTGTGTATCTCTTCATCACATTGTCATCCATTAGAGCGGATCCTCTAAACAGACTGAAGCATCCTGGACTGCACAACACGGAGCCAAGCACGTGCTCAGCTGTCTTCTGCAGCCAATGTCCCACCGCATACTCAAACTTCTGGTACCACACCATGGGACCTGGCAGGCCAGACGACGAGATTCACAGATTGACAAATTGATCACCGACAAAATAAACAGAAGGAAATGGAAGATAATGCTTCACAAATGTTTGTTTCTAGCCACAGTCTTGTTAATGTTTTTTTAGCACATGAAGTCTGTTTACGAATAAGCTTCATAAAACCCATTTTGCTTGATTGGGGACTGTATGAAGAGGAAAGTACCAGTGAATATGAACCAGAACACTTTTTGTGTAATACCTTTCAATTTATGCAACAAAAATGACATTTTCCATTTGATAACTATACAATGTCAAGATGTTGCCACTTGAACAACCAAATTCTGAAGTCAGTCTGAACATAAAAATTTGGTGTTGGAATGATTCTTTCTCTGACTTGGGTGGCTTTCCTGCCCGGCTGTTCCAAAATCCTGGCTAACAGATACTTTGCTCTCTCCCACTGTGTTAATTGGATCTAGTGTGAAGTAAATAAACCCATGTCGTGGCATCGTGGGCACTCAGCGCTGCCGCCGCGTTCCAGCTGAGCAGAGCAAGCAGCTTAGAGTAACATGAAGGTCTACGTCTTGAAGACAAATTGTGACATAACTACACAGTCTGCTAAAAAGGCCAAAACAATGTGCACATACCCATTCCTGTCGGATGGATCCTACCACATGCTGCACCTACGTTGCTGTACATCCTCAACCTGTCAATGAAAATAATATGTTTAATTGCTATGCTTAAAAACGTTATTTGTACAGCGATAAATAAGTAAAAACTCAAGAGCAGTTGTCGACCTGTCTACAAGCAGAATCACAGCTTTTGGTTGGAAGTCTGTGTCTCCGTCCAGAGCCAGGATGTAAGTGTTGTCATCTGAGATGAATTTTCTCTTGTAGTCGTTGTCATGCTGGGGCAGCACAAAAATCTCTCCATACATGGAGACCATGCTCTCCCTCGATGGGTTGTGCTGGCGCTAGAAAACATTTAAATGTTTAATACCCAAACGGTGAAAATCGTCAGATAGATGTGCAGTTTCTACACAAAATAGAATAGTCTTACTGTCATCTTTTGAGGGTTCTTGATGATGTAGCCCTTCCAGCCGAGTAGATAGTACATGTACATAATCTGAAAGTAATTTACAGTAATGTGATGTGGGAAAATCCAAGACCGACTCTCAAAGACATTGATGCAATTCAAACAGTAAGGTCATTCTCAATATTAATTGGTGTATTTAGCAAAAGAGAGCTCTTAATAAGTATAAGTGATGATAAGTACATTCACTGGTAATGATTAATATTCTGATAATTGATTCATTATTGAAGTATGTTTTCAAGAAAATAGTTTTAGCATTTAAGATGTGAAGATTTGCTGCTTTTCTCTGATATACAGTAGATGTGATATTTGGGTTTTGGATATAGTAATCAAATAAAAAAAAAAATATGTAATGCCATTTCTCAATTTTATTTAAAAACACCACAAAGATGCCATACCTGGGACCATCGTTTCTTGTTCCTGATGAGATTCTTGTCTTTTAGATGAATATAGAGCATGTTGCCCTTCTGGCATAACAAACATCATCCTGCCACCGTAAGGGGCCATGATGATGGACACGTCATCTGGTTCTTTGTTGGTAAACACCCTGAATGGATACAAGGTTGGTTGGATGGATGGATGGATGGATGGATGGATGGATGGATGCATCTAAAGTTAGACAGTAAATCAATGGATAATCTCACCTGTAAACCTCAACCACCACATGGATCAAGTCGGTAACGTAGGAGTTAACCAGCCTCTTTTCTGTTTCCTTTTCAGTCATGAAGGCATCATCTACATAAATGTGACACTCAAAGTCAAAGCAGTCGTTATGCTCCTCCTTCGGATCACCTCGGTAGCGGTCCAGCCTGAAACAACAACAAACAACCGTCTCATTACTGCGTGACAGGGAATTTAAAAAAAAAACAAATATTTGAAGTTACACGCTTGTTAGGAGACTTTTATCTTATAATTAACATTGAAAACCGGGGTGATGTTTCACCGGCTTGTCTCATGCACACAACAGCATCATCATGGTGTACCGACGCAGCCCATAGCCCTAGCTGTGTGCAGCGACACGCTCACAAACCTGAACATAGAGGTGAGTAATTTTCAGCATTTCATCGTAGGTCTCATGCCACATGGTGGCGCAGAGATAGATCACACATTTCTGCATGTCATCACCGCTGCGAAGGAGAGAAGAGGGGAAGCTTTAAACGTTCCATGTTGTCACCATGCAGGTCTCTCAGCAGTGAGAGCATCATCACTGAGATATAAACATCTCCAAAAGATAATCTACGCATCAAGACACATTTTAAAATGAAGGAGGTCAGTGATTTACTCTCCTTTCAGACCCCTCTCACCTCTCTTGGTTTCGGGCTCGCGGCACCTTCATCTTGGTGTTGAGTAGCAGAGACAGGTCAATGAAAGCGGACTCATAGAGCCGGCGAACAAACAGCTGGGAGGTCCTCTCAATGCGCTGGACCTAAGACATGATGAGCGATAGAGGCCTTCAGGTGCACGTCTTCACGCCCAATCGCAACATCGGATGTGATTTTGACATTTTAAGTACATTTTTAGTTTTTTTAAAGAAATATTCAAATACTATATACTTTGAAAAGTTTTCTTTAACTCATTAAGATAAATGTTGTCATTTCATCTGGAGAAATGTCGCTGTTGACTTTTGTACCATGTAATTGTTCAATGCTGTGAGCTACAGAAAGTAAAGATGTCCGATCATCTCCATCGCACAGGAGGTGGCTGGATCAAGGTAAGAATGAAAAACTCCTCAGAATTTTCGGTGAACTGACTCTTCGAGGAGCTTAATCGTAAAGGATGTGTGTGTGTTTGTGTGTATGTTTTTTTTGATACCTTGATCTTCCAAACATAGTAGGTACATGTGACGAAGCCCGACCACATACACACTCCCTCCAGTGCCAGCATTGAAAAAGGCCATTGCAAGTAATAGCTGTCAATAAAACCACAATCCACAATCATTTGGGGAGAATATACAGAGATGGCATGTGTGCATAGATTCCTGGACATTACTTACCTTGCATTGTATTTAATTCAGCTCATTTATAAATGCATACATTGTAGGGAGCTCAAAGCTGGTAGCATTGTTTGAACCTGACACAAACACTACAAATATACCTGTTGAGCGAAGTCCGACAAATGCTCCTTGTGACTTCCAGTAAAACCACAGGGGTTGTGTTCTTATGGCTCAGGTGGAGGAGACTTTCACAAAACTCTGAAACAGAAACAAAGCTTATTTTTCAGTGTATTGGTGGTAAGCAGCATGATGTTTCTTATGCATATGACTCATATAAAAGATGTTTCATCCTCGGTCCAGTAACCACATGACTACGAAAGGCATTCCTTTCAACTATCTGATGCACAACTAAAACAATTGAACCATCTTAATTTTGATCAAACAAAAGCACATTTAAAGAGATTCACAATCACTTTCTTCCAAATGTTTGGCGGTTAAGCTCACCTGTGATGCTCCCGTGTTGTGCTCCTTCTAGAGTTTTTGCCTGCGTTATGAAAAGTATCAGCCCCAACAGGAGCACCGCAGGTCCTGTGAAACAAACCGGCAGCGCAAAACTCATCCTCACTGAATGGATCTTACAGGCCACCACACCGAACCAGTGGCACGCTGCTGAGCACAAAGGCCTGAGACGGGAGGCAAGCGGAAAATAAGTTACTGCCTGGGGCACTAAATTCTATTTTTCAATGAAGTCTACTGTTTTAAATTAGACTTGTAAATGAGTGCGAGTAAGATGTGATTATGATTTCTGACTGAGTTAAACCTGCTGGAATTATCAAGTATGAACGGGGTGGATTTCTAGTAGGTTTTTTAAGTTTTTTGTGTTTTTTTTTCAAGTAAAAAATAACTCTTTGCTTCAACAGTGTTTTTGCACGTGCTATTATCATGCATCGCACTTTTTCCCACATTTCTGAGCTTGCGAGAGCTCAAACACATCATTTGTTTACAGCTTTCGGTAGATCCAGTATAATAACTTGTCACCATTTAGCACCTAAAAAACGAGTGCAAAGAGACCCAACGACTGGTTTGCATAGTTCACCTAAACCTAGCGACCCATCCGTCTTTCGCTGTCCTCCTTCCACTTACCTGTAGGGCTAGCAGCACCAGTCCTATTTGCAGTAATTCCCAGTCCTCATCTTTCAGGACATATGCTTCCCAGACGATGGATTTTCTAATCAGCTTATGGTAGACTAGGTACACCGTTCCTGCGACAGAATACATGGTATCACTGATAAAAAAAACACATAGAATATCTTAAGGACGTTTGACATAGCCCGCAGAAGCACAGTATTAAAAGAGGCACAATGTCTTTTGATAGTTTGCACTGATTTGAAATTCTACCAAAATATAAGGAAATGACCTTCTGTTTGAAAAGGAGTTGAGTGTTTTGTTGAAAAGGAAAGACAGCACAACCCTACAAAATTTAAAGTTTTGAAGAGTTTATCACAGCTGGAGAACTTCCTCTGCAAATCCATCTGCACCTCTTACAGAATTCTGTTTGTCCTCCAGCGTGAACGTTGGAAAGGGGGTGATGAGAGGACTCAGGCAAAACAGAGCTGTTGTTATTCACAACACACTTCAGGAGCGTGTCTTATTTTGTTAGGAGGTTTTTGTGTGTCTTGTCCTTTGATACAGACATTGAAGGCAGATAATTACCGATCACTAGTATCCTCAGAATGCTGCTGATGACAAACACAAAGTCCCTGAAACCATCCAATT
This sequence comes from Apeltes quadracus, assembly GCA_021346845.1. Taxonomy (NCBI): domain Eukaryota; kingdom Metazoa; phylum Chordata; class Actinopteri; order Perciformes; family Gasterosteidae; genus Apeltes; species Apeltes quadracus. The sequence goes on from CM037918.1 coordinate 8,836,011, forward strand.
CTGTCAGCATTTCCTGCAGAGACAAAGAAAGAGACGGGAAAAGTCTCACTGATCACGTCAACTCAGTAACACTATTTATCTATAACACCTCAAATAACCCAAAACAGCTTGACATCCAACTGGGGCTTAATCAAAAACACACAAAAAAACTACCTGCCTGCCACATTGTTGCAAAGATAACAACAAACATTTAATATTCATGGCTGAATGATTATGATTCCTGTTTGTCGGCCGACCAAGAAAGAAAGAAAGAAAAAAAAATATGATAGAAAATGATTATACCTGCATGTTATTAGTAGCTTGCAGCGGATTTTCCCACCAGCAGAGAGAGACCAGAAGGGAAGAGAAAATTCCAATTCCAATGTAGATGAAGCAGTCAGCGCCCTGTCGATCCACGAATGATGTCACGCGCACATAGTAGTCGATCCCCAGGAGGCAGTAGCCTGCAGGTTATTGGGTTAGTTAGCTGGCTGGTTAGTGAAGTAAGCTGAATATTTATAGCTGTGTTTCTCAGTGATGTCAGTGAGTTTGAATGCATGTTCTGTTGGAGGAAGAGGTTGATAAATTGTTGTGATCTTCCTCCTTTCACTTCACCCCATTCCTGGTTTCAAGGTTTGGCTTACACGTCGCGTACATAAGTATATGTAGTGTATTAATAAAGGGAATTACCAGCGACTGTAAGAATGAGAGAGCAGATTGGGAACACGATTTTCCATCTTTCTCTCTGCAGTCTGTATATTATCTGCAGAATAGCAGAAACAATACAGACTCCTCCGCTGATGAAGAGATTGGTCAACACGTCAAACTGAGGCATGACGACTAGCACCAGGGTCGAAGTACCAAGAGACACCAGACACTCAATGGTTAATACCTGGAAACGAAACGACAAGAACGCACATGATTATGTTTGCATTTCCCCACCATCTTATTCATTTTATTTACTATCAAAGCGGACTCTGCAATTAATGAATGTGCTGTTGAAAAACGTACAAACGCCATGGTCTTCATGTTGGGTTTCACAAAGCTCTTGAAGGCACACCTCCACAGTGACTTCACAAACACCAGGAAGTTGGGGAAGACCAGGCAGAAAACCAGCATCAGCATGTAGAACTGTTTTTCCTTCGGGCTCCGCATGGAGGTTGGACTTGACAAGGATGATAATACCAAGAGAGAGCCCTGTATGTGGAAGAAGAGTTTGAACAGGATACTGAAAGTGAAGTTAACATTTGTTGTGCGTGTATATATGTATATGTATACATACATATATATATATATATATATATATATATGTATATGTATACATACATATACATATACATATACATATATATATATATATATGTATATGTATACATACATATATATATATATGTATATGTATACATATATATATATGATGTGCATATTTCTTTTTGTTTGAGGTAAGATTACAGAGACCATCTCCCTTCTCTTTGTCATTGCACTTTGTTCCAGGTGCAGTTACAGTTAAATGCTGTGTGTAGTAATCCCGTAATGTAAATATAAAGATAAACTAGCAACTTCTTCCTGATTACATTTGAAGGACTCTTTACTATAGCATGGCATAGTGTAGCCTACCAATAGCATTAATGTTGTTCATGTTATTTTGCGGGACAGTTAGTCAGATAGAGATGAACAGAGACATGACACAAATAGTTTTTTAAAATTTGACAAATATTTCCCCGAAACAACAACTCTTAGATACAAGAATGCAAACTGTTAAAATCCAATCAAAACAGTTAGGTGTTATATTCATTATGCAACATAAATGCTTCCTGTAATACATGAAACTGCTGAACATAAAACCTTCAAACGGAAGAGTTTCCTTGAAAGACTTTACTGCTTACGCCCGGAAAGTAAAAGACAGTAAATTAAGCTCATAGTAAGAAACCATAGTTACATTTTCAGTCTGCTCGTGAGGTAAACAATGTTTTTAGTCTCTTATTAACAAAGATTGTAAAGATGTTTAGTTGTTTAGATGTTTAGATGTTTAGTGTCAGGTCTCTATGGTGATGCTTCTTACTCTCAAGTCAAATGATAAATAGGAGAATAACCTTCAACAGACAGACAGATAGTTTATCCTACCTTTGCAACAACGGCGCTGGCCAAGACGGCTAAACCAACAAACGTGGCCACCAGGTACTGGGCCAGTTGGAAACATCTTCTCTTGCTCTCCTTCTCAGCTCCGATTGGGTTTAGCTGGAAGGGATCCCACGTATCCCTGAGACACACACGAAAACAGATAGATTGACCTCAGCCTTCATCTCATCCATTTTACGTACGAAGGCCAAAATGGGTTGGATGGCGGAACACCAGGGAGAACGTCTGGATTACAAACCAATCACAGACTTTGAAACATCTGAACGAGACTTTGTTCTCATCCATGTGAAACTCAGAAAAATGCATTGTAGTTCCCTGAATGTGCTAGTGAGATGGGGAAGTCATAAACGGTCACAAGGAAGCTAGTAATGCAAAATAAAGAAATAAAGATGTTTCTAATCGCATAAGGCAGATTATTCATGTGTAGGGTGTGGAGTCACAGGCAGGTCATGTCTTCAGATAGACCTGGGCCTTCGATCAATGATTACGATTGTTTTATGGCTTTAAATTACAATCTGGATTTTGACATTAGCTATTCGATCATGCTGGGTGCCGTCACTCACTGCTGTCTCTGTCGTGTCAAGCATAGGGCTCTTATCAGGGTGCGTGGATATCACCTTGTGATCTTTGTCAAAACAACCGTTAGAGGAGCTCGGTGAACCTGCTTTGTGGTGCGTGTGTGTGTGTGTGTGTGTGTGTGTCTGGGCTGTCACAGTTCTGATCCACACCCTCCTCACTCCACCTAATCAGTTTATTCAGTTCACCTGCTTGGCACATTCACCTCGTCAGCACAACCACACGCACCTGTCACCCTACTCACGGCCCTCAGCATTTAAGTCCCACTCACTCACTCTGTCACGGCCAGATTGTTCTTTCGTTCCATGTCAGACTCTCCTTGGATTTTCTCCCCGATGGATTTCCTGCTACCGACCCTGCCTACCCCCAGTTTACCCCACGAGCCTGAGGCCCGTGAACCGACCTGCCCTTCCGTCCCGTGGAGATTCTGCCTGCTGTTACCAACCCTGCCTGCCCCCGTTTACCCCACAAGCCCGAGCCCCCGTGAACCAACCTGCCCTTCTGTCCTCTTGATATTCTGCTTGTTGTCCGAGACTTATAATAAAGGGTCAAAAAGGGTCCGAAGTCTGGTGTAGTGCATTTGGGTCCACACTGATTGTTACATGGGCGAGGAGGCTGACTCGGTGTCTTCTTTTATGAGGTGCATAAATGAGTAGTCCATACAATTTGCCCGTGATCATATTGTAAAAGAAGCACAAAAAGGTAAAGTAAAACAAAATGTTTGTCTTTTTTCTCAGAACATCGAATGGCCGTAAGCGTAGGTTCAACTAGTTGGGCTCTAGATTTGATTGTTGACCGTGTGACGATCTTGCAACATACTATAACCAATCGCTGTTGGATAACACAGAGTCGTCATTTACTTGTTTTTATCAGACTTGACCCATAATATTCGCCTGTCGTTAATGCCATGGTTTGTTGTCGAAGGTATGAGTGTTTCTCCTGTGAAACGTTCTCAAATCATATCGAGTATAGGGGAAAATATATTAAGTCTATTTAAACTCCCAAACCAGAAACAACTGTGACTGCTTTGACCTCAGAGACGACAACATACAGAATGTGATTGAAACTCGACTGCATATTTAACATTCTAAACGGAGCAGCACTCCCCGAACTGCAGTCAGCATCTGCTGGGATGAGATCAGCCACGGCAAAGAAGAGAAGCCCAGCAGGGCACAAGGGAAATTAACTGTTTCCTCAAACTGTAATTTATACCAAGTAGAAACCTGGCGATTCAAAACGTAATTATATATCAATGGGTACCGCATTTTAATAAAAATATTCATTACAAATATCCCGCTAACAATTGACCTCCCGGCAATGGTTTTGGTGTAAATAGATTTCGATTGTGTGCCTTCAGAGAGGACCTTGAGTGGCTTACACGTTCAAAACTAAGTGGTGTGTTAAATGCATTTCTCTCTAAATCTGACACAGACAATTGCACAACTTTGGAGCTCGATGGAATGATAAATGTTCCTTCGGTAGCTTTGTCAAAGAAAGTATCGCCTGCGCTGTTGTTGAACAAAAGTCCCCTTCAATTCTTCTTTCGTCTCCCGTTTAACCTTTACTTCTTCCTTACAACTTCTGTGTCAATTTCTGAACGTCATCCAACACAAACACATTGTAACATTTTAGTGTTCGCAGGGGTGCGCGTGCGCTCGTGACGCGGATCGGTAACAATCAATAATATCAATAATCAATAATCAATAATAAAACAACTAAATTAACATTAAAAGTGTTGCCATGTTGTGATGGGGACTAATCCACGGACCGAAAAAGGGCCTGTCTACCCTTTGCGTTTTTCTCCCTAGTTATGCAAGCTAAAAGTCACATGTTCTTGTCTATGAATAAAAATAAAAAAAATCCCCCCCTCTGCTTTTTTGTCAAATTGCACCCTGCATACATGGCATATGAATCTTAGTTAAATTCATGCAACATCTAAACCGTATCTTCAAGCACAACCTTGAAACATAACATTAAAACATAAACATTAAACGCAAAAAGGCAAAAAGGCAAAAAGGTTTTTACCTGTGTCTTCCCTCTCGTTTCTTTCCTCTGCATTTGATTTCCTCCATCTTGTTTATCTAATCCACTCCTTATGAAGGCCAATGAAGAGTCTGTTTCAAAGAGGAAAGATATTCAAACATGGATTTTTCTTCCGAGGGATAATATTTATTTTAAAGTGAACGATTAACACAGCAAACAACAGAACGAATAAGTTAGAAGACAAAGAATATAAGCCGATGTCATTGAATCATGTTTAAGAAAGGGGAAAAAACTTTACCTTGTTGAGTTTAATTCTTCTGTTGACTCTCGGCTCACATTTCCAGCAAACTGAAATATGAGCGAACCTTTTGACCGCGACAAAGAAGTTCGATTCGAAATACTCAAAACATAATGAAAATATGTGACATTTTAAATGTCACCTGATTTTGAAAGGTTTCCAATTGCCGAGTGAACTGGAAACCAACAGTGTCAAAGTCCTTTGGTCAACTGCTTTGGTTCGTCACTAGCTCATGGAGGAGACACCTGTGTTAACGTCAGGTCCTGCCCACTGGGCGCGTGTGTGTGTGTGTGTGTGTGTGTGTGTGGTGTGTGTGTGTCTGTTCTGACCAGAAATTGCGCCCGAAGATTCGACCGATATCGACCGGTAACCATAAGCATAAGATACCGTAACCACCCAACATGTGTAAGCTACGTGCTTTCTGCTGGGGAGTTTGTGTCTGTGTGTGGGTGTGTGTGCGTGTGTGGTGTGACTAATCAGAGTTTATCACTGACTACAATTTTTATGAGTGTCAATAAACGGTACAAGGGTCATTTGCACCAAACTACATATACAGACGTTGGTTCTTCCACGCTGATCTTCGTGGTTTGGCCTCGACTCCTCTTTTCCCCTTTTCCCTGCGTCTGTGTGTGTGTGTGTGTGTGTGTGTGTGTGTGTGTGTGCTGTGTGCATTGCTCTCTCCTGGTTACCACTCATTAACCTCACCTCCACAGTCTGCCCAGGTGCTTTACATCTTCTAATCTACTCCACTGTACAAGTATATATCAGCCGGGCTTCCAGGGCCTCGTGGCCGGATCGTTGCTTCTGCGACCGGGATCGTTAGTGGTCCTGGCCCGCTCAGTGTTTAGTGCTTCTGAATCACTTTTTATCTCCAAGCTGCATGGACCTTGTCTTCCTGCGCCTGCAGGGGATCGGTTCCCGTTCGTGCCTCGCCAGCGTATTCCACTTCCTGCCACCCTGACACCGCCCATTATCCCCTTTTGACTTTATTTCTCCTGCATTTGGCTCCACAAGCACATCCCTTGACACACTCTCTCTTTCTTCCTTTATTCAATCCTTATCTCTCTCTCTCTTTCTCTGTCTCTCTCTCTCTCTCTCTCGCTCTCTCTCTTTCCTTGATTCCACAAAAACTGTAATATTAGCAATGACACAACTATGTCAAGTTAATGGTTCATAACCTGCGGGTATGTTTTTAATGACGTGATCCTTAGTTGGTGACATACAGTTTCATGTTGTGCAATGTTGAGCGTCGGATAAGCCTCTGAGGACGAGGGGCCGGATTGCTTGGGTTTGCGACGAAGCCAGCGGATATCCAGGATAAGACTTTGTTTTCCTCGCTGTCTGATTTGCAACGTGATACAGGAGACACGGAGTTGAGAGATGGGGCATACAAGGGGGTTGTTTCATAAATGGGGAGTTTACAATCCAATTTTAAACCAATAAAAAGATAAGTATTTGTCAAAGCTGATGGATTCCTGGATTGCACTTTGGCCAGTTTTGCTCTCCACGTGGAGCGCTTTCCTGAATTCAACCAAAAACCTGCTTAAATGGAATTGGTCAATGCTTCGGGGACTACAATAAAAAAAAAACAGGCCGCTTCCAAAGCCAAAATGGTTTACCTTTGCCTACAGATTCTGCATGTACATATGGTGAAGTTAAGTAAGCTGCATGTTCCTCTCCTGGTAGGATCTATTGCTTTTGAGACAATCAAATTGATAGTGTTCCACACTGATTTTATATTTGTATTTTGAAAAAATACATACAATAATTTTACTGGCAGATGTTTTATTTAGTGAAATGTTTTGCAGTATTGGCATATGAGTCATTGCTAATTTATTACGCCTCAAACGAAGAGATGGCAGCCTGGAAGATCCCAGGGTAAAGTGAGTGAGTCCTGTTCCACGACTGAGTCAGGCCGTTCTTCCTGCTGCACGACTCTAGGCGTATTACAATTTGGACAACATTTTCATTAATTGTGCAGAAGTCATTTTTACTGTATCTCCAATGCATCCCAGCAAAAATTCCTCCAGCAAAACAACACTGAGCTGATCCGTTGTTGACCTCAGGCGGCCGGCGAAAGATTTCGCTGCCGACTGTTACCACTGGGTGCCAGTAAAGGGCTTTGATTTTAACTGACGATTGAATGATTTTTCACAATTTTCTGGTGTGTGTGTGTGTGTGTGTGTGTGTGTGTGTGCATGTGAAAGGAAACAGGCTATGCACAATAGTTATTGTTTGTGTACATACATACTGCCTTTGTGTTTTAAGTAGTGTGCGTACACTGCCAGGGTGTGCGTGTGTGTGTGTTGGCCTCTAAGAAGCCATGTGCCCGCAGTCTCAAAATGTGTGTGCGATGCTTTGTGTTGATGTGTATGTGTGTGGTGTGAGCTCAACAGAATGTAACTCTCAGGGTGTGGACTCTCATTAAGATGCTCTGCTGATGCATACATAATAAACTGACCATATGGTGTGTCCTTCCACCTTCAGATAGTTGGGTTAGAGAATAGTACCACAATAATAGAGAACAGAGCTAATGGTTTAAATTTGGAACAGCAAGATCAGGAAAGACTCCCCCAAAAATGTTTCTGTCAGAGAAGCATTTGGCCTCTGTCGTTTGTCAGTAGCAGTGATCCCAGATCGACAATCCTGCTCCATGATCTGTGAAATGTTGTTCACATCCCGATGTAATGTCACTGGAGGCATTGTCACGGCTATTCACAGCTGATGCCTTTTTGGTCTATTGAAAGTTCAGTGGGAAGGTACTCATCCCTAGCTCTGATTTGAACAGAAATGTACTAATATGTTCCATGCAAAGCCATGAAGGGGAGTACTGGCTGGCTGAGAGCATGCAAAATGGCAAGCGGAGAGTGAATGAATGAATGGATGAAATGAACTGAATTAAACTCTGAGGAACATCTGGTTGGAACCACTATCATCCTCATTAAAGATATAATAGTTTAATTAATTTAGAATTTTAATTATGAATCAAAGGACACACTGTACTGTGAAAAGTTTTCTGGTATTGCCCGAGTTGTGCCGCTGACAGCTGATTGTTTCTGGAGTGAATTTGAGTCTCCTTATATAAGAATAGCTCACCAGCCGACGTGCAGTACTTGTTCAGGATAAAAGGCTGAGGAGCTGCAGTAAATGAGACGCTGGGGAAAAAGGTTACACGTCCAAGAAGGCCCGGGGACTTAGCGGTAGGGAATTCTTCTCAGCATTCGGCCAGACAAAGGGCCGCAGTGGGATGTGTGTGTGTCAATAATATCAGGTAATAGTTTGGTACATTATCCACAAGAATAACGAGACATGCTGGGGCTTGTTCCTGTAAGTTGGTTTTAGACTATAATTTCTTCCCTCAGGCAGTCAAAATGTACAGCTTTGAAATGAACTCTGCTGTGTAGTAGAGTAAAAACATTTAGTTTTATTTTTATTTATTATAAGGGCATGATGGCATTTATATACAGCATGAGGGCGCATCTCCACTGTCCACATACTACACCTCCATCAAACAAGAATGTGATTGTAAAGTTCAACGTTATTGAACGGAAGTACAGTAAATACGTGACTGTCGAGCCTGAAGTACGAGACCTTTGCTCCTGGGACTCTTTGTCCGTTGAATCATGTTAGGAGTTGTATATGCACAGTTTACTCTTCATCACCAAAGAGATAGTAGCTTCTGTTGCTTTACACACCACCAACCACTGGGTATTTCACCATAATAAAATGTCAAAAACAACAAATTTGCTCCAATTAAAGTATCCCAACTTACCTTAACTAAGCCTATTTCTTTAAACAAACATTAAATGAACTCAGCAAATCTGTTCGTTTCATTAATTTCAGTAAAGTGATGTCATACTTCAGCAGATGTCTGCTTGATTGTTTTTTGCAAAGCCCCCCTGGAGGTAAACACACCAGCCCCCACTGGTGATGCTGGTGAGCAGGATGAACATGAAAGAGAATACTGCTCATCAGTTTATATTGAGGAAAGAGTTTGGAAGATGTAGCACATCAAGAGCATTGTACACCTTGCATATGATACAAATATTCATGCCTGAATCAGTCAGTGTAAATCCCCCCTTAAGTCTAACACACACTCACACACACACACATACACACACACACACACACACACACACACACACACACACACACACACACACACACACACACACACACACAAATTGAAGGTGAAATTGAATGTCATTCTACATCTGGTTTTGAACAAAAATAGTTGAAACTGTTTGAATCCAGTTTCCTCTGACGTTTTATAGGATGTACGTAGATGTCATATTTTATTACCATCTTGTGCTGAAAGGTTTGATGTCTATGGACTGCCAAAGGAAATGGCTGAGCATCTATATATAGACGTTGTACAATAGGACACAAAGGCGTTTTCCGCCGAAACCCAAAGGAGGAAGATTGCTACGAGGGTAAATGTTCAAAAACAATCAAATTTATCAAAGGGTTTTATATTTGCATTCTGAAAAAGTGGCTGAACGTTGCCTTGAAATAAAATAATGTTCTGGACAGTTTACTGTTTTAAAAAAAGAAACCCCTTCGATCGGGCGTGATTTACTTGACGTGAAATGGCACTTGTAAGAAGAACAAATCCCAAAAATAGGAGAGGAATTGGTTCAGATACGACTGAATGAAATTGACTCAATCATGATGATAGAATTGCGATGAGTTGCAGCGAAATCTTCAGTACGGAATTCAATCTTATATATGTTTTGTGCAATTTAAGGTGACAGGAGGGGGAATAAAATAAGATGAAGAATCATTTTTAGAAAAGGATTGTAGCACGGGATGAGTCTGGCAGGACATGTTCCTGATTTGCATATGAAGTGTGATGAAAATGCCCTTTTATCACAAAAGAGTTCCTATTACATAATGCAATAAAGAAAAAGTGTAACAAAGAACTGTACCATAAATCCTAACCACTGTGAAAGTGGTTAGATGTATATTGACCTGTGTTCATTGTCACAGGCTCTAGTCACACTTTTTGGTTTTGTGCTATTAATGCCAATGTTAATTTATGAAAGTGCAGAATTTCTTTTAAAAAGTCAATACTGTGAGTCTGTAATTGACCTAATCATGGCTCACAATACAGAGGATTGAATTCCTCCGCACAATGGCACACTAAACTGTTTTTCTACTTTCTAATTCTAGTCTAATTCTTTGAGAGACCACAAAGCAGGAAACATGCCTTTTTATTCCCCGGCCCCAGCGGGTAACGACTCAAAAAACTCAACATTGTCAGGCAGTCGGAATGATTATTTTCCAAAGATAAGCATCTGACTGTCGAGTAGAGCTGAAATGATTGGATTTATGAGATTGTTCCCTTTCTCCTTGAAAATACCCATCTGATCTCACTTTCTTCGGCCACGCTAAATCATACGGGTGCCAAGGTCAGGTGGTACAGAGGGTCATTTATTAATTGAAGGTTTGGTAGGTCAATCTTCCACTTATGACCACAGGTCGGAGTCACCTTGGTCAGGAAACGGTGCCCCTGGTATTCTCTGACTGAGCGGGTCAGTGGCATTACAATATCTGAGAGGTAGAAGTGCACCGTCGAGGTGGTGACTCACCCAGACGTTATACACAGGCCTTATATTTAATGTGCAACTCGTCATCATTGACTTGCCTGAGACTTGAGTCCAAAGATTTGAAAGTAATCTCCAGCAACACAGGGGCAAAGTTGCTTTCATTTTCAGCAAACGCCACACAGCAATCTAACAGAGCAGGGCTGTTACGCCACACAGCGTTACAAAATGCAATTACAAAATATTACGTACAATGCTATTAAAGGCACCGATTACTTTCATAGAAAGTCTAAAATTCTATGAAACTTTTCTTACAAAGTATGTGTAGCAAGCCTTGAGTCACTGTGTCTGCTGTTTATTTGCAGTATTATTAGTTTTAGCTCGGTTATAGTCTTAAATTCAAAGTGTCTCTCAGTATGTCTCAATTGTAAGTAGACCACATTTTTCTTCCTTAACAGATGGTATTTGTTGGAAGTTGTGTCCAAGGTCATTGGACAGGGTGGCTTTGCACCTGCAATCATGTTTGTTGTTTCCCCAAACACGGATGTGATGCGAAACCAACAGTATTGTAAGTAAGGACAGTTAGCGAAACCCAGTAATAAATGTTGAAGCATGAGTATTGATGAACTCTGACATGGCAGGTTCTTTCATTGGTTTTAATGAGTATTTTACTGTAATGTATTGTCACACAGCAGCTGTGTGTGTCAGAGATGAGCTCCTTCACTTACACTCACACACCCAAACTCACAGAAGAGCCGAGACTCCGCAGTGAGTTGATGACGACTGTGGCGCGTATCAAACCGTGAGTAATACCTGCAGGCAGTGATTCACATCAGCAGAGGAGGGAAGACAAAGAACAGGGTGACTAGGCCGATCTACACTGGTTCTGTTGTTTCATACTTTGCAGTTTTTGCACAAGAAAAAAATAATAATTTTACTTTACTTTACATTAAAGCCCTTTGCAGAATGAAAATGAGACTCGATAAATAAAAAAAATGGGAAAACAGACTGTCCTTTCTCGAGGGATTCTCTGCAGTATACATTGAGATTTACATTATGCTTTTACTTTGCACACCAAGGAACGCTTAAAAAAAATGATGCTCCGCATACTTGTAGTGCATTAGTAGGAGTGTGTGTGTGTGTGTGTGTGTGTGTGTGTGTGTGTGTGTCTCAGTGTGTGTTAATAATGTTTGCAGTTATAATTGTTATTGGGCTTTTGATGGAAATAATCAAATTAAAAGGAGCTCACAGGGAGAAAGTTGTCTCTGTTCTTGTTGTTGTCTTATCTCTCAGCAAGAAATGAGCTTTCACTTTATTTACTGTGAAGTGGCTCATTGCTACACAGTATCATTAGAAACAACGCAAATTAAATGAACCATTTTAGTATGCATATATATGTATATGTATATATATATATAGATAGCTCACAACCCATGCAGAAGGCCTCATTAGAGCTGCTTAATGGCCAGCAGCAGAAGGTGTAACTTTGAAGTGATCATGCTCTTGGAAAAGGGCAGAAAATGTGCGATACCATATCTCCTGTTAATTTGTCCCAGTTGTGTTTTCCTCCGGTATCTTACAACACATCATGCGTGTAAACTCGGCCACTGAGGACAGATGAAGTGAACTGTGCTTCTCACAACAAAGGCTCTTCAAATGTCACACGGTGCCATGTGTGTAGTCGATGAACACTACTGATCAAGTCACGGACGAGCTCTGAGCGGGCAGCGCTGTTCGCTGTTATTGTGTCTACTATGATCATCATTTGCAATTCTATCAAGTCCCAAAGAGACATATTCTTCTTTCTCTTCACCTCAGGACAGAAACACATTAGAATAATGTTGGTGTCGGAGAGAGAGAACCTCGAGGTGGGGCTGTTCTTGTTTGTCTGTATGTGTGTGCGTGTGTGTGTGTGTGTGTGTGTGCGTGTTTGTGTGCATAAGCATAAGTGTGTTATTGCTGTAATAAAAAACAACAGACCAGATGGCATCAGCTTCTTTGTTCTGTTTTGTTTTCTTGCTCATTCACCTGTCTGTAACTATATTTCCTCCTGTTTTGTTTCCACAATACATTTAAACAACCGTTGGTTCATTTTTATCATATGAGTTATGATATAGTTGATTATATTTTGCTTACCTATCTGCTTGTTCCCTCTAAGGGGACCGAAAATAAGCACCACAAGGGTTAGCAGGGTACATTTGGAGTAAAAAAGAGAAATAAAGTGTAACAGCTTTCTTAAAGAGAAAGCTGTCGTTTCTGGCAAAACGTTATACAATTCACATGGAAATTTGATTTGAGATTTATATTTTAAAAGTAATTTAAATTTAGCGTATAGTTGTAAATCCAGAAATTTACCTAATTATAATCCATCCATAATCCACATTTGTATTGAATTTTTTTTGCCTGCCTTTACAAATCGTCATTAAAAACACTTTTAACCCATAATGGACCATTTAAATGGACCATTTAAAATGCTAAATGCTTTAAAAATGACACACTGTTTTTTTTTCGCACAACATTTTTCTAAAAATGAAGCCCTTACCAGTGTCAACAAAATACACGTATGCATTAAGAACGGCTCCCTATTTATTGCATGAATTAAAAATTCTGTTTAAATACATTTAACTGGTTGGAATGAATGCATGTAATCACCGAGCGTTGAATGATGTACCAAGATGCAATGCAAAATGGACAGGACAGGTCACACTATTGTCTATTTTGACAAAACAAAAAAGAGTGAGGACGTGAAGGAGATAATGAGGCACACATAGAGGGAATAGTTGAACCTGAAAACGAGGGACATTGAAGAGGAAGCAAAAATTGAAAGGACGAAGAGAGAAAATTAGGAATTATGGGAAGGTGATGAGAAATAAGGAAAAAGCAGGCAAGGGAGAAAAGTATGGACTTGGGTAAGTGGAACATGTGTTTGAAAGAACAAAAAGAGGCTGTGTGAGAGGGAGATAGGTATGCAAAACAAATGAGGGAAGGCGGGAGCGGGGGGATGGAAGACTGAAATGTGGCAGAACCAAAGAGTTAAATCAGATGGAAAGGTTTTTCTTGTTCATCCAGGCTGAAAGAGGAATCACAGTTACAAGCTTCTGGCTTCAGTCAACCATGTTTTCTATACATGTGTGTCTGTTTTACATTAGGCAATGATACAGGAACGGAGGCTTGGTACCATATGTTTGAATTGCTGTCTTCTACTTCACTGGAGTGCACCCACAAATCTTCTTCTTGGCCTCTGCATATTCTTGCTGGTGTGGGTGGATCATCTTGACTTGTCATATACAATATACAAGTTTGGATAAAATATTTGTAAATAAATCAAGTCGCACAAAATCTCCTATTCTTGTAAAAGCACCGCAATCTGCACCGCTACACCGGTCTGGTGAGGAAATGCTGTTGAAGGGCTGAATGTAGGGCAGGTTTGTGCTCTGTTGCAGTTTCAATTATTCAATGACCTCTTTGTATTAACATAACTCATTTGTGACCACTAGCAGTCACCTGACGGGGCGCTCGGATTCAGGAACGATCTCCTCTGTCATAATAATTCTCAGAGAAAAGAACAATGATGTGTCGGGTAATGACACGTTGGAAAGGGTACAGGTCCACTATATAAAGGCTGGCAATCCTGCCGGACACAGCAACTACACAACCAGGGGCTAGCGGCTTGTACTGGGGAAGGGCTCCACTCACCGGGTTATAAAATGTCCACTCATGAGTGCCGTTCCTTGAGTGCAGCGCAACATCTGCAGGTCGAGATGTGCCTCCGAGTCATGATGCAAATATATTTAGTCGATAAGAGCTCATCACGGTAAAGGGAGGGGAACTAAAGGTAGATGTTTTGCAGTTTAATGTTACTCAAGATTCTTTATTCAAATGATCAAATGATCGGTAGTCAATGCAGAAAATATTACAGAGGCTAGATGGCCTCACTAACCTCTCTCTCCTCCACAGTTCACAGGTAAACAACTGTTTCAGAACGACAGAAAACATGTGTGATTTAGAAAAACTGTTCAAGGTTCAAGGTTCTACATAACTAAAATCAAAGTTAAAAATATTGTAGTAGGGGCCGGTCTGTAGTATGCCCCCACTTTCCACTTCAAGTTAGCCCTCACTATTGCCCAAGTGAAGATAAACTATGTGATGAAGACAAACGACGAAGATGAGTGCATGGAGGTAATGATGAAGGATGAGGGTCAACGTCTTTCGTGACATTTTTGGGAAGCAGTGCCACTGTTGCGGAGTGCAGTGGCCCGCAGAGATCCCACAGTGCTCCTTCGGAGGCCAGAGGCACGTGGTTCACCTGTGATGCAGGAACAGCAGGCCAAGTGGCTTTTGAGGAAAGACAAATGGTCAGAGTGTGTCTCACTCTGTGGACCGGCTGGAATGCACGAAAGCAGGACAACGACCCAGCAGACTCCCAAAGCAACGACTGATTAAAAGAGCAGCGGCGTCCTTTTGGATTATTCTAAAATAACGAAGTGCAATTTGAATTCTACATGTTTGTTCGTGTGAAAGGACCGAGAAAGGATGAGGGTATTTTTAATGAGTGAGTCAGTTTGTAGCTTTATTATCGTCAGTCATTCCCTCCACTGTTGGTTTTTTGTGATGCTACTGGGGCAAATGATTCAGCTCTGTGCCTCGATGATCGGGATTGGCATCTGCTAGTGTTAACTGGGAAAAAACTTGGTGTGAGCAATGATAAACAGATGGCCCCCTTTAAAAAGTTTAAATAACTTCATGAGCAAAATAACCAAAATAATTCGCAGACCGCAAGCGCATGTACGGTACTGTACAGGTTCAAGGCCGCAGCTTGTCGGCTGCGATATGTACACTCTGACCAGGTGAAGCTACTGTACTTCTTGCAAATGTTGCTAATGCAGATTGTGGACAAATTTGTAAAGTCTCTCTAATCACCGGAGTTTAGAGAAGACCCCTTTTTAATCCACTAGCCTGTGGAAATTAGGGCTGAATGTACAATCTCACAGGTGGACCTACACTCTATTCTGATTCATCTCAATACCTCTCTCTCTCTCTCTCTCTCTCTCTCTCTCTCTCTCTCTCTCTCTCTCTCTCTCTCTCTCTCTCTCTCTCTCTGTCTCACAGTCGGCGTCTCTGAGATAGACGTAAAATAATTGAGTTGGGGTCCGCTAACTGTCTTTCACAGAGTAATTCAATTCTGTGCCGTCCAATTACATTATTGTGTAATCTGATTTCCGTCACTTGCGGGCATCATGAATTTATTATTACAGTAATGCAACACCTGGAAAGCCTGCGTCTATCAATGTGTGTGCGTGAGTGGGAGAAAGAGGGAGACACAAAGAGAGAGGTGTGTACCCAGAGAGGAATACAGACAGCGACAGTTTTTGTACTTGTGGAAGGGAACTTGATTAATTTCATTGGACCTGACCCCCCCACCAACAAATCCAATATAGCTGTCTGCTAGCTACTTCTACAGCAATCCCAACGGTGTGTCTGCTCGGGTCCATTTGTGTGAGTGTGTGTGCACTGCCTTTTCCTTTGGATCGCTGTGTGCACCTGTAGATCTGTCTTTGCGTTGGAATCAGTGTGTGTGTGTCTACCTGACAGTTTGTGTCTTTTCAGCAATAGGTTAAAGCGCGGTCCAAGGTGACTTGGTAAATAGAATCAAGCTAATTAGCTGCTATCCTAATTAGCTTGTCTAACAATGCAAGTAAAAATGAGGGATGAAAAGCCAACATTCACCCTTCCCAATGCAGCCCTCCTCCAATTCCTAAATGAAATATGCGTCTTCTCTCTCTCTCTCCTTCTTCTCCTTATCATAATCAGTCTGTTCTGGGCATTGACTCAGAGTTTAACCTCCTCAAAGTCAATTTACCTTCGTACCCCTCTCTCCTCTTCCCTCTCCTGTTTTCTCTCTCTGCTCCTGCTCCTGTTTTACCCCTTTAGTGCTCCTCTTCTGGAATTCGATTAATGATCAAATTTTAAAAGAACACCTAACAAATGTATTGGTGGTGATTTAGTGACAGCTGCATTGAAACAACCTTCTGGTTGATGGACTGTTGAACTGGTATGAAATTAACATTGTAATGGTCGGGTCAGCAGATCTATGCAATCATTTCAACCAGGCTGCTACTTTGGCATTTTTTAAACTTAGTCTCTTTATAAAAATGTACATTATGATTGTACATTATGACTTTAACTAACTTGAGATAAGTATAGAACAAATAACTCTGGAAATTGACAATTTATGATAGCATTGCTATCTTATATTCTATTGATATACAAAATATGAATTTTGCATCCTCTCATTGCATCTTTTACCATCCCCGAATGACGAAACCACCAGAAGGGAGAGAAGGGAGAGGGGGACGGAGAGAGAGTGGGGGAAGGGAGTGTCTGCAAAGATTAATTTACAAAATTTGTTTTCACTGTTTGAGCTTCATCTAAGTCATGGCGCTGCAGCATCCAATCAAGACTCAGTCAACATTCAAAGCGTGGCTTTTTTATCATCTGAGATTATATATATTGTTTTACCTCATTTTGAAATTTTATGTACACATGAGCTTGGGGAATATGAAGGCGGAAAGGAGGATGACAGACGAGTGAGAGAAGAAAGGGAGGAGTCAGTGAGTATAAAAGGAGAGAGAAGGCGACAAGCTAGTGCATGCGTACATTGCCAGTATGAGAAAGGTTTATTCTAGATTCCTCTGAGCATAAAAATAAATTGAAGATTCTGTAAATACCTTTGCTGTGCCAGATTCATTTACATTATCTATCTATTGTGGCGAGCTCTGCTGGAAGAATGACACGTGAGACTCTGATTGATTTAACTGCCTTTTCCCTGTGTTTCTTACACCACAAGACCCCAGGAAATAGACATTTTGTTGATGTGTTAACCCTGAACCCCATCCACGGCGACACTAAGCTCGGTCGTGGTGGCCACACTTTCGGACATTAAACCAACAGTACCATTGAACACAGAACCGCAGAACCCAGCAAAACACACACAACTTGAACACCAGGACACGAGCACAACACAACAGACAGGGATCCAAACAAACCCAACAATCGTCCCACAATGCAATTCACCCATACAGTGCGACCTACCGCAGTCCGCTGGTCCGGTCACTACACTATATATATATATATTTGGTGAGGTACAAGCGAAGGTCTTGGAGGCAGCAGTGAACTTAAGGAAGGCGACTTTAACAACATGCAGCTAGGGATGAACGAAACACACATGTTGTGTATTAAACAAAGCATTAAACAAAGCATTAAACAAAGGTTATTTAAGTTGATCCTTAGTGTATTCTCCACCCTCATTATTTCCTATTTCGTAGACAAGGTGGTAAAATCTGTACCAACATCTGCTACAGATGTCCTCTGGATAAGCCCAGTCGCATATCTCCGCCCTCCCCATTTCACCAAACATCTGAGGCTGGCATTATGTGTTTATTACATCTAGACCACGTTGTAAGGGAAAGCACAACATAGCAAAGGGACTAAGCTAATTCATTGCTGTCACAATTCTTTTGCTGCACTTTTCAACCAGCCTCTCACTCAATACAGACGTCCCAGGCACTGTAGTAATACAGTTTGTAGGCCATCATGGCACACCAGTCATGTTTTAAGTGCATGGTTACCTCTGAGGCTGAGCTGCTTTGAACAAATGGTTTAATTTAAAAGGCTGTCATACTTCATGCACACAGGCTATTAGTCCAACTCAGCAGGGACGTTTTACAGGGCCCTTCTAAATTTTTGATAATTAGCAGAGGGCATATGCATGATGCATGGAGAAAACTACAGAGCAAATATTTTGAAAGACTTTCCAGCAAATACAGATTGCTAGTGATTACATCATAAAAAAAGTTAAGAATAAGAAAAGAAAAAGAACAATGTTTTTGTTACTATGGAAACCACATCATGTCTTCAGGTGCATGTCCACTCAGCGCGTCATCTTGCTTGGTTAACCTGCCTCCAACCTGCGGCAAACTTTTATTATGCTGTTTTTTTTTTTTTTTTAAAACCTTTGCAATATTAGGAGAACACATACAGGACATTTTCCAGGCGAGTTTTTTTCAAGCACGTTTTCACACGGCCCATCTGTCTTGCTATCCCACTTGTACCTCTAGAGGTGACAACGAGTCACTGAAGCGCTCAGTCTGCCCGAGTCCACGTGGGAAAGAATAGGTAGAGCTGCCTCGGGGGCTTGTCAATCACATTGAAGCTACAGGTCCCTGTGCGTTTCGATAGTTTGTGTTGGATTAAATATTGCGAGGCAGAAACAAGAGAACAACGTGTATTTTTGCTCCTTTGCCGGGAGGAGGGTGGGCAGTCGCAGCCGGGGAAACTCAGAATCAGTACCTCCGGCACTCAAGTTCACTATTAAAAGATATGATTTGTATGTTGAAACAGTGAAAAAGTTCACACATTTTTGGGCTTATCTTCCCTTTTGAACTTAACCTTAAATTTACCAACCTATGGTAATCTCTCACCAACACTTACTCACTCCTTCCATCAAATGCTGTTTTATGTATTTTGAAAAACATGCGTACCTCTTAGCTTACCATGGAAAGCCTATTCCTATTACACAAGTGACATTTCACACATTGACAATCCATTTAAGATGAACGTGTAAATTGCTTTAAAATGAAGGGAATAAAGCTCTGAAAAACGGCCGGCTCAGATAATGAGGCAATGAGGTAATCATCGCTCTACAAAAACAGTCAAGCTGAAAATGTTGTTTATAAATGTCAGCATGATACTACTAGCACAATGACAAACCTGCTAGGAAATTTAGAATTATCTGCATTGAATCATACTGCGGTACACACCAGCGGTTATTGTGCCAATCATTAAAAGACATTGACGTTTACTTAGGAGGAGTTAAATTGTTCAGCTTGTAGAATTGTCGCTTTGAATGGCAAGTGTTGGTTTGTTGTTGTCTCTCAGTGATGATGAAAATATAACTTGATACCCACGGTGCGATTTGACAAAAAAGCAGAGGGGGGGATGTTTTGTTTTTTTGGACATTGGACTTTTAGCTTGCATAACTAGGGAGAAGAACGCAAAGGGAAGACAGGCGCTTTTTTGGGTCTGTGGATTAGTCCCCATCACAACATGACAAAACTTTTAATGTTAATTTAGTTGTTTTATTATTGGGTCCTATAAAGTAAGACGATATGCTTAGTGCCGGCGCTCCGAACACACACATCACGCACTGCGCGTAACCAAATGCCTGGGGGGGCACCAAAAAATCTGGGATCGTGGAAAATCATCGTGGAAAATCATCACAGTAGGCTACTAGTATAAATAACAAATAAAATAAGTCTAAAGCATGTTAATATGCAAATGTGTTTGTGTTGGATGACGTTCAGAAATTGACACTGAATATCGTTAGATTTCAAGAGTTTAAGTAGGCGAGCAGTTAAGTTGCAGTCATCGCTATCAAGGGGGGGGAAATCCTTGTCCCCACCGGAGATAAAAATAATTTAGCAGAGGGGGGGATCGGGAAACCAGAGGGGGGGAAATACCCCCCACCCCCACAGATCGCACCCTGTTGATACGCCTTTAAACACCCAAACCACACAATGCAGTGTATATAATGTTCTGTACTTTGTTGGAGTCTGAAGCGACTTTCTGTTTGCCTCTGAATGGAAGAAAAAGAAGAAGATTATTGAAGCAAACCGAGTTGCGTGTTGTTAAGCCGTCTTGTTTAACGTGTCACAGGGCTTGGCTAATGTTAAGCTAGCTCATATTTCAGTATTAGCATAACTGTGAGCATACAAAGACTCCTCATGACTTAAACACTCTTCTCTGGAGGGAAATTATCCAAGTCAATATGTCATAATGAAAATGCTAAAATTTAGTTTGATATTTTATTGTGTTATTAACAAGTCTTAGAGGGTCAGCAGCTCATTTGCACCACTCTCTTCCAATCAGTGTCTTTTTCTGAGCTATTCAAATGCTGTCCCTTGTCCCACTTCACTTAATTGTCTTTTTTTCTTTCTCTTCCATCTGTCTCCCTCGTCAGTTATGCACGCATGTAGAACCTGCAGAGTTGTTGTTAATTTTTTAGAATGACTTCAAATAGTATGTCTCTCTTTACTGTTTATATCTTTCCACGTTCAGATGTTGTCTACTTCTTATATGACGTTTAATTACAAAGTCTGTGTTCATGAAATGAGGCCTATCGTTAACTCTAAGATGCTCTGACGGTCGCTTCTTCCTAAACACTAGATTCTTGTTGGAAAGTTCTATTCATATCCTCCACGGAAGATGTAGGCTAGCTAGTGTGATCACTCTACACTACCCATAATGACTAATGTGCAATCTAAAGTATTTGCAGTACATTAACACCTTACCAGTAACAGCTTATCTCCCAAAAATATGCCAAATGAGAAAACACACTGTGGGATTACCACACTGAGGTAAACAAATAGCGCTTCTATCATCAGGAATAAAGTAACCTGAATACAACAGTCACGCAGCTACAGCCGGACAGATAGCCACATGATCAAAGAGACAATCAGACAGGCACATACAGGCACAGACAGTAGAACTAGACAATGTGTGTAACCTCTGCAAGGTCAATGGCGTTTCATGCATTGGAAATGAACTTCCTTTAATGAGATGTGTGTGTGTCGTGGGTTAGTGGCTATAAAAGACGGTGAGAGCTGAGGGGTGAGGAGCGAGGAAACCGAGGAAGAGAAGGAGGCACAGAGAGAGAACTCAAGAGACACGGGTTGAGGCTATGAAGAGGAAGATTGAGAGAGGGACAGAAAATAAGCAAAAAGAGAAACAAAGAGAGGAAGATGGAACTCGAGTGTGACAGAGATCCATAGAGAGGACTGGGCAGTGTGGAGAGTGAGAAGCTGAAGAGATGAAGGGCTGTCTGCTGATTTGTTCCCTAACTGGAGAATTGAAATTGATCTCAATGACTGTGTGTGTGTGTGTCTGTGTGTGTGTGTGTGTGTGTGTGTGCAGTTCAGCGACTGTCTTGTCAGGAAGTGTGTATACAAACATATGGATCCACAGTTCTTTATACCTGTATTAACTTTGTGTGATGTGCGCCTGTTCCTACAGGCGTTATTAAAGGGGTGGAGGGGCCGGTCATCGGACCGATCGACTTAAACAAGTGGACACAGAGCAACACACACATCTTGTCTTTGGTCAGACGAGCATTTGATAAGGGTCAGTAATTTTCAACTGTCTATTACTGCAGGGTCACATACTATTTGATTGAGTTTCATACACTTGTGCGAGGTCAAACATTTTAAACTCTGGCTGAACTTAATTTTTTCTAAAGTACCTTCAAGGGAGAAAAAAATAATTTGCTGTTTGCATGTCGAATATTACTTTGAGCTGTTGAAGAAACACAATGTTGTTAAAGACGTGTCTTTAGACGTGTCTACGAGAACGTACGATTCACCACCACACAGTGCACCTGATCTTCCTCTGAACACTTTTGGGACACTTTTGGGGGAAGATCTTTTTTATCAGAAGGTGGATGATTGTTGAGTAATTACTAGGGCTGTCAATAGAAAAAAAGAATGAACTAAAAACAAAACCAAAAACAAATAATCTGGCTTAATAAACAACATTCATTACTCGCCATTCATTAACCGGAAGTAAAAAAAAGGTACGTTAACTACTGTTAAAAAATTGTGTTGCATTAATCTTGGCCAAAGATTAAGACGTTTATTTTGACAGCCCTAGTAATAACACAATAAATCTTCTTCTTGTACTTCTTGTCCTGACATTTGTTGTACGATTGTACAACATGATAATTAAGGTACTACATGAAGCCAGAGAACCCTGCTGTTAAATAGGGAGACGTACTAGAGTTCTGAAAATGTCTTATGCTCAGCAGTGCCTCTTTGCAATACACAAAAAGCTGAGTACACTTTGTTGTAATTAAAATACTGGAGTTTTACGGCAGTCTGTAGAACTACTCAATGCAACGTGCCCACCAATGTAATGCGCTGTGGCTGCAAAAGCATGCACAAACATGAAGAGCCGTAAACTAATCTTCCCTGTCGGCATGTCACTAATACTGATCACGGGTGAGCGATCATTTCCCCAGGGACGCTCGGATCCATTCAGACCTGTACAAAGGATGCGTTAATCACAAGCGGTATCACCGGCCTTCTGTGCAGACACTTTAATCACAGTATGATTTGTTTCCCATCACAGGGACACAATATGCCCACTTCTCCTTGTCTGCTCCCAGTCCTCAACTCTAGGGAGATAGCGATAGCAAACATGAATATAGTTTCTCATATTAATAAGTCCTCCCACCAAAACTATACCACGGGAAGCTAATAGACCGAATATAACAGAATATAATGTATAGCTTGCAAGCCATCCATTCAACATCCTGATATAGCTTTATTTTGTTAAAATACCACAACCCTTGAATGGCTGTAAACAGAAAAATATGGAAAAAATGGTTCTGGTATCTGATTCTTTTAAAATATTTTCAATGCATGTATTGAGCTGGTGGATCATGTTTAAACAATCAGTGACGCATTATTTGTGTGCGAAGTAAGTCTTCTAATAATATTATTATTCTAATAACAATAAGTGGGTTTTCTGCTTACAAATAATGAAATCTAACAGTGTCGTAGTCTGTTCCCTTTGAAAAGCTATGGATGTGAGTCAGACACGATCGTACACAGCCATCACTGGAATCAAATAGTATTAGACTGTAAAGAAATAATAACCATGAAAAGACATGCAAAAAGAAAGCTGTGCAGCATTCCAAATGGACCCAGAATTTGAATCTCAACATAAAGATTAAGCTTAAAAGCTTCTACCTATCCAGAGCAGAGCCCTACCATTGTCTTATATTGATGAGCTTCATGAGCTGGTTACTGTTGAGGAGGGCGCTGTGTTTACCATTTGTCGCTGTCCTGAGTGCTGAATTAAAGTTGCCGCGGCACATTGTGAGCTGAGGGAATGAACAGGTATGTCTTCCAGGCCTCTGTCCTCATCAAAAACTAAATTTGAAAGCCAGACAGCTAATTCGCTGCGACCGATCTAACTGAGGAGGAGGAGCACTGCTGCGCATCCCTTAATGTGACTGTGCGTGTGTTTGTGTGCAACCAGCAGAATATGTGTGCGTTGCGCGCCTGCCCTTGGTTAATGTTAAGAAAATATCGTGGCTTTGGTTAAAAATGGAAAGGTCACTGCGTTCCACCTTTAATCAACTCAGTGTTGACTTTTTCATTGCTTAACGGAGACCACAATCTTTCCCCGGACGAAACTAATTGCTTTAGTAAACTAACCCTGCGTCTCTCTCTTTATGGTCCGACTCCCTGCCTCTTTCCCGTTGTGTCTCACTTCACCGCGTCTCTGAGTGAGAGTAATTCTCATTCAGTACAGCAATTCACAGTGCAATCACTGGGAATATGCAATTAACAGGGAAAGCCTTCAGTCAATAGCACGTTGTGTGTACTCACACACCTTGTCTACCCTCAAATTCCCCCCTCCTCCAACTCCTTCACTCTACTCCTCCAGTGTCCTCTTCTCTTTTGTTGAGTACCTCCTCTACTCTCCTCCTCCACGTTTAAATCTAGATCTTCATAAAAAGAGCTTATCGCTCCTTCTCCTTTCCTCCACACACACACACACACACACACACACACACACACACACACACACACACACACACACACACACACACACACACACACACACACACACAATCCCCTGCATCCCTTTCCTCTTTTACAGTACCTCTCTCCCTCCCGCTCTCCCCATCACGCTCGCCTAGCTTTCATCATTATCCTCACTACCTCCTTCCAATCTGTTTACGCTCTCCACCCAAACTCCCTCTGTGTAACTCGCTGGCATCGCAATTCACAAGTTCACAAGTTCTTGTCACCTGCTTTTCTTCAGCTATTTTCTATTTTTTTCCCCGAGGGCTGGTGTAAATGCTTCAGAAGAAGACAATGTGCCAGCGTGCCCTCAAATCCTCTGGATGCTTCCTTCCACGTCTCTTCCCCATTCATTTACCTTCAGCGGGGAGGTTATGTTTCTGGTTCCATCGGGTGTTTGTCGGCAGGATTACAGTTTGTTTACCTTCAGAGCGGTTGAAATGGATTTTGGTGGGAAAGAAAGTTGAGTTTCGTACCAGCTGTTGCGATAAAAATAAACAACCGAAACCATCTGTATCGGCCAACATTGTTCATCAACGAATGCGAATCCATTATGGCGGCAAATAAACGTGATTGGGTCATCTGTTGAATGTTTATTATTCTGCTCCTCTTTCTTTTCACATGCTCTGTTTTACAGATCCTTATTTCCCACGCCTCCTTCTGTGACCTATTTTGTAACCACTGCCTTATCCGAGCCAATATACTTCACCTTTTCAATCCTGGTTCCCACAGCTCTTCATTTTACCCCGTTTGAGATTTTTTCAATGTTTCCTTAATCATGATCTTTCTTTGCTGGTTATTCTTCTCCTTCAACTTCTGTCTTTTTTGTTTAACATTATACTGTGTTCTGTTAATATGAATTAAACAAATTATGAGTAGGAAAAGCTGTGTTTTGTTTGGTTTATGTATCGTTTAAAGATAGGCTGTATAATGTTTGAGTGTTAAAACCGATAAATCTTGATGTTGACTTAACGGCAGCAATTCTATTGACAGGCTGCGCCAAATCCACGAAAAATATGTTTAAACTTTGTTTAAATAGTTTAAACTTTAGAAAAAATAAAAAGAACTTTTGGTTAGCAAAATAAAAAAGTGATGTCGTGTCTGAAGTCAAGATTACCACGTCCCAATGGACTTACTTTAGGGTGGAAAAAATTCCATGAGAATCTTAAAGAGTAAATCATCAATCTAAGTATCATTAATGCAAATTATTTTCTAAGAAATGCTTTGTGAATGATAATGCAAATAACCACTATAGATTGTAATAAGAAAGAAAGAAAGCATGCTTTATTGATCCCCCTTTGGGGAAATAATTCAATAATTCAACCTTCCCCATACAGTGTGTGCTGTCTTGCTCAGGGACACTTCAGCACGAGACATGGAGCAGCCGGGGTTCAATGTTTGACAGACTGATATATATTTAGATGTGTTTTTTAGCCCGAATCATCAAGGACTTATTTTCTCTTCTCCTCATCTTCCTCACACAACGTCTCCTCTCCTTTCTCTTGTCCTCTTTCCCCCTTTAACTGTCCTCTGTGATTTCTTACTCAACTGCTCTGCCATCTTTTTCTTTTCCCCGGCGCAAAGCTCCCATTGTTTGGCTTGCCTTACCTCAACTTCTCATAGTTTTGCCGGTGCAGCGTGACATCCATACACGTCTTTGTCTTGAAGTCTGCCCTGTCGTTTTATTTTCAGGACCCCGTCTGTCTGTCTCTTTGCCTCCCGGTCTCTTTAAACTCTCCTCTTTGTCATTTTCTCTAAAAAGCTTCATGTTTGACTTATAGCTCACGTAGGAGGGCTTGGGTAACATTTCCTGTTTGGTATTATCCTATATACTATATATTCTTTTAATGATTTATTAACTAATTGATGAATTTGCCTAGTTCTTAATCAATAGTATATTATATTATTGAGATTTCAATATTAGTTTTTTTAAATGTAGCAGCAAGACTTTTTTAGATAATTTCACAAGAACTAGAGCGGTGAGAGCATGGACGTATAAAGAATGGTAAGTTATTCCAATACGAGCCAAATGGAAATAGTCAGTGTGTCATTTTGTAGACGATCGCTTACAGAGCAGTTGTGGGCTTTGGCATTTCGATAATTACTGTGTTCATAAACACCAGCATGTGGACCAACAGGGAGGCAGTAAATGACTCTGTCGTTACCACTCACATGTAGAAATCGATTACTTTCCTCACTGCATTACATTTGCCTTTAAATCCCTAAATTGATTATTGCACGCTGCACTGTAGGAGTGTTGGCGTCCAAGGGTAATGAAAGAAGGGACTATGAATAAATTATACAGTATTTGTTTATTCTGAGCTTTTGTCAGAGGGTGATTACAACAGGGTTTGAGCGAAGTGAAGAGTGCTATTTGTTTTACCTCCATTACGTTGCTTGATAAAATAGAGTGCTGTCAGAATGGATAGAAAAATAGGTTTAAAAGTCTCCAAGTAATTCAACTTTTTTTGGTAGATTTAAGAAAAAGGCATACAAAAATACTGGTAAAACATTATGCTTGGCCAAATGTCATAGTTATTCTGGTCTAATGGAGAGGACTATAGCTAAAAATGTTGGTATGAAAGGCAATCATTGACTCATCATCCGCTTCTCTGTGAATTGTCTGATGTCTGTTTAACTAAACTCAAAAAACATTTCAAACTTTATAACAGAATAAGATACACAACAGTAAGCTACACTTTTTCCACTGAGAAGAAATTGCCAGCAGCCTTCCTGTTTTAGCTTCGTGGTGGTAAAACACCCAATAACAACTGTTGATCATAAGACTCTCACTGGTGAACTCTACGTGTGGGCGTTTCATTCCGTAGTTACCACATGCGGTGGTCATTTTAATGCTATAGTTTTAAATTGACTGTAATTTATTTTATTGTAACATGACTATATTTCCAAACCATCTTGTTTATTTGAACGATCAGGAATGTGGACCTGTAATATCTAATGAATTATCTATATGGCATTTTTACTCATATAAAGGTTTTACTTTTAACATCTAGTCTAACTCTTGCTTTTTGATCAGGTGCAAAAATGTTTTCTATTTAAAGATGGAATGAACAGGGAAAGACCATGGCACAGGAAAACGTTGCAAAACAACATTATCAAAGCAACCTTTTTTTTCTCATAAGAATCGTTAAAGAGAAATTCATTATCACCCTGGATGTACTTTGAGTTGTTGCATAATGAGATCATGAAAAAAAATATTTACTGTGGTAGAATACAAAATACTTATTTCCCTCTCTCTTATAGGGCATTTCCTTGCAGGGGAGGGCGCATGAGATCCCCTCCTTTATGTCTTTTGTTTCGATTCAGAACAACGTGCAAGACCTTCATTGAACTAGTGTTCTGTACAAATGCATCCAAAGGAGCTCTTAATGGTTTCAATGAATAATGACTTTGTGAATTGAGTACAGTTTACAGCTAGTTCTAAACTCCACTTCCAGATGATTGTGACTTGTGTGGCTGCTCTTCATACCTCTTCAAGCACAGGGACCACATCCTTACAGGAAAGACAATGCTAAGGATTTATGTGGCGAATACTTCCGTAGAGCTGTCTATTTACTTTGTTCTGAGCCATTCTATGCCGATTCATGGTAAACAACAATGTACATAACCTTAAACTTTGTCCTCCCTCTCTTCTTCGCTCTATCTCTGACCAGCAGGTGGCAGCCTGACTACACTGAGCTGATGAAAAGAGCTGTCCATGGTGCTGATAGGAGGCTTTCAATCCCTCTTTCAGATCTTTATATCTATTCCTAACATTCCGTCTACCATCAGTATGGGTCCCTATATACTGTATGTATTTACCTGTTTGCCCCTCCATCCTGTTCTCATTGCCTCCCTGTCTGCCCATCTATCATGGAGCAGCAGCAAATGCATGTCTAACCCTCCTCTTGTCTGCGTGGAGAAGACACGTCTTTTTAGGAGCGTATGCTGTTATAAAGACTCCAGCCAGTGGATGTAAAAAAATTTTTTTTATAAATATATATATAAAATGACTAAACTAGCCGTATGTACCGAGAGCTACCAGATTGATGGATGACTCACAGTAAAGCTGTAAAATGGCTCAACCCACACACGCACGCACACACGCAGACACACACAGCCACTCACTGAAACACACACGGCACCGACTCATACTAACACATGCAGCACAATAAAACCTAGCACACACAAAGCTACTGTATTACCCATGTGCACACACATGCACTGCCATGCACACACACACACACACACACACACACACACGCACACACACACAGACAAAGTTGGTTAAAGATCTTTAAAAGGAAAAAGTAAGGTGCCATATGGAACAAAATCAGTGTGAATTGACATTGTGAGAGATAAGTAATAAATCTATTTTGGAATTTATTTCATGCCAGACGAAGTTGCATTAGCTTATAAATCCTGTAACATGTGGTCAAAAGAGCCATGAGGGATCTGAAGCAAAGCGAGGATTAGCTCAAATTCGAGGACAGCTAGCGAAACATCCGTTACAGCAATGCTTACATTCCCTACAAGAGCTTTTCTCTTTGTTGTTCTGTAATTATGTAAAACACATATTAAGACTATTTTCAAGTTCCATTTAACAGGGTGTTTGCTTGATAGGCCTTGAACTGCCAAGATGGCACCGAGTGGTAAAACCCTCCTCCGAAGCCTGAAACAATCTCTACAAACTACATGTCGTGTCAACAAAACTCAGGTCAGCTTTTGGAGTGTATTTCGGGCACCCACTCACTTGCTTCTCTTCCCTGATGTGTGACAGTATTGGGTGACACTTTCTGTGAAATACAGTAATGGGCCAAATTTGGAGTGACGTGTAATTTGCATTTGCCTCTAACACTGTTGGTCGTCTCGGTGGATCAGCGGGCTAAGTCTCCACGTCGTGTCTGTAGCGTTGTAATCTTGTTAGCGTGATCCTCTGCACATGCCACCAGGGACCGAGGATCAATAACTGGCTCGTGGCTCCATTTTGGGTGCATTCACAGACACACATACTGTATGCTGCCGCACACACTTAAAGAGATGAGGGAATCAGAGTGTTCATATGGCACTTGGATTGATTGGCATCAAGGCAGGTTTTGGGGTGTTTGACACCATGTCACCGACTCCAATCACAGTCTGGAAATATGCTTGAAGTGTATTTTGTTTGTGTGTGTACCGCAGCCACACACAAACACACTCTTGCTTATTTCAATCATTTATTAACCCCCTCTCCTTCTCGATCTTCACTGTCATTTCTTGTCCCCTTTTCATCGGTCTTCCTGTACTTTTTCTTTCTTGGTTTCTCTATTTTTCTTCCTTCCTTTCTTACGTGGTCTGTAATGAATCTCCTTCCATCCCTCCTTTGACCTTTCTCGCCTTTCTTTCTCCTGACATTGCTCTCTTTGCCCTCCTCCCCTCTCCCTTCCTCTCACCCTCTCTCTGTCACTTGTTTCTCCCTTCCTGCCCTCTTTGTTCAGTCTTTTCCAATTCACCCATGCATCTGTTTTATTCCCTTATTATATCCATCAGTCTTTTTCTCCTTTTATTGAAATCCCTTTTTTCCATCCTGTTTTTTTGTCTTCCTTTAATCCACATCTTTACCTTGTTCTTATGTCCTCCTTATTTCCCATTTATGCTTTCGCCCCCCCCCCCCCCCCCCCCGTCCCCCCACCTCCTTCTCTTTTCCAGGGATTCTAGCCCATCTCCCTTTTCCCATCTGATTTACCTTTCTTAAATCGGTCAGACCTTCTTCTTTCCCTTCTTCTTCCTCTGTTCTCTTTCCTTTTGTACCTCTTCTCCTCTCGTCCAACCCTGCAATCCCTCTTTGCCTCCCAGTCTCTCTCTCTTTACTTCTCGCGCCCCCCTCCTCCCCTCCTTTTCTCCTCCTCCTCCTCCTCCTCCTCCTCCTCCTCCTCCTCCTCCTCCTCCTCCTCCTCTATCATCCACTTTTCCTCCTCCTTTACTTCCCCGACTACCCCCCCCCACCCCCCCCCCCTCTCTCTCTCTCTCTCTCTCTCTCTCTCTCTCCCATCAGTCGTCGCTCGCTCGCTGTGCTGTGCGGACCTACCAGCCAACTCTCTCGTCTCCTTCACTGCATCTCTTCATCTCTCCCCCCTCCGGTCCTCCGGTCTCTGCTATGACAGCTCACACCAGGAGCGCGTTGCCCGATCTCAGACCGACCACCCGTCACCGGTTATCCTGTCCACACGTCAGCATGGACATGTGTGTGTGGGGGGTTCGTGAGTGATCTCCAGGTGTCTGTTTTTCTTATTTCTTATTTTTTTTTTAAATAAAAAACGACAGGGAAAGGAGGAGGGGGGCTGCCGTCCTCCTTCACCCCCCTCCGCTTCCTTCGAGCAAGCAGAGCCACCAAGGTGGGGAGCAAGGCTTAAACATTGAGCCAGCTTGGATTTATTTAACAGCAGAATGACGGAATTGGGAGCGCCGGACATGCTGCTGGTGGGGAGGAGGCTCAATGTGAAGAACGCGGGCGGGTTGAGACGCGACCTC
Organism: Apeltes quadracus; assembly: GCA_021346845.1. Lineage (NCBI taxonomy): Eukaryota > Metazoa > Chordata > Actinopteri > Perciformes > Gasterosteidae > Apeltes > Apeltes quadracus. Next base: position 8,866,688 of record CM037918.1, read on the forward strand.
CCGCTTCTCCTCCTGCTGGGGCTTCTCTTCGGGGATTTCTCCTCGTCCAAGGGTGAGTTTTGGAGGGTTTCGGTGTGTGTGTGTGTGTGTGTGTGTGTGTGTGTGTGTGCGTGCGTCCGGGTGCGCGCCCGGGAGCTCGCATGCCTGCCTGCGTGTGAGTGCACGCGCATGCATGCGTTGGAAGGCAGCACAGTAATCGGAGGTTGCTTCGTTTTGCGTGTGAGTGCGCAGGTGAAAGGTGGTCGATTACTTCCGCTTCGTTGCCGCGGACAACTACATTGTGTGCGTGTGTGCCTGCGTCTCAGCGTGTGTTTGTGTGTGAGAGACAGTTTGAGTTTATGCGTGTAAACGTGCGCGTGTGTCTGTTTGCGCGCGCGCAAGTCTCTAGGGAAGGCCGTGTGTCCTTTTTTTGCGCGCGTGTTTTGGATAGCGAGAGGTAGAGAAAGCTAGCCAACATGCACGGACAGTGGGTTGTTGTTGTGTCTGTGTGTGTGTGTGTGCCCGCTTGCGCGTGTGTGTTTGTGTGTGCTTGTGCGCACGCGGGCGAGAGAAAGAGCGCAGTGCCCAAACTTGGACACGACATTTCATCAGGGGAACAGCATAGGCATGCTCAGTTTTCAGGCCTCCACTTTGCGGATATTCTTTCCCAAACAAATAAAAAAACGTAAAAAAAAAAAACCCACATCACCTAACCCAGACGTCATGCAGACATCAGGGGGATGACATCTGAAACAGAAAGCGTTAACATCTTGTTTGGTATGAGGCAACATCTTGGCAACATGTGTTACTGCCTACAGTTGAGCAGCCCCAGACAGGGGGAGATGGGTCCGTTCCTCCTGGGGGGCATCTGGAGAGGAAATCCCAGGCCTGCTGTATAACATGATTGCGTGGAGTCACCACACACAGAGGAGCCCTTGTCTCAGTTGCCGTACAGAGTCTGATGGTATGACAGGGATATGATGCTGTGTGTCAGCAGCCCCGCAGCTCTTTGCTGGCGGGGATTTAGTCAACGAAGGACGTCGTCTAAGATTGAACACGGACAGAAAAGAGCGTTTTAACATTCTTATCGGTTGGCGGTTGCTGTTACTGTTTATCAATAGCTTCTCTGTGTGCCCTTTCCCTCCCTCTCTCAGTGCTCTCTCAATACCTCCCTCTCACACACACACACACACACACACACACACACACACACACACACACATACCCATGCACACATCTGTCTGATTTTCGCAGTCTGCGATACACAACATTTCCTGATAATTGCATCTGTGGAAATATTTGGTTCCATTCATGCAGATTGTCAGCCTGGAATCAGAGTAATGGGAGTAAAAGGGTCATTGTAGGAGAATTGTGCATGTTGATGAACATGATGGGGTGTTCTTTAAACTGTTTGTGATTGACAGCTTCTTGTTTTCACCTGTGTTTCATCTTTCACTCCAATCTATGTGCGCACTTGTTTGTGTCTGTGTGTCCTACGTTTTTCAGCTTTGCAATCGGCATTTTTTTGGGCCCACAGACACAAGCTGTTCTTTCTGTCGCACTCGTTCATTGTAAGAAGCTGCATACCTGCAGCTACTTTAGGTATCAAAGTGCAAAGACAAATTAAGGAAATTAGAGGGAAGACCGACATCTGGAAAGACAGATGGAGATTGGCAATCATGTATTTCGTCAAACCTCGAACCCTATATGGTTTTCAGCTTTTCAAATCTGATATCACAGTTGAAATTCCAATTATTGGTTGCTTTAAAATTGGCATAAAAAAAACAAGTATGTTTAACTGCAGGACAAAATAAACTGCCCAGGCAGCACAAAACTGGAGTAACACGTTGTGATTCTGGGGATTTTTTGTCTTTTTTATTTTCTGTTCTTGTTTTGACAATTATATAAGAGGTTGTTTGTATAATTGTTTATATAATCACAAGTAAGTTCATCATGATGAGAATGCATACCACCACATTATAAAATACGAATATAAACTATCTTATAACAAAATGAAATCCCCCAAAACATTATTAACAATATTTTGGATTAAGCAATATTAACTCCTTCATACAGATTAATATTTAACAAATTAATGTTAACTATTAATACTGTAATATCGTTTTGCTTATTCAATGCCAGTCTAACAATATTGCCTCCCTCCTGTAAAATTCCTTACATATATTTAGCTGCCAAACTGCTGTGAGAAATAATATATATTCAGCCCATTCATCAACAGGTTGTTTCAGCCAACTCACGTCCAAATGTGGAACTGAGTTCATAATTCCATTAATCTCCGCCAGGGCTTTTATTGTATAATTGCTATATTGTTAATTAAATTCTACAGATGACTGTATGAAAACATTTCACACACTCATTCACTCACACACGCATACATTTTAGAATAACACGTCTGATAATTTCATTTTACTGAGACCAGGAATCACTTATTTGATTATTTGCACATATCCCCTTGTTCACAGACATAAACAGGCACTCACAGACATTTAGGACATTTCAATGACTTCTCTTTTTGATTAAATACTTAAATGATAAAACGTCTGTTTCCAAAGCTTTTTAATGTTTTGTCCTTATGTGGACACTGAAACCTGAACAGACACACACACACGCACGCACGCACGCACACACACACACACACTCACACAAGCATGCGCGTACATGCACACGGTGACAATTAGCCTTTGAATCAATGCCAAACAACAAGATATTTGGGCTAGCAGTCTGTCCCTCTGCCTGGCATACTAATGCTCCACACATGGGAAATTGACAAACTCACTCACGCTCTCAAACACACACACACACACACACACACACACACACACACACACACACACACAGGTGTAGAAGAAGGCTAATTAAACCAAGCTATCTGCCCAATTAAAATCCACTATAGGTAAATACAACTGAGTGCATGATTGCAGGGTGAGTTTTACGGAAGCAAAAACCTATGTGAAAGATATTAATAGTCAGTGATAATAATGATCATGATGATATCCTCCTCAATATAACATCTTCTGTTATCATGACAGGACACTTAAACTATTGTTCTATGTATATCTGCTTATAGCTACAATTTAGTAGCTGTTAAACACAATTTTTTAAAAACTTGTAAATTATTTTCAAATTCTAAATTGCTGCTTCACTTTAAGTTCATAAAGCAGTGTGTGGTGACGTGTGTCTGCGTGCACATTTGTGTGGGATTCCCTTTGTATATGTGTTTGAGTAATTTTCTCCTCCCTACGTAATAGAAGCCTAGAAGCACTTATAACTCTCACCTCTGCGTGGGAGAGACAGACTAAAAGGCACACGCAGACAGAGAGACATTTTGTGTTTTCAGGTACTTGTATAATAATTGAATCCCCTCAGTCACACCAGAATTTACACACAGTTCAAACAATCTGAGCTTGAGTAAAGTGCATGAAACCTTGTATGTGTGTGTGTGTGTGTGTGTGTGTGTGTGTGTGTGTGTGTGTGTGTGCATTAGAAAGAGTCCGCCACCTCACCAAGTACCGATGAGGGTCCTTAGCATTGTCCAGTGACACTACGGAAAACACACACACACACACATACGCACACACACACACACACACACACACACACACACACACACACTTCAATACAGTTAACCACCGGCAAGATCATTTTAATGTACTCTAGGTGCAAACCACGTGTCACAAAGTCTTGTCTGCTATAGGAGAAAAGGCTACATGTGTGCATGGGTCATTATGCTAATGCAGCTGGAAAGAAAAAGTGTGTTTTACTGTGTTTTAGCCACACTGGCCTGAAAATGAGCGAGTAATCAATCTTCATAGTGTTCAAATGACAGAACTTTTAAAAGAGCCATGGCCTACATACATTACACTAATGCAGGAGAGAGAGCAGAGACTTTGTGTGAAGACAAAAAGAGATTGAGATCAGAGCAAGTGTGTTAAAGAGACATTGGGGCAGAAAGAAAAGAGAGGCACTGCTATGCACGGGGAGACAAAGTGAAACAGAAAATGAAAATGTATTCCCCAGCAGACGCGATTAATCAGGAATGACTTTTCCATCTTGTGCAGCTCGGCTAGTAATGTCTGGCATTAAGTAATGACATCATAACCCTGTCTGCCTTGAATTTATACCTCAGATATTCAGGGAAATCCACCGAGCTATCCTAAAGGCACGAGCAAACAGGGCTTTTAAATCCTTTGGATATTAATGACCTGACTCAAATATTTCATGTTTGTAGTAAATACTGCGTCACAATGACGAATTGTTCATTTATCTGTCATTTCAAATCAGAGCACACGGCATGAAAAAGAGGAAATAAAACCGCTTGCCTACATCAAATGAAATAGCACGACAGAGCTTGAAATTATGAACATCATAAAAGTGCTGTTGCATAGCGGGTCCAATTGTGTTTTACCAGCCATTAGTATGCCTGAGTAAATGCCATGTCTCAAGCGTTTGTCAGACTCTTCTTCTGAACCACCATGTTAATGTTTTTTTTCCTGAAATCATTAAACCAAACTAAAAGAGACCATTATATTGAAAGTTCTGACTTCTACCGTCGGCTGTGTACATCTAGCACATAGCCACATCTAGAGAGATAGATGCCAGACGAGCTTTAAGCGCAGGCCATAAGGGCTTGGGATGTACATCATGGGTTGAAACCTTCAATTTAGCAGGTGTAGAGCTTTTAATGCGGCCACTTTGGCACAGCAGTTTGTTGCTGTTTTTCTGTACCTTGTGATGCTCACGCCTCGCTGTGGTGGGAGCTGAGGGTTATTTCATAACACAGGATTACTCAGCCAGCCGGCTCTAAAAATAAGCATGAAATCAGCCTCTCAACTGGAGTTTGTAATGAAAGATCAGTCGGTGTGGCTACAAGACTTCCATGGCAACATGTATCCCAATTTCAGTTGACAATTTATTCAAACATCAACAGTCGAGGTATACTTGTGGACGATCAAGTAGATAACTTCCACCATTTTACTTTTCCATGTTTGTGGTAATGTGTATATTTTGGTCGTAGCGTTTTGGGTTCAAGAAATGGTGCTTTGCATTTGCCGTTCCATGTTTAGATTAAATTCAAGTTTAGTTCATTTTACTTGAAATTTAAGGTTTCCAAGCATTTCTATCAACACAGAAAGTTTGCCTGTAACTTTCTTCCGGTAAGTGTTGATTGACAAACTGACTTTGTGGATACATACGTGCCTCCATTTATGTGATGTTATTTGCTGCTTGTATTGTTACAAGAGAAAAGAATAAATACAAACAACTGTCAAGGTTGAAGGTTGGTAAGAACGCACTGCGTTTTGTACTTCTGTACTTCATTTTAGGAGGGGTTTTGTAACTTCAAATTAACTTTAATTTTACAGATAAGTTTGCTGATTGAAATTGTTTTTTTCAATACAGTTTAAAGATTCACATATATTTTTTCGAGCTAAGAAATATTGTTGTTTTGCACTGATTGCCGTTGAGTGCTACGTTCAGTAAGAAGCTCGGGCTTGAAGCCCCTTTGAAACCAACGTCATGATTGCATCCAGTGTTAGTTTGAGTAAAGCGATGGAGAAACTGGAACTAATGACCTCAAAGTAATGGACTAAAGTTATACATAGAAAATGGCTTTTTGCTGTATCGCTTGGTGCCATTAATTGATGTTGCATACGTTGATTATTAACTATGATCAAGGCCCTAGTGAGTCAGCAAATTGTTGTTGAGTTTTGTTGTAGCACTATTAATGTAAAACCGTGCCGCACTATGGTGCATCCAAGGGCTAGAAAGCTAAAATAACACAGATAAAAGTAATATGGTAATTACGGATACAGGTAGGGAAAATATATTTTTAAAGAGAGTGCAAGGTGAGCTTGTAGAAGCTGTACGGATTCTAAAAGACACTTGATGTTGGATATTTTTGAGCTCGAATAAAGATCCTACGCACAGCCAAATAATAATTTATTTCTGCTGTACCACCCTGCAGTTTGAAACCTTAGAATCTGTTGGTTTGGTGCTGCCGCCCAATAAAAAGGTTAATGTGTCTGTTAACGTAGCACTTTTACCGTTTTATTTAGTTCGCTTCGGCTTTCTGTTAGCATGACATTTCCTATTAGCTTGTAGGCTAATGGCTGGCTAGCGGGCTAACATTAATTGTCTAATGTGTCTGTTAATGTTGCATTAGTGTTATTTCAGTTATTCTCTCGCTTGGCTCGGTGGTTTAGGGGCATAGATAGTGCGCGTGAAAGACAATTTTAAAGCACACCTACGCTTTGTGCGTGTGTGTGTTTGTGTGTCGTGTGCAGTAAGAGTGTGTGTGTGTATATGTGCGCTCCGCATATGGAGCCAACGAGTTCCATTTCCATTTCAAAGCAACGAGTCAGCAGCAGCGGAAGCTACTTTCATCCATTATTGTGATTTTAGGGAGAGAATGAGACAGTAAGACGCACAGAAAGAAATACAAAGAGCCACAGTAATAATTACTCGCCAGGTTGGCAAAGAGTTCGGTTTCTCAAGTGTGATCCTCTCTCACTCATGGTCCTTTCTTGTGTTTTTAGTTAAATGATGTGTCACTTATCTTCTGAGCAGTCCGGTATTTTAACGCAGCTGTCACTCATTTTAACAGGTTCACTGCTCTGTGAAATGTGAGTCTTGTACTATTTTATCTGTAAAAAGTTGAAACCTCTGCAGAAGATAAATCACTCTAAACATTCTGCTAGTGTTACTGTTTGTCTCGGCCTCCAAGATAAATGATAGGGTTAGTATTAGATCTGTGTGTGTGTGTGTGTGTGTGTGCTATGGGAGAGCTGTGATGGGATTATTTTGTGCTTGAGTGCCCTTTTCTGTATAAATGTCCGTGCATGAGCGAAAATTGGTTTGTGCAACTTTATGTAAACATCATGTGTATTTACACAGCTTTTCTTAGTGCAGTCATGCAAACGCTGAAGACCCTGTGTGTCATATTAATGTAGTGTTGCACACTGACAGTAAATCTGTTGGTCTTGAATTTGTTTATGTATGTGTATTAGTGTTTGCGTGTTTAAACAAGTTTGCACAAGTGGGTGCATTTGCTTTTATGAGTGTGTCCATGCAAAGGAATTTAAACTGTATATCCATAAAGTGTAGATGTTTGAACTTGGAAATGTGCTCATTCAGAGCCCAAACATACACAGCAGTGACTGTGAGTTTCTTTTTCTTTTTTATAACTGGAGCCATGTGATGCTGCACTTGCATGTAGTGATAATTTGTGTGTAAATCGGAGTGTTTGGATGGAGCATGTGTGCTTCTTCATGTGATAAATGCACCAGCCACAGGCTATCGTTGCTTCAGTAGCATCGTTCTTATTCTATCCATTTTTAATGATCAGTAATGGTCGCTAGCAGTGTTGAACCTATAATGTAAGGACACGGCAAAAAGAAAAGGTCCCTGTGGTGAACAAAGCGAGGAAGAAGACGGGGAAGACAGAGTAAGAGAGCCTGCAAAAGAGATTCAGAGGGACGAAGGTATAAACCAGGAGGGTGTTAATAGATGTTAGCTCGGTGAAAACCGACATCACAGGAGCGCTGTTGGAAAGGTGCAGCGCTTCACGTTGCCACCGCGGTACAGCCCTACGGGGAAGGCAGTAGGAGGGACGAGGTGCCAACCGGCCAAAAGACTCGCTGACGGGCTGCCTGTCACTGTGATATAGACTGATGGATTGGTTGTTACCTTGATTGACTGACTTGCGGGTTGATTGGTTGTGTTACAGGCTGGCTACGTGAATGACCAATGCAAATGGTGATTTGTTGAAGTTTTTTTTTTTACAAGGGGCCTTTGTAAAGTGCAGAACACTAAGGGAGGGGAGGGGAGAGAGAGCAGAGGAGGAGTTGAAAGGAGGCTTCTTAAATGTGTTTAAATTCTACAAAAAGGTTAAAAATGAGTATCCAGGCTCTAAAGCCCAAGACATTTACTGACACATAATGGCTGTTAAATCCTTGTTAAATGTATTTTATTTGTTTCCATTAAAGACCACAAAGTGCTGTAGTACCTATTGACTCCTTGTTTCATCCTCTGTGGAAAAATCAGGATTTTATCCAATGAAATCCTGCAGTATCAGATTAAACTAAATCAAATCAAATTGAATTACCAAGGAGCAATGACAAAATTATAGTAGAAAAAAGTAGAAGATTAAAATGGTTCAAGGCTATAGCTCTGGGTTTTTTAATGCCCTGCTGACGTCTCTAAGTTTTAACTGAGCAATATTGCCCTGCCACCTGGATAAGAAAGAGAGATCGATGTAGCGACTAAGAGAAATGATGAGTGTCATAGGAGGAGTGAGTCAGGGAGAAGGGGAGGAGGTTAAGGAGGAGGAGGAGGAGGGAAGGCCTTAAGCCCAGGATAAGGCAATAATAAAGAAAAGGTTGTAAAAGGCTCCAAGACTCCAGCGTCGCAGTATCAGCTACACACACTCCAACCTGCTCCCTCACACACACACACACACACACACACACACACACACACACACACACACACACACACACACACACACACACACACACAGACACAGACACAGACACACACACACACACACACACACACACACACACACACACACACACACACACACACACACACACACTTCTCCTCCCTGTTCTTCTTTCATCACAGACACACTTATGGCTGTATGAAAATTGATGTTGCATTGTCCTTTACAGGCCATTAAATCTGAACAATGGCAATCGCTTACTTCTGTCTGACAAATGACGGCTAAATAGCACAGCTTCTCTGCCCGTCTCCCGGTCTGTCTGCCCACCTATCTGAAGTCCTGCTCGGAAATGTTGCCATGTGTTAGCCTCACTTTATTTTTCAGACTAGTTAAGGGGATTTTTAACAACGTTCTTGACTCAAATTTGTTCTAATTCTGCCAGTTTTTCCAGTGAGACAGTATCAGAGCCATTCACTGCATCTTCAGCACATTAGACAATACCCTGCTTTCATGAGTTTTAAAGTTTTAAAGTGCTTCTTGAATGTCAAAAAGCAAGCTATTCTCTCTCACATATTCTTTCCTTTGCACTCCACTCATCCTTTATCTGGCCCCTTTCTTTCGACTGGTGTCTTCTGCCCTCTTTTCATTCACAACTTTGATTTTCCTTCCTACGGTTTATGTATCAAATCCCTTTTCCTCCACGCAACCCGTTTTATTTTTCAATTTCATTGCTTTTCTCTCTCTCTCTATCTCTCTCTCTCTCTCTCTCTCACCCCTTAACTGCCCTCCTTTCCCCTCCATCTCCAAATTCCTCCGTCTTCCTCTCCCTCTGTCCCTTTCTGTCCTTCCCCTCTCGTCAACTTACCCAACCTCACTCCTCCTCACTGTCCTTGATTTTGTTCGGTGTCTCTCTCTCTTCTCTCTGCCCTTTCGAGTCCTTTGATTAGGTTGTTGGCATTTTCATTGAGATGTCTATATGACCACTGAAATAACTCTCCTGTCACACTCTCATCTGCCCTCTATCCATTTCTTCTCCTCTCTCTTTATTCTCCACTTCTACTCCTCAGCACTTCCTCCTCCTCCTACCAACCTTTTATTTTCTTGCTCCATTTTATCCCCATCCTGTGCTGCTCTCATGCTTCCCGGCCAACATTCCTCTCAGTTTCTCCTCTCTCTCTCTTTCTCTCTCTCTCTCTCTCTCTCGCTCAGTATCTCTCATCCTCCAGCCTTTTTCATATTTCTTGGCTGCGCTATCTTTTCCCCCTCTTTCTCGTTTCTGTCTGCCGTTTCATTCTTCATGCCTTTCCACTCTCATTTGACCCTCTCTTTCCGTGGGCATGTTCATAGATCATTGGTTAAATGGTAGATGACCACATCGGCCTCGCTTGCTATTACGCTAACAGCTTTCTGATCAGTGATCAGAGCAGAATGAGAGACGCAGGGAGAAAGAGCGAGGTGGGGAAATGGATGGCGGCGGCGGTGCGTCGGGCCTTGGCTAACACTGCAGTTTTCCTGTGTTTCTGCCAGTGAAGAGAACCTGATAATGTCTGAAAATAGATAGAACATGTGAAGAAATGCGGTGTGGGGTGGGTGAAAGATGAGGAAGTGAGTGAGTTGGTTTCTAGAGAAAAAGAATGTGACAATAGGAGATTGAGAGAGAGAGAGAGGGTGGTGAGGAGGCAAAGAACAGGAGGAGAAGTAGAGAAATGAAGAGAATGGGAGAGGCTTCATGTCTACACGCCTCTAATCTATTGATGGTTGAGAGGAAACAGACAATAAGCCATTATCACCATAAGAGTTAGCTGTGGCTGCACTGTGGCCCTGCATGCTGCTAGCACCAAAGCAGCCTACAGCACAGATACGTAGCCTGTATGCAGCGACGCCCACTGGAAGACAGGATGGCACATCAAAACAGAGTTTATAGAAGGAAAATGAGAAGATTTTTAAAAGATGTTTTATACCACAAATACGATTTGTTCGATTCTACCAAGCTGTCAAGCAAGCGGAGCGGTCATATTAGAGCGATGGTGGGCCGTCTGTGTCAGCTGAGCCTTCCCTGTTGGCATTAATGGAATCACAATCACGTAGCTATTTTATATATTTTTTATTTTTAGAAACTACATGTATTATCATTTTTGCCATTACCTTATTTTCTGATTGCACAGCTTCTGTCTTCTTCTGCTGCTCTGTTTCCAACCTGAAGCGCTGCTTCAGAATCAGCTTCCGCATCTGAGAGGCCCGATGTCCTAACTTTGCAGATTAAAGTATATGGGGCCGATATTATTGATTGTCTTCAACCAATCAGAGACGACTCAGTTTGACATGTTGGGAGTATTTTATTTTGAAGGTCCAGTGTCACCAAGGTAGCCTCATAAGTACGTCAGCATTAACGTGTGCAGTCATCGGTCTTCGATGCAATTGATGCAAACACCGACCACCAGATGTGAATTCCTTCGAAGTTACAAGTCGTTTCCACGTTGTCTTTTTTTAAATCTCGATTGTTTCATGATGATTCTACAAGTGCTATTTTTACATCTCGTGTGGACGTCTCGTCTGTGAGTGTCCCTCACGCCCTAAGCTGCGTCGTTTTGAAGCTGCTGTCTCCGGGCATTGCACACAGCATCTTCAGCGAAAGAACACTGCCAGGACGACACAGGGTGGCTTACCAGCAGCCTGTAGCTGCACTTTTAGAGACACCGTGGATAGTACCAGAGACAAAGATGACAAACAACAGTACTTAAAAAATCCTCACGCATTTTTGTTTGCCTTCCGTTATTAAAACCAGGAATGTGTCACAGACAGAATCATAGATTGTTGGCTTTATGGCAACATGGCACATATGGCAATACATTCTCACAGATTGTCAATCAGGAAAAGTTTATGAAGAGAAGATAATTATTCAGTGTAATGGGTACATTTTTGACAGGAAGATTTTGTAATGGAGTCCAGACCCCGGTGGTGTTGAAGGGGGATTCTTGTAAGACGTTGAATCTGCAGAGAAGGATCGTCGATCAGGAAGTGGAGGGACGCGTGCGACAGCATCAGGCAGGTAATACTAATCCTAATCCTAACAGCAGCAAGTTGATCGACTTGCAATAAAGATGTGTTGCTGTGCTATTGGATGGATGAGACCAGCTAATGAGAAAAGCAAGGACATTGTGAATGTTTTTGGGTGAGAAAAATACATCTCATTCTGACTTCCTACCCGTTTAGAGATAAATATCCCCAAAAATAGTACCACGGCAAGTGAATTTGTACACCACATTTCAACAACAAGGCAATTCAAAGAGTTTCATATTAAACCTATAAAACCATTAAACCATCAGCCAAAAGAAAAGGGAATTTAAAAACACTGAAATAAAAACAGACATCAAGACAATAAACAGGAATACAAGTTGCAGAGCAGTTTATGAAATATACAGTAAAAAGCTTCCACTTCATTCTTAAATCTGGTTCAGTTAGCAGCGAAACAGAAAAGTCTTCAATCTTGCTGCTTGAAGCTGCTGACAGTCTCAGCAGACATGCAGCTTTCTGGGGGTTTATTCCAGATATGTGCAGCAGAAGAACTGAACGCTGCTTCTCCGCGTGTGGTTTCTGACTCTGGGAACAGGAATGAGACCCGTCCCAGACGATCTGAGGGGTCGGGATGGTTCGTAAAATAGCAGCTGGTCAGACATGTACTTTGGCCCTAAGCCATTCAGTGCTTTAAAAAACAGCCATTAAAGCCATTAAACTATAGGACATTGGGTTTTAGAGTGAATTCTGCATTGAGCAGGAAGCCAGTGTAAAGACTTCAGACCTGAAAAGATGGGATCCATCCTCTCTTGGTCTTAGTGAGGACTCGAGCTGCAGCGTTCTGAATGCCTTTTTACAGAAACCTGTGAACACCAAGATCTGGTGGCTTTTTGCATTAGATTAAAGAAAAGCTGCTCACCATTTACTATCGGCACACAGTTTCTAGTTTGACAAGTTTGTTCCCAATTGACTTGATCGAGGGGAAATAACCTATAGTTTATACATTTGAAATCAATCACTTAAATTTGACCAAATTATCTCAATTTAGAAAATACACCCGATACCAGTGATTTTAAATGACAGTTGTCAGGGCATAAGCATGACAACAATCAGTGCCGGGAAAATCCTTTCTAAATCTTGTGTACGAACACAGTTCAGTGAGGCGTCTGCAGGCCAGTGAGTGATTCAGGCACTAGAAGAGCATGCACGACCGGACCGGATAATAAAGCTAAGGGCGCAGAAGCCCGGGTAATAACACCCAGAGCCAGAGTGGCTGGTACGTTAAGGCTCTGAATGTGATACAGAGCACCATCATTTCCAGTGAGACTGCAGAGTTGTGAGCATGCAAATTAAGGTGGACTTGATTACACCGGTGTTCTTGATATTACATCCACACTCTGTAAGATGCACTTTCAAAAAAACAAAACGATAAATGTACCACAAATTTGCACAAGAAAGCCACATGAACTTTCTAATGGTCTCTTTCGGGCTGTCATTCTGGCGCTAGAAACAGGAGGAAGGCCAGATTTGACACCAATGCTGTTAAAAAGCTGACGTCACTGCACTGACTAAGACAGAGCACAGAGAGAGGTGTCACATAGCAAGCCTGCTCCTCTTTACGCTTCTCCTTCCCTCTCCTCTCATCATTTGGATTTTAGCAGGCATTTTGTGGCATACAGTAGCCTGCTGGCGCGGAGCCGTTTTGGGGACATGAAGAGCTTTCTAAATGATGGCTAAATTTAACTAAATGACTTCCTCCACTCAGATGTGGTATAATGTCCTCCTCTGCTCCTCTCCTCTTGCTGCTCTGTTCTCTCGCTGCCACATCCTTTTTAGCTGTTGTCCTTTTTCTCCGGCCGCCTCCTGCTCTGTTTCTCTGTTTTGAAGTGGGATTTCTATTTCTTAATCGTCCTCCTGACTAACTATCCACTCCCTCCCTTGACCATTTATACTAATCAAATGACTCCCTGCGTATCCTCTCACTTCCTAAGTCGGAAGACAGTTGTTTTCCTGCCCGATCGATCCTCTTTGTTCTTTTCTGCAATAATGTGCGTTTGATTAGAAGCCGCAACTAATTAAGGATAGATCTTTAACCTGAGAATTATGGTCAGAAAATTGGAAAGGAATAATTGCTTCATTCATCCACTAACAACCTCTCTGCAGAATAACCTAATCACCTGATTTATGTGTACAAAGTCTATCCCTCATTAGATTCACATATATATCATGTTGCCATATAATTCTCATAACGTTATGTAATATTTTGGTTTTCGGTTGAAGCCGAGTGAAAGTGACCTTATATTCTGTGTCCAATTATCCCATTTATGAGTTTGTGATTTATATAATAATACTTTTACATATTATCTGTATATTATCTTGTCTTTTGATAACATAATAGTTCATTAAAACTCAAATTCAGTTGAATATATAATATCTCATTGACGCTACGAGCCACAGAAACACATTATGAATAATTATATTAAACAAAGATTATGTATAATCAATAAATATTAGGGGTGTAACGATTCAGCATCGATGTATCGATTTTTATTCCTCCGATCCAACTACATCGATCTGTGCTCGGCGAGTTGGCCATATGGACAACATAGATCAATCTAAAATCGATTTAAAATGTAATAAATCGATTTGATCGATACTAGGAAATAACCCATTGGATTTAAGCACGTCAGACTTTTTTCTTAGCACTTTTAATGATAAAGGCTTTCGCAGACTGAGCCGACAAACCGCCGTCCCGAGCCCCGATTCAACTTCCGGGCTTCACGGCAAATCCGACGGAATGTTCCACACGGGTTAAAATAGAGGGGGGGTTTGTCGGGGGTTGGTAGGGCGGAACCATTATTGCAGGGGTGTTTTTTGTGTATATCACTAATACGGGTTTTTTTCTGCTACACTGCTACAGCAGTGTTTGCACTTTATTCAAATAAAATGTGAATGCATTTGCCATTCATTGTTGTTTACTTGTTTATTTATATTCATAATTAATTGATACCTGATTCCATTACAAGAAACAACAGGAATCTAGGAAATTAATTTCAGTCATACTGGTTGAATTTTTGGCTAAAAAGTTACTGAATCGATTTCAAGTCACTGAATCGTTTCGGATCGTATCGTTCTAAATGAACCAATATCGTCCTTGAATCGTATCGACAACCACGAATCGTGATCGAATCGAATGGTTTTTAAAAACGAATCGTTACACCCCTAATAAATATAATTTTCCATATTACATAATGTATAATATCATATTATCAAATATTGAAGGCTACTGATCAACCAATATGTTGCTCACTAATTAACAAGTTGCATCTTGTGTAACCCTTAAATGACAGAAAAATGTTTGAGATGCTCGAGACACCAAGAAAAATTCAGGTACATTTTATGCGGCGGTAAGAAAGCGTATATGGTTCTGATAGTAAAAGTGTACAGATCACCTCAACGGCTCGGCTCTGCTTTTCCGTATTTGCAAGAGGAAATGGAAGCTCCAAATGCATTTACCTTTGTAAGTTTATTTGCGCATCGGTTACATGCAGAAAGAAACACTGCTTCAAAAGGGAATCCATCTGCACTCTCTGGCTCAGTGGGATAGTTTCCATTTCCACAGTCTGCTCTGTCAACAGGATTGATATTTAAATCAGAGTATTATTTATGGTTAAAAAGAAACCTTTTGATTATTTTCTCATATCTAGAACGACAGGCGAAATGTATCATCTGCTGTGTTTTCTTCATTGAAACGCTGCATAAAAAGTTTAGTTAAGCCAAAATGGATGTCACTCGTGATCACTGTTCAATCTTTCCAATTGAAAATTATCCTTTTTACATTTTTAGTGAATTACATGGTACAGCAAGTATATTGTTTTGGTGGTACACTCCTACACTTCAAGCATGACGAGCCAGAGTACACACTGAGTCATTGTATTAATTTGACTCCTGATTAGGTTTGAATTAAAAAGCTTGCTTCTAATTCACTTCAAAAAGCAGCTGTAAAGCAACTTATGTTCTAACAATGAAAAGATCCATTTGCCAGTTCTTCATTGCCGAAAGTCTCCAGTGTATCTAAAAAAGTCAGCAGTCTTTTGTTATTGACTGGAACCTTTGTCTCCCCCAACACAAACCTAGGTTTAATGAAAATGTGACCTAAAAATGCTGCGGAACCAATTGGGACAATAGTAAATCGTGACGCACTTTGTGAAAAGCAACCCTGAACCCTTAAATCATAGTAGCTGACAATTACCGTGTCACATCCTCCACCTCTCCTCACGATATGAAAGGAAATCCAACAAAGGATTACTACTGTACAAACGTCATGGCCAAATCTATCATTATGTTGTACATATTATAATGATAGATTTGACCATGAAATATGGATACACACTGTTAACACAACTCTTTCTTCACTTCATCTTTGTTCACTCTACTGTGTATGTATTTATAATGAACTAAAGTTAACCAAAACTAATTTTCCAAAATAAATTAAAGCTAAGCTAAAGCAAAGCTAATAGCAATATTCATTCTTAACATATCCAAAACACAAGCGCCACTAGATGATAGAAGCTGTAAAATGCCATAATGCCGTAATCAAGCAATAACCACTGATGCATTAATCATATACAACTATACATTCACCAGGTACGTAGGCGGATTTTGATCTCACAGGACATTCTTATTTTTTTCCCTAGGATTTCCTGTAAAACCAAGATATTTGATTAGTTGATAAGGTTTAAAGAAAATAGTCAAACCAGACCTTCTGGCACCAACACGTGCCACTTTCAAAGTCCCTTAAATTACCTTCCTTCCCCACTCTGAGTCTCAGTTTAACTTTCAGACCCCGTCTACATGCATAAATATATTGTGTTGATGCCTTGTCTCAAAATATATTACAGATATTATACAGCAGTTGAACATGTGTACCTAATCTACGTGGCTATGAAATTCAGCTTTGTTCCAAACCATTATTTTAATGGACCCCCAATCAGTAACGCTTTGCTGCTTATTAAAACATGCCACCTTTTGTGATTTTTTTTTCTCAGGCGCAATCTTTCTCAGCCTGCTACACCACAGACACGACCTCTGGTGGCATGTGGTGGCAAGCACTATAATACTTCTTATCAACACGACATCATAGAAATATTCAGTGTGTGTTTTGATGACTGCAATAAAATCACACCTTTAAAACTGGGGTAAACTGTAATGAACCTAACATGGCCCCAACCTAGTTTGAAATCCATTGTTTATTCTGGATACTTCTATTTATTCCATTCTATTCATTCAATAACACCTCGACGGAATGGTATGACAGGGTATGAAAGTAGCCACATGGAGAGTTAATTTAGCATTCGGGTATGATAAGCATGAGCGACACATTGGCTGTCAGTGGTGAGTAAATGACCGTGAAGTCAAACCTCAGCAGACAGCCGTGTGTTGATGGTTTGAGTCTGCTGAGCTGCAGAATGAATGGGGGGGGGAGGATTGCTCCGATGCTGCCTTAACTGATAAACCGCAGCTGCTTGGTGGCCTCTATTGAAGTGGATCGGCCGTTGCCTTTCTTGATGGCAGCTAGTTGGCGTCGCCGATCGCTGCTTCTCGTGTCTCATACCAGAGTATTGAGAGCCGACTAGTCGATGAAACAATTCCTAAATTAAACTAAGGCATCTTCTTTTTAGCCCTCTGTAGCAGTACAGGAAGTGTTTTACTCCCCGGCACTGCAGCCGAATACAGAGCTAGAATTTAGCCGGCTGTCAATCACGGATCTGTTACAGCCAAATAAAATCAGCCAATCAGCACAGAAGCTGCAGTGGTTGAATCTTTGGTGCTGTGAGTGTTCGTCATGTTCTGTGCCTTGGTCTTCAACCACAGTGTTACCATTTCTCCATCATGGACCATATAGACCAGGGGTGTCAAACTCATTCTGGTCTGGGGGCCGCATACAACTTAATCGCATCTCAAGTGGGCCAGACCAGTAAACTCATTCTAAAATGACATAGAACTAACAATAAGTCCACTTTCTTCTTTCTATTAGTGCAGAGAAGAAGTAAATTATAAAAATCTTTATATGCAATGAAGTGTCCTTTTAATAAATATATTATCAACAACCTAAGAGTTTTTAAGAAAAGCAATGTCAACAACATTTTCACCCAGTTTAACATTTATTTAAGTGCATCATGCATAAAAACTGATCACAGTGATTGTGATTCACCTCCATGAACATGTAGGAAGAGGTCCATTTTTCTTGAAAAATCCGACACTGTGTCCACTTTTCAATTTCACTGAAGAGGGTGCCAGGGTCAACAGAAAATGCGGGTAAAGCGATAGACGTGAAACAGCGCCACTAGCGGACAATATGGGAACTGCTGATTTTATAGAAAATGAAGCGTATTCTTATTTTTTTTCAATAATACAGATTTATCCCGCGGGCCAGACTGAACCACCTGGCGGGCCGTTTCCGGCCCGCGGGCCGTACGTTTGACACCCCTGATATAGACGTTATAGAAGTGGATAGACATCAGCTCTGATTGCACAAGCTAACTGCTAGTCTTTGTTTTGACCAAACAAAACAGTTCATGCGTATAATGCCGCACATTGTAACCCCATCATGTGAGGGATAAAGGGCTCGACGAAAGCGGAGGCAGGAGAAGAAGTGCCATGATATTCTCCTCTTGTTTGAATCGTATTGCCTCGCTGCTCACAGCCTCCGTCTTTGAGTCCCTTGTGCTGATCATCTCAGCGATTTGGAAAGAATGATGCTTCATAACAGTTTGCACTCGTAAACCCAAAAGCTGTGTTTTCTTTTGAAAAGTCAGCACACCCAGCCAATCACTGTGCAGAGTGTTGAGTAGCTTTTTATTGTACTGTAGTATATTCAAAGGACAAATATCAAGAATATTACAAACAAATATCAATGGGAAAGAAGGTTTTAGAATCGAGCATTACTTTTAAAGGCCTGATCCGGATGCTGCAGCTACTTCCTGGGCTTTAATAGCTTTGAAAGAGTTGTAACATCGCTCTTTTACCGCTGTGCATGACCCAGCACGGACATTGAACTCTTGAAACGTCTTTCGTTCAACAGCATTTGGCCTTACAGGAAGCATTCCCATAGAGGGTGCCGTGCCTGGACGTGGTGCTTTAGTTATGCGCTGACTTGATATGTTCTGTCATGGTTATTTCGCCAGCCTACATCTCCAGGGCCCACGCATTACAGCATCAGGAACGCTTTCACAAGCGCTCCGTATCTTTAGGATTGTAATTGATAGCATTACCAAAGTAATACGAGATAGCTTGGATGTTACAGTGGGCATTCAATAGGGAGATGCTATCCGTCTCGGCTTGTCTTAAAGTGACAAGGTCATATATTTTCATCTTCTCCTCTGATCCCTTCTCTTCTCACAGACAACTTGTCACTCCTGTCAGTGATTTACTGACTCCACCCGCATTCATTCAGTGACATTAATTCCGAGAAGTGACAAGCAACAAATCAAGCTTCTTTTCAGCTCTATCTCAGAAGATATCATTACATGTGTGCTGACTTGAGTCATTTGCATATCAACATCTGATGGCCTCAAAGCAACTTGAAAAACCAAGTAGAGCTTTGAATGGTACAGCATCAACATTGAGTGTCTTTCTTGTTTGTGAATGAAATGTAACTGTGGCAGCACACAGGGGGTTATTTTGACCAGCGGGGAGAGCTCTGCTATCTTCAACAAAGCTTATAGTTCAAATTGAAGTTGTTTAAAGTCTTTGCATCTGATGTACCTCAGTAAAGCCAATATGGAGTTAATTCAATCTACGAGATTATTATTGTGCTTAATTGCCTACATTACTTAAGTGACTTTGATTTAAAAGGGAGGGATTGCATTTGACCTAATTATTTTTATCTCAACAAGTTACCCTCTCACGGAAGGTTACTGTCGCAGCGCTAACAGAGATTCCCTGCAATATGGCCTACGCAGCACCGAGATACTCACACAGTGGGCAGGACTCTCATTTTGCTAGCCTACTTCTGGTGAGATCAGTAATCTGATTTCAGGCTTCTCCCTTCTCCTCATTCTCTTCTCCTGCCTCTTCCTTTCCTCTCTAGCAAATGCTAAATTATGTATTGTGATATTGCTTGTTGATGCAGAGTTTAACACATGGGCAGACGATAACACTAACACAGTCCTGTCATAGATTTTAAATGCATCGCTCAATAGTGAGAGTTGAAGGACTATCTTCTTGGTATATGTGTTGGAGTCTATTTAGTTATTTGAGATACAGTCGAGTATAGAGAGGATGCTAAGATGCGCTGTTGGCTCTGAGCTGGGAGAGCGTGGCGTTTGACACGTACAGGATGTGCAGTGTGTCTTGTTACCACCGGTGACTGGTGCAACCAGGAATACGGGTAGGTTTTGATGCCCTACTCCGTAATTCCGCTAGTCACTTACATTTGTTGTGAACTGAGATTGGTGCAAGATTTTGAATTCTGCTGAACACTGAAATCCTTTTTGCAGCTGTCATACTGCATCGTAACTCAAGATGGAGATTAGTGTCTGTTAGCAAACATTTATGATGAAACAAAGGTTTTACATCTTCGTCTCGCATAACCACTACATTTAGCTCACACGTTTAGCTTCCTTACAGGAATTCTGACAAACATTGTGAGATTGAAGATCTCAATACATAACATTCTTATGTAAAATGAGCCAGACAATGTAGGGATTTTGTAATATAAAGGAAAGCAACCAATACACCAATTTTTGGGCTTTGGGTATTAGCCGATACCGAGTAGCAATGCTCTACCAGTGTTTGATTGATACGCTGTATTCCTCAGTGGGTTAAAGATACTGCGATCATATATCAGTGTGTCAGTACATCAGTAGCCCACGTCCATCACACCTTTGACTGCCCAAAACAGGTCTGAACTAACTCAGCATGGTGCTGCTGCAAGGAAGGATGTGGCTATACTGTTTTCAGAATATTTTCTTATCCTAACTGAGTAATAGTTACTTTTGTGACATTCAGCTCAACTGTCCATGCATCTATTATTAATATAAGGAGAAAGCAAACTGATTTGACTGCCTCTCTGTTGGCCATGTCAGATCTATTGAAGCTTTCCCCAAGCCTGCTGGTACACAGATTACACATCTGTTACTTATCTGCAATTGGATTTTTAAACTGGTAAAATGTAATTTCTGTGTCTGAAGGAGACAAAAATATATCTTCATGCTTGGTTGGGTTGTGTAAATAAATACACAAGAAGCCCTATTGCATGATAGAAAAAGCATTATACAGATTCAGAGCCGGTTCTTTTTGTATGTGGAACTTCAATTAGAAATCATCAGCATTTCCCAGCCAGCTCAGAGGGTCACGAGCGCGGCGTTAAACTCGTCCAGCCAAGGATTTCATGAGGAGGGTATTAGGCAGGCCAGAAAAACGTCTGTGGGTCTCCACTCTGACCACAATAGCTCTTTCCCTTCAGTGGAGGGACTGAGAGGAGACTTAACCGATATAAAAAGTTATTTCTTCCTGCAACCAATACAGTTTTGAATGCCAGAAAGTAATACTCATGGGTGCTCGCGATGTGCAACTGCCACTGTACCTCTTAAATGTAAAAGCTTTATAGACGTGCTGCACAATTTGTTGTAGTTGTGTGAAGTCTCGAATCAGCAACTTTGTTGTCTGTTGTTCTTCTGAGTGCTTTTTTATGATGATTTTCTCTTTTCACCTCTTTTCCATTTCACCACCACCAAGAGCTAAAGGAATGAAATGCCCTTCGAAAACGGGCACAAAATCATTAGCTTGTAAGCAGCAAGCACAAAGCGGGACTGAGGAGCAACAAGACTATTTAAGAAAAGTGAAGGGCTTTTGAGAATCTGTGTGTATGTTTTTGTTGGTTTGTGTGTGTGTGTGTGTGTGTGTGTAAAGGAGCGGGAGAAAAAAAATCTCTTTTAGTGTTGTGATGACTTGGTCAGAAACATAAATACCTAAAAATGAATCGACAGAGATAAAAAGCATACAAAAAAAGAGAACATTTTCCTACTGTTATCTTGTTGGGATACACGTGTTTGGCGCTTTGTCAATCGCTGTAAGCCCATTCTGCAGGTAATTGCTGTGTTGCGTCTTCCCTAAACCAAATAACTGTCATTTTCCCTAATGTTTTTTTCATCATGTTGTGGAAATAGCAGGCATTTAGCAAGCACTTTACTATGTGTCTCAACCCATTAACCAGCAGCATAGATAAAAAATAGCATTCCTCAATTTGTAGGTGCCTCAATCCGTTTCCTGGCAGCATCATGAATTACACTGCTTAGCTCACTTATGTCTGCATTTATTAACCGGTCTCTTACTATACAGAGCAGCGATTGTCCTGTTAGTTATTTGTCTTAAGAAGTCTCATTTTGCATATGAAGGAAGATAAAACTATATATATAAATAAATGAAGCCGGACAGAAAACCACCACAATGAAGTAAATGTCAGTTAATAAGCCTCATTTGAAATAATTCAAGATTGACTTTACTGGCAAGGAAGCAAGTAACTGTATCAAAGCAGCTGCGTCTATTTGTCAGTTCAACACTGAAGTCCTGCTTTTCCTTATAAAGCAATTCTTCTAAAAAGGTGGCCGCTGAAGTTTCTGTGTTTGTTTTAAACGTTTCACAGTGATCTATGGAGATTCTGTGAGACTGCTCTGTAATTAGCGCTCTTTGTTAGGATGGAAGTTTGTATGACTACTTCACAGCACTGCCATCTTATCTTGCCATTGTAATTTGTTTGCTGCTTAATAGTCAACGCAAAAATAGTGATGTGATTGTGAGGGGAAATATATTGAAAAGGCCGTGCCACATTTTAACACATACACAACCACACACACATGCAAACACATGTTCACACACTTTAGTACTTGCCGGGCAGTGGTCCGATTTTCCTTCAGCGTTGCCTCAAGCCAATGAGAAATAGAGAGAAGGAGCAAATGGGGTTGGAGGAAGTCAAAGGCAATGAGGGGGGGAGGTTCGGCAAAAAGAAAGAGAGATGGAGAGGAAGAGTGAGTGAGAGGAGCAAATGGAGAGGTTTGAATAAAGCTTCCGGGCCCCAGAAGGCCGAACTCTCAGACATTTTAATCAATAACCTGCGGCTCTATCAAAGGACAGCTGATAGGCCAGAGACAGAGGGATTGTTCTGCACTCACTGCCTCACCCCTAAGGGGTGACTCAACACTCTGGGGCAGGGTGAGGAGGAAGAGGCAGATGGATGAGGAGAATGACAGGGAATCAGGGAAGGACAGATAGCAAGTCACAGGAAGCGAGAAAGCAGACAATAGAGACACAATTATAGAGACACGGGGAGGCGGAAAAGGGGGAGTTTTTTTGATAGATTTCCTTCTTGTGTTAGTTATTTTCTGTCATTATGTCACTGCCAGAAAATTGTTTGCGTGTATGTGTGTGTGTGTGTCTGTGTGTGTGCATGCCTGTGCAAAATCAAAGTATTTTATGTGACTTGACAGACGAGGGCAGCTGAGATATGAAGACTCTTTGAAACTTTATGTATTTATTTAACAGTGTGTGTGGTAAATGAAGCGAGGGGATGCTCTTATCTGAATACTGTGTCTGATACAGAGAAGTAGAGAGACATTGTTAACAGACAAACAGACATAAACATACATTTATGGTACAATTCCATTGCTGTGTTTGCTTTCGCCACAGTAGGTGTCTCCAGAATCACATTTTGTCATGATGACACGCACACAAACACACACATGCACGTAGAGACTCACAAGGTGAAAACAGTATGAGCCAAAAGTGGGATTTCTGGATCTGACTTCTGTTTCCAACCATTAATCATTTTTAGCAGCACTGTTATTGTTTTTCCTTGATAGTGTGCATCCACTGTTTATCAGGTAAGACTTTTGAAATCTATGTAAAAAAGCTGCCAACCCATATATTTTCCTTCTGATTTGTTATATTTAAATATTTGGGCTTAACTGTAGAGCTGCATAATACATGTGTTGTTTTGTTTTGCTTATAAAGTGTTCTGCATTTATGGTTCAATGATCTTCTAACTTCATAAATAGGGTAGTTTATATATTTTAGACATTCAAAGGAGTAAGAAAAATGTACCTTCTAGTTAGGCATCTTGTAAGGGCTCAAGGTTGAGCAATTTGAATAACATCCTCTATTATGATTGAGTTGATTTTATTTCAACATTAACACCCAAAAAATAATACTGGGCACTAAATAAATCCACAGCTCCGCCCGCGTCCTTCCAGTCGGTAAGGAAGATACCAGATATAAATACTGCCTAATGATTTGACTCTTGGCCTTTTCTGTCCCCTCCCACTTGTGTTTGTGGCATTGCAGTCTGTTCTGCAAGAAAAGGGACTGAAAAAAACCATCTGGCTAAAACCAGAGCCAGAGCCCCAGTTTGGTTTCTGTGACTGTCCTAAGCTTCGTAAAGCCCTACACAGGCTTTCTATTTAAACCATGAAACCCACTGTGCCTTTCTCTCATAACATGTGTGACAATTAAGTTATTAACATGTATGCTGCTCATCTGGAGGTGTGTGAAAGAAACATTTACAGATCCATTTGAGGTGCACATCTGCACATCTGTGCTGCTGTGTGCAAATTCATGACTTACGCTTTTCCGGTTCTTTGATCTACTGGATACCAGAGAAAACGGAGCTTACAGTATCTCATATTAAAAACAATCAATGCGTAAGTATCTAATTTATCAGCAGTGTGATATCTTTACTGTATGTAGCTGTATATACAGTTGTAGCTGTAATTTGCAATTAAAACTAACCCAACCCTACATCCTTCCAGCTGTAAAAGGACACTAGAAAGGGTCTTGGTAGAGCTGCGTTTTGATTAGAAAGGATTGTGATTGCATTCAAATACTCCTCATTTGAATTTTGTAATCCGATTGAAATGTATCCAATCAGGGAGTTATTGTTAATGCAAACCTTCTATCTCACTTTTTTTGAACTTAAATCATAAAAAGTGGCAAAAATGTGACCACCAACGTCTTATTTGCTTATATTCTTGAAATATGCCTGTTTTAGTTAACGTGGTACTCAGCTGGTCTGCTTCATTCCTGTCACCACTGTTCAATTCAAGGTGTTTGTTTTACGTGTCAGAATTTTAGAAAGCTAATTATTTTCTCCATGCTCCGTGACCAGCAGGAGAGATGCACACATTTATTAGTGTCGGAAAGCAGTGTCAGTTTTCAAACATTCCGGCTTATAATCAAACCACAACGGGGAAAATCAGCGCTGTATATACATTGATCCTCTCTACTGACTTTCTACCCGCAGCAGACGCTATTATTATAAAGAGATCTGAGAGGGACCTGTGACCTCTGGTCAACGTTCATGCCAGAAATTGCTTCTGTAGATGATGTTGAGTGATGATGCAATCTTTAAAAGCTGGTTGAATAACGATAGTGGGGAACCGGAAAAAGACGATGACAAGTGTATCGACTATTGATATCGAAAGGTAATTGAATGCGTGTTGTGCTGGACTGCTGGCTGATAACCGAAAGGGTCGTGGGGATCTTTATCAGGAGTTAATCAAATGATGGATATTTTTAGCCAAAATGGTCGTATTCAAGTTAAAAAGTGATGTGCGCCCAATATCAGAGGCAACTTCTGCCGATCACAAAAACGTCCTATCAGCGCCGACCTTTAGGCTATGCTATAGACTTGCTAGTCCATATGGGGGGAGTTTTGATAGGTAGAGAGAGGGACAACATGCTCACTGAAAGAAAGAGATGGACAGGGAAAGGGGAAAAACAGGGTCTGACAGGGGAGGCATGTGAAAAGATGGATCCTATAAGAGAGACACAGAAAAGAGGGAATGGTGAAGATCAGTGCAGGCATATGCAAACAGGGACTTGTACATGCACGAACTGACACTCTTTTAACATGAAAGAAGAGCAGATATAATAAAAGAGAATACTAAAGGACTGTAAGCACGCATGCACTTATATCCACACACACATAGACACAGACAGTGCACGGTGTGTGTACATGGCTGTTTAGATGCCATTTCCAAGCTGAAAAAGAAAAGGAAAAGCGTGAGAAAAAATGCACAAGAGCCTCCAAGATCAAAAGTGGAACTCTGGCACAGTGTCATGTGTGTTTTAAGACATGGAGAGAGGGGGAGACTTGGAGAAAGAAAGGGGGGAAAAGATGGACAGAATAGAGGATGGAGAGAGACTGCGAAGGAAAATTGGAGAGAGAAAAGGTAAGTGGAGGTGAAAGACAGACTTTTCTTGTTGTGCTCCCGTCTTTTTTCGACACTCATTAAGTGTGTAGTCTTGGTAACATCTACCCACGGCACACGGAGACACACACTGCAAAGTAGCTGCATGTATTAGAGGGGAGCATTTATTTGCTGTAATGTGTGACAGCGGGCCCAGCTTTACCGCTCACGAACAAATAGCCAGAGGCAAACACACAAAAGCACAAGGTTATATTCCATGCATATACTAACAAATGCATGTGCGCTTGTGAGTAATTGGGCAGTTTGAAGGCCATTATATATACACTGCGCAGTGGCTATATGTTTTGGATGTTGCTTGGACTTCCTCTCAGATGAGCTCTCCTGTGAACTCACAGGGGTTTTGGCTGAAATTGGGAAGAAGATTCCAATCTGTGGAGCAGAGTATAGAAAGCTGGGCAGATGGAGAGAAGAGCAGACGAGTTGAAACTATTCTTAGCCTGCTGCTGTTAACTGTCTTGGCATTCTAATAAGTTTGCGCACACACACACACACACACACACGCGGGGAAGAACATACTGTGCATCCGTCATCCGTATAGACCTGCAAGAAAAAGAGGGGAGGCATGTGTGACTGAAGGGGACAACTAGAGAGGTAGAGACGGGATTAAAGGAAGGTAGCGGAGAGGAAAACGAACAAGGGGATGAAAAGGGAGCGGTAACCGATCTTCTCGTCCTTGTATTAACTCTAATTCCTCTTAATGTGCTTGGTATTAAAGGGGGAGTTCACCCATTTTCTGTGACCTTGTCCGTAGCACTCAGAAGCTAAAGCCACACAGCGCTGGAGGAGATTGTCTGGCTCTGTGCCAGCAGTTCGTCTCCAAATCGTTATAAGAAAAAAAGAGAAAGATTCCACCTCGTTTTGCTGCATATTTTACCTTTTCTGTCATCTTTACATCTATTCTTCCGTTTCTCTTTCACATCCTCTCCAACACATGAGTACATGTTAATGCTGTTAAGAAAAACACATGATGTATTGCAAAGTGTGCGTCATTGTTACACGTACAGGTGAATTTGAAGGAAGCCATGGATTGAATTAGTTTGGCGGTTGCAGCAATGAATAACAAGCTGAAACCCGACTCCAAACTATATGCAGATGACAGTTCCAACACACGCAGAGAAGAATCTGTCAATGCACAGAGAAGGAAAGACTGTGCAGGGTATAGAAAACCTTTTACCCACATTTATAAAACAGGGCACATATTTTCTACCAAATGCAGCTTGTTTTGCTGATGTTCCAGGGATACTGACTGAATTTCCAATTGTAAATTGAATTTGATTGAATGATGCATTTCATGACGTACAAGCGTGCTAGAAAGCAGGACTTATCGACTATTCAGGTGTACATTTGAACATCTTTTTTATTTTTTCTAAACAATCGATTCTGTGGTTTTTGTGGAATCTGTATGAACGCAAAGCATAAAAATAACGGACATGGCATGGCAATGAACACATAATTAATAATCTGTCCATTCTAGGCACACTACTAATTTCCTCTTTCTTGATTGCAGTAACTTCTCTGACTCACCTACTCAACTATTCTCGCCCGTTCTCTCTGCTACTCATAAGAACCTCACTTGAGTAGCGATGCTTATCTGAACGGAAATATTAGATCGGCTGAGTCGTATCACGTGAGCGGATTCATAGCGCTTGCATTTGTTTAACGAGAATTCTCAGATTTACATGGGGCCGGATTGAGACGGCCGTCCACCTGTTAGCAACCCAGGGTTTATTGCATTTGTTTCAAATTTGGTCGCTGGAACCCTCCAAATTGTGTGTAATATTAAGATTACGATTTTGAGAAAATGGAATCAATACCTTAAATCATGATGTCATGGGTCATGTAAAAAATAAACCATTTAAGTGACTTCACAAATGCAAAACTATTAATCATTAGCACTGATATTTTTACACTGAATGATGTCCTTTCATGTTGCAATTTATTAACATGTGAAAATGATGCAAACAATGTGTTGTCTATTCAAAATGTATATTTAAAAGCCTATAAAATTTCCACAAATTAAGATATTTTATCAAATTATTTGTATTTTAATTGATCTAATTTCAATGATAGATCCAGATGAACATTTTTAAGACAATGTTATTCTACCTATTTCTTTATCCAGCCTTTTTTCCCCCGGCCACTAGAGTATCTGTCTACATCCCAAAAAAATTCAAATCAATAAAGTCACTTACCGTAACCAAATAATGTGATTGCTTACTACTATAAATAACGTATTTTAATTGCCGAGCACACACATTAGTATCCAGTCTGAATTCTATTTCCCAACTGAAACGCATTGTTACTGATCTTATTTGCTATCACGTCAATTTCATGCGTGTTGGAAGTGGGAAGCTTTGACGTGTCTTTCTCGCTTACTGTGTCACACTGTCGTTGGGTCACGATGATGGCACGGAATCTATAGTACGGGACACTTATACCCCGATGATCTAAAACATAGTAGATGATTCCTGTGTTTATCACCCCAGCGGCACGGATGGAGTTTCATAATGGACAACGCTGAGGAACGAGGATGTTAACAAACACAGCATCTGCTATTCTCCATCATATCAGCTCCAAATGGATTTGCAATGTACTAACTGTGTTCTTAAGGGGTATTTGCTTGTTGCAAACCAATGTGTGTGTGTCTATAGGTGCGTGCGTGTGTGTGTGTGTGTGTGTGTGTGTGCGTGCTCGGGCATCAGTGTTCATTACAGTAAGTCCTGCCAGCTGCTATCTGCCATTCTAAATCAATTCGATGGAACACACACGCACACAAACACGCACATATACACACATGCACACAGTAATCACCTTATCACTCACATTGCATCGTCCGAGTTCTTAGTTCCATCTCAGCGAGTAACGAAACACACAACTCTTAAATGTAGCTTTCTTTGTATACCGACTCAACCGGTATGTCAGTATCAGATTTCTTACCATTTGAGTTTTTCATACTAGTGTACAGCCTCAACAACTGATGTTGCTCTTCGGCAGGAAGCAGATATTATTTTTACACTGCAACTCAGGGTCAAGATGAAGGACGTATGTGTACCCTGCACAGAAGACTAAAAACAGTTTTAGGAATTGTACAGTAAGTGCTGAAGTTAGGCCACCTGTAACTTCTAATTCAATAGAATAAAACCAGCACACCGTCAATAAGTTTGTCAGATAAGGCGTTGTCAGTAAACAAGAGACCATTTTTTTTTGTGTTTTCACAGCGCAGACAATGATGCTGTGCTCTAAAACTGTCACCTGTAATCAATCTAACCCCCTGGTTATATATGCCGTCGAGGGGCCTGGGAGTAACAGAAGCATCAAACACTGATGAGGAGTGTTATCTGTACAGTTGGCGGCATGCAGTTAGAAAAAAATAAAACACTCTCTGCTCCAGCAACATAAACCCATTGTTTTAGATTGGCAGAAATATAAAACAGGGACTGTATTGTTCACTGTGTGATGGATTACCAATCGCACGAGTCTGAAGTCGCTATACTGTAAAGTTAATGAAATGAACTGCAAGCAAAAAACGTTAAAACATACTGCATCTGTGAATGGAAATCCTCAAAAACAGTTCAAAAACCTCTGAGTTTCTCTTGAGGTCATCTGATTTGTTTTCCAATACACAGAAAACTGAAAAAAAAAACGTTTCTGTTAATCTAAAGTTGTTTTGGAGGTCAGAGATGTGAAATGTGCTACTTCCCCATTACTCTGCTGACTGTTAAGATGGTCCGTCCAGATAGATGGGACGGGGGGGGCGTGTGAATAAGTCTCTGATCCTACTGAGGGAGAGAGAGAGAGAGGGTGTGCATGTGTAAGTGAGGAGGATAAATGGAGGGAGTGGGGCAGATAATAGGTGACTATCTGGAGGTGAGAGACGGAGAGGTGGAAAGGGAAGTGAAAGGGGAGATGGATGGCTGGATGGACCGCAGCAACATCATGAGTGCAGGTAATGACTGGACATAATATCCGTCAGAGAGTGGAGGCAGGAGGGACGGAGAGGGACAATGAAAGGAGAGAAAACAGGTAGAGTTAGGGAGGTGTGTGGCAGGATGGACGGATAGAGGTGGGAAGGACATGGGAAGAGGAATGAGTGCAGATAATGGGCTCAGATCTCCTGTCTGGAAGGAGCAGAGGCAGACAAGAAGGCATGGTTATGCATTCAGGAGTGGAGCAATAGAGTGTAGATAATGGGCTGCATCTAATGTCTGGAGGGAAGAGACGTTACAAAGATAAGAAAGGGGATGGTGAGACGGACGGACAGGAGTCATCCTCCCCGATCTTCATATGTACCGTATCTCTTGAGGATTCAGCGACTGTGTATCTGTAAAGGAATGTGTGCTTTGTGCGTTGTGCATCCTGCAGTGACCTATTGAATGTGAATACTATCGGGCAGGTGACCCTTTACTATGACGCTGGGAGCCCTCTGTCAGTGTCATTGAGACAGATTCCTGCACATATCCAGTCTGTGACTGATTCCTGTGAGTGTACTGTATGTCCTGCAGGTAATGGGCCTGAGCTAATGTCTGCAGGAGAGTAGAGGAAAGGAGAAGAGACAGGAAGAGATTGATATGTTGATTGAGAGGACAGGAAGGATGAGTTTAAAATATGGCCGGCTGCACTGACTGGCGACAGAGAGGAGGGGAGAGACGGAAGCGGATCCAGCAATGGAAGAGCCGAGAATAAATTATGAGGAGGGTCTAACGTGTGGAGGTGTGACGAGACGACACCGGGGAGGGGACTGGGGAGAATGGATGCATAGTGGGACAGGGCACAAGGATGAATGTGATGGAAACAGGAGTGTGAGGGGCAAAGGGTGAGATGAATAGGCCAGTGGAGGGATGAATGCAGATAAAGGCTAAACCGAATGTCCAGAGGGCAGACATCCATCTGACCGACCGCATTACAGTCCAGCTCACTTTCTGCAGGCTAATTACTGGAACACAGGGTTTGTCTCCCTCTTCCCCCCACTGTGGCTTTGTCCTCCTCTCTATTTCAGAACTGATTTCAGAGCTTATGAGCGGGGAGGGTGCCCATGCTGATAAGCACAAATCTCTGCTCAGCTCGTTGATCAGCACACCTGCCCTCTTTTCCACCCGGAAAGAAAGCACACATCCCCCCTCCAATCACGGAGACTTTTCCAAAGAAAATACACTTTGTGTAACCGGCCCGCCGCTGTGCTCATTTACCTTATCCTTTCTCGTCACTGTCTCCTTTTTAAACTTTATGTTTTCAGATCAAACCCAAAGAGGAGAACAGATATCAACGCGTCGACTCCTCTGCTTGTTAGCTCCATTGTTAGTGCTTTACTTGTTGTTTCCCTATTTCTTTCAAGTAGGGTGGTGAACCACAAGATACATGCTCTCTACAATATTTACTTATTTATTATATATATATATATATATAAAAAAGAAACTTGTCGACCAGCTTTCCTGGATACTGTTTTGCAAAAGTAAGTGCTAAAATCAAGGGAATGCCTGATTTAAGTGCTGTGGTAGGGTGTACAGCCACAAGAGCCCTTTCAGTGAGCCTCGACATACCATCTCCCACTGCCCGAGCTTTATGGGGGGGCCCGTGGATTCAGCACAACTCATCTATTCCAAAGATCTTCCATTATTCAGTTTTGATTGTCGAAAAAAAAATTGTCTCTGGCAGCTGAAGCTCCCGCTGTTTTTAGTTAGAGATTTGGTCTCCGGGAGTGCTACGGGATTCGGTTTACATCGTTTTAGGGCTTATGAAAACTATTTCCCTGTGGAGGCAGCTATTATCTTCCTGGAAAACAACCCATTCACTTGCTTTGACAGCACTTAACGTTCCATCAAAGAAGTCCACTGTAGCACAACGGTGCCAGGAACAGGATCCTGCAACAGAGAGTTGCCGCAGTAAACACCTGTTGGCTTGTTGAGCGGCATGCGAAACGATGACGAAGCAGACCGTGTGATTTTCTTTTCCCGGTAAGCTGCTTTAAACTTGATTTGTTTTTCAGTACCGGTGATACTACATTTGAGACATAATGGTGTGTCCGTGCACTGAACATCTCCTGTTTGTTTTGAAAAAGCCTTTTTGCAGATGATTGATGCAGGTCAGTGTGATGGTTTTAGCCAAACAAAGCACAACTGCCTCTTATCATGTTGGTTGAACAGAGGCGCCTTTTTTTGGCGTTCTATTTTTTCTATTTTTGGCGTTTTATCGCACCCTTGCTGTGTGTGTTTAAGAGATAGAGAGATCATTAAATCCAACTCCATGTTCCTACCTGTGATTGTGTGTATGTGTGTTAATTAAATATCTCTCAGTATATGTGAAAATGGTAGATATGTGACATAGTTGTTTATCCTGCACAGTAATAAGTAATGTACAGTATGTGGAGGAGCTTTGATCTTTGGTAGAGTACACAGTACATACTGATGAGGGCTTTCTTCACTCCACCGCGCTCACACACACACACACACACCTACTTGTGTTTAACAATATGAGTGTAGCTGCTTGTTGATTAATGTATTTAGGGGTGAGAGGTTAGATTGCTTTATTTTCCGCCCAAACAATCCTGAGAGAGGACGTACAAGTGCTGCTGCTCTCCTGCTGGCTGCGGAGCAGCACGGTGTTTGTTTGTGGCTCAGCTCGGACTAAAGTCGGACTAAAGTCGTCTGTCTGTAAATGGCTCTGCCCTCAAGAGCACTATCAGTCAAAATATTATTCAGTCACAACTTGATATACTAGTGTGTGGGTCTGTGTGTTGTTTTTTTTGTATCTCAGCATGTCTACGTGCACATGTGTGTGTGGTGGGCGTGTGATGCGATGGCAGGCCAGAGAGAAACACAGGGCATCGAAACTCAAAGGTATTCTTTGGCTTACATTATCGCCAGGGGCAGAGAAAGAAAGATGGCAGGAGTGGAAAAGATAGATGGAAAGAAGAAGAGTTAACGAGTGAACAACAAATGAAAATGGAGGAAGAGACAGCAATCTCTTTTTCTCCCCTTTGGGCATAACTGCTGAGTGTTGCCAACATTTTTCGTGCCTTTCATTGTATTTGTGTGTATTGGAAATACACACAAATACATTGGAAAGCTGATTCCGCTGAATCAGCTTTCTGTGCATTGATTATTTTATCAGTATGAAACCGCAGTCTGAAGCAGTCAAGTCATTTGTGTTTGGATTGTTCCTGTTTTATTTTGTATTATTTTTTCTTCACTCCCTCCCCTGAAGGTTTTTTTACTTGCCTCGTCTCTAATTGTTCCCTCCTGGGTGCAAACACCTGGGTTCAAACCGACTCGTCGATGGTTTCTTTGTCATTTCTTTTGGTCAATACTGAGGTTCCAGTCATTTTGTTCCTGCTTCTGTATCCTTAGGTAATTAAAGTCATTTCTCTGTTAAAACCTGGTCTGCCTTTGAGTCCACCTCAAGTTGCAAAACCTGACAGCTTTATTGCAAGGCAGGAATGCGACTGTTTTTCGATGACGGTGGACTCAACACATTTTAATTCTAGAACACGCTTAAGATGAGGGAAATACAACAATGAACTACGCCACTACGCATACCGGTTATATTGTCTGTGTAAGGTGACGCTGTTTTGGTTTTGTCAGGTAAATGTGTGTGGCCACGCAGACAACACATCATCGTCACTGTTTTTTGGGGATGAATCTACAGTACAATACACAGTACTCTCCCAATGCAAATCATTTTGGGTTACATTTCCAATTTGGCTGTGGTTGAAAATGGCCGATTAGATTTGTGAACATGTTTTTTTTCACCCACAAATATTCCTTATTGTCGAGGGCCAGGTTGCTCAGCAATGCACATCACTCTCAGCTCAAAACAATGGCATGCCTGTTGCTGGGCTGCTAACTCTGAATAAATAGCATTTTGTTTACGTTTAAAGTGCAGGCACATGTATGTCTACTGCTTGCTCTGATTTACCAACACGGCCTGAGTGATGGAAGACCATAGTCAATATTGCATGCAGCATGATGATGAGCACGTCATCCACCAAATGTCAAGGCCCGCTGCAGATTCTGTGATCCAGACAGGGGTTCATGAGGTTTTTGCCTCTCCTTCACTGTCAGTGCGTGTTGTTTACCAAATTGTAATAAGCCTTGAATAAAGATTTATCATAGCTAATTTAAACAGTCACTCATGCAGAATGTTTGGCCAAATATACCCAAGATCTCATTCCCTTGCTTGAAGTTGTTATTGCGACTAAATTTACAAAACAGAATGACGTCTTGTTTACAAGATTGTGTTCAGTCAGTCCGAAATACACCCAGAATAAAAAGTGACCGTGAGAGTTTACCCGGCAATACAAAGGAATCCCAAAATGTGCTTTTGAATCCAGCAGCAATTCCTCCCTCAGAAGCCATGATGTTGATTTTAGGGTTTTGCCGTGTGCTGTGTACACGGATGTACCGTGCGCCTCAGTTTGCCCTTCTGAGTCACTACTTCTACTAATGTGTCGTGAGGTTAAACTCTGTGGAGGACACTCAACCTCCAACGTAGGGTGCACCAGCAGGCCTTGTGCTATACGTTTTATAGCCTGAACTGCTTTGTTCTGCTCCTGGTTGCCGCGTTGCCCTAGGAAAATTGGTTCATTCGTAAGTATTGATTCAGAAACATCTCTGGCTTGGTAGAGCTCCTTTTGTATAGCTTGAAGCTACAAACTTCCCCCGCTCTGAAACACTATCTTTATTTATTCTTCTCAACTTGGTTCAGGGCTAATCCACCTCAGACCTTGTACAAACCACAACACCTCTGACAGGTGCCATGTGCAGTGTGGGACATCTGTGGATCAAAAGGTAGGTCACATTGTCTTTGTGACTGCTGCTGCTCTTGGCGTCTGCTGCATAACAGAGCGGAAGGAGACCATCTGTCCGCGGCTGAAACGACAGAATGACACAAAAGAATCGACAGAGCTTTTCACAGTTTTCACATCTGAGGCGTTCAGTCAAAGGGATTGAGTATTTATTACGTGGAGTGATGCAATTAGTTTTTATGGAAACGTATCAGCTCTTTGGGGACGCACTTAAAACATCTGAGCAGCAGCCAGGATTCAGATGGATAAATATAAACAAATTAACAAAGTTATAGTCAAATTATCAACTATTCATGAAAATGGCATTTAAAGTTGTGACGATGAAGGAAGGTATATTAAAAACATAGAAATGATGAGAAATAGTATGTGATAATTGCCAGGCTTTACACCTGCATAACCGATTGGATCTCGGTAAGTACAAATCTAGCGATTACGCCAGTGATTGGGAAGCATGAATGAAACCGCAATTGTCAATCAGCTACTACAAGCACCAACTATGTTGCGCACTCAAGATGTTAATGTTCAGCTTGATTGTGTGTTAGCTGTGTGATTTCTGTTGTTTAAGTGCAACTTAACTTGAATATCTTCATGTACCAAAATAGAATATATATGCTTTCTGAACCCACATCCTCTCATAATAATAATTGGTTTATTCAGTGGGTAAAACCAAACTGTTCTGAGCTTTCTGACATTTAGGTGAAAACCATGACTTCATGAATATATCACAGGAGGCAGACAAATTGATTATGGCGCATCCTGTTGAAAGACCTCAGAGTCTACACATTGCAATGTACATGCAAAAACACAAATTCGCTCACGGTGAGTTTGAGGCTCCTCAAACGTAATTCATGTTACGTCACATGTCAAGCAGACACCTACAGACATGCCAGCTGCACAGTCCAAAGCTCAGCAATATGAACCTCAGACAGGAATATTGCCCAAAGCAACAAGTGCTTGTTCGTTAATACCGAATCCTAAACTTCCATAACCAAAACATTTACACTTGAAACTTCAAAATGTTAACAGAAAGAAAGAAATAGTATATATTATATCAATGATATTATACATATAAATATTGAAGGGCCTCCACTTACAGACAGCTGTTATTAGTCCATTACTGAGTAATATGTAACAAACACAGCGTTCATAGTCTGCTGCACTGCTTAAAGCAAAGAAACTCACTGGTGCTCAAAAAGACCGACCTCGCATGGGCCACAACCTGTTGCTCATCCCTCTGGGATTTCTATCTAATCAAATATTAAAAAAATAATGAAGCAGCATCACAACAGCAGTCGATCAACAGGTGGAAGGGAATAGACAGTGAGTGTGTGTGCTCCCCGCTGCTGGGATTTTCCCAATTAGACTCATCTGTTGTGGTGGAGCCGTAGTTTAAGTCATCTACACTGCTCATTAAGTCTTGCTGAGCTTTGTGCGCCATCAACATCAACAACATCTCATACTGCATGCACCCCCCCCCACCCCTCCCATCCCCATGTCTTTTGGATATGGAACAGGGCGTGTCGCCTGTCTACGCATTTAACAGGCTAGTAATTAGCTAGTGGTCTCTTATCTCCTTGTTTTGACAGAGGTGTCAAGAAAGCTATGAGTCACGTAGACAGTGAAGGAAAGTTGGGAAAACGACGCAGGCAATTTCAGTTTCATACCGCAAGCTGTGAAGAAATTGCGGGTTTTTATAAATTCTTTAAAAGGGGCCTCTCGCTTGATGTTGACTGAGACTTGAAACTGCATCCGAAAACATGAGTCATTCATTAAAGGACGGACAGACGGAGATACAGAGAGACCAACAGAGGGAGAGCGAGAGACATTCATGGTTGCTAATAGTAATAGCTAATAATCTAATTTTATTGTTTTTCATGTGCCGTCGTCACGTGTTGAATAGGCTTTTTTAGTATCGTTCTTGTCACATTATAACTTCTAATTCCTTGTCAATAGATTAATTTGTTGCTACGCCACACTGATGTAAAAAATGTAAATATCACAAGAAAGAGAGAGATATAGAGGAAAAATCGACAGAAAAATAGGCAAAGGGGAGACGGAGGGCAGAGATTAGTGACAGCGGGAGGGACGGAAACACAGAAGCGATGGCAAAGAGAGAGACTTTCCAAAGGGAGAAAAGGGAAAGAGAGAGGGAGGAATTGAATGGGATATCAGTTGAGTGGGCCATTACTCACTGCCTTCTTCCTTCCTGCTGTGACTGTGTTTCCATGGCGATAATTAGCATATCAGACATTAACCCCGCCTCCACAACGCTCAGTGTCTTGTTAACCAATTAGCTTCTGAGTCAGCAAGGACTAAATCTACAAATAAAAGAAACTGAATATTAAAGTTAATCATAATTAGGTTCAACACCTACGTTTGCTTCACCACAACAAAGGTTAAGCTTCCAAATCACACAACACTTTCTATTTAAGAGATTAACTTAAAAACAAACACAATGTCGGCAAGAAAGGAATATTCATGATGAAATATTACTTCACAACACCGTTATTGTCTGATTTTATGTAACGTAGTCTTCTAAACTGGATATACACTTCTAGTTGGATGATAGATGATCATGTATCAAATTAAAACTTGTCAGTGTAAATTGAGGATAATGTATAATCGCCAAGGTTATTTTATTAGCTGTATTTTCACATGATCTCGATCAGTGAACTGATTTTCCTTTGGCTTTATAGATTTCTCTGTGATGTATACATTATCGTTTTTGAGAACGAATTGTATATGTTTGATTAAAAGCTGAGGTCTAAAAAGTTATTCTCAACCTCAGAGTTGACAAAACAATTCAAGCACAAGGTCCATTTAGTAGCTGTTGTGCAGGCTTCGATTATAATGCATAATCTTTATCATGACATGGATATCATACACTGAGGGCTGTTATTAATAGCTCCATGCAACACTAGTCATGCATCTATTACATCCAAAGCCTGTGCATAGACTTTGTAACTTTAGCTAATTTAACTGGTAAATGTTTTCGTTTTATCCTGCAAGTACATTGACAAAGGCTCTTGCAGCCCTTCTTTAAAGTCCTTTCAAACTATCTCACTACTCAGCTTTGTATGTATATATTGGATTCTCTATGACCAGAATAACCCTCACTTACAATGGCCGGGTCCTTCATACAGGATCTAGAAGCTCTAGAATAAAAATTGCATCCATTAAGATACAATGGTTTAGTAAGAACTTGAGGGGTGCTAATCTCCGTGCCCAACAGGTCTCTGCTATGTGTCTGATCGGATTTCGGGGAATGAGAGTTTTCGTAACCGGGCAATTAAGGTGGACGTCGCGAGCGATGTGAATGAATGAGATGGTGCGTTTACATGCACGTACGGGGACTATTTTTCTCTAGACCAGGGA
Organism: Apeltes quadracus; assembly: GCA_021346845.1. Classification (NCBI taxonomy): domain Eukaryota; kingdom Metazoa; phylum Chordata; class Actinopteri; order Perciformes; family Gasterosteidae; genus Apeltes; species Apeltes quadracus. The sequence continues at coordinate 8,904,585 of CM037918.1, forward strand.
AATGAGATACACAATGCTTGGTGGCTGCAACTATTTTGTGCTGACAGGCAGCTATTTACCTACTATTTATAATTTTGCTGGTAACCATATTATAAAAGCACCAAGGTACTTGAGGCAGTACTTTATCTTCAATGATGTAACAGTTCGAGGGTTGTCGGGCCTAACACGTCACGGTTTGGTCTCTTTCTTACCTTTTGTTTTTGGAACCCTGCGACTGCGTTGCCCTCCTTCCGGTCCGTATACCTCCTCACCGACACCGCGGCGTTACATAACAATGCCCCCGAACTGTTACATTATTGGACAATAAAGTACACCCACAAACGCAAACTAGTCTTAACACTCGTAACACTTTAGTGACTTCAGGTCCTGTGAGCTCTTCTAAAGAAAGGTTTGTGATCGGACGATGCATTCTGCAATGAAAAGTGTCTCCAAAAATATTTTTAAACTGCCCTTGAACAGGGCACTGCAATCCAAATTCCTCCAGGGGTGTTACACAGCTGCCAACGTGGTGCTCTGTGAAGAAAGGCTTGTGCATGTCTCTCTCTCTCTCTCTCTCTATATATAAAGTGCTCTGAATATATTGTACATATTGTACATATCTAAATATAGTATGCAGAATAAAGCATTCAAGGCATCTTACCATGAAGGCAAGAGCGCCGATTCAGAGGTTTGCCTTAAACCTTGTGAAAATTGAATTGGAAAGTTAAGTGGATTATTTTATGTCTAGAATCTGTTCAACCATTAATGGTAAAGCTGCGTTTGTGTGCAATACCATAGTCATTTATTTTTAAAGCACCTTTCAACAACAAAGCAATTCAGAGCACTTTACATACGATTTAAAAGGCAACAAACAGGGAAACACAAAGCTGTACCAAAATAGGTAAGAAAAAGGCACATTTTATCAGGATTTAAAGGGATGAACTAAACATGATAGATATATTTTTAATTGAAATCGAACAGATAAAATTGGAGGATAAGAATTCATGTTCAGATACGTATATCATTAATTAAAAGTCAGTGGCAGGAAAGCTTAAGAAGATGAGTTAGAGCAGTTCAACATTTTTCTGGGAGTCTGTCAAAGATATCTGGTGCATTTAAAAAATATATTTATTCATAAACAATTACACACAGGAAGCTAGTGTAAAGTATCTATAGTGGAAGTATAGTATCTGCACTGGACCGATGTGACCCACTCCCCTATTCTAGGCGAGGACTCCAGCAGCAGGATTGTATCAGCTGCACCCGTGAGACTCTCTGGCTGCTGACGAAAACAGTATTTATTGGTAACACAGATCAATTAATACAACAATTGCAGGGCAGTGGTAACGGACCTCCCACTTCCAGCCCCCCTCCACCCTCCCGTGGCTGCTAACGGAGAACTCTCATGCTTAATAGTATGTCGCACCTGTTCAGGCTGTGACTCATCCAGCTGACGACCCTCCAATACAACAGATAATCACAAACAAGCTAACAACTCTGGTCAATCGACATATCGGTCTCTAATCAATTCGGTTTGATGTAATGCTGCCGCAGTGAGTTGGTGTAATCAATGTCAATTATGAAAATAAGTCGAACACAATATTCTTTTTACCTTGAAATAGTGTATATTCCAACAGAGTTTCTGGCTGCGGTAGCTGAAAAAAAAATCAGATTGAAGTTGTACATTTTGTTGTTTGTGACCTTCCTCACTCTCTCCCTATCGCGGATGTCAGCGGCTGCGTCCTACTAAGCACAGAGGTGGATGAGGTGCTCTGCCTGGGTGGTAGTCAAGGCCAGCGATCTAGATCTCAGCGTGCTGGGCTCTCTCAGCATTCCTCCTGCTATCTCCCTGGGAAGTGCTTTACCGAGTGGACTACGACGTATTGCCTGTTTCTTACTGGTCTCTTAGTGGTGGTACACTGTTCTGAGTCCATAGTTAGTGATGCAATTACTCGATCGTAGAAATGTTGTCCTTACAAGTAAATGATTTCCATGATTGCAATTATAATACAAGTTGATGAAATCCAGCGTTGGATTGGTTGAGAGTGAGTCATGGGGCGTCCATTATTCGGCGATAATGTACGGTACCTGTTCACATTGGCCTGAGCAGGGCGTAGAGCAGGCAGCAATAAGTCTGCTTGAAGTATTGTTTGCGAGCACCAAAGCAAAGAATTGCTTTGGCAATTGAAGCATGCAGCCCATTTTTGAGTCAGTCGCACTACTCAACAGTACCAATAACAATTTTTTGCAACTTGTGCCTGTGCCTGGTGTTAGTTTCAACATTCCATAAACTAACTTACTTCTACGTAAGTCTAGATACTTTGTATAAGCCACGCACGCACACACACACACACACACACACACACACACACACACACACACACGCACACACTTACACAAGGCTACGATACCAACAGGACGCAACGATCAGAGAGCAGGATTTCAACTGTAGGTCAGTAACCATAGCAACAGGACAGAATGCACCGGAGACCTGTCACCATAGGAACCAACAGCAAGAGAGAGAGAGAGAGAGAGACCAAAAAGACTGAAACAGACAGATAAAGAGTGATGTAAACACAAGACGGAGACAGAGCTACAGTAGGCATAATTAAAGTTCTGAAGTTAGAAGAGAAAGAGGTGGGAGATGAAACGGCTCAGACAGAGATGTATGACTGCATCCGCTGTGCCCCCAAACAACATGTGCAAACACCATGTTGCAATGACGATGATGGGATGATGTTGTGTGTTGAGTCCCTGGGACCTGTGCGTGGTCATTCGACTGTGACAATGTGGGTATTTGATGAATATTTCATATTTTTACGTTTCCATTTTTTCTACCTCAGTTGCTCTCTCTCTCTCTCTCTCTCTCTCTCTGAGTGGAAGGAGTGCGGAGTGATCGCAGCGTGGCGTGAGGTGAATTGTTTGATCGTTTCTATTGTGTTGTTTGTGTATGTTCGGTGTCTTAACTGGTGTGAATGTGTGGTTTGTGTGTGTGACTGTTGTTTTTCTGGCTGTGGTTTAGTTTGGGTGTGTTTGTGGTTAACACGGAGGCACGGTGTCAAACTCGCACCGGGTTTTCCGTGTTCCGTGGAGGACTGCGGGCTGGCCGTGGGGGGGTTGGTGGGTTACGGCAGCGTGAAGTCCGCTGCACGGATGAACCACGGGGTGGTCATCTTCGTGGACGGCGTGGAGAAGGCGCGCGAGGTGGTGGTGAGCGGCGTGGTGGTGCGCGGGACGCGTGTCAGAGTCACGGTGGCGAATGTTCCGCCGTTCGTGCCGGACTCTGCGCTGCTCGGCGAGTTGGCAAAGCACGGGAGAGTGGTGTCACTAATGACAAAGGTGTCCTCAGGGTGCAGGTCACCTTTGCTAAAACACGTGGTGTCACACAGGAGGCAGGTGCACATGGTCCTCACCAAGGACCAGGCCCTGAACCTGGTTATTAAGGTGAGGATTGAGGGGGTGGACTACATCACGTTTGCCACAGCGGATGACGGGAGGTGCTTCCGATGTGGCAGGGACGGACACCAGGCGAGAGCGTGCTAGGGGAAAAAGACCTCCGGTCAGGGCCAGACCCAGGAGGCTGCTGGGGGGGTCGGGGAGGAAGAGGGGGCTCGTGGGGCCCAGCAGGTTGGTGAGGAGGTGATTGAGACCCACCCGGTCATTCAAGGGGGTGAAGGGGAGAGTGAGGGGGTGAGCTTGGAGATGGGCGAGGCCCAGCTTGTCGGTGAGGGGGTGAGTGGGGTCGAGCTGGTCGGTCAGATGGGTGAGGGGGTGAGTGTGGAGAGGGGTGAGGCCCAGGGGTGAGTGTAGGAGTTGATGGGGGGTTGAATGTAGCCCAGTGGGCAAGTGTGTGTGACGGAGCGAATGAGGGGATGAGTGGTGTGCATCGGGTGAACACAGGGGATGATGGTGAAGGAGTTTGTGGGGCGCTTGTGGGTGGGATGGCTATCTCGGATAGTGAGAAGGAGATGGAGGAGGAGGAGGAGGGGGGGGCGAGCTTTAAGGTCCCCCAGAAAAAGAGAAAGACGAGGAACAGCAGAGGAGGCTCTCAGGCAAAAAGGAGGGGGGCGTCGAAGCATTGGGGAGACGGCAGGTGGAGAGTCCGAGTCCTCTTCGGGGTGGGGCTCTGCCATCAGCGTCTCATCTGGCGGGACGGCCACCAGTAGGTACGGCGTGGGGCAGGTGAAGGGGTTCCTGCACGCCACCAAGAACGAGAGCGGGATGAAGTTGGAGGAATATTTTTCAGACGTCGAGAAATTTGCTCGCACCGCCAGAAGGGGGAGCACGAAGAAGGGCGCTGGAGAATTCACCCAGCAGGAGGTCTACAGGCTGAGGAAGCTACTGCTAAGGATCAGCCGTGAAGAAGGGAGCACCACAACCGGGACCGAGTGAGGCGTCCAGCTGAGGAGCATCCTGAGCGCGGAGGAGGGATGGAGAGGAGCTGCTGGAGAAGTGCTGCGGAAAAATTGATTATATATAATATATATACATATCTGTTAGAATAAATAATATTAATGAGGTACAGTACAGATAGGACAGATATAATGTATTATATGCCCTGGAAGTAAATACAGTATGGAGCAGTGGCCACGTGAGACTGTAAACATGGCTTACTCTTCTGGTGCGGCGGAGCGCGTAGCGCGCAACATCACTGATGTTAGTGACACATGGGATGTTAAGTGCAGCTCGCGCGTCAACATAATAAGCTAGAGTTAAAACGATGGATGTGTTACCTTTCCGTCATATAAGACCTGCACACCGATGCCTCTTTTTTGTTCTCTGGTTCTGGGCGTCTGAAAATTCCTGCTTAGTCTCAACATCGAGGCTTGCAGAGTAAAGTTACAGTAAAAACTGTGTGGGGACTCCAGCTGTTCCTGTTGGTTCGGTTAGAGAGAGATCAACTGTGAGCTTTCAGTCCAGCGATAAAAGGACCCGCTGCAGGCTGCTACTAGCTCTGCTTGTCATGTCTGTCCTTCTTATGGTACAATATTCATGGCTATTAGTCCATCAATAAAATACCTTTCCTTAACACTGTTAATGCATGAATGAGACTAACTTGTTAATAGGTAAGAGAAGACAAAGGACATTCTGTTCAGCTTTCAGCACGGCGCTCACTGGCAGCTGTTCATAGTCTTGCGGCTTGTTTAAAAATTCACAGAGCAGTGTTGCCTCTTGCCTGATGTTGAAAACATATAGTGGGATACTTGTGCCTACTTATGCTCAATCCCCCCACCAAAGCCCCTTAAACAAAAAAAACAAACACAGCAGCTGCATCCACTTGTGGGAACAACATCCTAATATGATTTGTATGAGCAGTTTTGTTTGAGCTCTCAGAGGAAATTATAGCAAATTCATAGTTTTCTCCAACACAGTGAACATCATGAGCTAATGATCATTCGCTGTAATCCAAACCTAGTCCTCTACTGCTACTGTGTGGCAATCTGGATGAAGGGGTGCGCCACACGCTATGTTTATAATCTCAACGCGGGTCTTTTGTCCACTTTTATTATATTAATTATGGAGACGTTATCAGCCATGAAGGAAGATTTAAATGGCGTTGTTGTAGTAAAGTGAGAAAATCATACAGTCCATCAATAGAGGGATCGAGTCAGAGACACACGGGAAGTGAAAGAGGGGGGAAGGAAAAAGAGGGAAACAAATGATGGGGAGGAACTCACAAGAGGGAACACAAATGAAAAAGAACAAGCTTCAGAGAGACTGGGAAAGGGCAAGCGGAGACAAAGAGAGACAAAGAAAAGACGCGCGTGTGTGTGAGAGTGATGCGCGCGTCACAGTCTAGAGATTTGAGCTGGCGCAGTTCTTATTCCAATCACACACGCCGTCTAATGAGCTAATGGGCCTGACAACCTGACAGACACACACAGAGTGAGGGGACAAGGAGAGGGAGGCGGATGGATGGATGGAAAGTCACTGCGCTGCTCGGCCAGCCATTCATCCATTCAGAGGGTCGGTCAGCCGGTCGACCCATTAGCCCCTCGTCCCGCGGGGGAGGCTTGTGTCACTGATAAGAGATGCGCGGCATTCCTGTGGCGTTTTGTGAAAAAAAAACATACTTTTTACTTCTCTTGACCCCTCTCATCTTGTCTCTCACTCTTTGCAGAGAACAGTGTTTATTTATGTTTCTTACAAAAGAAATGTAAACTCTGATTCCAATCCTTAAAGAGCTGCTCACTGCGATGCCACGATTACAATATTATCTTAATATTTGATAAGAAATCATTTTACAGATTTGTCAAACAAATGGGTAGTCGACAGCGTCCTGTGACTGGCTAAGGAAGACATCCAGCAATCAGCAGCGCCATGATTAGTGCCTCTCGTGGTGCCAATTTATGGCTCTGACGGTAATTATCTATATGTGTTACAGAAATCCGAATCTCTAAAATAATTTAAGAATCAAGCCTCAGATCAGAAATTAAATCCCAAGAAAAGATTAAGTTAGCATTCTTCTGTAAATGCCGATTGCTTCATCCTTAAACAAAATGGTATCATTATTATCTAATTATCCTTCCAATTCTAATCAAAGCCTCTCAAATTCTTTTTCTTTCTTTTATATTCTCTCGTCTTTAATCTTTCTCTATTTCTGGGCTGTTTTGGGCTGTTGTGTGTTTGTGTTTGACTAATGCTGACATTATTCTTCACATCTTTACATCATTCAATCTTTTTTTCCGGAGGTCGTTGGTATTACCTGAGCCTTTCAGCAGTTTGATGTGCTGGTGCATATGGGAAATGTCACTCACTCTTCAGAATGCTAAATTTACTGGTGTAACCGCAGTAACAAATTACACCACATTACCAGCATAGTGCATATAAAAAGGTATCATTTCCAGTTCATTTCCAAGATCATTTCCAGTGGCTGCCGCGCTGTAAACTATACACATCATACACATATTTAAATCTGAATATTTGATCCATTATTACAGGAACATACAAAGACGAGTCATATGTTCTTTAACTACTGAGGTCCTCAGTTAGTAATTAAGCCTAATCTTCAGAAAGCCAATGGTAACAATGGCATCCACAGAAAGATTTATGGATTTATTCAGACACTGACCATTTGTCTTGTTTGGTACTTCATCTTTAAGTTTTTCAAAGCATCAAGCTGCTTTGTAGACCTCTTTAAGCGGATGAAATCCACGTTTGCATTCAGTCTGCTGTGTAGATGCCTTTGTAATTGTGACTTTACAGCAACTTGTTTTGGTGTCTCTTTATTTGGATAATAAGTGTTTTCTGTGTTCACTGAATCAATTACACGAAGAAAAGAGACTCAAAGTGAACCTTGAACAACATTAACAGCATCTTATTATTTCAGAAAAAAAAACATTTTGGATGTCTATGGACAATGAAAACCGGGTGATCTTTTTAAAATCTCTGAGTGCCATGAATTCATAGACTTAAAATGAGTGCAGTCACACTTTCATGAACATTTGCGCCTTTTGTCACATAACCGCTATAGTTACTATTCACAAGTGATTTTGTTGTGTTTTCTGTGATGTTTCCATCATAGTTTCTAATTTAAATGTGCACTGCGTGTCTGTGTATTCATGTGGGTTCATATGTGTACTCGCCCTCGAGGACTGACAGGCAGAACTGAAATTTACTGGGCATCTGGACCAGTGTTCATTAATGTTGAGTGTTCAGAGAGAGAGAGAGAGAGAGAGAGAGAGAGAGAGAGAGAGAGAGAGAGAGAGAGAGATTTGAGATTTTAGAAAAACCTTTATTTTACATAACAACATAACAAAAAACAGTAATCGTATATAATCTAACAGGTATGTAATAATGAAATGTGCATATTTATATATATAATCAGTCCTCCGCAGCTCCTCTTCGTTGGTCGGTCGCCTCCCCGCTCAGGATGCTCCTCAGCCGGACAGACGCCTCACTCGGTCCCAGTTGTGCTCCCTCCTTCCCGGTTTATCTTTACGAGGAACTTCCTCAGCCTGAAGACGTCCTGCTGGGTGAAGTCTCCAGCGCCCTTCTTCGTACTGCCATGCCTGGCGGAGCGAACAAACTTCTCCATGTCGGAGAAGTAGTCCTCCAGGTTCACCCCCCTCTCGTTCTTGGTGGCGTGCAGGAACTCCCTCATCTGCCCCGCCCCGTACCTTTTGGTGGCCGTCCCGCCTGAGGAGACGCTGATGGCAGAGCCCCACCCCGAAGAGGCATCGGACTCTCCACCTCCCGCCCCCCCTTTGTTCGACGCCCCCCCCTTCTTTGGCTGAGAGCCCCCCCTACTGCTCCTCGTCTTCCTCTTTCTCTGGGGGACCTTAAATTCCACCCCTTCCTCCTCCATCTCCTCCTCACTGTCTGAGCCGCCCCGACAAACTCCTTCACCATGATGCACCCCACTCATCCCCTCTTTCACGCCGTCACACACACTTGCCCGCTGGGCTACATTCAACCCCCCATCCACTCCTACACTCACCCCCTCCCCCCCCCTGACTGACTGGCTGTGACCCACGCGTCTCCACACTCACCCCCTCACCCGTCTCCACACCTACACCCCCATTCACTCTTTCACCCACCTTAATGACCGGGTGGGCCTCGCTCACCCCTTCGCTCACCCCTTCGCCCACCCGCTTGGCCTCGCTCACCTCGTCACTGACCTGCTGGGCCTCACCAGCCCCCTCTTCCTCCCTGGCCCCCCCAGTAGCCTCCTGGGCCTGGTCCTGACTGGAGGGCTTCTTCCCTGGACACGCTCTCGCCAGGTGTCCCTCTCTGCCACACCTGAAACACCTCCCGTCGTCTGAAGTGGCAAACATGACGTAATCAAACGCGTCGATCCTCACCTTTATCACTATGTCGAGGGCCTGGTCTTTGGTGAGGACCATGTGGAGCTGTCTCCTGTGGGACACCACGTGCCTCAGCAAGGGTGACCTGCACCCCGAGGACACCTTTGTTACTCCGGACACCACTTTCCCGTGCTTCGCCAACTCGTCGAGCAGCGCAGAGTCCGGCACGAACGGCGGAACGTTCGCCACCGTGACTCTGACAGCCGGCTCGGCGAGAGGCAGCACGGGCACGCGCGTGCCGCGGACCACCACGCCGCTTGCCACCACCTCGCGCGCCTTCTCCACGCTGTCCAGGAAGAGGACCAGCGCGTTGTTCATCCGCGCGGCGGACTTCACGCTGCCGTAACCCACGACCCCCCCCACGGCCAGCCCGCAGTCCTCCACGGAACACGGGAAGCCCGGCGCCAGTTTGACGCCGTGTTTCCGTGTTAACCCCGTGAGGTCCACCGAAGCGCGCAGCATGCCGACCGGCTGCAAACACGCACAAACTAAAGCACACAAACGTTACAATCACACAGAAGCAACAATCAGACCAACACACCACACATTCACACCAGAAACGACACCGAAAATAAACGAAGTAACAGACAACTAGCAAACAATTCGCCTCTCACCACGCTCCGTTCACTCCGCACTCCTTCCGCTCAGAGAGAGAGAGAGAGAGAGAGAGAGAGGGAGAGATACATCAGTAGATGACGACAGCAGCATCAATCACCTTGTCAAGGAGAACCCACCACTTCATTTCTGGGGGACAGATGTTGGGCTGAGTGTGACTGCATTTAGTTGTGAGACAGTTGTGTTTCGTGGAGTTTTGTTCGTGTAATATAAATGTATTAGACGCTTTGTGACCTATTAAAATCCTGAGCGAAGCGGCTGTTGTTCGCACCGTTAAAGTTTGAACAATGAAACCTGTCTGCACCAACGTACAAAGTCCCTTCAACATCGGCTGGGTGTAACAGCTGATGGGTCGTATTGTGGATTGTGGTGTTTGTTTGTTTACTGTTATTTTCTTAAAGCTAGAGCTGTTTCATGATGGAGGACCAGCAATAACAACAGAACACTTCACTTTTTTATTTTTTTATTTGTGTGACAGTCGTCGGGCCGTCCACATTGGCCAAAACATACGTTTTAATACTCATTCTTAAAAAGCATGCAAGTTGAAACTATTCAAATCTCTATTCCTGCACATCGATCACGTCCCCGGGCACGTCGGTAAGTTCACTCGTTTCACTGCAGGCAGATTCCCCTCACTCTCTTCTATTGGATTATTCAATACATCGACCAACCAACGTAGTAGGTCTTTTCCTATGGAGCCGACCTGGAAACTGTTTTGGCTGAGTAAATGTTTGCTGTCCGTCAGCGCGGTGAAGGCAGGTCAGCGAGCTGCTGACCTATCGGCCCCCCAGGAGCCGCTGCTGACAGACGGGCACAGACGTTCGCCCAAGACGGAGTGAGTGTGAAATTTATTTGCAAGACTCGAAATATCGCTTCCAATGAGGATTTCCAGTTGAGCGTTAACTATTTTTTTCCAGTCAGGAAGGGACGTAACGGTATGCGCTCAGTGTGTGAATGCAGTCAGACCTACTGTAGTAATACTGCTTTCCCTTCACAGTCTAATCAGTCAATATATATAGAGTATTCAATTAATTTTTGGTACGGAAAGCAAAACAATTTGTATTTGTATCCACTATTTTGAGAAATCAGAATTCCTTAAATATTATATGTTACCCAACCACAAACAGCCTTCATTCTTTTCCCAAAGCAACTTTTTTGCTAACACAGATCGACATTTTTGGATTGGAGCCGGTAATTGATTTTAGATTAGCAAACATTTAGAACAATAAACCATCTTGAAATGCATATTGCACCATTTCTACCGTTATATATATATATATATAATTCACTTCATACTGAAACAATATCTTGAAAGGAACATAAAAATAACTGCCTTTGCCTTAATCTCTGGATTAAAACAATGACTGCTGTCATTGGTTTGACCCACTTTCCCACTGTTTGTCTTCTTTAAGATCACTTCAATTTTTGTGAAAAAAGGCCCTTTGAATAGGCAAACAATCACAGTCTCCCAATCGCAGCATGTTTTTTCATTCAGCTTTTTGATTATTTTATTTTCTCTCATTTGTCATTCAGAGATTAATTGCAAAGTCGGTTTCAGATGTTTATGTAACATTTCAGCATGAAAAAAGGAAATCTTGCTTTTGAAGAGGTAGCAGTTTAAATGCAAACAACCAATACAAATTTAAATTGCAAATTTGCCACACACACAATGTTTTCATGAACATTTTTAAAAGCCAGCATGGCATTTCATACAATTTGACTTGGTATTCACCACCGAGGAATACAAAAAGAAAGGCCCTGTAAATACATGAAGCTAGATTTCATTCACTTTCCTATGTCACTTCCTCTGTCTCTCTCCTCCCCCAGAATGTATTCATCCTCCTCTGCCTCTCTTTCTCCCACCACCTTTATTCCCTCTCTCACTGTAAATTAGACTAAAGAACATGATTCAGTCGTTTGGAGAGCTTGTATCCTGTTTCACAGCAAATATTGGCTTAGAAATGAAGTGAGTCTAGTCAATGCTCTGAACATATGGAAGATATTGATAAAATTATTATTCTCCAACCATCCCTACACCCCATGCTTTGGTATGCTTGGTAAGCGCACAAGGAGACGTGTATACAATCCTTAACTCACCTTTGTTTGTTTATTTTAGGTTCTATCAATTACACAAATCAATTAAAATAACAGCAGCAGACACACATAAAGTGAACATCCTTCTACATAGTTCTCTTTGTTTTAACTACACATGGACACACGCTCCCTACCATTTCTTATTTCCTCTATCGCTCTCTCAAAACACACACACACACACACACACACACACACACACACACACACACACACACACAACAGACTCTTCCCTGCCTCTCTAAAGTCAACTGAATAAGCCCACCATTTAATCCAGTGTGTGTGGAGACGGAAGTAAGTGGATAACATTGGATTCTCCCACCCACAACGCACACAGACACTTAGGCAACTTTCACAAGTTTCCAACTGTGTGTGTCCTCCTAGTGTGCAGCAGTATGTGCAGACTATATATCTAGCTATTTCGTCTCTGTGTGTGTGTTGGGGGGGGGGGGCACGGACACTTTCATAAACCTTCTGCCATTGAGCAGAATCCTTATCCGTCAAAATGGCTAAACAAAGAAATTGTCTTTAATTAGTTTTTCGGATGATGGAGTTTAAGGGCGATCAACCTCCAATATTACAGTAGTCACCCCGAGGACCCGCAATCACAACTGGCCCTCAGGCGCTTTCCTACCGCTTAATTTCAATAACAGCAAACGTGTAAGCTACCCAGAAGAAACAATGATTCCCAGGGGATGTGGAGTAATATAACCTGGATCAATGTCTCTTTTGTGTCACAGTGCTTTAGGGAGAATTATTAAACACCCTTTCAAATTAGATTTTTTAAGTTTGACTAAATTTCCCCAGAGCAGCATTTAGACTGTTTCTAAACGCTCAGGAAAGTATGTGCAGCAGCAAATTAAAATGTGTATTCAAACCATCCATCATCTGTGGTGCAGAACATCAGTTTAACTCCAATCACTGGAACTCACTGTGAGGGGCTTGATAGCACAGTGATAAGCAGGCTTTATTAGAAGTGACTGTTTCTGGCGTCAGACTGTGTGTTTAGTGTTGGGCTATAAATACATTTTAAAATTTCTGCAGCTATCACCATTCAAAACATTTTTTTTTCTCCACCCAAGTGTTTAAAGGCTTTATTATAGCCAGAGGGCAGCTTACATGTGCAGCTTACAGAAGAGCAAAGTAGAACTGCATTCAGCGTGTCAGTAACTGGATGGCAAGAGACACTGATGGAAAACAGGCCGAGGGGAAGACAACGAAGGTGACAGAAGCCTAAGTTAGCTTTCTTTTTACACACAATGCAGGTTATTTCAACAGCCTTTCATTCATGCATTATAGGATTTACTTTTTTATTTATTTAACAAATTTGCACAAGCTCTATACAAACAGGGTCTAGGCTTTTTTAGGGGGGTTGAGGTGCATTTTAGAAACAGTGTATTTCTTAAATAATCGCGAGAAAAAAGTGTGTGGCTACGTAAATGAGCCAATGATTGAGTTCACATTCCATCAGTGAGTGGAATATCCTCAAAGCCCAGGTTTAGGGACTTCAATAATAACCTATTTTTGGGTCACACGCAGGACTTATAGTCGTGACACTCATTACAGAAACATATATACTCCATAATAAGGACAGACCATCTGGACGCCATGGTGTCAGGCCGCTGTACTGAATTGGCCTCTGGACTGATGCTCCGTTCTTACTCTCTCATCCCCCCTCTCTCTCTTTCTCAAATGTCTTGCCAGGTTTTGTTGTCTGAGCATGTTTTGCCCTAAAATCAGCCACTTCTGTGGGGAATAGAAAGTTGGAGTGAACCGAATGCATTCAGCCGCTTGTTAACGGCAAGATCTCGGCCTGTGTATAACATCACCCATAAGCAGAACGGATGTAGACTTCCCTTCAGCGTCCTTGTGTTTGAGCCTTTGTCGGAGCGTTATCAATCACTTGGCCTGGTTGACAGAGATGAAACAGAACCCTGCCGTCATGTGGCTAGACACTGAGGATCGCTATCTTACGTGTCCGTTATGCACATTCCAGGGTGAAGCGCTTTGTACTCCACAAAAATACACGGTAAAAGTTCTGACATCACCCCCAAGTCATGGCTTCGGTTCCACTAGCTGGTCTAACCCGGTACAATCTCTCACCCAGCAGTTTTCCTTTTGAGCTTTCCGGAAAATAATGAATGTGTACCTGTATTTACAGTCCATTTCTAAACAGACTAACATAAAGCAAAGCTTGGTGGTTTTTTACAAAAAACTAATCACCCATTCAGAGAACAGCATATTATACAGTATATTATATAGTTATAAATGTCAGTAATAGTCATCAATGCGCTCTATTAAAGGGTTTTCCCTGTCTAAAAACACACCGTTCAATCGGCTCTACACCTGCTGTTTCTACAGCTGCTCAACCTGCATCTTTTGTCAAGCTGGTGAAGTTGAACTCACAATGGAGCAGGAAAGAAAGCGGCTTTAAAAAGACGTATTGAATACGTATAAGATTATTGAATTTCTATCTCAGGCACAAAAGCCAGATGATATAGTTTTCCATTGGCTCTCTACTGGATTCAAACCTCAGACAAAAGTGTACTTAGTGCAAATACAATATTTAGCTTCAGCTGACGTAATGTGATGATTTATTTTTGTGATGCTACAAATTTTATGGCGAAATTGCTATTTAACAGTGTAAGAGAAACCACTTCTGTCACTGTGAAACATACCACACAAGCATCAAAGTCTCTTTGTGCATTCAACGCCGGCACCATTTGTCAGTTCATACTCACAACAACAGATCCGCTGGTGAATGTGGGATTCTAACAGCTTTTGGCTTTTTTTTCTATATTTTGCTGTATGCTTTCCAAATAATACAAAAAGAAACAACGTAGCGACTCCCATCTCTTTTCTTTGTCACTTCACACTAGTAACAAACATTCCAGGAGTTAATATGGGATTTTAATGGGTCACTTTAGACAGCCTGTATAGAAAATCCGAGGCCGGTGAGAACAGTTGCGGACATCCATGATTTAACGTGTCCTCAGCACCCCCCACCGCAGGCAGATGTAGCGCACACTCTCTCACCTCTCATAGCCGTGGGCTTAAACCGAAAAAAAAAAATCCCATCTCACACACCCGTACAGTTTTCGACAGTCTTAGTACAGCTGAAACAATCCTCTTCAATGTGTATAATTCAATAGACTCTGTGGTCCAAACTGCATTCAGCTCTGCATGAATAATCGGCTGACGGCACCGAAAGCAAGCGAGTCGGCCCTGTCAACAAGCTGTCAAACGAAATAAAACAAAACCCGATGTAGACACTCCTTCCTTTTTTACCACCCCCCTCCTTAATGCTGGCATTTGTAGTGATTCCTCCTGTACACTGCTGCATGGTTACGGATCCGTAAAAAAGACTCACTTCATCATCATCATGTACATTTCAGTCTTCGTTTTTCCTTCTCCCCTGAAACAGCTGGTGAAGCATGCACGTCGGAAAATGAGGCAAACACACAGGATAGCGCGCTAACAATATTTATCATAGATGTTTGCTCAGGTGTCAATTTGTTCAGTTTGGCTTTCACAAAGTTACGAGACTATCCGCTCTTACTTGAAACCAGCTGGATGTTGCACTAATTAGTAGGTCGAAGGACTAACTGACCAGATAACAGATTTAGTGCTGGTTGACTGATTGGCTGGCCGCTTGATGGAATAGCTTACTGGATGACTGACTGGCTGAGTGGCGGTGCATAATGCAGGCTCACAACTCAACGCCAATGGAGCAGCAGCAGCATCCTGGGGTGAGATTATCAATACACACAGACGCACTCTAGTGTGAGTTGGCTACCACGAGTTAAGAAGAAGAAATAAAATGACTTTGGATCTTTCTTTAGGATTGTGTATTGCGTTTAATTTGAAATTGACAATATAATAATGCCTTTGCTATTCACGGCCTGCAGTACAATGGATTAAATAGAGTGGTTTGATAGCAAAATGTGTGATAAAGCTGGATTGAACATTTGAAAATTAAAATGTTTCCAAAATTAAATTAAATATACAGTATGTTTGTCCCCTTCGCATTACAGCAAGGATTTGGTGTCACGTGCTGTGATTTATGTTGTTGTATTTTTTGTTGTATCATTAAACCAGATGATCCGACCTGCAGTCAGACAACCTGAAAAAACACAAACCGCTGTCTTTTTAGAAGAGTCTATGTGAATGATGTGAATATTCAAAAAAGAAATGAGAAATAAGAAAACACATTATTTCATTATTTTTTAGAGTGGGAATCACTTGAATTCCCAAGGCTACTCGATTAGAGCACATTGCCCACAGTGCAGCAATCTCATAATTATTACTCCATCCCAATGCGATTACTGTGGGATATACTCTCTTTCATTTGAACACAGTAAAAAAAAAATCATAAATCTCCCTGAAGAAAATTAAATGTTAAAATCAATTATACATAGGAGTTAAATCCTCTGATATCAATTACGAGACCAAAATCAAGATGTATAAAACTTTAAACCATTTTCTTTTCATTTTAATGGGGCCGCTGTAATGCAGACAGAATTGAAATGTCAAGATGTAGGATTTTGTCATTTAGCCAGATCACAAATTGTGCAAAGAAATACCTTCTAAAATGTTGCCTATAATAAGTAGCAAATAAGCAATACCAGCTGATTATTTTACCTATTTTAAACTTTTCAGTCTGCTTTCAGGAATATTTTGGGAAGCAGGATTACTCTCCGTTCCAGATATTTCAGACACATTCAATAGTTATCTTACCTATAATACCTACATAACATATTTCTCCGTGCCATTAATCTTTTTTATTCGCTTTCTTTTCACTCTCACAATAGACCTTAACTGATCAAATTGTTTTGGAAAGTAATATATATATACATTGGAGTAATTTTGAGACAGCGCCTTTTCTCTATTAATAAGAATTATATGATCTCATTTTTCTATAGATCCATTCAAACTCTCCTTTTACACCCCCCCTTTGCAATAAATGAATGCGCTGGCATCACAAGCTTATAACTTTAACCAGTTATTTGGACAACTGCTTTGATTTTCTAAAATATGTATATATTTACAGTATGTACTGTGTAAGGTGTACATACGTATACATACATGTATACATAATATATATATATATATATATATATATTCATCACTGCACACACCTACACTGAGCCCGGTGGTTTGGATGTGGTTGTGGAGGCGGTGTTGATGCGTCATCCTGTAATAAGCATTCGGCATCACATATAAATGAAACACCAGTTGGATCATCTGAGTAGCGAGGGACATGTCTGACTTTTCCTCTTTGGTTTGCGTTTCCGTGTTAGGCATATGAGTATCTTTGGGTGGGGCCTTACTGATTTTTAGTGATCATATGAGGTTATGGTGATTCTGGCTGGAAAACAAAATTCAGGGAAAAAATATCCACCATGGCACCATGCCAGCAGAGAGTTTTTCTGTGTGAGTGTAAAAAAAAATGCATAATGCATATTGCTGAGGGGGGCGATGGTGACAAGATGTCATGCTCCTCAGGAGTCAGACCCCCCTGAGACCAAAATTACTAGACAGCTGAAGCAGACTGCACAGAGTTTACTTGGTTTTTTATTTTTGTTGCCACCGTAAGTATAAAAATAAATTACTTTTTTATGCAATCAAAACAGTGGGATCTGCATTTGCATTTATCCCAGTTTATCAAAGAAACAAGAAGCTACACACATTCAATAGGATAGAAACTATCATAATACACAGACTTGCATATTATTGTCAATGAACAAAAGCTT
The DNA here is from genome assembly GCA_021346845.1 of Apeltes quadracus. Classification (NCBI taxonomy): domain Eukaryota; kingdom Metazoa; phylum Chordata; class Actinopteri; order Perciformes; family Gasterosteidae; genus Apeltes; species Apeltes quadracus. The sequence goes on from CM037918.1 coordinate 8,921,830, forward strand.
AACTGAGATTATGTGCAAATGAAAAGGTCGTTACCGTATTACAAAACGTAAAATTGTGATACTTGACATGTATTTAAGTTATGGGCCTCAGTCAAAGCCCCAGTGCCTCAATGCATTGAACCTTGTAGCAGCTCTTAATGTATTCTGTTTAATCTCAACGTGAACCCATTTATGGATTTGTGATTTCTGTCCCAATATTGGACTAATTACAATAGCCTGTCATGCAGAAGGATTTATGCTGAGTAGATGAGATGCATTTGACCTGCAAGACAATGTATGTGTCTCTTGTCTTCATCCCTCCTCTTATACACTGCACTTAATTATTTATTGGTTTATTTATTTACCTTTCCTCACTTTATCACAGCTCTGCCCCATCCGTCCCTCTCTATACCCCTGCTCGGGTTTTTTTTTCTAGTCTTTCTAAGAGATTGATAATCAGTGGTTCCTGCAGTAACGAAAGGTCAGGTGAAAGTGTTGCTCGGGTCCTGTTGTCATGGGAAGTTCTAAAGGCAAATGGCAGCATCCGTTGAGTTTAACGATCCTGCCCATCGGTGTGTTTGTTTAAAAAGAAACAGGAAGCTTAATTAAACAGGCCATTTTTCTCCATTCTGAATGGCAGTATTTGTCACTTTGTCACCTGTAAGTTCTTTTTTTCACCTTCCTGTTTTTGAGGAAACCCCGGAGGCAACATCTCACGTCATCTTAAACCGTGCACCCATCCCATGCACCATTGTACGTGTTCACTTTTTCCTGCAAGTATAGAAGCCTGTGCTGCATGCCAGCAGTATGATGTGTATGACGCCTGTCTCTGCCTGATTGCTATAATCATATTGTTTCTGGCATTTGGGTGTTTTTTTTTTTCTCACATATTGCACAATGATATCTGCAGGTTGCTAAAATGGGCACATAGCAACTGTTGCTATAGAAACACCAGAATAAAAGCACCCTCCCTAACGAGTCAAGTTTTCATTCCTTTCTAAGGGATGGAAAAGCTGGTTTACACTTTGTGTTCTCACTCTTTCTCCCTTTTCCCTTTGAATGAAGACAATGGTTTCTCCCTCTTTTCTCTCTAAGTTCCACTTTCATTCCATTTCTCACTCCCTCTTCTTTCAACCACCCCTACTACTTCCTCAGAGGGCCCTATTTCTGCGAGTCAAATTTCCTGCACTATTGCACTTGGCCATGATTGACAGCTTTTGGGTAATTTGGTGACCAGAGGCTGTAGCGCTCCGGCAATGCACCTGCAGCGCTAACGTAGAAGGGGCTGGATTAGGAGGAATAAATTATCGTTATCTATCAGGAACAATCGGATGAGCTCCTCTCATCCCATTTAACAGCACGCAGCGTCATGTGTTCCCACCACACACTGGAATTATGTAATGGAGAAGGGAGCCCAGAACTCTACGCCATAAGAAAACTGTTGTGCTTTATCAGGAAGTTTACTCGGGAAGAAAGAGTCTTCAAAGTATGAAACATTATGTATTCAAAGTATGTATGCACAATGTTTCGGATAAGCAACAAGTGTGTGTGTCACTGTTTGGCTCTGGTTCAGCAATCTGTTTTTTAAAGATGAGGAATGTTAGCTACTTCAAAAAAAAAAGTACTATCCTCCGAATGACATGCCACAGATGAAGTGCACATTCGGGTATTGCTGCCTTCCGATAGCTACAGAAATTGCTCCACTGGAAGAAAAAAAAATCCCCTCATATATCCCCATACATTATTCAAGCAGTTCAAAATCATCCGTCGCTCTCTGTGAATTGTTGCAGTTATCAAACTTTTGGTGTCCTCTCCTTAATGCTTGTAATAGGGACACATTGTTTATTTCTCCAACATGCCAACCGATGTGGGGCTGTGTTAAGGAATTTGTTCTGAAGCTGAAGTGAAATATGTATAAATTACTGTGTGCAATTGCACTATTCAAATCCAGGGAAACATCATGTTTCAATGAATCCTAAAATCCCCCCCAAAATCCCTCAAAGATAGCTTAATGCTAGGCGGACGAGAATGGGCAGCATTGTGTGTTTCCCCTAGGCTTACAACTTTGGGGAGGGGTTGGTAGTTTGTACTGCTGTCCGCTTGTGTGAGCGCCACGAGTTAGACGTAACGGGTCTTTACAATTATCATAACTCTTTTTATCTCAACTCAAGCCTCTGTTTCTCTCCTCTTTATCCACTTTCAACCCTGCTGTCTCTTTTCTCCAATCAAAGCCACAACCATCGGACAACAGCTATATTGCAATATTAGTCGCTTTGGATGAAAAATGTCAGCTAAATGACATGTAATTTAACAGCCATGACATCCCTTGTAGTCTGTCCATCCAGCAGAGGGATCTCTCCCTGAGGTTTCTTCCCTTTCCTCCCCATCGAAGGGGGTTTCCTGTGCCGATGTGAGGCTTTTGGGGCTGAGGATGTTGCATGTTTTCAAACTGTTTGTCTGAGTGTGCCCATTGAAAGAGTGACCCAGTCATTGCCACCAGCAATTGTTTATTTTCTTTTTTTTCAGCATTTCTTTACACTTTACCACAAATATGTACATCCCCAAAGGCCATACGCACGGACACACGCACCTACACAGACAAACGTGTATACAGAGGAGTGCTTACCAATGCTTGCTCTCAGCATCCATTTTGCACTCACTCTGCAGATTGCTGAGTTCATGGAATTGATATTCCCAAAAACACATATGTATGTTTGTGTGTGTCTGCTGACAGTTTGTCCTTTGCATCACATGCATAGGTTCACTTTTCAAGAATGCAAAGAAATTCATAGTTTTTTTTGTTTTTTAAATCGAAGCTTATCTCAAGTGGAAATTGAAGCAATAGCACTAAAAGCAAGTGGGGCATTAGTGATTTTTGTTGTCACTTATTCTCCAGTTCGATTGCTGTGGTTGTGTTTGTGTGCTTCCTCTTCATGAGCAGGAGAACTGTTGTACGGTGTCAAGAAAAACTCAGGCCTCAAGAACATGACAGTTTAAACCGCAATTGACTCTGTCCAGAAACTAGAAAGTCACGGCTATGTTGACCTCTGAGGCCAATAATCTTTAAGGCAGCTATATATAATTTTACAATAAAATCAATCAAGTGTTGCTGTGATGACCCATCGTTCAGCTGATTGCACCTTTACTGTTTTGCTTCACTCGTGCTGCTTTCGTCAAGGGGCTTTTTGAAGCATGTAGACTGGTGGGTACCAATGACCAAGCTAAAATAATACAATAGAAATTGAACCTACATTCTTCTAAATTCCAAATGTGAACTAAAACGTATCGATGTGTCATAAGTCAGTGTTGGCTGTACAGCTTGTTCTGCTGCCCAGATGTATCATATATAATTGGTATTTCAGATAACATGTGCTGGATTATTTCACACATCTCCCAACATGTTCATGACAAAGTTCATAGTGTAAACCTGGAAAGGCAACCGAAGGGTTGGTACCACACGGCATCATGTCAATGTAAAGCAGAGCGGTGGCCCTGAGCTACCACATGTACTAATAAGCACTTCAGTCCGGCGTCGACAACTCGGTTAAACAAAGCACCGACGAGCTTTGATTGTAACACAAAGAGCAAGAGCAATTTGATTCCCTTCTCAGTAACCATTACTCCACTACAGCAAGTACTTATTTTGTCTGAATGTTGCACAGGAAACCTTCAAAAACCCTATGAAGTGGAGATTTGCAAAGCAATTCATCCTCAATGGTAACCTCATGCTGGGATACTTTCATAGCACCCATTAAAGGTGATATGGCGGTTGTATTGACCAGTAAAAATTGACGTGCTAGCGCTTTAGGGAATGGAACATGCCGTATGGCCTGCTTCATATCGTAACTGACACTTGAAACAGTTCATTCTACAAGATAACGCCTGAAGCGGTCCAGCTCCGTTTAGAACGCTGCGCAGTAGAGAAAGAAAAGCAGCAAATCTCATGCTCGCCTGCCTGTTTTTTTTTTTTACATGGCAGCCAGTCGTGTCATTTTAGGGCATTTTACTGGACCAATCTGCTTGTCTTGCTACTTGTAATTCACCGCTGTGACGACAGACTTAGTCATTAGCGTTCTGTTACGGTGGAGGGGGGGGGGGTTGTCCTCTTTTATTTTGAAGTTTCCTGCCTCTCGTGTCCTTGGGTTCACTTCGCTGGTGTTTTCTCCTCTAGGTGATTGTCTCAGCTGCACCTTCCGAGTGTATTTAAACCGTTTGTGTCCATTGTTTCTAGTTGGTTCATTGAGTTTCGATGTTGGTGAGTTGGTGAGAAAAAATGCATTCAACTTTATTTAAAGTTGATTACAATACTTTTGTATTATAAAGTAAATAAAGTAGTTTTGGTTTTGGTTTACCTGCGTTCTCCTCCTGTCTCCGGTCCTGGACTTCCCCATGACATTTTCATTTTGTTCTGCACTGCATTAGCCCTCACTTCATAAAACTGCCCCAAGTGCTTTGGCAACAGCGGACTGAAAGCAGCTCCCGAGCCCCCAAACAAACAAAGATGGGCCGCTCTGCTAAGCCTGTTGAAGCAAATACAAATACTGGAATGACTGAATTTCAACCGGTGCCTGTGAGCAACCATGTGTGCAGAGACCGTAATGTCTGTACTGAAAAATACATCAATCTTGATTTCGTATAACATTTTGAAAAATGTATTCTCTGTAGCTTCACAGCTCTCACAGGATCAAGGGATGCACTCAAATTATTGCTTTCTTTAGTTGGTTTGCTATTTGATTCCAGTGCTTCGTTTGGATTTGAACCCCTTGAATTATGTCCATTCATTCTGTTCAGAACACAAGCTTTTGAGTTGTAGGTTAAATGATTGTTGATAAGAATGATGAAAAATTCACACACACACGGGCAATTCTCTCCCAAAAACCTCTGTATGTAGCCATGACTCTCTCTGCGTCTCTGTGGTTCTCCATCCTCCATGTGCGCTTGCATGATCCACGTCTCATCCATTGCATGGTTTTAGGCGGACTGCTTTGCCAGAAATCTATTTTTCTTTACCTCATCACCAGCAGTATGGATTTTGGTTTTAATGTGTCTCTAATTGACACCTGACAACTATACATTTTGTGTTTGACAAGCTCTTTGAGCAACTTGTTAAGTGTAACGAGGAGCTTGGGAGAATTTTTTAACCGTTTTTTTTCAGTGATTATTAGTTTGCGTTTTAATTGTGTTCCACCCTTTTTTATTTGTTTGGAAGAAAACTTTGCAGTGACATCCATTTCCAAACAGTAATGTTGTTTTTTGCAATTTGCACATACATGCTTTTAGAGTAAATTGCCTAATTGTCTAAATTGTTTTTGTGTAAATGTTTTTGTCTCATTGTTTTTATCGTATCTGAGCCTGCCCTGGTGTCAAAGACCAATTTCTGTCACTTGCGACAGACAAAGTTTTCTTATCTTATTTATCTATCTAACACTCCACAATAATTGCTTTTAGAATTTTGTTTTCCAACAAATCTTTATTAAATTGCATGGACCAAAGTGCTTTTCTCACTCTCTCATTATAAGTTCAGAATGGACGTCATGATGGCTGTAAAATAAATCCAAACGGATGAATACATGTTGCGAGTAACTGCTTTCACCGGAGAACACAACAAACCGGTTCCAGTGCAGTTAACTGCATTGGTGGACTTTTATGTTCTTGTCCAGACTTGTTTTTATCTCCACTGAGCACGAGCTAAATGGCCTGAACGCTTGAATCTAACGGCAGTCCCATTTACTTAAACTGTTTGACAGTGGGCTGACAGAGAGCGCGAGAAATGGCGATAGCGAGAAAGACGGACAGAGAGAGGTTTTTCTATTTGTTCTTTGTGTGATAAATATAGGAGGTGAGTGGGTGGAATAAAAACAAGCCAACACTCTAGAGGGATGAGAGAGGAAACACAGAGAGATTGATATGACACCAGGAGAGAGACAATATGACCGTGATTATAATAGCAATAAAGCCAGCAACCAATGTAATGACATTTACAATCGTAGTAATACTGAGGTAATTGTGACAAAAGAGGGAAAACAAGAGGGACAAAAGGGATGAGGGAGCAGTGAAGAAGGAAGGTAGACGGGAAGGGATGACAGAGCGCTGGATAAAGAGTTAGAGAGCAGTGAAGCTGAAAGGTGGAAGCGAATGAGATGACGAGATGCACGGTACACAGATGGTTAATATAATGTCGTTATTAGGACAGCGACAATGGACAAAGAAAGGCATACGTTAGATGGGCTGAGATGGACAGTCACATGGAGACAGAATCAGCGAGAGACACAATGATTCTGACGGAGGTAATGAAAAAGAAAGAGGGGGTGGTACCAGAGAAGAGGTGGGATGATAACAAGACCACCAGAAGAAGAACAGACAACACATTTCTCCTCTTCTCTCCTCTCCATTTTTTCATAGCCGGTATTGAATCACTGCAGTCGATAGTTCTACACAGCGTAACTTGGAAAGATGCATTTGATTTGTGGCCCAGCGCGCCGTGGAACGAGGAGGCCAGGACATGATTTACGAGCCAGGGACCTTGTGGTGAGGTTCTACTGGAGCACTCCTGCTCTCTGCTGCTTGTCAACACCTAAAATATGACAATCTGTCCGATCGTTAAATCGATCGGAGCAATCGACCAACTATTACTTAACAATGCAGACCTTAGTTTGGGAGAATTGGCAAAAATTATTATGTGGCATTATTATATAATACACATCTGTATTGTAACTTGGGAAATGTCTCATGGCAGAATCGGTGTTCAGCCCGCAGACCAGTACGTAAAATTGGATTGGACTAGTTGACATAAATAACAGAGGAAAAGACTTGAAGCCGGTGGGATATAAATCAAACGAAACGTACCTGCAGGATTTAGGGCTGTATTTTAATGCAGAATGTCAGTGTTTGTCTTGTGATGCCAGTGTTTGTGTATGTCTGACTACACAGCATGTTTTTTATAAGCATGGGTCTGTAGCTGCCATTTAACGTAGTCTAATTGACCATAGTATAAGCCCCGCCCCGCTGCCAGAGCCACCTCGGAGCCCACTCTGTCATAAACTTGACTACCTGAAGAAATATTATTGTTTGTCTCCATTATCGATTGCAGGCAATTTTAAATTGGTTGGCAAGTTAAACGTGTTGAGTCGGGCAGGTGAAAACCGAGAGTAGAGTATTTCGTGTCTAAAGTATTTCTTTTATTCATGGCGATCGCCAGGTAAGTGGCTGACCTGTGGCCTCTATCCGCAGGATGCGCCTGCAAGATAGTTTACATAAGATATCTGTATTCCCAGAAGCAAAATTGAGTGCATCTATTTAAGCCACAATAGCTTGAGTGGCGGCCATGAAGGCTGCTTGGACACTGGGTCTGCTGCTTTGGATCTGAAGTTTTTCAAAACCATGGACGGATTGCCATGCAACTTTCTACGGACGCATGTTAGTCTGTAGTGGATTATACGTTCTAATTTTGGGAATCCTCTAAATTTCCCTCTAGTGCCATTATAGGGTTGATGTTCATGCTGTTTGTATTGTATTATGAATGACCATCAAGTGTGATACAGGCAGTTAATGTCCCCCTTTGTAAAAATAGGTATACGATTTCTTCAGGTCACACGTTTCATTTCCCCCCAACTTTCCTTGATAATCACTCTGTGCCTGTAAATTTGTAACTCAACATCAACATTAACTAATGGGCGAGACAATCAACTTTTTCTGAAAGGCCCCAAGTTTGATGCTACAATATGGCATTCAGCTTCCCTTCCTCCCATCTGCTCGAAGGGGGCAGAGGGGAATCTGGCATCGGAAGAGACCGACCACTGGAGTCACACACACAGACGACTGAAGGGGATAGGTGAATTGGGTTGGAAAGACAGTGGAGAACAATCCGAAATTAATCTGGACACTCCAGATGGTTTGAGGTTTTTTTGTATGTGTGTGTTTGTGTGTGTGTCTGCGCGTGTGCGTAGGTGTCTGGGTGCACGCTTGTGTGTCTTGCTTTGCAAGCACATGTACGTGCATGTGTCTTTTCGCAGGCCTGTCCATTTGTGTATAGGTATTTACGTGTGTTTGTGTGTTTTGCGACACTTCAGACAAACAAGAACATCTGGTATGTGCACACTGCGGACGTTTTGATCACATTTTGATTGGAAAAGACAACCACAGAATCCGATGCATAAATATTTTGTTCGCATTTGCTTGTATAGATCGTGACCCAGTATATGGTTATTTGAGTATTTAACATTTTGCTTTGTATGGATTAAAGAGTGTTAACAGTGATACGAGGTTAATAAATCAATTGCCATCGCTATCTTTGAAACAATTAATGCTGTCTTTTACACACACACACACACACACACACAGACCTACACACACACAAGCAGACACATTGTATGTGCCCTGTATTTTGAAGATGCTTTAGGAGTAAACTATATCAGGTGTCTTTTTGAGAGAGATGCAGAAGAGTTTGAGGAAACAACTGTAGGAAGAGTTTGTAAATGAGGAGAGGCATGGACACATAAATGTGTTGCACATATGTTGTTTGATTCTAGCATTATGATTTTGTCAGCAGTTCCGGCTTTTACATGAGTTACTGTGCTGTTATTTGTCTACAATACTTTTTGTTTTCCTTTTTGCTGCATTTTTCTGTTTTTAAGTATAGCGACATTGGTTTTCTCACAAGTCCAACTTTAGCTGCTTTAAGTTCCGGTCTGCCTTTGTTGACTTCTGGTTCGTTGCATTTGCTGCCGTTACATGTAAAGCTTTGAACAGATTTGATACACATTAGCCTAGTTTTTGGCAGCTTTAAGAGCTGTTTTATTATTAATTCATACTGTGTATGTTGTCTCCCACTGAGCACTGACAGTTAATGTGAATTCAACTCAATCTACAGTACCCTACAGCTTCATATATTCTTTTCTTCAGTGTATTTTCATGTTAAATATTTTCATACATATACGTATTCAGGAGCAACTGACACCCAGCAGACGACTAAAGATCCAAACCTACAGTTCAAATAGCATAAATTAAGTGAATGTGGTGGATTGAGCGCTTGTTTCTTCATCGGATCATATCCCACCGCCTACTAATGTCAGCAGAGACATTTTCGTTTGACAAATGGGTTTCTCAAACTTAACAAACTTAAGAAAATATTCCATTTTTATATTCCGATTTTTATGCTTTTTTTCAATAATGTGTTTTGCTTTTATAAAAGTAGCCGCATGAGAGCTGGCTCAGCTTGTATGCGTGCAATTGTGCATGTTCATGTCGATGTGCAGGTTCTCCGTAGTTAGTCAAAGATGTATGCGTGTCAACCCTGTCTTCGGATTTCCTTGACTTATCAATGTGATCAGATGATACGTAAGCGGTTAAAACCAACTGTATAGCAACAGGACAGTGTGTCGATGTGCAAAGCTTCACATGGCTTTTGATGTGGTGTTATACGAGGCTGTGAGGCATCAGGTGCTTTGTGATAGAGTTGCATCTGAGGACAGGGGTGTGTTACACTGTGGGATCTGCATTGATTCACAACCCGTTAAATTATTAGCAAGTATTTGTGAGGATATAAGATAAAAAATGATTAATTCACATTCATCTATATTCTCTATATTTCCTTTGAAATCCAAACTGTGGTTGACAGGAATATTACGTGATGTTGATATCATAATATTGTAATAATGTTTTCCTTTGTCTTTCTCTTGCAGCTGAATCCTGCGGCGGTGTGGTCCAAGGACTTAATGGCACCATCGAGTCTCCGGGTTTCCCTCACGGCTATCCCAACTACGCCAACTGTACCTGGCTGATAATCACCGGGGAGAGGAACCGAATCCAGCTGACCTTCGTCACCTTGGCTCTCGAGGAAGACTTTGATATTGTATCAGTTTACGATGGACAACCATTGCCTGGCAACTTAAAAATGAGGTTAGAATTTTGTTTTAATTTACAGTTTGATCTTCTCTCTGTCCTCTTTCTTCTGAAACTTCTCTGACTGTCACAGTTTGATCGTAGCCTACGCTCTTCTCCAGCACCACTCATATCTCCGCTGAACATAAACCTGACACTATTTCTTTAAATAGAAAAGAAATATAGGGCCGTCTCCGTCCGTTGGTGGGTGCTTGCTCTCCTGTTTGTGCATGTTTTTGTATTCTTGATTCAAGCTTCACAAAGACATAACTGAGTTATTCATATAGGCTTATTTACATCAGAAGTATAGCTAATCAATAATGTACTGTCATAGTAAAGGATGTTTCATTTTAATATGTAAAGATAAAAATATATTATCTCCAGAAGAAATGAGCTAAGCGTCTTTGCTTTATAGCCTTGAGCTTATCAAAGAAAGTTCCAGTTTCATTTATGCTACAGGGACTTTTGATAAACCATGTGGGACTGTGATGTCAGGCTTATTCTTTTTCACCTACATGTGTATTTTACAGAACAGTAGGAAGAAATAAAGGTCTCCTAAGGGCTATGGCAAAAAAAGATTTAACTTAATTAGTAAATATTTCATTTTAGTATATAAATCAATTAATATATGTGAGATCGTTTGGCAATAAGAAACTCCTAGTTTTTTTAAAGCGTCTTCAATTGTCTATTTTTTGGTGCCAAAATCTAAAGCTATTCACTTAATAATTTTTGAGACCATGGAAATTCATTTTAGCATCACCGAATTGATTTCTATATGTAATAGAGAATAGTTTTTCATATATACAGGTAAAAGCCATTAAATTAGAAAATTTTGAAAAACTTGATTTATTTCAGTAATTGCATTCAAAAGGTGTAACTTGTACATTATATTTATTCATTGTACACAGACTGATGCATTCAAATGTTTATTTCATTTAATTTTGATGATTTGAAGTGGCAACAAATGAAAATCCAAAATTCCGTGTGTCACAAAATTAGAATATTATTTAAGGCTAATACAAAAAAGGGATTTTTTAGAAATGTTGGCCAACTGAAAAGTATGAAAATGAAAAATATGAGCATGTACAATACTCAATACTTGGTTGGAGCTCCTTTTGCCTCAATTACTGCATTAATGCGGCGTGGCATGGAGTCGATGAGTTTCTGGCACTGCTCAGGTGTTATGAGAGCCCAGGTTGCTCTGATAGTGGCCTTCAACTCTTCTGCGTTGTTGGGTCTGGCATTCTGCATCTTCCTTTTCACAATACCCCACAGATTTTCTATGGGGCTAAGGTCAGGGGAGTTGGCTGGCCAATTTAGAACAGAAATACCATGGTCCGTAAACCAGGCACAGGTAGATTTTGCGCTGTGTGCAGGCGCCTAGTCCTGTTGGAACCTGAAATCTCCATCTCCATAGAGCAGGTCAGCAGCAGGAAGCATGAAGTGCTCTAAAACTTGCTGGTAGATGGCTGCGTTGACCCTGGATCTCAGGAAACAGAGTGGACCGACACCAGCAGATGACATGGCACCCCAAACCATCACTGATGGTGGAAACTTTACACTAGACTTCAGGCAACGTGGATCCTGTGCCTCTCCTGTCTTCCTCCAGAATCTGGGACCTCGATTTCCAAAGGAAATGCAAAATTTGCTTTCGTCAGAAAACATGACTTTGGACCACTCAGCAGCAGTCCAGCAGCCCAGGTGAGACGCTTTTCGCGCTGTTTCTTGGTCAACAGTGGCTTGACACGATGTATGCGGCAGTTGAAACCCATGTCTTTCAAGCGTCTCTTGGTGGTAGATCTTGAAGCCCTGACTCCAGCAGCTGTCCACACCTTGTGAATCTCCCCCACATTTTTGAATGGGTTTTTTTTCACAATCTTGACTAGGGCGCGGTGATCCCTATCGCTTGTACACTTTTTCTGACCACAGTTTTTCCTTCCCTTTGCCTCTCTATTAATGTGTTTGGACACAGAGCTCTGAGAACAGCTAGCCTCTTCTGCAATAACCTTTTGTGTCTTTCCCTCCTTGTGCAATGTGTCGATGGTCGCCTTTTGGACAGCTGTCAAATCTGAAGTCTTCCCCATGTTTGTGTAGGCTTCAGAACTGGACTGAGAGACCATTTAAAGCCCTTTGCAGGTGTTTTGAGTTAATCAGCTGATTAGTTTGTGGCACCAGGTGTCTTCAAAATGTAACCCTTACACAATATTCTAATTTTGTGACACACCGAATTTTGGATTTTCATTTGTTGCCACTTCAAATCATCAAAATTAAATGAAATAAACATTTGAATGCATGAGTCTGTGTGCAATGAATAAATATAATGTACAAGTTACACCTTTTGAATGCAATTACTGAAATAAATCAAGTTTTTCAAAATATTCTAATTTAATGGCTTTTACCTGTATGTATTTTTTTTCTTTTTATCTATCACCGCAACCATGTTGAACTCTTTTGAAAATCCAAACTATTGTTTCTATTGTGTCTTGTAAATTGGATGCATCAATACCAGCTTGTGAATAAACAGCAGCCAATCTCACTAGATCTCAATTTCAGTCTTTGAATCTCTCATTTTCTCTGTCTATCAACAAAAACGTGCACGGAAAGTGTTCTGCAAGTTGTAAGACTGTAACGTTGCAGAACAAGCAGACGTAAACCGTGCAAGGCTTTTTGTAGTGCTCCGTGGAGGAGGAAGGAGCAGGGAATGCACCAGGTAGTGTTTCAGGTTGCTGGTGCGGATATGGAGGAAGGTGGGTTTTCTTTGAAAACGTGACGTAGCCGTATTGTGTGTCAGTGTTTGAGAAGAATACGTTTATTCTTTAGTGGCTTGGGGAGAACTTAAAAGACGGCCCAGTGTACTTACTGCTTTTTTGTGTGGACACGGTAGCAATGCTTTCTTTTTGTGCACAAAAGCTTTCTGTGTCTGGTTCTTTGCATGGCTGCATCAAAGGGAATTCATTGTAAATAGAATACCTTCATTCATCTTAAGCCTTTTGAGGTAAATCTGGTATTCCAGCGTGAAACACCTGTTTATAGAGTTCATTCAAGTTTACTCTATAAGCGTAAGTGAACATAAGTCATTTCTTTATAAAATTCATAGTATTTTGGTTATTGTGGTTTGTTACATTTCCCAGCATATATTTCAGACTGTCATTTTAACATGCATCGTTTGTTTGTGGCACAAAAACATTTACTAGACAAATAGTAAGATACCAAATTACTGAACTGGTCTTTTACAATGTTTAGTTCCAAAATGTCTTTTAAAAAGTAAAGTCAGAACAGCTATTGAGTATGCTGAAACCAATGGATAAAAAATATTGGAGAAATTAGTAATTGCCATATCCATGCCATAAATCTATCTTATCTTTCTTAAATGATCAATTCTGTATTTTCTACTAGCATTTTCCTAAAACAGTAAGTACTGTAGAAGGACACTAAATTAATCCATCAGAATCATTACATCAGCAATGCAATTGTGTTTCAGCAACGCTGGAGTCTGTTGGAAATGTTGGCTGCGGAATGGGTTGAGGCAGAACTCTCAATAGTTTATTGCTGTCTATTTTAGGAAGGTTGACCAATTCATCTTTATTAAAGCGTAGATGTAGATAACTGCAGTGGCAAGTGAGTTGTCGGCTGCAACATTTTGCCAGCATGGCGGCTCTGCCATTAGCGTTAATTAACCCGAGAGACGTTTGGCACCCACGTTATCTACAAGGCACTCAAGCATACCCGGGGTATTTAAACCGTTCCGTCTGCTGTGAGACCTCAGATGCACAAGTTATGACGAGGAAAGGTGCATTTGTTTCTCTCCTGGCCTTAAGTGCAGTCAGTGAGCGCGAACAGTGAACATTTTTCCACTGTGATCGAGGGCAAGTGAATAAGCTGGTGGTTGTGCTCTCATTCTCTGCTGGGCTCGGCTACTCTGTCGATGGAAGCACTTCTCTGAATGGTGTGGATACGCAGCACGGCGGGCAGCATAGTGCTGGAATGAGACCGCTGGTCAGCCTTCATTTGTGCCCTCAGCACTGCGCTGATGTGTGTCACTGTGGGCAAAGCTTTAGTTCCGATTGTACTGCTCCCTCTAGCTCCAGCCGGTAGCTATCACCATGCACCCTTTGCTTATTGGAGTGTAACTTCGATTTTTACATGAATTTAAAAGTGTATTCCAATTATCCTGCGGCAGGCTGTTCCCCGTTTGAGCTCCATAAGGGCAGTGGTCTGTCGGTTGACCTAAATCACTCTCCTCCCCATTAGCTTTCGACCCAACGTCGCGTGATATGAACCCATCAGGTTGCCCACAAGAACAGTGGGATGCAGCCAGGAGGAGCCGGCTGCTCTCTTTGTACACACAGAATAGCACAGAAAGGCAGGAGACTGAATATCTTTCTCTCGCAGCCACCCCTTCAACTGCCCTCAGACTTTGGGGAATGCTGCTTGCTCATACTGTACATGAAGCAGTGGCTGAGCCAGCATCCGTGTCCTCTTCTTTCCCTTAGCTATGCGTCAGCAGCAGTAACTCTACTGCGTCCAACTCGCTCACTGACAGATGTCAACGGTGTAAAAAATGTTTGTCTCATGCAGGCGACTTATTGTGAACGAGAACGGCTCAGTTCAGTTTGCTCAAAAGATGGACTTGCCTTTTAGTATTCTGGGATTTTCTGTCAGTCACTTGCATAATAGTCGTCTCTCTCTGTGATTGTAATATTTATTACATGTGTTTGTATTGTATGTGAATTAGCTGTCTCTGATGTAAAGTCTGGCTCCTGGAGTCATGTTCTGATCGGTTCTCATACGTCCTTGCGCGTCTAGAGTTTGTACACTAGGTCATATTTGTTGTGTTCAGGCTTTGATGGCCTTGATTTTTTTCCTACCCGGCCCCGTTTATTGGTCATCACACTGGAAGTTAGTTTCCCAGAGGCAGACGGAGAGCTGTTGGGGAGTCAGGTCGCAAGGTTCAGCCAAGGCAAACCATTTACATTCTTTCTTTTGTGTACCCTGCGGGTCCTGTGTCAGCATCTCACCACGCATCTACTTTAGCTGCCGCGCGTGAGGTGTTTTTAAGAAGCGGTCTGTAAGGTTGCACATGCACCAAGTTAAGTCTCTTTTTTCATTGACGGGTAGCAAATTCTTCTTCTAAATTTCCTTTAGAAGAAGGAAAACTTCATGAGTTTGAGGCATCATAAGTATGCCTTCCTCAGGCCTCAATTTGAAAACACAAGTAGTGTGATTAGTGTGTCTCCGTTGTTATACTATTTAAATGAGGATTTCAATGTGTTTGTTACTGTGTGCTCACTGGGATTAGTGAGTTATATGTCTGAAAATGAAACTGCATGTTTCCTCAAAGGTACTCTGCGCTACAATGATGTGTTGTGTATGAGTGTGCAGCCGCACACCGTTGTTAAATGACACAGTTGATTGTGGTGTACGGCAATAACGAGACTATCGCTGTAGTGAACCAGAGCTTTTGAGAAAAAGTTGTATGCATTGCATCACATTACAATTATTTAGCTTGTGCTTTTATCAAAGTGACATAAAAGCAAAGCCTTAGCTGTAACAACAAACCTACCTGACTCGATACTGCAGCTAATCATCCAGAGGCATGTTACTTGAAAAGTTAGTGTATTGTCCCAAAGGGACCCACTTTTTGCCTAATCTAGACTGCATCACACAATGAGAGGCCTGTGTTTTGTGTCCTTCATCCATAACATTGGTGTATTTATCACTTAACAGCCAGTATTGAAATAAAAATGTTTGTAGGGAAAAATAATGTTCTCAACATTATGGGTGTGTTGCAAGACTTCATTGCTGTCTTCTTCTAAAACTTCTAACACTGAATTGGTTCTCATCAAACTGGGGGACCAGAGTTTTCAATAATATGTATATATTAGTCATTGCTCCTTATAGCTTACTCCCAGACTAACCAGTAGTATTACACTTGACTTGGTTTTAAGCCCAACTGTGATTGCAGTATCACGGATATAGGGATTATCGGGATTATAGGATTTATTGATCTAGATATTCTTGGTAGCCTACCAAGAGGGTCATAAGCAGAGCTAATACTTGGCTATCAGTTGAGTTTTAGTTGAGGAATTACCTTTTTCAAGTATCAAAGTCAAGGATCTGTTTCAGTTGTGAATAAATGTTTTGCAAATGCAGATTGAGTGTAACAATGTTTCCACCAGGAGGTCACACTGGGGAAGGGCCGACATGTGAGTGGGCGATCTGACAGACATTTCCGATGCACACGTCTGTGTTTTCCCATCGGGGCCGAACACAATGGAGAATTGTAAACCTTAAAAAAATTGCACCGGCACTCCCCTCCCCATAGAAATAAACAGTGTATAAAAAAGCATGAGTACTGCACATATCTGTTTCCGTAAAAGTGGTCTTTTTCACTGTGGTATTCCAAGTCACTGAAATGCCCTTCATACCATTAGATGAGCTTGAAATGCATACTACGTAAAATAATAAAATAATTCTCTGAGCTGAAGCTACAGGACACGCCTGTACTCATCTGCAGCCTCTGCTTCTACCGGTGCCAGTCGTTGTATTTGTCAGACCAGCACAAATTCAGCTGGAGGGAATACGTTGCTTTTTGTTGGTAATTGTAAAAAGCAGGAAGTAAACGTTAGTCAACACTAGTCTCCAAACCAAAACACCTGCCAGCCTGCCTTAAGATCTGCTCAGGCCACAAGCCGGTGTACTAGTCCTCTACTAAATGGTTTCCAATGAATGCACAAAACTCCAGGCCGTCACTTTGGCGTTGCAGGTGAGCCGCTGATGAAAAAGGATTGCACGCTGCTGAATTCCTCCCAGGGAAGCGGGTGGCCCGGTGAGTGCCGTGTCCAGGCTGATGCAGAGCAAGGACTCAGCCCTCAGAACATGTTTTTGAAAACCATGAAAAGAGATTTGCTGAATTTGACAAAAAAATGTGTGGTATTAGAATCACAGACTTCCCCTTTAGCAGTTAGAAAATTTCAATCAACATTGATAATTGTTGGCCTTGCTTCCAAAACTATTGCTATCATGATGTAAATAGCAAGAACAAAAAAGGGGAATGAAGCCCCCATTGACAAAAAGGAATAATACATTATCAAATTTTATTTTTTCTAAATTTAGTCAATGAAATTTGAATGGAATTTTTTTAATGCTTATTTGATAAACTTTCAGGAATTGTGTCATATTTTTGCTGTGGCTTTTTCTACCACACAAAATGTTATTTGCTATTTGAAATGTTTGCACAGATTTCACAGCCGCGCAGTCGGAATAGAAAGTAGTAAATATAATAAGCCTGATTGATCTCTGATACCGCTAATGGATAACATTTAAAAGATAATCGTAAGCTTTGTAATAACACGCACAAACTTTTTTCCCCTAACTGCGGAGTAGAATCTGTACTTTTCAGGAAAAATAGGCCAACACTTAGATAACCAGGCAATGGAACTAATCCAGGACTACTGGTAGGCAAAGGAGGAGAGAAGTGAAGAGGGAGAGGAAAGAGAAGGTAGGGCTCATGGGGGAGGCAGAAACCGAAGCACACAGAGAAACGTACGACTGAAAGGAACTCACAAACACCCACACACCCGCACACACCCAGAGGATGCTAAAGCTGGTAGAACTAAGTCCCTCTGCGGTTGCTAGTTCTGTCCGTCTGTCTGTCTTATTGTATTCTTAATAATTTTCTAAGCTCCTTCGACTTGTCACCAGCACATCAGAAAGTTGAGTTCAGCTTTCACATTAAGATAAGAGTTGAAAGGAGATCCTAACAAATATATATATATATAAGATATGCATGAATATTACGAACAGTAAGGTTTGTAATTGTATGGGGCTGCAGCTCATTCTTATTGTTTCATCAGAAAATCTATGTTTTAAATTATTATTAAATTTATTAAATGTCAGTCGACAGTTTAAAATGGTCCAAGTTGTCTTTAAATTACTTAATCAGCCCATATTTCAAAATCTGAATATATTGAATTTACATTTATTCATGTATATATTATAGATAGAAACAGAAAAGAAGCAAATACTTGAGAAAACTCTACATACAGGTACACATTCATTGAAGTGACACCTCTGCACGTAGGATCAGTGTGCGGCTGCGTGTTCAGGATCTCCGTCAACAAAACTGCAACATGCTGACAGTAGGTGCCGGGGTTTGAACCACTAACCATTTGAATAAAGAATGACCACCTCTAGCAACCATTCTTTATTTAATTTGCCATATGGTTCATATGGTCAAAGTCTTTAACACTGCGAAATATCCAAAACGCGATGACTAAAAACTCTTTGAACTTGATGACTGCGTTGGTTCTTTCTATGAGGACCAAAAGGTCTGAACTAGATTCCTAGCTGCCAGGAAGTACTTTGTCAGCTGAACAATAAATATGTACTGCTGTCAAGAGGGAAAGTGACCAGGGGGAAGTATGTTGCTGCCAGGTTAGGCTGTGGACTGATGCCGAGTTCAGCTGCTGTGCTGGACTGTTGGACTGATGAGAACATTTAGATCCACATGGTCTCCAGCCTCACCGAACACCTGCTACTGCTGAGGCACCGTGGGGGGCGAGGGGATGCAGAAGGAGACATGGAGCCGTATGAGGATGAGAAATGGAGTGTGAAAAAGTAATAAAATGTGTGCCGGTGGTCAGATTCGCAAAAACAAACACCGTCTGTAATCAGCGACGAAATTGAGATCTAGGCAGATTTCCTCAGACATCTGTAGTAAAAGTTACATTTACAGTGAATCCGTCCGTCTCACAAACGTTTCACTGCAGTGAATTATCTGACTTTCTACTCCTTTCCAATTTGTTTGCAGAGTGATTGAGGTAACATGTTACATAAACGGGGTTAGTAGATACAGTGACAACAAGAAGAGAAGAAAGTGAGTAATACAAAATAACTCCAGAGGTTCCCCAAACAGATTTCAAACCAAGACTAAAAACAAACAAAAGCATCAACATAAATCAACACAACAATTCGAAACATAGATGTGCATTGGCCAAACGCAGCAATGTCATTCAATTTTGTTTTAGAAATTAAACAATATACCGTTTCACTTTCATTGTTTCATTATAGAAACAATTATGAACTCAATATGAAAAGCATCACCTCGCTGTGCCCCTCATAGCCACACACGTGCATGTTACAGTTGTG
This sequence comes from Apeltes quadracus, assembly GCA_021346845.1. Classification (NCBI taxonomy): domain Eukaryota; kingdom Metazoa; phylum Chordata; class Actinopteri; order Perciformes; family Gasterosteidae; genus Apeltes; species Apeltes quadracus. Next base: position 8,940,838 of record CM037918.1, read on the forward strand.
AAGATGCAATTACTCTTCATACACGCCAGTGAATCAAATCAGAAAGGCTGTGATTCACTTCCCTGTTGAGTTGAAAGTTCACCTCACGTCAGGACGACGCCGGCGGCTTTAGCAGCAATACACAGCGTGCGAGTAGAGTGTGAGCCAACGCTCACATGCATCAACATGCACTAGAAGCATGCACCATCACCAGCGGCTCTTCTCCTATTAACTCGGATTACACAACAACCTGCACTGAAGGGTTCTGAATTTTACCTTTTTTTGACAATGCTACGTTCAATAGGAGGTCTTCACATTTATATTTAATATCATAGCTGTTCAAAATGTATTCCATACAAGTAATCCTTGTTCGGACATGCACACACTGGACTTTTTCTACATTTCATGATCAGTGCTGTGTGCAATAGAAATGCTAATGCCATTGTTTGAATAGAATCCAAATGAAACGTTTAAGTTACTTTCCAATAAGAAAGGATGTTTTATACTTTCTCTGCTTGAGCATATCAATTATTATAGCTCATTATAGCCTTCATAGTTTTGCCCATCTGCAACATGTGATCTGATTTGCCTGTACCAAAGTAAACCAAAACAATGTCTTTCCTGCAGGGATGAATAAATGATGCCATTACACATTAGCATTTCCTGTAGGATACAGTTGTATGATCACCTCAGATACATGTACATTTTGAGGTTTACAAGGCAACAGCCATTTCTTGTGCTCCCTTAGCTAGCGCTATCCCCAAGGCATACAGCGGTTGATTTATACTTTGCATTTCGAAACATCATACATCATAGGATGTAATGTGCACAGGCATTTGGACGTGAGGCCCCTGGCACTCCTTTCCTCACTGGTTGACTTACTGATTAACTGGCTGGCTGAATGGCTGACTGTCATTTGTAGAACATCTGAGCTGGCGTTTATCCAGAAAATTGAATGTTGTTTTTGCACCCCTTGGGTGTTTGTTGAGCGGTTGTATAGAATCTACGCTTCCTGGAAATACCGAAAAAAAAAAAAAAATTGTGTTTGTTTCAGACACATCAAGGTTGAGAGGCTGACTGGTTAAAAGCCAGAGTTGGAAATGCCTCCAACAGAATCCTTTTTTCCTACATACACATCAAAGTACAAAAAGCAAAGCGCTTTGATATCAGAGGCAAAAACCAAATGATGCTCTCTACTTTCCCAGCTTTCTGTTTTATTTATATATTCGGAAATAACAGTTATTTTCAGGCTTCACACTTTAAAAACTTTTAGCCAAATGATCGACCACTTCCTCTGAAAAATAAGATTATTTTTTGGACTCTTCAAACATGAGGTTGTTGGATAAGAAAACTTTGTTTTATCTTTTCATTAAATATATTCTTATTCTACAACTGATATTCTTATTCTTTCCCAACTTTAATGGCAGAATATTTGTGGTTCCCCCCTTCATTATCTTGTGTGTTGATGCCTACTCAACATTTTACACGTCATTTTTTTTCTTCATCCCTCACCCGACATCATGTCTCTAGTATCAGAAGCAACTGCTGACATCCCATCTGGCAAGAAACCAAAATCTCAGAAAAGGTTTCGTATAAAATGCTATTGGTACTTTCAAGACTGCTTCTATCCAAAGCAGCTTTTAGCATTCCCTCATGATCCTATTCTCATCCATGTGGCATGATACTCACAAGTGATCTAGCTTTACCTTCCTCAACGGGATGCACAAACAACCGTTTACAAACAAATAATGATTTTCTACTGTTCTAATCGTCTAGCTTTAAACAAAGGCTTAATTCTTAGTAATTGCCATATTTTTGAATGTTTGTCGTCCATGGAGGACACCATGGTGGGAGTTTTTAAATGTCAAGTTTGCTCATGTAGATTGGCCAGTATTATGGATAATTGGAACATTAAACAATGCAGTATCTGCTGGTGTGAGTGAGTATATGTGTCCGCACGTAGGTGCATCAGGTTTTTGGTCATTGGCACCTTCTTGACTGTGTACTCAATTAAATCAGTGGAACTCTGAACTGTATTTTGCCGTTATATTTGTGAAACACCTTAGTGTTGAAGAAAGTGTATTTACCTTTAAGAAGACTTTATCTTCACTTCCCATGAATTGAGCTAAGTAATGCCACTGGTGGGCATGCCTTTAAATTACTCAGACCCATGAAACGGCATCTGTAAGTGTATCTCTCTTGTAAGCAGTGCAGTTTCCCAAAATCTGAACTAATCCCCATATCGGCCAATGAGTCAGCACACTCTGCATATTTGTAGCATTTTTTCCCCTAAAGTGGACGAAAGGTTGCTATGGCTATGAGTTGTCACGGGGAGATTGACAGCTGACAGACTAAAGTTACATTCCCAGTTTCCCCTGTGTTTTTCATCTTTTTCTAATTCAGAAGATCAAACAAAATATTTCTTCCTTGGTCCACACACCTCTAAACGGAAAGATGCAGGGTTTGAGAGGAGACGACCGAAAGAGAAGCGCTGAAGAAGCCAAAAGAAAACAACTGTGAAATTCCCCAGAAAGATTCATACGGAAATACTGACTTCTTGTTTAGAAATAGGAAAAGTCATATTTTGTCATAAATATATTTGGTATATCCCCAACTGGTTAATGCGTGACAGTTCTGCAAATGTGTGTGTGTTTGAGTGCAGACTGCAATGGGTGAGAGAGGGCAGTAGAGAGATGGAAGCTGACAGATGGCTGACAGAGGGAAGATTATGTCAAATTCATGATGGTGAGAGAAAGGACGAAAAAAGTTGGGAGATATTAGTTAAAGCTCCCGTAGTTGCTAAATTTTTCAGTGTCTTAAAATTGCCTTGAGTGCAAGTTGGGCCATTTATACTCTATATTACTATACTGTTAACCACTGAATTAGACAGCTCTCTTTTGAAGCATGTGAGCACTCGACCTTGTCAGAAGAAGATGGTGCTGGACATCTTTTATTTTGCCACTTGTTTATTACTTTTATGCGACAAGTGGGCCGCCCGATTGAGGCAAATGAGAACAACTTATGCACATCAGATCATTGGTGGCCAGCACTTTGGCACAGTCTTTGAACCAAAATAAATATACGTTGTTGCTGGAACTGAGATAGCAAAGAAATAGGAATCAAGGGTTGCTCACTACACCGACATCGTCACAAAGACTACAGCATGAATATCTCAGCATTTCCCCATGATCATAGGGGGATCTGTTGCTTGGGTTCGACTCCACCATTGGATTTTCTCAGTGTAGTTTGCATGTTCTGTGTCTGCGTGGGTTCCTCCCACAGTCCAAAGACATGCTCTGGGGATTAGGTTGATTGGTAAGTCCAAATTGCCCGTAGGTGTTGTGGTTGTGGGTGTGAATGGTTGTTTGTCTCTGTGTCGGCGCTGCAATAGATTGGCGACCAATATGATTACAGTGCCATGCACTCATTCTTCTGCCATATAAATGCTTTGTTTTCGCCGACAGAATTGGAGTTTATAAATATGGATGACTAAATGAATAAAAGTTTCTGAAATATGGTGGTGCAGGGTTTAATGAACAGATGGGGAAAGGTTTTCATAAAGGTGTTATTCTTCTCAAAATACTAACAGTCCAAAAGTTACAAAAAAAAAGCATCAGTCTCAACTTCAGGGTTTTTGCTCCACCAGGTTCTCCTCCGCATTAATTCAACCCGTTCTCATTGCCGTTCTCCAGCCCATGTGATCTATGAACCGCTTCCAGCCGTGTGCTCCTATTCCGCATGCACGTCTCTCAAAACCTGCTGCGCATTCTGCCGTATTCCTGCCTTTGACAATCTCATCACACCTCATCCCAGCGCTCCCAGCCGAGTGGGCGGTGCCTTCTGGCTGCAATGCAGATTCTAAAGGAGGACCCATCTACCTGCCCCCTGCCACAATATATATATACATAAATACATGGAAAAAGGCAGCTTCTTAAGCGAGAGGAATATTTTTTAAGCTCTGGATGACGATTGGACCACGAGAATGCTAAAGTACAGCTAATGCCTTCAAGACGAGGGTCAAAGACACCCAAAGGCGTCAGTAGGTTGTGTTACGTTTATTCAAATTAGTCTACTCGAACTACTGATCAGTGAAGAAATGTAGTCTTTAGGATCTATCTGTACAGGTACTGTAGTCCTGACATGTAATTACGTTTTTGATGAAACGCAGCTATAACAAAGCCTGCTGCACAACCTTGGACCCTATGCATATTGCCACAGAGGGTACAGTGTAATTTCTTTATGCAAAAATGCTAAGGGGAGCCATGCTGTTGGATACAGTTGCAGGTGCCGTCAGTGTAAAGTTACTTGTGTTTAAATCGGGTCACATCTACACTAAAATAAAACTTTTCTCTTTGTACTTCTAACGTGTACCTGAGTATTCCATTTCCTGTCCCTTGTTTTTGGTGATAGCCAATTCATTTGTCACCTCCTCTGCCCCCTGTCTTTATTGCCTTTATATCTTTATTTCTATGTCCATTTATCCGTGTGCTCAGCCTCATAAAGATTCAGCTGAATGTCATAGAAGACTTGAGAAGAGAGGAGAAAATTGCAGTGTAGCGTCGATGACAGGAGCGATGCAAGAAAAAGATGGAGCCGAGCAGAGAGACCATGCAAGGGGTAGGACAAACTAAGGAGGGACAAAAATAAATGAAGTTTAATGGAGAAAGAGCAAGTGCAGGTGATTTCATGAGATCTAAGTGGTGCAGAGGAAACTGCAAGACAATTTGATCCAATGAATCTTTTCTGATAAGATGTGATCAAATATGAACATAATGCAGCCAAATATGCAGATGCATACAATGGGGGAAGATGAATACAAATCGACTGACTGAAAAGGGATGGATGGATGGATAAATCAATAGGTGGATAGAGGCTTTATTTTAGGTAATTTCAAGATAATCTTCAGTGATTCTTTGTTTTTTTTTCTCCTTGCTTCTATTATGTATCATTTTTACATGTACACAACTCGTGCGTGGGATGCAGCTGTCTGAGTCATTCTTAAGGTCTCATTCCCTGAATCAGAGGAACACTGACTAATGTGGAATAGTTGTTATCCTAAGATAATTTCTCATTGCAGTCGTTGTCACGGCCTGAGAAACAGTCATTTTACCATTTGTGTGTTCAACCATTTGTTGTTTTTGGTACGCGGTTACTTTAAAGACTTTAAAAGGTCAATGAGTAAGTCATTGGTGGCCCAGGTAACTGGTAACCCTTTTTAGCTCTGGTCCTTTTATTGTTTTAGTACAACAGCTTCTGGTCGCTTCCAAAACACCATCTGTGCCCCCCGGCCTCCTCCCCCCATTACTCACATTACCTCGTGATAACTGTAATATTCTGAGTTAAGAAAACTCTTCAAATAATAGGTTCCAAGGCAGTACGACTATAATCTGCTTGTAAAGACCATCAGTGTTTTATGTGTTGTATGTGACGTCTTGGCAGGAATCTTAATCATAGAAATGATTATGAGAAGTAAAAGTCCACCGCTGCTTATTCTGGTACAAAGACAAAAAATGTTTGATAAAACATAACAAGCAATACAGAAAGATTCATTTATCTATAGATACAAGTAATCAATGCCCGTATCTACATGAATATGTACAACCGTTAATCTGATCTACTTCACGGTTGGCTGGTTTATTTCTGGCAGCCCAGGGGAGTGCTTTGTTGAATTTGGTGCAGCTTTCACTAGGAACGTGTTAAATATTAATCGACTTTGAATAAACAAGCGTAGGCCTTTAGCGCTCTCTGCACCAGATGGGGCGGGGCTTCAAGTCCAGCACGTCGTCCGCAGCGGGCCTGACCTGACGCTCACGGCGTTTTATTTGCTTCCGGTTGCCGGACAAAGCCGGCTGAAGTCACGTGGGTGATGGATTTACTCATTTTACCCGCCTCTTCTCGCCTTCCTTTGACTCAACATGAGTGTATAGCCCGCTGAAAGGATACACTAGCCGGTGTATTACGACTTTATTACGTTTTCTTCCATGTGTAACAACTCTTTCTAGTTCATGACTTGTTACTAACTCGCAACACTAAAAAACCCTCGGCTAATTAAATCATTAATGTCCTTTCAAATCAAAGTGTGTTGGTCCAAGTTATGTATTTGCTTTGATCTGGTCACATCTACGGTCAAATAATTGATCGATGAATAGAAGAACTGTCACTTTACACTTTTTACCTTGTCTGAATATTCCATTTCCTGTCCATTGTCTCGGCCGATGACCAATTCATTTGTCACTTCCTCTGCCAGCTGAATGTCGAGTTGAGAGTAGAGGAGAAAATGGCCTGGAGGGGTTGATGCCAGGCGCAATGCAAAGAAAAGATGGAGCAAAGCAGGAGAGACGATGCAGGGGGCAAGACAAACTAACGACAGACAAGAATGACTAAAGTTAAATGATGAACATGCAGCAAGTTCAGAAGCTATAAGAGGTGTAGAGGAAACTGGAGAAGACAATTTGATGTAATGATTCCATACTCTTTTCTGATTTGATCCAAATTTATACAATGGGGGCTTGCTTGTACTCAACATGAATGTAAAGCCCGTTGGAGGCAGACACAAAGTGTATTTGCGACAGAGTAGGTTTGTTCCCGGGAGTAATGACTCTCTCCACGGTTTATGACTGCTAACACCAAAAATGACACCGCCAAAAAAAAAGCGCCCCGGCTAACTGAATCCTCGCTGTCCTTTAAATTTGCATGTCAAATCAATGCATGTTAGTTTTGTATTCTAAAGTTGTACTTTGTACCATGGAAAGACGAAAGCGGCATCATCAACTTTGATTCAACGCTGTTCAAAGATGGAGGTCAAAATTTGTTTTGAGCGGTGGATAGTGTAATACACAATTATGCATTATATTTGAAATATTAAATTGTCTGAGTCAAAGCTGAATTGGCATCGTTACCAGTATATTTAAAAATAGTGCTATTTTCCTCCTTGGTCGCACAGCAGTGAGTAGTATGCAGTTGAGTTGCTTGTTTCCAAGCGGCTTCGGGCTCTTCTGCAAGTTATGACGAGGTACAATTAATCAGTTGGGATATTAAGTTAGTTCAATGTGTTTCATACTTAGACATCATAATAGAACAACGTCAGCTTCATTAACAAACACTGGGGACTGAGTGTGTTTCATCTCTTTTTCTGGAGGCGAGTAGCAAAGTCTGTTACGACAGGTGTATTGCTCACAAGCCACATGCAGGGATGTACCACCATTAAGTCAACCGATAATGGTAGTCCAACCAATTTCATGCAGACACGTTAACTGAGCTTTCTTCTGCAATTTCTCTAAATTACTTTGTAGACCCCACCCCCCACATACGCACACCCACACACACACACACACACACACACACACGCACACACAGACAGAAGTATAAAGGCAACAATTACATAATGGTGCAAACAGTGTCTAATTACGGTTTAAGAGATAAATTCTAAATGCTGAGTAATCATTGCCACCACATTTGGGTTGTCATCTGATGTGGGTATTTTCTTTTCTTTGTTCCTAATCACTAATTGCATTATTTCAGTTTAATTAGAGATTAGAGAATAAGGCCAGTGAATAAGATGTTGTGAATAGGTCAGGCATTGAGACACAGAAACATAGCATGTGTTGACATAATAAAAAGACAAAACGCACGATTGCTATATTGAATACAGAACCTTTATTCATAGGATCAATTCAATGTTGGATTTGGGCCTGTTTTATTGGACGCGTTGACTTCCAAAATCTCACCAGCCTTCTCCTTCAACGGCTACCAGGAAAACACGTGTCGTTGCTTCTACTGAAGTTTAACTGGTCCGCTTCAAATGTCCTCGTTCCAGCGGCCTCTGGGCCGTTTAATGCCGGTCTTTGCAGCTGTGCTGCTACGCTTTTTTTGGTTAGATGATGAGCTACACTATAACCTGGTCTTTTCATACATACGTCCCGGTGTGTGTGAAGGTGCCCTTCCTTTAGGCCTAAAGGTGTACAGTATGTGACTGTAGAAGCTTTTGATGTTCACAACTTGTCAGAAAATGTTCACTTACCGGCCTGACGAACACACTCTCTCACACACACACACACACACACACACACACACACACACTCACACAGAGACACACACTTACACAGACCTATAGAGGACACATGTCATGGGCTTCTGAACAAAACTGACAGAAAAGAGGAGGCAGTTTGAGACGGGGTGAGAGGAAATGTAGGAGGAGGAGGAGGATCGGAAGGGGGGGTCTCCTAATTCTCGCTTCCTCTCTCTAATCCGCTCCTTCTCTCCTTTTCTCCTCCTCTCTCTCTTACTGTCTCTCAGAAGCATAGAAAATCAGTTTTAATGGTTTGTCAAATAATGCTTTTCTCCCCCACAGTGGATTGGTGATGCACTGTTTGTGTTAGCTGTGCGTGCATCCGAGGGTGTGCGCGTGTGTTTCAAAGGGATGCTTGCCCTACTTTAGCCAAGTGGTTTTCTCTGTTGATATTGCCCATAGCACAGGATTATACGCTATTCAATGTAGTCTAACACACGCACAGATTCCAAAAACAATGCAAACACACGTATCGGCATACCAGGGAGAACAACTCACACAGGTAGTGCGGTGTGCACCATCAGATCTCACAAGTGCGTGCAGACACACATGTTTATCTAAATGGTGAGTCGCGGTACACATTGCATACTGTACGTGTTGCAGTGGCAGGCCGTGCATTTCACACGTAGGAAATAATTGAATACATATTCATGGCAAAATATATATTAAAACATAAGTCAGTGATTCTGCAGAGAAGGGCTTGCTGGCCCTGACAGCCCACCACTGATGTGTTGGTGTCTTCTCACTCAGACAGCCTCAACAGTTCTCAATTAGGTCAATGCCTTTGCTTTAGTGAGTTCCATTTGTATGTCACTTTATACATTTTCTCTTTGCATATGCTGCGTACGTTTGGCTTCCATGCATGACAATAATGTGTGAAATTAATGGCGCAGTATGTATGTAGATTCAAGGTTCAAGCACTTTATTTTTTTCCGCATGTTGTAAATCCTTTATGAGGCCTGTTTATCGGGACATTTTAACCTACATCAAAACCCAATCCATTGGGCGGTGTTGGTGTGGCCCTGGTGTTGCAGGTACCAGAGGGAAATGCCATGGAAAAAGGAAAGATAAAACCCCTGCTTACTGGTTTAGTAATAGTATTAGTTACTGGTCAACTATTAACCATCTTTTTCCTGCTGTACTTCTACCAATGTTTTTTTTTACTTCCCACATTCGAGATGCTATGGATCCCGGGAGGTGACATGAAAAAAAAAAAAAAAACATGAGAAAGGGTATGTACTTGGGACTAGGTTTGCGAGATCTCGCGTTTGTTTTGCGAGCTCTCGACTTTGTTTTGCGAGATCTCGAGTTTCTTTTGCGCTGCGGCGGCGATCGGTGGTCGGCCGGGCGGGGATTCGGCGCTGGGCACTTCCGTCTTCGCTCGCCGCTACTGAGGGAATCCTTGTTAGTTTCTTTTCCTCCGCTTAGTAATATGCTTGAATTCAGCGGGTTGTCTCGTCTGATCTGAGTCCGGATGAGTTGTGGCTCCGTAGCGTACCGCTACCACCCCCCCTCCCCGGGCAAGCCGGCCTGCCGAAAGTTCCCCTCCGTCTGCGGAGGCACGCCACAACTAGGCTGTGGTAGCGGTCCCCGCCCGGCCGATCGCCGCCGCGGCGCCAAATAAACTCGAGATCTCGCCAAACCAAGTCGAGATCGCAAAACTCACGCGAGATGTCACCTCCCGTGCTCCGTAAGATGCAGCTCTATAAGGCCGATAATAATCACAATCTTTTTTTTTTTGTTTAGTTTTTCAGATGCCTAGTCAAATACTTCAAAGCAGTTCTGTATGTATAACTTTCACAACTTTTTTTGTTTTTGTTCCAAGTGTCCCACATTACTGATGGAAAAAAAGCCAATATCAAGCTTTGGGCCAGTTTTCTACCATGTCCTTGTACATACAGTAGATTATTTGTGTTTTTACTTGAAAGTCAAATACTCTCAGATTTAATTTGACATATGTCCCTTCATAAGATACAGTAAAGAGAGAGAGAGATGCAATCTAGTTGTTGTTTGTCCAACCCACGTGCATCACACGTTTTTATAGACCTCAAAATCAAATTGCCTGCATGAGAGAGAGATGCTACTTAAGTCTGGAGGACATATCGTCTTGGCTTACAGCCAGCAGCCCGTATACCCAGAAGCCCTTGCTGAGGCTGCGGCTGCTCGGCAGATTGAGCTTTTCTCTGTGCAGTTAAGCCTCTGTGACCACGGTTGAACCTCAAGATCATGATTAGTTGAAATTTTACCACCTTGTTTTCCATTTAACCTGGCACTTAGATGTTGCTTCGCAGATAAAGGACAAACAAAGTCTAAGTTCAAGTATTCATGTTGCCCTCACTGGATAAAATAATGCTTTCTAGCCAATTCCTCAATTAAATTTTACATTTAGATTTTTCATTTGGTTGACGCTTTCATCCAAAGCGACTTACAAGCCCAGAATAAAGATCAATGAAGAAAGTACAATTTCTTTAAGAAAGCCAAACTCTTAAGTGCTATCAGTGCCATAGTAAGTGCTGATAAATAAATCTAGAATCGGGAGCTGCTCTGTTCATTGTCCAATGACTCTATTTGCTCCCTTTTCTGGACATCACAAAGAAAATCGGTGCTTCCTCCATAAGGGACCCTCTTTCGTAAAGTAATTGTCTCAACCTGAGATGCCCATTCAATAAAACATAATCTTTGGATGGCCCACTTGAAGCCACCATTGACCCGTGTTAGGGCAAGATTCACACTGAGAAAAACACTTGTCTACAACTCAGTGCGATGTGGCTCGCTGCCAGCTGCCTACTCGCAATATCCTGCCGTCTCGCTCCTACTCCTTACCGCCGCGCGGACAAATTGGTCCCTCTGGGGTATTGTGGAGGATTTTTGTACCTATTGTGACCACAAATTATTTTTTGACTTTTCTAGACAATTGCAAAGCAATTTACATTTTTAATGCAGGCTATTTTTGCAATATAATTGCAATAACTGCTGCAAATTGCAAGTCAAGAGCAGAAAAAGAGACTGAAAAAAAGTTGATGTCATCCAGTGGGGATTTAACGATCCGTGTCATTGAGAAAAGGCATATATACATGTTTCCTGTGATAATAAGCATGCTGTAACTCAAAGATGCACTTCAAGGTCCGTCCACACATCACCTATAAGACTGGGAGGTATAATAATGCTTGTTAAATGAAACACAGAGAGCAGTGATTTCCTTATTTGTGTTGCACTGAATAAAGCTGAAGCTTGCTGTCTTCTCAATCATCCTTCATCGGTTCCCCTTCACAGCTTTGTATTGGTTTTGGTGATAGTTGTAAATGAATGTCCACCATAGTGTCCATGTATTACTTTATTAAGTTTATTAAGATTGCATTGTTTCTGTTAAGTGGTTAGATCTGCTGGAATTACACAGTGGTTTGGATTGATATGTGTACTAAGTATTGCATTCATTTTTTTCCCACACCTGTCTATACACATGATCACACACACACACACACGCATGCCTCCCGCTATGGTAGATAGACAGTGTTGGGGTGGGTGTGATTCCTGGTTTAAGCACAGAATGAGGGGATTGCGGGCCAGGGTGTTGCTTGGGAACTCTAGAAAATCAGCAGGGGTTTTACCCTCTCATCGTACAAATCAAATGCCGCCTGCTGCCAAAGGGAGCGAGCCAGGCACTAAACTCCTCAACAATGGGGAGTTCCTTACAGTGCAGCAGAATATTTTGGGTCCTTTGTGTAACCTTCACTTCTGTGATTTTACCCGGTGTGTGTGTGTGTGTGTTCAGGTATCTCAGTATGTACAGGTATGTACAGAATGCTCTCAGAGCCAAAAGAATTCAATTTATTCTTGATAAAAATAACTTGTTTCTCTCATTGTTCAAAGCTGTGGAAATACATCATTCCTAAGATATCTACTTAAACTTCTTTTCTGGAAACCAATATAAAAAAAATCCTTAAATATGGAAATTGTAGTAATAAAGACTTTTCTTTGTCATTTTAAGGCTACGGTAGCTAGCCTTGGGTGGATTGCCAAATAGTTCCATAGCCACGGGTGAATTTAGCAAGTGAACTATTTCTCATGTATGAGCTGCACATTATGCATGGTTGAAATATAGACATTTACCACAATATTTTCTATTTATACTTTAATTTGATGTAAACCTAATTTTTCCCTTACAATCAGGCTCCATGTATTTTCAAAAATAGATCCTACTGGGGGTTTAAAGTAGGAACTACAAGAGTCCCAAATGACTACAGTAGTGGGTATTAAGTGTTAACAGAGAGAAACCACAAAAGGAGAAAATGCCCATCTTGCCCAGGGCCTTTCTCATGTTTTTACTTTAGCAGCACATGGCGAGAAAAGAAGCTCATGGTGTTTTTTGTATCCATGTCTAGCTTCACAAATTTCCCAAAACTCGATCCTTTTGTTCCAGGAGATTTATGCGTGTATATATTTATACCACCCTTGTTAACAGAGTTACACAGACACTGTGAACACATTCATACCACCTTATTTTCCCCACCCACAACAGTTTGTACAGGAAACGCCAACAAGTAATCCAGCAATATACAACATTTTAACTTAGTGTACTAAGCCAGTTTTCTGCCATTTTTCTTTTGCGTTTTTTATAGGATTTCAAAAATAGCCCAAACTGAAAAATACGCTCAGTCACCGTTTTCAGTATGTTCACCTCTATACGAGGTGTCTTCCATCATTTATTGTTTTTTTTCTTTCTCCCGCTCAGTGTCTGTCTTCTCCATAACAAGCGCTTCTCGCCTATCCATTTACACGGAGCCGTGTTGTGCCACTGATGGACCGGTGCTCCAGCAGACAGACTGAAAAAACGAATCACACTCCCAGAATGACAGCTTGAGACAAATAGTTTGAGCTGTGGGCATGCATCCGCTGCACAAGTCGCAGGTCTATCTCGCGCTGGCAACAAGAAGACACATGCCCTGCAAGATGGAAACAAGTATTTTACGAGGTTACGTTGTCGATGTCAGAGCCAATACATGTAGGAGCAGCCAACGGTATAAAGTACTAATTTCATCATGGATGTTACTCAAGTAATGTATGTTGAGCTTCGAAAACTAGGACATCAGGACCGCAGAGAGCCTTTACCTTTAGCCTTTATCTTCTGCCGCAAACTAACGACAGACCTCATCAGACTCTACGTTGACTAAAAACTCTAACAAATTGTAGCACTTAAATTTTACTTATAATGGCTCTTATGTATAAGTTGTAAATCGGCGTATTTGATGAAATTGCACTTTTTTATTCTTTGAGTTTGTATTACTATGGTTGAAATGCACTTGTTGTAAGTTGCTGTGGATAAAAGTGTCAGCTAAATGTAAAATGTAAAAATGTAAAAACCAGTAGTAAACTAACCAAATGCAGAGATATATTATTATTATTATTATTATTATTATTATTATGGAGCATCTAGAAATGCTAGCTGATTAATTCCCAGGGGAAAATTGGGAAACATAAAAACATTTAGCAAATAGATAAAAGTTTGACTCATAATTCTCTTTGAATGATCATCAACACTGCAAAGTGTATTTGCAGTGACAACTTTAGATTGGTCCCACCGCTTGAAAAACACAGCAGAAAATAACATATTAAGGCTCTGTGAGCGGTCTTCCTTGGCTAAGATGAGTTATTGGAAAGATGACATGGACAGTAGGAGTCTGGTCTATTTCTTTCACTTAATTTAGTCTTCATGTTCCTCACCTGTGAGCTTCCCATCACAGCTGTCTGTTGTTCCAGCTTCACAAGAGCAGCTGGAGGTCAAGCACATTATAGTGGTCAATGACTGAGTTTCTTCTTTACTCCCCCAGTCTGGATTCCCCCTTCTGGCCGGTGGAGTTCAGCCCACAGCTGCCTGTTCTAGCGAACGGATGGATTATGAGGAAAAAATGTTGAATTATATGAAGTCAGTACCAACATCGGTCAACAGCAACCTTAATCCATGAAGAGAGAAGAGATAAACATCAGTAGTTCAATACCACATCTGTCATACAAACCTGAGTGAGAGGACGTGCACTGTAGTTTGTAGTGTGAATACGTAGAGAAAAGGGGTTAATCTCGTTTTCAAATGTTCCTTGTCCACCTATAATTCAACAGAATCTCTGAATTTGTGCAGAAGGCCGACGTCTACCTTCACATTCACACACTCTTAGTGCAACATACCTGTCACACACATAGTGTGTACTTAGGCCTTCAGTGATTTGCTCATGCTCGTGCGTCATGCCAGCTGACACATAACCCTCCCTAAAGCAGCAGTATGCTGTCACTAGCTGCTAGCGCTGCCACTGATGCATAAAGAATCTCAAAAGCCACACCTTCATCTCCACACAGCACCTAGAAGGATCCTTTTCCACCACTACCTCCTTGGTCGCTCTTCGGGAGGGGGGGGGGGTGATGAGAACATAGCACTTAACATTTATGTTTTATATATTTTACACTAAAGCATCTATTCCACATGAGTTGACTCAGTAAAATACACTGAATTGCAGAAAAAATGTTTTAACCAACTTTATCAAAAGCTGAGTCATGTTGCGCTTGGTGTCAACCAAATTTACCTGAAAATTGCCAGGACACGCTGAAGGTCGTCAAGCTTTAAACTAGAAGTTTATTTACAGACTGCAAAGTCTTTGTGAACAATATCAAACATATTTGACAATGCATTCACAAATTACTTCAGACCATGGCAATCCTCTCTTTGAATCCTATTGTAGTGAATAAAAACACTTTTTACAGCAAAATAACAAATGAGTGAAGACTAACACTAAGATGTAATGTCCTTGGCAATGGAAAAAGTGATCATTGGTGATGGAAATAAAACACTGATGCTGTTTCCCAATAGCACAGTCATGTTTCTTTACTGTGCCCTCCTAAAATGGACATGGCCACAGTGTGATGCACTGTTAAACAAGCAGATGCAGATGGGCAGTCAGACAGATGGACGCTGCAACAGGACGGGTCACAGGCAAGCTGGCCGCTCACTATGTAGACTGGCTGTCTGGGATCACCGAGTTGCTGCCCGATTACATAAAACCGGTTGACTGTTTGGACAGTTGACCATTGGACGATCAACCCGGCTCACTTATTTTTGAATAAATGTCAAACAGCTTTAGGATCAGTATGCTGGCCTGGTTGGGAAGAAGAGCAGGATGGAAAAGAAAAAGGGAGAGAAGGAAAATGCGTCAGATGGACAGAGAGAGGGAGAGAGAGAGAGAGAGAGCTAGACAGGGACATAGCATCATGTCGGTCCATCAGTACAGTGACAGCTAGACGATTACTGCTTATTACCGGAATGACTGACTGAGTGATCTGATTTATGTGCATGAGAGGGTGTTGCAGCATCATCAGAGACAGACAGAAAATGGATAACAATGCATACGGTCAAACATACACTACGTGTTTTAACTTAAAATGCTCTTGGGGATTTAAGACCTTTGATTTGAGCATGTGAGCAATTTTTAATTGCAATTTTCCCCCATTAAAAACGTTATTAATTTAAAAAATGATTTGATCCTGGCTGACCCCACTTTCTTCATACGCCTTCACACACAGATTCACCTCTGCAGTTTTCAGTAGCAGCCGTAGTTACTATAAATCGCAGCCAAATCAATAGAAGTCTCATACCTACCTGTCAACCACTTCTTAGATGTCTGATTAACAATTCAACTTGGCCCCAAGAAGAAGTGCTCTCGAAAGTTCACAGGCCAGCCAAATAAAACAAAATGAAGGATCACAATAATGACTTTTATCCACATCCATTGGTCTACATTTTATTCATTGGAAAGTGAAATATTCATGTGAGCATGCAACTGCTGTCTCCTCTGGGCCAAGAGGGTGATTTATTACAGCCTGTGACCAAGCAATACTCTGGTAAAGAAAAATGGGAGGTAGACTGAAAATGCAGCACAAAGCATGGAAATGTACCAGAATGTCACATTGCCAAAGAAAGAAACGCCCAGAGAAACCAAAAAAACATATAGCATATAATATGTTAAAGAAAAACTAATGAGATGGATGAAACAGATATATTTTTGACCAAATATGTCAATATAGATTTTGAGACAATATTGTAAAGTGGACCGTTGGTGCTTTCACAAAATATAAAACGGTGCCTATTTTTGTGAATCATCATTTGTATTGATAGAAGGACTCAGTCGGTAGAGGCAACAATAGCACTCTTACATCTATGATAGCAAATCACTTGAGAATTACTTTCACAAAATAATAAGTAACAATAACCAAAATCTAAGGCGTTATCTAGTCTCATATCAGTATATCAATTTATAATATTTTATTCCGCTTTGAGGTAAATGTGACTTAAAAAACAGAAGGAAGAAAAACCCAGAGTACCTACATGTCCTCTCAGCAATGCCATAGCACAGATTGGAAGTTCGGGATGAAAAGAAGCAAACCTTCAGCTTATTAGCTTAACGTAGCCGCTGAATTCTTCGCATGGGTACAATTGGAAAGAAATGTAAAACATGAATTAGCTACTGAATTGAATAAGATGCTCACTAACAAACCTGCCCAGTTTTGACTGCACTTAAATTGAAATAATACAATAGAAATGCGCGAGTGGATAAACATTTTCACTATCAAATCTCAAGTTTAAACAGTTAATAGATTTGCATGATTACATTCATACATTAAATAAATTTTTGTAGATCATAGATCATAAAAAGTTTCTCTGGCTGAGCAAAGAAATGATGTCATTTACACCTATTAGAGGCCTTTTCCCTCCTCCTCCATTCTCCCGTCTCACCCTCACGTTTCTGTCCTTCCATCTCCCTCCACTCCTCTACTCATCTTTCTATTTGACATTTGTGTCCTTTCTACTTTCGTTCCTGTCTGTCCTTTTTGTCCTTGCTTTAAGGACAGATAATTCAAATCCTATTTTCTTTTACTCATGTTGGTTTTAATGGCTCACTTTAAAAAAAAAAATCTATTCTACTTTCTTTCCCTTTTGGCTTTATCCCCCCAAAATATCCTCTGTTCCACTTCTCGTTTTCAATCTCTCCTTTGTTTTTTTTCTTCCCCAGCCAACCGTTGAGTTGACCTAATGGATCAAAACATTTGTAGAAAATGTCACATGCCACTTATATAGAGACCAAATGCTTTGTTGCCTTGCCTTGAAACCTGTGTCACGGTTTGTCTGCTCGCTTTGTACTTTTGAGGTGCAAAAAACCAAAGACAATTGTACAATTAAATAATCAAAAAGAAAATTGAATAATCCAAACAATGTTTTTGTAAATTCCTCCTTTACTCACTGATCGTCATGGTCTGGTTCTGGTCACAGTGGGCAGCAGGCAAATCCAGGCAGCCAAGGATTCCCTCAAAGTCCCTCATCCACACTCGGCTCCTCTTCATGGGATCATCCGCAGGCCAGATAGAAAACTGCCCCACTGGGTTCTCGCTCTGTCCTAAGGTCTCCTTGCACTGTCCAAAAGAAATCCACAGCGAGCGATCCACAGGCCTTTTAACCAGATATGTCCATCATCTCAGCTGGAAGTTTATGAAAGTAGCAGTGCTTATAGTGGTGTTTTTGGGGAGGAATTGAGCGTTCCGCACTTCAGTACTTCAGTAGATATACCGGGAACATGATAACAAGCTTTTAAATTCTCAAGATGTATGAGCAGAAATGGGCCGTGCGCTGTGTATGTGTGTTGCAGTTTAAGCTCCTCTGTGCATTGTTTAAATACCTTTGTGCCTCCTAGTGCATGTGAGTGTGCACCACTGGGTAGCTCATGTGTTGAGGTTGCATTTTAGGGTTAGGTTTTTTTTTTTTTTTTTCAGAAGTAGTAACTTTGGATTTGTTGTACACATTGCATGATATTGAATCTATTGTGGAGCTTAAGATAACAAATTTGAATGAGGGATTTTAAACTGGTTGTGATGGCCTCATACTACTGAAGCCTCAACAGGGGTAAGGAAACAAGTTAGTTAGATCTTTTCGGTGCTTTCAATCAGAGCAGACGGTGACCAGATTGTGTTGCAGTAAAATTAAGTTTTTTAAAGGGCAATTGATGGTCATAAATCACAACTGTCTCTATCCGCAGGGACTGCAAAAATCAACAGGAAAGGAATTGCATCTCTGACTTCAGCATTTTCTATACTTTTAAGGGACAAGTTTATTTATGTGGCTCATACTCACTTAATTTTGGAAATGATTTTCAATGCCCGAACAGTCACTATAAGTATTAAGTTCTCCATTGCATTGTTTTTCTGTTATACAATTGCATTCATTGACGTTACGCTGGGTTCTTTCTGTGCAGTGAATTCAATACACTATTCATCTATTGCAATTCCTGCTATTTCAGCTTTTTTGTCACAGTATCCATTTTCTCCTCACTTAATCTTTTAAACATTACCTCTCAAATAAGAATCGCAGGGCTGTATCTGGGTCAAACAACATCCGACTTTTCCTACCGCAAGAGTTTCACTGTTAATGGGTAAATCATTCCATTACATCATGTTTGTTTTTGGGAAATTCATTCCGTATGTCAGTGTCTGCACTGCAATGGTTACTTATTGTGAACAGATATTCCTCTTGTGCGATCTTTTCATTCAATGAGCTGTCTGAAGAGTTGTGCAGGAACCTGTTGGTTCCGATCCCGATCCCTGGCTCTCAATACCATTATATTTCACATTCATGTGTTTTTAGTTACGTTTCATGTGTGATGCTAACGTATTGATTGTTTTAAAAGTCAACAGCCGAGGATTTTCTGAAGCTTTTTTTCTGTTCTTTTTTCTCAGGTTGTCAGGATTCATGCAGCCGTCCCCTTTAGTCAGCAGTGGATCCATTTTGGCCTTGTGGTTTACCACAGACTTTGCTGTCAGCGCACAGGGCTTCAAAGCTGTATACGAAGGTAAGGCAATGTGTGACGTCTAATCGCTGGCCACGATGCACCTGCAACTTCTGCCTAGTACGAGATGCCTTGCAAGCTCGTTGACCCGATTCACAAAAGTTTGTATAACAGTGAGCGTTAATAAGTGCATTAAATGCCCAGTGTGTAAGATTTAGCGGCATCTAGTGGTTGGTTGCAGATTACAACCAACTAAGTGCCCGTCAGCTCCTCCCTCCTTCTCTGCTTGTGGGAGAACCAGTGTGTAGGTTATCTTTAAGATTTGAGTGCAACTAGAAGCTACTCTCTAGCCTGACGTAGTCATACTCAATTTTAGTCAGAATTTGAGTCTGATACGGCTCCATTGAGCTGTGATTATGGGACGTGTTTCAAACCAACCAGCGTTGTTGTAAACAAATTCAACCCAAGCGCTCTTTGGTGGCGTGGTTGATTACGTTACTGTTGATCATCTGTCCATCATCGTATAAAGCCCGGCCTGACAATTTGATTGGCCCGGACGATTTCGGGAAACACTTCCCATATTTATTTTGACAAAGGTGTCAGGGTAGTCGCAGGTGCTTGAGAAGGACTTTGGTGACATGGTTTGAGCTGATGACGATGTTCCACACCTTGGGAGCTTCTTTTGATTAGGTGGTATTTAATCTAGGTTATCATGGTTCATCAATTGCAGTTTAGGTTGGTTTTCCTTTGGGATTACCAATAAAAAAGTCTCACTGTGAATATGTAAAATATAATAATCCTAAAATAACATGTAGCAGAAACATCTAAGAGGGCGAACAGCACCACGGAACTGTATTTATGCCAAGTTTTTTTTTATTTCTACATTGAGAGATACGTTTTCAGTTCACTCATGTTGCCTCTTGGGAAGCGACATGAATCCTGAGCCTGACCTTTTGAGGATGCACAAAAACGCACAAACGGGTTTAAAGTGCAGGCACACACACTATGTTCCACTACACTTGCATAACAGTTCATCTATGAATCACAAAGTCTAACCCAAAGACAAATTCCAGAAACCATATGTAAACTCTCAATCCCTTTTCTATTCACGTCGGTGTGTTTTGATTGTTTCATCTTCACCACTGCATATTGTCTGCTGCGTCTTTGTGTATGTATATTCCTGGAGGTCTGTCACACGTGACCTTTTTCCAGGAAAGTACTTTGTCTTCGTTTTTTCTTTCTGTGGTTCCGTGTCCGTGTCTGTGGGGATCATTAAGTGTGTTTGTTGCCTCAGGAGCAACTGTGGTTGTGTGTTCATTTTTGCAAATGTAAATGTGGCTTGTGAATGCATATGTGTGTGTGTGTGTGTGTGTGTGTGTGTTTGTGTGTCTGTGCAACTGACAGGTCCTTCTGCTAATGTTTTTTGAGTCTGTGTGTGTGTGTGTGTGCGTGTGTGTGTGTGTTTGTGTGTGTGTGTGTGTGTGTGTGTGCATGTGTGCGTGTTGCTTTGTCTAACATTGAATTCCTAAACTTCCACCATTGATTCATGGCTGGGTGTGAATGTGTGCGTGGTTGTGTGTATATTGACAATATGTGTGTTTTTTTGTGTCAAGTAAATGGCATTCATGCATTAAAACAAGGCAGCATATTCATTAAACATTTTCTTTGTGCATATGAGATCAGTAATTTCCAGCGAACTGCTTGGCTGTCTGCTTTATCTTTATGTCTGCAGGCACAACGGTGCCAAGATGAATATATAAGAAAGTGAACATTACTCACAATAATGAGAAATCATATACTTGATTCTGAGGAAAGTTAATGTGATTGTTCTTTTCAAATGATTGTATATTACAATTGGGAATCAAACAATGGGCACACAGCATATCGTTCGGCACATATAAAGCAAATTACCAACACAAAATAATCATGCAAAGAGGTTTTAGGGAGTGGGTTTGACATCGCAACTTTAACAATTTATTCATCTTATATATATATATATTGGTAACAGGGTCATGAACTTTAGCTCCCTTGCAGATTTGACATCTGTTTTCAGCTGCCAGAGAACAGATCATTGTCTAGGACCAAAGTCAGTCTTCAGGCCCATGAGGAGGACATTTGGGTTCAGCATTGTGACTACAAATCACTTAACTGAATACTCTCCTGCAGTGTCTATGAACTTTGAAGTTGCATTCATGTTCAATATGTTGTTCATACAGTAAATCACATGTCTTGTTTGTGTTTTTATTTGCATAAGGGAATTATAGTTAACACGTTCTCAGATTTTGCTGTGACTTCCGCAGCGAGATACCAGAAGCTTTCTCTGGCTCACTGTTGATCTTTTGCAGTGGCACCTTTAATGGCTGCGTCTTTGTGTGTCGGCTGTTGTCCCCGATGTCATTAGGGCTGCAGTCGTATGGGCCCGCGGAATAAAAAAATCACATAACTTAACTCTGAGCTCCAAATAAGTTTTTCAAGGAAGACAACTGTATTTTTGTTCGTAATATCACAATCCCAACATATTCTTTTGCCTCCTTCATTTAAACATATTCAAACTTAAGAATAATATTTTCTTAACAATACTTTGTTGACATGACTAGAAAGTGAGGCTTTGCTGATAAAAAAAGTTTGAAGAGGAACAGCTCTGCAAGACGAGATAACCATCCATTCATTTCCCATGGATAGATAGAGAGATACACAATTCCTTCCGCAAAAAATAATAATAGAATAAATGATAATATAATTACATTTTTTTGTGGTCTCTATGCTCAGAGATCATTTGGTAAGTGTAAACTCTTATAGGAGCTCCATCAGGTTTTGTTGTTTTTTGTTGGAAACAAGATTAAGCCCTGGTTTGTCCACTAGGACTCCACTATGTTGTTGTTGTTTTTTTAATGTAAATGATTTGTCGTTCATAGTCCTTCTGCAGCTGGGAGCTTTACATGTGTTTAGCACTAATAGAAGGCTAAAAGTCCTAAATATTTGGAGCTTTAGGGAAAGATTGCCTGGCGTCAAATGAGTTTGAAATTGTCGCGAAGCAACTCAAAGCACTAGAAGCTTTCCTTGGTGCATTTTTTAAGTGCTGCTACTTATAATAAGAAACCCTCTGGAAACCAGGCCTTACTTCCTTGTTCACAAAAGTGACTGAACTGCAAAAAAGTAAAAACTAAATGAGCTCCTCTTAATAAATGAGTCATGTCCATGGGAATACATTAAATTGGGAAATTTGTTCAGGAGCATATTGATCTAGATTAATTGCAAAATGAAATAATCACTTCAAAAGTAGTGTGCAGCTTTTATTAAGGCTAACACACGCAAATATAATAAAAATAATACAATAGAAATAGAAATGATGACATAGCGTGAATTGTCTGTAAAGCAGGCTGATGCTTCAATCCGAGGCTTTGTTGGTCCGTGTCAATGTTTCTTTGGTCAAGACAATCCGCTCTGGTGTCTGAATGTTGTGTTAGGTCCTGATGGTCGGGCGTCATCGGGAATGGAAGCCCGTGCCTTCCTTCTTTGAATGGGTGAATAACATGTAACTAATATAAATGAACGTGTCACTAACTTTCCACTATGTTTTACTAAATAAGGACAGAAGATCATACAAGATTACTTCTTTTAGTGCAAATAGTTCATTTTTGTGTGTGTGTGTGTGTGTGTGTGTGTGTGCGTGCGCGCCTGTGCCTGAGAGAGATCTCTGACTCCAAGCAGCACCTTGACCATTGCGACTCAGTCAGAACATAGTCTTCTCGGTCTCAACCTCACCCATCCACTCTCCCCGAACACACAGGCGCACTCTGAGAGAAAGAGGCCGAGTGTACGTTTGTCAGTCTCTAGGCTCGTTGTGAGTTCCTCGACCCGACTTGGAGAGCCTTAAAAGGGACTTTGCACATTAAACACAGGCGCGCGCACACATGTACACAGACTTAAACACAAAAATATGCGCGCACATGCATACTCTGCTGTTGGAGATAACAAAGGAATCACTGTGGAAAAGCATTACAGGCAGAATAATGAAGAGTTGAATAGAGAAGAGGAAGGAAAGAGGGAAGCAAGCCTGTTTGTATGTGTATATGTGCACGTTCCAGTGCATGTGATACGGGTCATAGCCATTTATTTCTGTACTCGTATTTTGTTGTAATGCTAATACTTGACAATGTCACCACCATGTATAGTTTCAAATTGGGTGCCACTTTTGCGCTGCATTACAACATGTAATATGATATGTGATATGTGAGTGCCCATGCCTGATGTGTGTGTGTGTGTGTGTGTGTGTGTGTGTGTATCTGTAAAATTGCAGGAAGTCCATCCCCTCTGGTGTTGGCTTTTTTCTCTCTCTATCCTTCTGTCTGCTGTGTAGACTGGCGTGGAATCCATTAGGAACACTTCTAGGAGCTTCCAAATCTCAGTGACTAGATGCAAGGCTTTGGACAGGCCGTGGCCAGAGCCCCATGGAGCCACATGGGCTGCAATAAACGCATAAAGATCACAGCCTCCTGCTCTGCAATGTTGGGTCCTTAGCCATGATGTTACACTTAGAATATATATCTTTACTTTATTGCATTTATTTCAGAAGGCTTCAAATGGCCAAATTGCATAAAATGTCACTAGCGTAGATGAAGTCTTTGTATTTGATAGAATATTCAAGTGAATGATTGATTTTCAAATGAACGGTTTGGCTGTGGATTTGATTATAAAGGTATGATAGATCACTACATTGTTTATTGTAGTGAATAAAAGTTATAGTCATCATTTTTTAAGTCATATTTTGCCAATGTACAGGGACAATCACAATTGAGATGTAAATCTGATCTGAATGCTCAAAGAGAAGTTTAAAAATAAATAAAGGCAGCTTATCTGTTATGTCTGTCTTATCTATTTTAATTTCCTCTTCAAGGGATAGTGTGTGTGCATACATCATATATATATATATATATATATATATATATATATATATATATATATATATATATATATATATATATATATATAGACATGTATATCTCACTTTGGGTCGTTTATCATAAGGTCAGAAATAACAAACAACAATATGGTTTTTTTTCAGCTCAGTTCCCTTCAGCAAATTAGTCTAAATACATTCATACTGATATGAATTCATTATTTATATTCATTTAATACTCATTATATTATTTTGATGGGCTTTTCTGCATGTTACTGTCGACAGCAGTACATCGCTTTGCTTCTGTTCCGGTTCTCTGAACTGGGCCGTGTCGAAATCCAGTTGGACAGCTTCAATAAAAAACTGATCAAGGCCAAACTGCATCAGGTTCAGTTCTAAAGATCAGTTCTAGAGATCGTTGGCCAATGTTGTGTATTTATGGAGGCAAAATCGGTTTAAGAAGTCGTTATGTTAACTTTGAATCAGTCCGGATAGTTTTATCACCAGTAATAGCTATGTTTCTCGTTCTGAACATTCATAGAATTATGATATAACTGTTCATTTGGTTTGAGACTTGCTGAGCTTTTAAATTTGGTTCCATCAACACCGACTCAATTAATCTTAAGTGAAGGTTGCAGGGTAAACAAGTCTCAATCATTCCAACGGCTAATAAATGAATTTGGATTTCCTTTTGATTAGCTTGTTAAACCCATTTGCATGTATACTGATGAAATGGGTTTTATATATATATATATATATATATATATATTTGTGGAATATTAGGTGTTTGGAGTTCAAATGGTTTTACGTGACTGAAACTAACGGGCTTGGTGATATAAAGAAAATTGCGGGGGTTTAGTTTTTACCCTTTTCTCAACTGAGAAAAGTGTCTTCTTTGGATGAAGTTGTGCGGTAGACCACAACATCAACTCAACGTGGATAAAATTAACAAGGATGTTTACATCTGTCCTAAGGCAAGTCAACATCGTATTTAAGGCAACATATTGTCACTTTGCTGGAAAGAAATAAGTTATCTTTAACATCTCTACCGTTAGGCTACCGTTAGCATAACGTTGTTCATGTCACTTTGTTTGCTGGGAGTTCATTGGCCTATTTTGTTCTAGTTCTTGTACTTCAAGGTCGTAAATCATTGTTAGCTGTTGTCCAACAGGCTCTAGTTAAACTCACGTTAACTTCAGAAGAAAAAATCTGCTAATACAGAGCTTTAAGCTAAGTTTACATAAAAAAAAAATAAGCAAGTAGCGATTAGCATAGCCTATTTTCCAAGTCACGTGAAGTTAGGTTAATTAATTGTAGGTAAAATAACACTTCTTACCCTGCAGTGCATGAACAATGCTGACCCTCTATCTTGTTGTCTGAGATGATGATGGCAACGAGATGCGGTTTATCACGTTTGCACTGGGACCTGTACATTTTGGCTTGTAACTGAAGCTTTTTATCGACCTTCTCAACAATAACATGATTAATATATCCCTCCAATGTGTAGTTGATACCCTTTTGGTGACTTCTAGATCATATCTGATCTTTCGGTCTCCAAAAATCATCGATGGCCTCCTGCGAAATGTCTCCTGTGACACCTGCCAGTAGCGCCCGTTAAAGAACGTTGATTGTTTGTCCGAGTGAGTGGAGGGGGGCGAGGCTTAGCCATAGGTCAATTGCAGGTGTTTAGTTTGTGTGTTTTTTATGAAATATACAATATTCCATCCCATAAACAGAACTAGTGCTGATTCCAACAGAGACAATTGATTTGTGCAACATTTAAAAAGTTTTTTTCTACCTTGTTGAAAAGTTGTTGTTTCTTCTCAGCAGGATGTCCACATTCATAATTACGACTGACATTTACTGCGTTTCTATTTGACCAATCCAGAGGTATTTTAGCTCTCTATTGACCGGTTATCCCCTGCTGCTAATAGTATCTCTGTGCTCTTCATTGAGAATAATCGGTTGGCATGTTTAGTCAAAGCCAATAGATTCAGCGGGGAAGCTTCTTAGAGCAAACACAGCAAATCATTAAAGGAAGGAGGGACAAAGGGGGATTTTTCAGCCTGGATAGTCAGGTCCTGCTACAAATTTATGTGTGTGTTTGTGTTTCTGAGAGTGAGTGAGAGTGTCTGTGAGTGTGTGTGTGTGTATGTGTGTGTTTGTCTTTGCTGAAGAGATAAAGAGAGCAAAAGAGCGACATTGAGAAAGGAAAGGTAGACGCCGTCTGTTTCACCATTAACCCATATTGAACGCCACAAGAAGCTCTTCACTGTGGGAGTGTGTTTTATTACACTGTTGTTACTGACGCCAGCAGCAGTCAGCTACATCGATTTAAGCAGCAATGTCACCTGTCCCGCTCTGTGCCTGTGTATGTGTGTGTGTCAACGGAGCGGTAGTGCAGGGGTGTTCAAAGGTGATGCCAGTGTCATCAAAGCATGTTGCCGGAAATGTTTTCTCACCTGGAAAATGTTCTGCACATCCACAGGCTTGTTTTGTTGGCTACTCGAAAGAGCAGCTGTAGACATTGTTCCGCATTTAGATTTGAGTTTGGGGTAAATAAGAATTGAGTTACTGCCAAACTGTGTGCATCAACATTCTTACCACAGATTTATCTGAGGACAGCTATTCAGACTTGGAACCTGAATGTAGCACATAAGATTATCTAATTGCACACATCAACATAAGTAGAAAACAAACAAAAAGGGGGGTTATTTTCATCCAGCATCCAACCTGAGACTAGGTCTGCATAAGAAAAATATTTTTTACATTTCCAGTGGATTTGTATTGGCGTTTACAGGGTTATTTTTCTCTAGTATGTATCTTTGAAGCAACCTGATGGGTAAATGTCAAAGACCCAGCTCAAACTCCAATGTTCACTCTTCCTGTTAATCCCTGAGATGGAGAAACATTTACACTGTGAACTATTTACCATTTTTCATCCATCATTTTAAGGATAAAGTTCCTGAACTTTTATAGACTCATGGAACTCACCACCATAATAAAAACAGTCTTTGACTCGGGACACACTTTTCCACTAAACTGGAGGCCCACCATTTATGTTTGAGGAATGTTGAGTGATTGAACATGGCGAGCCCTCCAACCAGTAGTACTACCACTGGTGCAACTCTAAATTGGATCTGAATATTTGAGGGTGTCCTACTCAGACTGTTGAGGTGGCAAACCTGCCATTAAACACTGGAGTTGATTATTCACTAAGTGGATATTGCGATCTACAAGCGCTGTAGTGGTATTAATTTGCCTGCTCAATATTCTCCCGGAAATACTTAGTTTCAGAGTCACACAGGCCCACTGGAGCTTAATCAGTTGTATCAAGACAATGTGAATCACACAGGTACTTTAATTTAGATATATTTTTGTGATGTATGCATTTTTCGCTGACAATCATAAACAGTCTAACACACATTTAGCACTGCTTTATCACATTGCTTACGCAAGAGCTTTATGCATACAATGAGTTTAAGAAATTCCACCATTT
Source organism: Apeltes quadracus (assembly GCA_021346845.1). Classification (NCBI taxonomy): domain Eukaryota; kingdom Metazoa; phylum Chordata; class Actinopteri; order Perciformes; family Gasterosteidae; genus Apeltes; species Apeltes quadracus. The sequence goes on from CM037918.1 coordinate 8,968,101, forward strand.
TTAAATTGATCTTGATTTTATCTTTTACTGTGACATGGGACCCCCCGAGTTTAGATTTCCTCATGACAGTCTATCTGAGGTTACAATGCAATTCAGTCTTATTGCACTTTTAATAACCCAATTGGAAATTGGGGTAGAGAGATAAAGGATTTCTGTGGCATTGACATATCTCCGTCTTTCTCCTTCTGATGATAAGCAGAACGTACTAAATCTGTGTGAAAATCTTCGAGACAGAAAGTGCTCTCGCACTGATTTAAGTTACGCTTTCTCTGAGCTCTTGGTGTTGCTTTCGCTTTCTATCTGGCCTTCATCTGGACCGTTACCAAGTGTGGCTGTGTTTCACACCTTAAATCTATCACACATCAGTGCTATCCAAGAGAAGGAGGCTGTTTATCATCATCAAAATGTGGTTGTGTCTTCTAACATGGTTCCAGTGAATATCTTCATACTAAAACTTGTTCCTCTGACCAATTAACCCTTTTCCTGTCGTATCGTATTCACGACCTAATAGAGGGTCACGGACAAGTGACTAGTGGCTGCTACAATTCAAAACAATGTATACAATATATAATGTTATTTAAAAAGAAACGTTTTAAACAGAAAACCTTTTTTGGGAGTTATTTTTCTTCTACATCCTTGAAATTTTGGATGTTTGGTGTTCATGTTGTTTTATTTATTTGTTCGCAAATCTGAAGTAGAGTGCTTAATGCAGATGGAGCATGAATTAGATGCAGGAGATACACAGTAGTGCACATAACGTTTTAAATATACAGTTATTTATGTAATGCAACCTTCATCATAGATTAACAACCAAACACATGTTTACTGACATAAACCGTTGGGAAAAAAAAGGTGTAAAAAACATAAATGAGAACAGAGGAAAAGAAGTGAAAAAAAGATACATCAAGGATCAAGAGAAGAGACGTTATGAAATAAAGAGAGGAACCGGAGAGTGGACTGGAGAGGAAAGAAGTGCAGACAATCTCTGGACTACCAAGCACTTCTCCAGGCGAGAGAGAAAGATAGAGATCATCTGTAGAATCCCCAAAAGAGAATAATAATTGGTGGTGGTAGGGGGGGGGGGTGCATTTTAAGTCTCTGCATGTGATTAAATAAAGCTAGTAGTATCTTGTTCTGCCTGAAAATTAAAAATACTTATACTTATACTTAATACTAAATGTAATGTTTTTCTAGCAATCATTTAGTTAAAGAAATTTCTGTTTGAGGAACATCAAAATAGGTAAGTGAAGGAGAAGCTGTGCAAGGCTTGTGAATGAGGAGATGAAGAGAAGGTAACACAATACATAAAAAGAGCGATGATGGAAAGAGGAAAAATAAAAAAGCCATATAAATGACTTTAAGAATCACACTCGCTTGGCTGAACTCCTACCTTTTCCCAGGATGCATTCTGTTTGAGATGCCTAAAAATAGAACCCATTTTTATACTCACACGGACCCATAGCCCTCCCTGGGGTGGACTTACTGTCATGCACAGTGAGACGTATACACTACGGACACGTACAAACAGACTCAAGACATCTGGATGTATCACGTTAACTACCTGCCACAAGTTGTTAATGTTTTTATGGAGAGAAAGGAAGGTGCCGCTAACGGACAGAGAGATACGACAGATAAAGAAATGGGACAGACACAAGACGTATTGACACACATTAGTTCGTGAAGTTGTTGCAAAATACGGGCAACACCGCACCCACAAACACACATATTTCACGTGCACGCCACGTGACACAGTTAAAGTAATTGTGGGACTGGTGTCTGACGACGGATGAAAAGTACTTGGCATATTGAAACAGTTTGATTGATTCTTGTAACCTGAGTTCTGGGCTTTTACTCTCAAATTAGTGGAGTGATTACATTCTCAAACTGTAATTGAGGGAAGACAGATTGTCAGGCCCGAGCTGAGGCGTCTATAACCCACTTCAAGCCTTCAGCTTTTTAACCAATTGCACTGTCATCATGTTTAAAACCGGGATGTTCTTTTTAACAGCAACTTGTTCCCACAATTTCAAATTCATGGTCTTGCCAAATCCTTATTTTTATGGTGTATGCACGGCATATTAAATGGTGATCGTGCTGTGCTGCTCAGGTCTAAGTCACCTGCTCGGCTTATTGCAGAAACGGCATTGAAATATTCACCATCATTACATAGCTTTAGAACAACCACAATAATGTATTAAATAATCTGTTCTTTTTTTCTATTGCCCCCCCCTCCCAACAATATCATCCACTTTGTTATTTCAGGTTAGTTGACCTGTACTGATTTAGCTGCCAGGCAACTGTGCCCTTTGAGCTCCCGCTGTGTGCGACAAACACAAAGAACTAAATTGTTTTATGCCCAAGAGGCATCCAGCGGGACATTTTTTAACTCAAAATAACAAATTGTTCACATGTTCTACTGTGCTTGTATGTGCAGTTTATGCGGTCACTTAGATAGTTCCTTCTGTGGGAGGATGTGACGTCCTTTACACCGCTGCTGTTGTTTTCTTTCTTTGTTTCTTTCCGAGTACCTGCCTCACGATGACTTGTTCTTTGCTGGTGGGATGCGAGCGGCTGACTACATCTTAAACATTTGATTGTAGGGCAGCTTGACAGACCAAACACCTTTGCATTAACGGGATGGAAAGTAAAGTGCTTTTGGTCGCTATGTCGCTCAGGATTGTAAATAATAAAGATATGTGACACACACAAATATTGTATTAGGTTTTCACAAAAAGCGTTTCCGTCAAATACATGTATTCAAAAGTGAGGCTCTGGGTCTGGGGCCCGATGTTATCCAAGTGTCAGCGGCCCTGCAAATGATTGCACATGGGAGGTAATGAGAATGTGAAAAGCGACATAAAGCGCAGACATCCACTTCTGCCTGCCTGCAGCTTTATTTGCTCACACTCTATCTACCTTTTTATCTTTCTGAAGAGCCCTGGCATACCCCTGTGGCTCTGTCTCTGTCTTTCTCTGTCCCACTGGCTCTTTGGTCTCCATCTTTCCTTTCCTTTCATAGGGAGGGTGGGAGGGGGGGGGGGGGACAACTGGTCTGCTTCATCGTCTGCCCATTTTTCATGCTGTCAGTTCATGGGCTGTTTGATGTCACGAATCGTGACGGCAAACTGCTCATGAACACACTGCAAAAGTGAGAAGAATGTTGGTCAACAGGTTGGTAAAGAGTGAGAGCAGATGTGACCCTCTACTGAGAAACGACGGCTTGGGTTTGATTTTGTTTTAATTATCCCGATACAAAGCATTTTATTTATTAACAGCAGTAGCACTTTTCTAATGCAGGTGTCTTGGTCTATAATTGTGTTTAAGATATGAAATGGAGTCCGGTTAAAAGGAAAACCAAAAAAGAGCTGAACTATTTACACATGCATCATCAATACGGAACAAAGCCCGCAAGGTTTAACACTACACTCTAGCTACAATCCTTTCTTAATACTTTGATCTGTTACACACACTTACGGCAGTGTCTCCTCTCCCAAAATTCCCATTCAAGACTCCTTTGTAAGATCAACACGCTCGCAATGGCAACGCTGACATGGTTGTGCAGACATTAGCAAAACAATCTTACAAGTGTTTACATATTAAATGTAAAAGGTGTCCTATGAAGGCTACACTGATGCAGATCGATTGATTGTGCATCCCTCAGGCTGTTGCAGGAAGATGCATGTTCTACCAGAGGAATGGATGTCGCTTCTCTTAGAATAACTGCCTGTTTCTCCTGTGGAGGTAACATAAAAAAGTTTGAATACTGAAACCTCTGAGAATGAAGCAAGAAGTGCATCTCTCTCTATCTGCCGGGTTGAGCAGTGACCATGTGACATACCTGCTGGTCTCTGGGCAACCTGTCGGGTCACGCCGCCTGTGTTTTGGTCCGCATCCTTCTCCATCGCCCATCTCTGACACAGTGCGGACATTTAGTCTATTTTTATTCTCTGTCTCTCTCTGAATCTCTTGTCTGCATTCTCAGTAGCAAAACAATCAGAAGTTATTATTTCATGTAGTTCAGCACTTTTTTCTACCCATTTAACATCTTAAATTATTTTTTATTATTGTTAAAAGGAATTACTTGTTAACACAATTCCCAGATGCGCAGGCATACTGATGATAATATACACTGGCAGAGAGTAGCCCTTATGGGATGTTATTGCTCAGCACAAAACAGTTTTTTCGAGTTCGGATGAGGGTGTCGGCCTTAGAGAGACAAAATACTTAATATTCAAATTTAGTCAAAACTAAAAAATATTTGTTTTGCTTTGCTGAGAAGTTGCGCTAGAAGAGTTCTAATGTAGAAGATAGCTGACAAAGATGACTGAAGCTCTGTTAAATCGATTTAGCTATTTAAGATTTAAGATTAACATTCAAAAGTGCACCTGATATTGAGGGCTGATGGTGTTTGAGAGGTTGCCTTAACCTTGGCACTGCGATGTAAAAACCTGGCATTCCTGTTATGGAACGTTATGACAACCTGATGCATTGTGACGGACGTTGACGTTATTCCTGACAGTGGCTCTGATTGTCTCATTTTAACGAATTGTCCCTTTCTTTTACAGAGGTATCATGTCCTCCACAGGAAAGTGTGCTAATGGGTTCCATTAATTTAAGTGAAACACACATATGGAGGTATATTTTTTTTAATTCTTTGAGCATTATCAAAAACAGAACAATGTGTTGTCATCCTAAATTACTAAATTAAAAAAATCATATTCACATAAGCTTCTTTGTTAGATTCAAACCCTGGTTTAAAAGCATTAACACAGATTATAGAAAGGCTTCTCTTTTAAGGGAAACATAAAAGAGCCAAACAATGCTTCTCCAGACATGATCCCCTTGTTACATTTGAACAATCCCCCCGCAGCAGCTTGGGACCCTCAGCCAGGAGTCACATCCAGCTGTCAATGTGTCCTGTCATTTACCAATCAGAGCTGCAGGAGCTACAACACAGATGGATTTAGGAAACGCAGCCAGCTCAAAGAGTCGGTTGACATTGAGTATTGTCTAAATGTTTGGCTCAGCAGCCACTGTATTTTAGTAGTATTATTCTTTGCCAAATCTATGTGCATGTAGTTATTAAACAAATGGCCTCCTCATCTTTAACCTTTTATAACTTCTTCAAAACCTGTTTTTCATTCCCCTTTTCTTTTAATAGCTCAAACAAGGAAGATAAAACATCCGTTTCTAGAGTTCCTATTAATATATTGCAATATATTCTGAACGGTGCAATATCCCCACATAACTTCCCTCTACCTTTCAAAATGTGCAATATTACTACATAACCCTCCCCTTTCGCCTTCTTTCACTATCCAGGGACAGCACACATGACTAGCCTATTTATTAACATTTGCCCTCTGAGAAACGGAGCGTTCCGATGTGTGCGGACTGTTGGTCTATGCACAAATGGCAAATAAAAAACCTTGAATGTTGAACCGTTTGGCAACAAAGCAAAAATATTTGTTCCTCAAAATGTCGGGTTGTTTCTTTAAAATATTTCATCATGTTTTGCATTTTTGTCCTTTTTAAGCCCGCACTTCAGAATCACAACTAGTTCGAACGGCCATGTGTGCGAACGCATACGTAGAATTTGACTTCAGCTTCACTTTGGTCACAATGAACTTACTACATATTTTTACAAATAAAGAAGGAATAACAGGAGGAGAATACTAAATAAGATTCAAAGTGTTCATAACTTACTGTCAGCCCCATGCTGGAAGTTGACGTTCCCTCCCGCTGCTGTGTGCGCTACTAAAAGGCGTAGTATTTTAAGTGCTGCAGAGTGGCAGCTCTCCTGCCGGCAAGTTTATCTGATTACCTTAATAGAATTCATCCACGGTGAAATTTGAACTCTTTGCTGCATCTTCTCCTCGGCCAGCATGCACTCAGGAGGCCTTTGGGTGTGACACATTGAATAGATGAACGGGATCACGGATAGCACTCTGTCAGAGTGTACTCAGTCTTTGAAAATGCTGTTTAAAAAGCTGGAAACTGTAATGTTGCGTGCTGAAAATAGATGGGTGTTTGATCAACAGTTATGGGATTAGACATTAACATGTAAACATGAAAATGTCTCATGTCAGGTAGATGCCAGTTGGGACCCAGATTCTGGTTTGATGTCTGAAAAATCCCGTTCTAAAAGGACGAAGCCGCCATGTCCGTGTATGTCTCCCTAATGCGTATGTCCTTCCCGACGTCCTCAGGGTCATTCCCAGTCAGACACATTAACAGGGCTGACGGCATGGACGTCTTGCTCATTGATCAAAACACACACACACACACACACACAAGGTAGCATTAGGTAAAGGCACGCAGTGTTTCTCCTTCAAACACTGCGTGCCTTCAGAGTCACTCCTTCGCAGTCAAGATCCTGTTCCTGCTTTGGAAAACCTCTGCAGTCTTACATGCAGGCCCCTGTTGATGATTTTCCTATATTCATACGAATATTCTGTGTGCGACCACCAGCTGATTCAAATCCTTTTGTCACTTAAAACACAGAATGTTACTTTGTTCAAGGAGCTTTTTTGGTTCTCGGGTCTCAGAAAGTCCTTGAATGAAAGAGGCTAAGCTGAAAAATGTGATCTATTGAACGATTGCAGCTGAGGTCCAAAGGCCTGCTAACTCCTGGTGGGACAAGAGAACAGAACAGTGTGTGTGACAACAGTGCAGCGCCTGCTGAACCCAAAGTCCTTAATCTTCTATAGCAAAATGTACTGTAGTTTACTGTACTTAGTAATGAACTGTTTTGTTTAATGCTTGCTAGTTTCTTTTTGGTTTTCTTCTTACAGATTTTGTGTCTATATCTGTAGATTTGTTTTGTTCAGTTCCCAGTTGACCTTTTTCCTTGATGTGTGTGCCTGTGGACAACAAGAGGCCTCTCTGTCTTTCCTTTTGCTGCTTTTTCTCCTCATTCTACTGCGGTTCATCCAACCATAGAGTCACTAAGAAACAAGTAGTTGGACGAGAGCACATCATAAAGTGTGTGTGTGTGTGTGTGTGTGTGTGTGTTTTTGTGGCCACCAGTTGTGTTGCTTCATGTCTGAGATACAGGTCACTTCCTGCTTACCCAAATGTCGCTTTCTCTCAGCACAAATTACTCACACACACAGTCAGACACACATACTCACTTGTCTTGCCCTGGGCTGCAATGAGCATATCAGCTGTAACGTTCCCTCCACAACTGGAGTGCAACAAAATCAGTGACCACAACACACTCGCAAATAAAGCCGGCCACACACACACGCAAGCATACAAATTGCACCCACTTGCTGGTTAGGTTGTCGAGTTGTGGCCTGTCTTGACAGCTTTCACTGTGAGAACTGAAAATAGTCAAGGATTATTCTGCTTTGTGTGCAAGTGTGTGTCTAGCTGTGCATGTGGCAACCAATCCCGCAGATTGCCAGCAGTTGCTTGGTTGTTTTCTGCCTGTTCATGCAACAAATCCAATTCCAGGCAGTCGGCAAACCATAGATGTCTATCTAAAAGTATTCTGCCAGCAGAGCCACTGAGGCCAAGTTTCAATTCGTAGCTTGTGAGAAGAGCTTTAGCTCTTATTGCTTTGCAAAATGAGTTAAAAATAGGAAGTAAAAGAAAATCGCACAAAACTGCCTTTACATTCGGTGAACTTCCCCTTCAAGACGAAAATCAAGGCCGGTGAGAAGCGTTTTGTTTGTATTTTGGGGCCTTAGCCTAAAGCCTTCACTTCAAGAATGGAGCCTTGCCATGGATATCATGTGAAACTAATCTAGCTTGAGGATATCCCAACTCCATAGATTGACCGCTGGTCTGTTTAGTAAAGTTGTTGTTGGACTATATCTGTATCACAGTTTCCGTCAAACCCACTGACAACGCTACACACATTCACCAAAGTTGGAAAATACCCTACAAAAACTATTGAAACTTTATCTTCAGTAGGTCCTGTGCTTAGTAAGAGCTTACAGATTTAACACTCAGTCATTGTCCCCTACTCACATGCAACGACATGAATCGCTGGTGGCAATATTGATGATTCGGAGGGAGCCTCAGCGTGTCAGAGCAGTGCCAAAGATTTATCTACTCCTGAATCTGGAAGGTTGAAGAGGTCAGCCATCAAGTGCCTCACTGCAAACGTCGGCTCTATTTTCACTGAGACTCGATGCACCCGCCACTTCAATTATTTAACTACATGACTCTCTCTGAAAAGCAGGGCGGAGGGCGGGTGAGACTTTAGGATGGAGATGCAGACGGGGACAGAAGTAATGATGTTGGGTTCCACCTAATAATTACCACCATTTCACTGATGATGCTAAAGAAACCATCAGTGTTGAAACCTTTTGCTTCCCTTGATGAGCTGTAAATGGTTCATCAAGTCAGTCTCCTTCCATAGGTAGTCCTGAAACAATGATGTCTAAACGCTATTATATATGCATGGAGAGTGTTAATATTAATGGCCACATTGCTGTCAGCTTTTTAATATTCAGAGCCAGAAAGGCAGAGCAGAGGGCGAGAGAGGTTAAGCACTGTGTATAACAAAAATCAGTGCAAAGGGAAGCTTTACTCTTCACACTTCATGCTAAGTATGTCATATTTTTCCTCTATGAATAATTACATCACTAATTAAAGAATATTTATACACAGTTTTCTCTTAATAAACACAACCGTCTGCATGACGGCACAAACTATTTTATGTTTAATACTTAACTGTGCCAGTTACACAGCTGTTGTGTTGCTCGATGGCCCAGACCAGAGATTAGGCAAGGTATCCGGGCAACTGCTAGAGCATTTTTTGTCCCCTAAGCATTATCGCTGGAAGATGTAGAGGAGTGGTTCAGCGGGACGCTCGTCGGATTGATGTGCCTCCAATAGTGGTTAGCTGACTATTGAGACGTTACCAGTGCAGTACAGCAGGAGACAAAGACTGTTATCTCGTTACATGGGAGGTGTCACCCCTTGGAAATTGACTTCTAACTTGCAACCAGAGTTCACTTGTCTTGGTAGGAATTGCCTGGTGGTATGACACCCTCACATCTGGTCACGGGGCCCTTTCTCAATACAGAACACTGTGCCAGATGATTGAATTTGCATGCACCGAAACGCAGCTTGTACTCTTTGTACTTATTACAGCAAAAAAAGTTTGCTGTTAAATTTGATCAAGGTTTTGTGTCTAGTTGAAAGTACCGTCATTGCATTGAATTGTAACTATGCACTGCATTCAGCGACACACTCTTCCATCATAATAATAGATAATTCAGCCAGCTTCCCCATAAACCCATTCAAATACAACCCTCTGCTTGCACAGTGCATGCTCCCATCTCCTGTGCAGCCCACACAACTCCCAGCACTTCTGTACTGTCTGAAATCTCTGGTTATATAAAACCTAACGTCCTTTGACGATGATAGTTTATTTAGTTTCAAATTTTTCTTTTTATTTGAACCTTGATATATTTGCCTTCTCTGAGATATTATTATATTACACAGCAGTTGTTTTTTTTTTTGTCCTCAAAGCTTGTTGTGAGAAGTTTTATGTTTGAACTACTTTCTTCGTACTGAATTACCAGCCGCCCCCCCCAACCTGCATCCTTTCTCTCTGCCATCCACTCATTTGTGATGTGTCAGTCAGTCAGGGTCTTAGCAAACCAAAGTGTGTGTGAATGTGCGTGAATGCGTGTGCTGTATCTAGCGGAGCCAGCCTCGTGTTAATCTGACGCGCTTGGTTGACGCTCTTCAGTTGAAATTCTGCATGACTCCATGACAATCTCTGCTTAAGCTGAAAGAGAGGACAAAAACCCTTGTGTGTGAGTGTGTGTGTGAGATAGTATGTGTGTGAGTGTGTGTAATTCATTGTAAAAGAGACATAGCGGCAGCCTGAAGTAAAGAGTGAAAGGCAGAATGCTGAAAAGGGGAATGAGATGGCAACAATCATTTTAACTATCTGTTCAAAAAGAGAAAGAAACATTGAGCCTTCCACTTTGTCTTGCGGTTTGTGTTCGGGGGTTTAAACTGAGACACTATTGGATCAAATCTCTTCGAAATCGTGATTGTCACAGTTTTTCTATATATTGCCATTTTCTTTTAGAAGTTCTGCGGTCTGCTTAATGCCATTTCTAACATGCATCTTTTCTGTGTTTTGTGAGTACAATGTTACAGGAATACAATAATACTTTGACACATTTGATTTGCTAACTAAACGCCTGAGTACACAGCACAATAGTCCACCGGAGGCCTTATTTTTCAAATTTACCTTACGCCATACAATTTTTTTTATACAAAGGTTTAAGTTCTGTTGTGTGCACCAGAGCAATTTTCCGCTGGTGACAGAGGGACAGAATTTTACCTAAAGTATAATGTTTTTAAACCTGATCAGAGAAAAGTGCACAATGTGCAGCACAGAATGGACCCTGAGCATCTCGTCAGTCTGCTGTGATTTATAGCATCGCATTTACTATGCGCTCCTATTGCAAAGAATCACTTTTGTGGGCCGAAGCCGTAAAGCACAAAAATGTCACAGGGGTGTGATGTTGGACTCAGATGCAGAAATAGACCATGAGAGAGAACAAGCGTTTATTTCCAGTAAACCAAAGGGGGTCCATTTCAGTAGCAGCTGGGCAGGGAAGGGTGTGGGAAGTGTGTAACGGATGTAAACTGTAGTTTAGTTATTGTCTGGAATGTAAAATTGTATTGGAATTATAACTATTATTCCCGCTGCCACATTTCCAATTAAGTTTGCGAAAAATATGTCAGACCACGACTGACTCTCCTTAATCAATTTGCGAGACCTCTGAGATGTTTCAGCCAATTTGAAAGAAAAAACTATTTCAAAACATGCGATTTAGAATAAAATCCTGTTGGATGAAACAAATGTAACACTCGCCCTGCTTTGAACCTTTCCCTGAAACACTTTTTGTAAGGTTGAACCGTCTTTACCAACAATCTAAACTGATGCGTACCACAAACCTACCTTCAGGACACTGGAATAGGCCGGGTAATTATGGAGCCTCATTGCCCTCCTGCTGTCAGCACGCCTCCATTTAATTGCCCTCCAAAACCACTGACCTTAAGCAATGACATCCTAATTCTTCTCAAAAATGCCTGACAATTATCTTTGGTGGGTTTTTTTTTTTTTTAAAAACGAGCGATCAAATGAGCAAAACCTGTTGGGGACCAGGTCAGTAATTACACTGAGTAAGGCGAGCAGAACTCAAACTCCTTCTGCACAGCAAAATATGTCACGCTGCCACCAATTTCCCTCCATTATACCGGGTTTGTTTTTATTTTTTGGTCTTTGGTCTGCTTAGACCTTGAAAACCGAATGTGGAAGAATCCGTATCTATTAGTTTTTGGTTCTGGAGGCAACTTTTGTCAGACAGAAAGCTGCTGTTCCTCTTATTAAGAATCGAGCAGAGGGATTTCTCCAAATCCTCCATCACACATAAATCCACACAAACACTGTCATGCTTCACTGCTTCCCTCTGTTTCAACTTAGCTTGATCTAATCGAGCCCAGTGCATGCCACACATGTACACACGCGCGCGCGTAAACACGCAGACGTGTGGCGCTGGAACGGTTAGCGGCTTTATTCATATTTCATGAATGCAGAAGGTGTTCTCTCTCTCTCTCTCCGTTGTGTCGCGAGAGTGACTGTGCATGTGAGTCTCGCTCTGGGCTTGATCGGAAATGGGAAAAAAACATCTGTGGATGTTTTTTGCTGCTGGCTTTCAGCAGAGAGTGTATGTGTCATACATGGGTCCGCAGGTAACACTATCCGGCGATAATTCAAATTAAACCTTGTGTTGTACTCTTCACGGGAGCAGACTGGACAAAATAAGATGAGATGAAAGTTTAATAAAGTGTTTGGGGAAATTAGGTCATCCCTGCTGCAACAGCACAGTGATAGAGGACATGCGAGTCCACCCACACATGCAATAAAACTGTTTAAATTAAACCTTAATAATAAGAAATAGAAAATAAGTTATTGTCAATTCTGAATTTCAAGTAGGCCGTGGCGATTGGAAATGTTTTGGACAATGTGGATTACCGAGGTGTGGAATAAATGTTCATAAATTTCATTTCTAAACGGCAACAGCACCTAGAAAAAGAATCCATCATGTGCTGCAGCTAACTAGTGAATGTTCTTTTCTGACACTGAGCAGCTGTGATATAGTTTTGTTCTTCAGCAGACCACAGATGTAGATGAAATAAACAGCTCGTAGACCACAAAGCCTTTTACTTCGGTTTCTGATATCAAGATCAATTGTCCATCAAGAATTGGGTTCATAGTAGTATTATTAGAAAGTGAAATAGGTTTTAGTAACACCCTGTTGGTTTCACATTGACAGGAAAGCCCTGTGGAAGTCCTGTGTTTGATGGACTTACCATCATGCGTGGGTGATTTGGGGAGTTTACACTGAACGAAATCCCATCAACAAAATGTTAGCTCTCCTCGCTCCTAAATGGTGGGATGAGCTCACCTAATCTAATCAGGACAGTAGAAAGTTTTACCTCTTCCCAAGCAAACTAAAAACACACCTCTACCGGCGGTACCTTGATTAGGTAGCACTTTAGCAGCACTTAAGATGGCATTTATTTATGGCACTTAGGAGTTTGGCTGTCTTGAGGAAATTGTACTTTCTTTATTCTTGTTGTTGTGGGTCTGTACCCTCTCGGTTGAATGCACTTATTGCACTTATTATAAGTGTCTTTGGATAAAAGTGTCCGCTACATGAAATGTAATGCAATAGGAGGCCTATGTCATCACTCTCCTAGATTATTTTATTTGGGCGTCTAGTAAGTTTGCGGATGGGTTTAAATTGTAGTGACGTTAAAGTAAAAGTAAACTGTGCTTCCTTCGCAACCATTCCCATGTTTTGCATTGACTTTGCATGGAATCTACTTGCAGGGAATAATTTGCTTTGCTTTCGGTGTGAACGCACCACTAAGTGTTTCATATGGACTCTAAAGGGGGCCTTGTTTCTTGGTATCAGATGATAAGAGGCGCGACGGGGGAATTAACGCCCCGATGATGAGAACCGGCTGACCAATCAGATTCTCTATTCACATTTATCTCCCGATCCTGTTTTTTTCCTCTTGCTCGGTCTCTTGCTTTAGGCTTTAGGCAACATATAACATTTACTGACAAACATGAAACTTTGCTGCATGAAATTCGATTGTATCGTTTTAACCATTAAAAAGAAACTGCAACAGATTTTTCTTTTAAAGGAGAACATGACTTGTGTTTCAGAAAGATTTGGTTTAATGAGGAATTGGATCCGTTTTACTGTTCACGTCAAAAGAGGCTTGTGCTACATGTGACTATGGCGTGTGTCTGTTTATTTGAATGTGTTGCATTGTGTGCAAGCATCATCTAGTGTGAGAGTAGAGGTTCAAGCTAGTTCGTGAGGGTCAAATAGACTTGCTCAGGCCCGAGGCTCAGCTCATTGGGAATTGAACTGGCAACCTTCAGGGTCACACAGACTGAATCTTTTCCTGGCCGTTCTAAACGATCTAGATAACGAGCCCGTTGGGACTTGATGAGTGTGTAGATTAGCATAAATTAACATAAATTAGAAAGGGAATTAATATTCTGTTCAGAAGTCATCAGACTATCTAGAGGGAAAGATGGAGAGAAAGAAAAAAAAGTCGGATACAGGTAAGAGAGACAAGACAGAAATGAGGCCATTCTGATGTCAAAGACAAATTAATGAATACTTTTTTCAACAGATTTTATCAATTGAGTATTGATCTGAATAATGTTTTGATCTGTTAATGAGCAGATCTGGTGATGGTAGAGACATTCTCTTTCTCTTACGTCAAACCCCTATAGTGAATGCGTCATGCTTCATATTCTTGATAATACAAAAGGTTTGACATTAAAGGAATTGGTGGTAACGGTACTTAATTATTAATCAATACAACAGACTCTCTCGCTCTCACACACACGCACATGTCACACACTGCATCATACAGTAAAAAGACAAGCAACAGTACATAATTTAGAGGACAAACATTCATCATTGCTAAAGTCTCAGTTCAGACTGTGCAATTAAGGGGGCATTTTTTTGCTACATTACACAAAACCCATTTAAGAGAGAATAGGAATGTTGACCAGCAATTCTGAAGTATTGTGGCTACTTACCCTAGAACTCATTACTTAATATTCAACTATAACATATTATTCGCAGCATCACGAGTGGTCAGAATTTTGATTTTACAATTCTACAAGCAGATCATATAGACTGGCCCAGCAAAGGGACTCACTTTGATTTCCACTGTTGCCGTGTTTACTGCACGTCTCTTACGCCAGACTGAAGGCCTGTATTGATAAGAGAAAAAGGCAAGGAGAGAAAGGGAATGATATGCAAAGCTCAGGAAAACTGACTCTCCGCTCTCGTAGATCTCTAAGATTCTACTGTGGGCCAAAAAGGAAACACGGGAAGCCCACCTATTAATGCCTCAGCTTCGCCTCGCTCCTTAGCTCCTCCCACTAGGAACCCAAGGGAGAGATGCCAGGGAAGTGATTCATGGACATACGGACGAACACTTCACCCGTATCCCTACTGGGACATTCTTGTCCAGTCAGGCATAGGTTGGAAACACATTAATTGACCCGTGTTCTAGATTTTTCTTATCGGGTTGCACTGTTTCATTGTAACGTAGATAATTAAAAGTTTTTCCGCTCTGATTACTGTTTTTCTCCTTGAGTCAATGCAACACATCTTTCTTGTCCCTCTTGCAAAGGCTTACAAATTGCTTCACACTTAAACAACACATACTTTCGTCTTGTATTCGCTGAACGAAATCCACTTTTAATATTGCTATTTTTTTTTTGCTGAAATGACACATGCTATCACTCATAATACAAAGAGCATATCTATGGTATAAATGTGAACACTTATCCAGAGTTGTTGATTTACTGCAACCGTAACATTAAAAACTGTAAGTAAAAAATGACAGATATAGTTGAGGCCAGTGCTTAAATCTTACTGTGGAATGCACATTGAGATCGTGATTAGGGTAATAGGTGCGTTTCATACCTTTCAGGTATCAAATGTTTTGTTTGATTCACGCTATGTCTACCCTGTAAAACAAACTCCAATAATATCAGTGCTGTGTAGTGAATTATACAAATGTATTCAAATACTTAACTGTCCAGCTATTAAGAAAGCTATTATGTACAGTCACAGACCATACTTGTGATTATACTAGAGCTTTTCTCTAATGAAGTTAAAATGAAATTACTAACCAGTATTTAACATTGTTGTTTAGGTCCTTGTCAGGAAACTTGTAAAGTACCTGAAACCGTTTGTTTCCTTTGTTAGATACCCTGTGATTCATTGAATTTAATTCACTATACAAGTGAAACAGTTTTGAACTTCCTCTGGAAAGCTTCTGAACCTCCAGCTTTCAGACTGATGGATACATAGCGTGCAGCGCCATTGCACCACCTCAGGGGAACTATTGCTTTAAAGAAACCCACTGTTCTCCCACACTACATTTTTAAATTAGCTCAACCACACTATTGCATTTCCAAAGTGGTTTATTTAATCGATTTAATTTCCTTTTGCATTCAAAATAATTGAATGCAAAATTCATTATACTGTAAAATGTGTGCACCCTCAACTATTTTTTAAAAGGTCCATTGCACAATTTGCACTTGACTGCCCCCTGTCCCTTGAGTCCCACAAAAGCCCTTATAATAAAGCAGATGTACATTATACGCACATTCAAGCTTTTTAATGCTGGCAAAAGTGATCATGATTCTCATAATTCAGGCGTGAAGCATATTTCAATCTAGCAAAGCAGACAAACGGCAAGCATATTTAATTTAACACAAAGAAATAAAGAGAATGTTCTGGTATTTACGTATAAAGAAGAGATCCGATGTGTGGGGTCCATGGAGAAACTACCTCCGTACTAAATAAGAGACCATTTAATAGACAGGCTTTTGAAAAAGGGCTTGAAAGCAAAAAATATCCACTGGTCTTCTTGAAAGGTGAGCAGCAGAGGAAACAAAACACAAAGCATGGTGAGAGTACAAAAAGTGATGCGTCAGGGCAATGGATGTATTATGGAAATTTTACTGGGATGTGATTCCAAATGATCTATGTGGATAGACTTAACGATCAAGATATAAAAGGGAAGATAGCGTAGGAGATGGGTGAATGAAGGCTGATCTATGGAGTCCATGGAGACAACACTCAAAGTCTTGTTATTTAGAACAGGCTTTAAAGGTAAGAAACTAAACTAAACCAAGAATGGGAAGATTGAATACATCTTTGAAAGGTTAATGTATATTCAAATCATGAATGGGAATCTGAATCATGAGGATTGGGTATTGTGAGGTGGAGAGCGACAGGAATGTAGGTGAGATTGCTGTTTCCCATCACCTCTGACTTTCTATTCACTTTTCCGGCAGTGAATGAATGATGTGCGTTTGACTTTGCGTAAGTCTGGCCCAATGTTTATGTATGCTGGCTCTTGCTTATGTGTGTGTGTGTTTGCGTGTCTTTGCTGTATGGTGTAGGTGTGCGGCTATCTAGGTGCATGTTAGATGCAAGTGTTGTTTACGATAGCTGGAGTCACACTGTGAACAATGAGAATCGTTGATCATACATCAAAGACTTCACATCGGCACACACACTACACTTCCCTACACTCAAACGCATACACACGCCAGTGCTGCCTCGGAAGATGAGGAGATAACGTTTTAAACATCACTTCACAGTGGGCTTCTTTGAAAACAACGTATGCCCTAAAGTCTCCCATTAGGACGCAAAAGGGACAAAAAACGGGACAGAACCAACGTTTTGGGTCCTAAAAATATATGAATGCTTCACATGGTACGAAGCATTACAGTGGCTACAACGTGCAATGACCCATTTCAAAGTAGTCCGTAAATTCCTTGATTATGGCAAAGACCGGAAATTACCTATTAAAAAGCACAAGGAGATTAATATGGGGATATCCTAACTTTTTAACTTTTCTCTCAGACAAACCATGCCAAACTTACAATACAAGACCCAATAAGTCATCGGAGGCTATCATGTAGCTGTGGGTTTAGCCTTGCATCTCAATGTTTTATAGGATTTATAGGGCAGTTTGTGACATTTATTTAGGGGAATCTCAAAATGTGATGTGTAATATTGATGTATTTCTTCACCAATATCATATAAATTGATTTTTACAAATTATAGTACTCACAGGGCTTCCCATTTATCACCACAAAAAATATCTAAATAGACAAAGTAGTTTCACAACTATTTCATTTATCATGGGTTTGCCATTTTAGGGGCAGAGCCCAAAAAACAAGTGGATTTAAGTATAGCAAAGGTGGCACATGAAAAAAACAGACAAGCAAGACAAAAAAATGAATCAGGAAATTAAAGGTTACATACCTGTAATCTGTAAACACATGCACTTAAAGCACAGTAGCATTTTCCTCGTCCTGGGTGGTAGTTTCAAGCTACCATTTTTACAAACGGAAATCAACCCACTGAAATATTTTCTGATTAAGGGGGCCTGCCAATATTGCCAAAAAAATATTCTCTTAAGCAGGGCATAAAGTATCCTAGACCGTCAGTCAATTTGAGGAGCCTTACTTTTGTGACTGCCTACATTTGAAACAAAGGTTAGATTCGCACAACTTCTGCCACATAATCTGAGTGTTGCATTCAAAGGCACCTAGGGAGAATGTAAGAGGGGTTGGACGTGTTTTGTTCTTAAGTCTTAACCACTCTTGTGATCAGTAGCACTGCTTCAGTCTTTTTTCTTTACTGTGACAAATTGCCTGCTATGAACCACAGTGCGTGTTGAAATATTCTGGCTGCCGTGACCTGGTGACAAATGAATTAGTTACAATCCTTTGACAGAAAAGAGACACATTTCAGTCACTCCAATGAGGTCCAGTCACTTTTGACATTGCCCACTGAGCTGCTGACCCTTAGCTATGAAATTTAATTAACGGAAGATTGTGATGAGGATTTTTCGACCCGTCTACTGTGTTTTGGTGTCACAGCGATGCAGCGCTGGCAGGACTGTAGTGCTTCTGTGCACTTCAGTCCTGCCAGTGATTAACAACAGCGCTGTCAGTGCCACGATGCTTTGGATTCACCTAAGCTATTTACCTTTGGTACACAATGAATTGCATGTGATTTACTATCCAATAAGCCATTGTGCTGCCCGGGCGGCTGGTCAGCTAAAAGACATATTTCCTGCGTCACAATACATTTCATTGGAATAACCTTCAAAAAGGCACAAAAACACCTGTGGATCAGAAGAATTGTGAAAACTAAGCTCTTAATGAGAAACAGAAACAGATTAGTGTGAAACACGTAGCCTTAACGAAATGGTTAAGGAATTTTTCATTTTGTACACGACAGAAGACTGTAGATTTGTCAGCATTTAAAGTCCGCACATTTAATGATTTTGATGCAAAATTTTGTTTTTTAATTCATATTTTTTATAATATTATCTGTCTAATGAAAAAAAATATTATATATATATATATTGAATAAATACTTTTTTTGCACATGCATATTGATTTCAATAAAATCCTACTAAGAGGACGTTGGCACACTACTGTTCCCAGGAGTAGCTACTTGTGGATGTCTGTTTTTGTCCACTCTCTATTATTGGATGTGTATGGATTGTACTGTTCTCATCTGTCTGATTTATTCAGAAATGTAATCTGCAGAGAAAGAATGTGTGGATTACAGTTTGCATTTACTCCGTTTGGTTGTATTTTTAGTCATGTGTCGGTGCATGTGTATTATTTGGATGTGTAAGCTGGTGGTTTGCTGAGACAACTGTAATTATTCCCCTCGCTGTACTTTTACGTGACATGTTTCACACAAAAACATCAAAAGTTTCTCTTCGCTTTGGCCTCAAACATTCCTTCAGCGCACCATCTCCCTGCGCTCCGTCTCTTCATTTCTTAAAGGTTTTAACTGCTCTTTCATTTTCTATATAACATTGTCTACTGTCATTCTCACTCAGCCTCTTACTTTAAATATTGTGCGCAGTGTTTTCTTGGTGTGTATTATAATAACATCCCTTTGCGGCAGATGTTTTGGGCTCTATGTTCCTGCTGTGTCCGTCCTTTCTTCCCTCCTCCAGACGTCCTTCACCCTCTGGTTAAAGATGGATGGATTGAACAAAGTGGTTAATGAATCAATGAATAATTTCGTACGTGCATGTGTGACAGAGAGAAAGCAAGGGAGAGAGGTATAAAAAAAGGGTTTCTGCATGTGAGAATTGATAGAGTAATGGATGACTGTCTGTCCTGGCTAGTCACGCCAGAAAAGTTATTACATTTAACAACAGCTTGTGTGCTAGTCGTCGTGTGTGTGTGTGAGTGTGCAAAATGTGCCCCTCTGAATTAGTGTTTATTCGCACAGGTATGACTGTGCCATACAGAATATGTGTTTATCCAAGTGTAAAAACCATTTTCCCTGGACTGAACACTATTTAAATGGAAATGCTGTAAAATGTTATGAAAAGCTCTCAAATCTTTTAAAACCAAGGTGCGTTCAGCATTGAGTAGCTGCACGTTTCAGCCTCACACTATTGTTATACTAAGATGATCTTGGCTGCTGCAAGATACACACACATATGCTGACAAAAGACGTCCATCAATGTCATCGGAGGAAAACTGTCATGTGCGTATTGTTGGGAATGGGTTCATTTCTGCTGTGGCTTTTATGCATGGGACACGCCAGCTGTGTCCCATGTTGCTGACTAACCCACAAGCAAGTATGCAGTTTTAGATGCATAAAGCACAGCAACAGTAAAATGCACCAAGCATAGTGGATGTCATCTTTTATGGACATATTAATGCACAACTACGTTAATGTTTTTTTTTTTTTGTTTAAAGGTATTAAAACCATGCATACTTATTGACCTTTAATTTCACACACACACTCGCCTCTATAAACTTATACCCGCTGAAGTTTTATGATGGGAAATGTGCACACTGCTTTGTCGACAAACATACAAAATTCGTTGTGGAGGTACAGGTATTGATCTTTTTAGCCAGTGTCTGTAATTTGTATTATCCAATCGAATGTAAATTGTCAGGTGATTGGCTTCTAGGGCACTATAATGCTCAATTAAATGTATGCCCATTTTCCCATTTACACTAAAGGCATTTTAAAGTCTACATTAACCACAATCAAGTCCTCCTTTGATGCAAAAGTGCATTCCTTTGTGTTGGAAAAGCTGCTATGAGGCTTTAGAGTGAGACAAAGCAGCAATCATGAAAATTCCCACAGCAGGAGTTCGGATCTGTAACGGTAGCTTTCTACAAAGGATCACTGGCTGAATTTCTGAAAAACATTACCGTATTGTCTTTTTTCTTGAGCAGGAGTGATTTTATACAGAGAAATGGCATGCAGTTATGTGGCACAGCTGGATTGTTGTCTCGCTGGTCACATGGTCAGTGTGCTCTCCAACAGCCAGCTCTGAATCGGTTTTATTCTTTGCGCATCATTAACGGCACATGGTACATCACACACCTGCTGGTGCCTCGACAGCAATATCGATCTGGTTTGCCTGCAGTTAACAGGGATGACTTCAAAGTTATGATGAGTAAAATTGCTGTAGCATCTAAATCCTTGAGAGACAATGTGGATGAGGTATTTTTTTTTTCTTCATTAAAACAAATGGTTGTTTGTTGCAACAAATGGTTATTTTCAGTGCTTTTTGAAAGAAAAAGCATTCAGTGGGCATAGTTTCACAATGCACTTGTGTCTGGATAGACACTGTCTTTCCTACAGTATCAAGACAGTCAATTGAGTAAAATCATGTATCTTTTCTACACTGAAGACAAGACTACAGGACTTGTTGGTTAGTGTGTTTGCCACTTGTTATATTTTGGTTACAATCAGAAGAACGACAAGTTAATCTGTAAATCTTTATTGGTGCGTGAACTAGGCGCTCCATCCAACAGTCACCCATTTATCTTCTAAATATGACGGCTTAGTTCACATGTGTTTGTTTCTGTTTGGGTTTGTATGTGTACAGAGTATGAGTGTGTTTGTTCAAGTATTACAAGGAAATCCCTAAAGGGGCTGTTTATTTCCCCAAACCCAACATGCCCACAAACTCAAACTGATTAAAAAAATGAAGACACAAGCAGACACACTATTTCACTCACACTTACAGACGCAGAAGCTCACACAGCTACTATTCTAGCACATTTCCATCTCCTACTTTATCTCTCTCCCACACAACAATTGAAATGCTCTAATTGAGGTGATTGCAGTTGTTTCAGTTGATATATGGGAGGGTTTAACAGGGCTTACATTGTTTTTACGGGAAACACCCACATAGGAACCCACGTGCACACGCATACAGGTGGGCAGAAAGAACTGGGAATTTGGGGTTGAGTTATGTGTTCACACACACACACAACACACACACAGCAGCTGGTCTGCCAGCAACATCATAGTAACTTCCCAGCGTTAGTGGAGCAGCATGGAACCGGAGCAGAGTGAAAGATCAAGTTTGGGCTTTGCGTTAGCCACAGCCCAAATATTTGTTTTTATATGTTGTGTCTGAGGCCGTGTTCTGCGTGTAACTGGGAGTGTTGCTTATCATAAAAAACTTGTCTGGCTAGGTCATCTTATTGGCCCACGGTTTGTTAATTAATTCAATTTCAAAATGTTAAGTCATTTAGGTTGAAAGAAAAAAATATCAGCCACTATTTTGCTATGTTTTTTTGTTTTCCCCACTGTATGAGCACAGATTTTGTCCAATGGACGGCGCCACATTTGGTTGCATAATGTGGTGGGACCACTCCTGCTTGGACCAAGAGTTTCTGTTTTCGCTGCCGTTTCATGTTTTGCTTATGAAAAGAAGCTGCAGTGCAAAGGTGTCCCTTAGGTATATTTATTCCTTCTAGTTCCTTCGTTAATGAACCACGTTTAGTCTCAGATACGAAGTGCGGCTCATTAACTTTCAGGGAACAAAAGCCTGCAAGACATCTGCCCTCGACAAAGGGGCCTTGACTCCCCTTAACAGGATTATACGGCTTTACACAAGGATTCATATAATATTTTCTCATCTATGAAGAAATTTCAATCAGAAGCTTCGCCATTGCTCAAGATTATCTGGCCGTGCGGTTGAACATATTCAACATTTATCCCACTGATGAGACTGATACTAATTTCCCAACGATGTTATATTCTCAAAGGGACATTTATAACCTGGATATTTTCTAGTAGTTTTACTTAAATTTGAAAATGTAAAAACGTGCCTTCCCAAAGCGTGGAATAGTTCTCCCTCTTTATGCTGTGATGACGTCACCCAGACATGCGCACTTTGAGTGTATGTGAAAGTGCTTCTACAAGGTTTTATCTTTGGTGGCTTTGCTACTTCAAACCAACATTCCAACGACTTCCTTACCTCAATGTTCGTGTGAACACTTTCCGAAGAGGTTCACACTGCCGCGGCTTTCACATTTAATGTGTTGCACATGCGAGAAGTGTTGAGTTTGTATCAGTACCAGCTTTCAACCACGCCAAATAGAAAACGATGGAGTTACCGCTGTGACATTGATGCCTGACTGACAGAATGACTGCTGGAAAATGGTGATAAGTAAGTTATTCTGAACACGCAGGGACAGCATGTGAATGAATATAGCAGAAACACTGGTTTGGGCTATAAACAGGTTTTTGGCTGTGAGGGATCAAACATTCATTCCATGTGCACACATGCCAATATCACACGTTTTGAGTGTTGAGTCAGAGTCAGCAGAAAATGGCTGTCCAGCCTCATTGTCGGGTTTAATCAATGTCGTACTGAACAATCTGTGTTCCTGTGCATTTGGGGGTCCTTTAATCAGTGATTTATCGATAGGAAGCAGTGCTATCTCCATTATGTCACCATCCATACTTCATTCGCCTATGTAAGCATATTTTCAGATGACAGAAGATATGTGATATGCATCACTTATATTCATAATTTCCGTGGCATAAATGGTAGATAAATGGTGTATACTGTTGGGATATTGATTTGGCATTACCAGTAATAGTTAGACGGATTGTAATTTTGTGGTCTGCTCAGCACACATTTTAGCATTGGCCTCATATGCAGAGAACATAACGGACTCTGCCAGATAGCAACCAAACACTGATATCCTCTTTAAAAGTAAAGTGGACATTTGTCTGGGTTTTGTATTGAGTATTTTTTAAGAATAAATGTACTGTAGTTAATCGGAGCTGAGTATCATTTTTCGTAGATTTTTCTGAAGGATTAATAATGCAGATGTTATGCCCTTTAAAAATCAAATTAGCTGAAGTCTCTGCGGTCCCTTGACATTTTGCTCATGCAATGCAGCAATAATAAAGAAAGGTAGACACAAGGAATAATGATTATGGCATTTTTAGCCATTATCACAATTTTCTGTCACTAAGTTACAACCCACTTCAGTGAATCAGAGGGCTGCTTTAGTGGGAGTCCAAAACTGTTCCAGATAATGTTCCTTGAAAAACTAGACCTTTTATTTTTATGCCTTTTAAACAAAGTCTTCTTCATGTAAAATCCTATGAATTGAAAACGTAAGCTACGTTCTTTTATTACATTACATTTTTGGATGAAAAAATATGAAATACCAAATAGGGTTCTGTCTTCAAGCCAGAGCCACTTTACTTTAAACAGTATGAACTGACCATGTAGAAACTATTTTTATGGAATTTAGGGAAACATTATGTCCAATCTCGGCTCTTACAGCACCTATCGGTTTTCTCCATGAGCTTTAAAGCAGTAAAGTATGTTTAAAAAGCTTTGTGTGTGTGTGTGTGTGTGTGTGTGTGTGTGTGTGTGTGTGTGTGGTGTGTGTCTGTGTGTGTATCTTTTGACATTGAGTTTACCCACAATTCTGTGCTGCCTGGGGGACCATGAACTGTGACCTACCCAGGAAATTGACTGGTTTGCACATATGCAGAGACACACACACACACACACACACACACACACGCAATAATGTATACGGGCAGATGTAGACAGAAGCGCATGTGTACGCCAGAAGACAGACTTGGGCATAAGATATATGAAAGACAAATACACAAGTCATAAACGCATTAGCACACACGATTCACACATACATCTGGCTTGAAGAAAGGAAGACACAAACACACACACACACACAAGCCCATCCATCCATTGTGCACCATGACTTGAATGCAGATGTGCCCAGAGGACAGCAGGACTAAATGAAGATGCATTACACAGCGTTTGTGTGACTTTGGGAGTGTGTGAGTTTTTGTAAAAAAAAGACAGAGTGGTGCAAGAGGCGACAGGGACAGTAAGGATGAATGCCAATATTAACTTTAGAGCATGTTCATGTTTTGTTCTATTATACCCTCCTTTACTCTTTTGTATGCATTCATACGTATTTGATATTCCCAGCATGCACGATATTGGTGTGTGTGTTTTAGCATAAGCAGTCTCACAGGTGTACATGTGAGTTTTGATCAGGCATTTCTGATAATTCCTCCATG
This sequence comes from Apeltes quadracus, assembly GCA_021346845.1. NCBI lineage: Eukaryota > Metazoa > Chordata > Actinopteri > Perciformes > Gasterosteidae > Apeltes > Apeltes quadracus. Next base: position 8,992,577 of record CM037918.1, read on the forward strand.
GTTTTGCCCGATGGCCACTCTTGCCATGGAAAGGCCCAGCAGATGACAGGAAGGAAACAAATCGAGCAGGAAGTGTTGGCTGTGCTCGTTGAAGAGGAAGAAAGCGAGGAGGAGCCTTAGGTGGTGGGGTGATGAATGAGACTGGCAATGGATGTGGTTTTCGAGAGTTTTTTGGATATAAATGCTCTATAATGTCTTCCACCGCATGTTCCTCAAGACTGCGACAGTTAGATGTGGAGTGCTTCAGGCATTATATGAAATGGAGAAGTGAGCAGGAACAGACGGTCAGACTCTGTGATGTTTGCTGACTTTGTGTACTTCTACGCATTCCATTATTTTTCATTTCAGTAATGCATTTCTTAGCACAATTAAATTGCTGCTTCTATAATTGCTTGTTACTAAATAGTTCAAGCCTCGTGTGCAGCATGAATTCGTCTTGAGTTAAAGCATGAAGCTACAGTATTTTTTGCATCATGAACTATGTTTATAATGATGAGCAGTGTTGGTCATCTTACTTTAAAAAAGTAAACAGTTACAGTTACAAATTACTTCTCTCAAAAAGTAATTGAGTTAGTAACTCTGTTACCACATTGTAAAAGTAACTAGTTACTCAGCAAAGTAACTGTGACATTATTTTGTTTTGAGGCCGACGTGGATAACGTCTTTTTTCCTGGGCATAGCGTGCGTGGAACATTAACATTCTTGCCTTTGACTTAAACAATAAGCGAGAAGTAGTGCTGGTACTTCCAGTTTGACAGCGCTATTTTTGAACTTCCCCGGCTCGTCGCCATTGTCGCTGACGCTGTCTTGTTTAGCGAGACAATGTGAGCAAGGCACCGCCCCCCCAGCCAAACATCCTCGCATTTTCAACGGCGTCAGCATCCCCACCGCAGCTCTCTCCAGGCAGCATGTTGTGTAGCCAAAGCATGACACCTCGCGCTTCATTCAACCAAATTGTAGTAACGCGACACTTTCAATCTCAGTAAAGATAACGGCGTTGTAACGATGGCAAAAGTATTTAATTAGATTACTCTGTTACTGAAAAAGTAACTGCGTTAGAAACGCCGTTATACTTAAACGCCGTCACTCCCAACACTGATGATGAGATTGATTTTCTGAACTTGCAACTTTTGCAATAAAGATGTGTGTCAAACCATCATCCAGTTAATAATCATGTCATTTGGTTTGAAAGTGAAACTATGTTGATAATGTGGTTCAAAGAAAAAATACAAGTAAAATACATTAACCAAAGTAAAGGCATTAGCCATTACTGTAGTTGCAGAGACTGTCCCAGATAAAAACCGTTACACGCAGTACAAGTACGGTGCGGACGTTTTTTAAGAGCTTGTGGTATGTTGTGTTGTGTAATACAGAGGGGGGGTGTTTGGTTTATTGTATTAAGGTGTCCCCTGCAACACTCTGCAGGTTAAGGTTAGTTCACTCTTTCCATAGTAACCACATTCCAGGAGCACATTTTTCAAAATTGTCTTCATGCTGTTGTATATGCCATTTAAAGAACTCTCAAATAAACTGCTTCTCAAAACTTGTTGGAAATACTAACTGTGTGTAACTGCTATCACCACGCTGTGTCAGTTGCAGCAAAGAGCTCTGCAGCTTTTGAAGGAAATATGTCGGATTTTTTTCCTCAGCAATCATATCCTTCGGATCGTTGTAGTATGCACCAGTGGTACAACGAAATAGTCATTAAAACGTTACTTGCATACATTCTAAAGTTCTCATTAACAACATTAGAACAGAGTAAGTAAAAACAATGTAATGCTTTACTCCTTGTCCATATAGGACGTTTTTATAAATGAATTATTTAAGTTTTTTTTTTTTAATGATATCGATGAATTGTCCTGTCGTATTCCTCAGCACTTTCTTTGGTTCATTTTTCATTTCTTGGTGCTTCCATTCCAGCTGTCCAATCCAGGATTGCCACATGGATTTATTAACCTAACAAACCTAAGAGCCCCCCCCCCCCAGGTTTCATAATACGTCCACAATACCACTCAGTGAGACCCTCATCTCAGCCGCGTGTGTTTACAGGTTCATTCAAGGCTTTATTGAACAAAATTAAAGTGGCCTTGAACAGGCTTATGGCCAACGTTTACTGCTTGGCACGCTACTAATAACCTACTGATGAGAAGCATCAACTATTATTGATCTGAAGTGGATACACAATCCGCTGCTCTAGGTTGTACTCACTCCTATGTTGTCCTAGACATGGAATCTCAGTCATTTTTTTTTTATTCCCGAAAATGCTGAGCACAGCACAGCTCTCATGTCCCCCAAACCAATTTTAAAAGCTGTAGACATTATCGTATTTCCACACAATTACATTTACATCAGTGGTGCAAATCCCTTAGAAACTGACATTGAAATTCAGGCACTTAAAAGTCAACACTTTATGTGTATCATTGCAGGTGACCTGTAAAATGAAAAGGCATTTCACACATCATGTCCACGGGCAGAAAATATATTCGCCTAGCAAGATCTTAAAGTCTTAAGGTCTTTAGTCCACTTACTGCTCAACTACCAAGGCTCAGATTCAACTTAAGAGAAGTGGTGATCAGTGGCCACAAGTATTTAAATTGATCCCCCAAAGCATTCTAAGTCCTCAGAGTCATTACATTGAAACGGCCATTGTTATTGAACAGGTGGAACGCACAACAGCTCGAGTTACGACGCAGGAGGGAACAGGGTTGAGGTGGAAGTTCACATCTTGAGCCGTAGAGGGGAGGAGGACGACAGTTTAAAAAAAACATACATACAAACCATCACTGACATGAATAGGTCAGCGATACAGGTAGCTTTTCAACTGTACATATTGCAACGAACATTCCTTGGTTCCGTAGCCGAGCTGGTGTTTAACAGACTGTGGCTGCTACAGTGATTACTCTGTTTAGCAGGTGATTGATTAGAAGCGCTGCTGGAAATGTCACTTGCCCTGCTAATATATTTTCACAGGGGAAACGTAGAGAAGGCAGTGTTGATGTATTTGAATGCATTTACTCTTAAGAACGCAGGACAGAAAAGTAATTCTGCAGAATGCAGAGCTGCATGTGGATATAATGTATTTTTCTAGTTCAAGGGTATTTGATATTGCACACAACCCCAAGTTGCAATTCCTTGGTATTGTTCACTACGTGACTTGTGATTCTACAAGCCCTGATTCATTTTTTCCACGCTGTCCTCTTTGTTGTGGAACAAAGTGAGGTCTGTACTCTGATTGCCCTCATTCAATTGTTATCGCTATGAATAAATACTGGACACATCACACAAAAATCCAGAACCCAAAATAATTAAGCATAGTTCAGATATGTTGTTCTCGTTATCTTGGACAGTGCAGTCACTATTTTAGATAATAAACACAATAAATGCAGCAACAAGGCCTCTGATTTGTCATATCATTGGGACGTACTATGCCGCATGCTGATTTGAGTAAAACCTGAGTGAACTGTAAGCACATAGTGTTTGTTTGAGCTTTGTCAAAGTAAATATCTCTTGGTGTCCCTTTGCCCAAATGCTGTTTTCTTTATATGATTGGAAAGCTTACTTTATATGGCAAAACAAATTAGAACACAACACATATTGGTTTACAATGAGTTGTTGATGCTTAGTAGTGTACAATTATAGGTTTTATTTTATGTTCCAAAATGAAATAACACTGTCGTTTGGAGTAAGAAATAGCACAGCATACATCCAAAACCTGTTTAACCTAATTTAGGAAATTGGATTCTTTAAAAAGTAATTATATACAGGGAAGCCATTGGCAGCCTTGTAACCTCTCTCGCATACATCCCCACTCGAAAGCTCTCCTTGAGTAATTTATCGCCATGTTAGAGCTAACTGCTTTGGCCGGAGACCAACACACTTGGTAACATTCTTTAAAGGGGCGCTAACCTAAAAGTCAATGCTCTTCTTTCAAATTTAGCCAAGAAAACAGTGAAAATCAATTTAGGGGGCTCAAGGGATGGAAACAAAGATGTGCTCAGAAGATGTAATACCCACTTTAATGCACAGTATATGATTAGCTGCTGGAAGTGTCGTGTTAGCTGTTGACACAATAAAACTAGGGACACACAGCAGGAGACGAGGGACTTCTGTTCATCTTTGGCCTTTTCAGACGGTCCCCTTAGACTTTAGTTGTTTAGGGTTCTTATGTTCGACGTGTCAGTGAAGCTGTAGATACATTTACACCATGGGAGCACTTGCATTACTGCGCAGTAATTTAGCTCTGAGGCTTTGGTATCTTTCCAACAGCAACTACGAGAAGAATCACATAGATGAGTATAGCAGTTGTTATTTGTTAATACGTGCACATCGTGGGAACTGAGTACAGGTGTTAACGGACCATGGATTGCGGCCATTGAAAAAGTCTTCCATTGTGAATTTGTAGTCCCAGTAGATCTGTTTATGGGAGGACTCAAAGGCGCTGGATGGATAGATGGATGCACGTACATTTATTTTGTATGTACTGACTTGTGGAATGTTTTTTTTATAATGTATTTAGAGGTGGAGAACTATACTTTGCATTTTGTCAACTAATTTTTGTCTTCAGTAAAGTTTAATAATTTGACCAAACTTCCAAAGGTTCTAATGCTAATATCTGTCCAAATCCCTGTTTGACAATTTGTTCTGGTAACGCTTGGTTTAAAATATTCAGCCCTTTGGAAACTTTTTCTTTTGGCTAGGTTTGAGGAGCTGGACAAACACATCTGTTCCAGTTTTGGCTTGTGGCAAGTTACATGCTCTGGATACAAATATAGTTCAATCCAGTTTTTCTTCTTTCTGTCAGGTAATTATGGGGTCATCTTTCACTTGCATCCCATGTCTTTTCAACGCGTGAAAGCACAGCGCCTACTCAATCTTTTGGAGTTAATATTAAATGGATGGTCACCTAATAAAACCGTATCTTAGCAATGGATGTTATATTTAGAATTAATTTTTGTTAAATTTATATTATGTTAGGTTTTGATGGTTGGCCAGTAGCATCTGCTTTAGTGCACCACTATTTACTTATTTACTTTTCCCCAGTAGCTGTTTTAGGCTGGACCTTTCGATATGATCAATAAATACATACATGTTTATAAAACGTTCTAATCGACCAATCGGACAATCTTGGTCTCTTCGACCAAATTCTTTACAAAGACTCAACACAAGAGCACCCTCACTGCCACAAAATAGACACATGGTCATGCACACGCACGCACGCACGCACAAACACACAGCCACGCCCAAAAGTACATATACAGGAAGTCACTCCAATGATGGAGGCTGCTGCAAGTGGAAAAATAACAAATGAGAAGCCAAAAGGAGATCATATTCGCACGGTTAAGCTTTCCTCAGCAAGCAATGTATAGACGGCACAATCCTACTTCCAAAATGTCAAATAACATCCCTTCGTCAGGGCCCCTGCGTTTCAAGCCGTGACTTCTCGTGGCAGGAATTCATGGACGTGGCAGGAATTCATCGACAGGAAGTTTGTGCCCACCCGTAACATGAACAGTGTCTTTTCGGGGTCAAATTAAGTTTAATCAAAAAAGTAATTTGCTTGTTCCAGGGATAGAGTACTTGACAGTTACTTACAACAGTCAGCATATTAGTTTGTGTGAGACCAAATTGCCATCTAAGGAAACACGTGGCTGTCTACAAGATTCACTATGACTAATTATAGACTACACTGTAACGGAGAAGTTACTAAAGTAAAGAGCAGGGCTGTACAATAGTAATATGGATGGATCATTCTGAATGAATAATACATTAAATTTAAATTAAATTAAACTTTGAACAGCAGGACAGGCTGTACTTGTATGGAGTACCAGCCCAATAAGACTCTTTTGATTTCAAAATACATAATTTTTTTTCTTTGTCTTCCAGGTTGTAAACATTTTCAGTAATAATAAAATTGTGTATGTGGTACATCAGTGTTTGGAACAATAAATACCCACCTAATCAGCTGAAATGGGATAATGAGGACTGCGCTGTCCTCCGTGCTCATCATGCTCATCATGGACAAACAGCAGTTGAATAGTTGAATATTCAGCTTGGCCCATCATTTTAATTACATGCTTTTCTTTTAAATAACCCCTGACTTGACCCGGATTTGCAATTTGTTTGAATAAAGTTAAAAACAAAGGAGTCATCCAATAATAAGTAATCAAAGTGATTATGTTCATGAATACATTTTTGAGCTGGTAATATGAACTTTTTTACATGAGGTTACAGCTAAAATTGAACAAAGCAAATTTGCGTAGTGCTGATTAAAATCAAAGCAAACACATCAAAGCACTGTGTGCGCAAAGCCAGGATTACTCTCTCCATATACCTTATGAATATGTTCTTGGAACTGGAGGAATTACTCATTGATGGCAACCTAAAACAATTTGTTAGTTGTTGTCTGAATTTGTTGTGACAATAACTCAATTACTTAGGAATCGTGCGCTAAACACTGAAGACATGCGTCAACAATTAGGTTAGATGGAGACAAAAGTGTAACAACCACATTTAGTGCAGCTTGTTTGAAATGTTCTTAGCATAGCGTGAGTGTGTCCCCTGAGTTTTCCCACTTACACATACAGCACGGCCCATATGATACACTATTACTGTAACACTTTGATTCTAGTTAGATGAAAAAGGAAAGCTAAATTCACGTATGAATAGAAAAGACAGTTTTGTTTGATTAAATCCAAATATTTCTGCGTTTTCTGTTATTTGTTTGGTAACTTCAATATACTTTGTTTGAATCCAGAATCTCCCATTTCAATAGAATCTACTTATTTATAGGAAGAACAGGTTTCTACTTAAAGGTTCATGTGGCCCAAAAAACTAAACAAAAAACCTGCTGTTGTGGGGATTATTCTATAGTTATCAAATTGATGTATACAGCCATCGCCCTCAACTCCACATGTATATAAGTACGAGGTCCTCTACAAATAGCTTATGTCTGCTGGCATTTGTTGCCATTATTAAGCTGTACCTCACATCCATTCCACTTTAGGATGGATCTAAAAAATGCAATTATTTTTCAATCAGCTGGATACTGACCACTCTTTCAAAGTACCGCCTGATATTCTCAGCCATCATTCTGAGAAAATACTCTTGTGTACCAAGCTGCCTTACCTGGTCTTGGAACGCTGACAAGAGTTTTTTTTACTTACATCTTGCTTCTTTCCGTTGCTTATCTTACCCTCTCTCTCCTTTCCTTCTTCTTCCTCTCCTTCAATTAGTGCTTTTTTGGGGTTCGGAATTTGATTGTGTCTCTCGCCTTTGTAAAACAAAACAGGCGGTATCTTTGCACAGAGGACGGCATGGTCAGCCTCTGATTCATGAATTCAGACAATCAGTTCAAATAATCAGTCAATTAGTGTAAATTATACATGTTTAGGACCCACTTTAATTAGTTGACCTCTTTCTTTTCCTGTCTGACTGCACTCTTCATCTTTACCCTTTCCCATCTCCTCCTCCTCCCTCCATCATTCTGTCGATGCTCCCCTTTCGCCTCTCTCCTGTAGCTCTACATCCTCTTTCCTTTTTTCTCCACTTCTCCTTCTTCTTTGTCTTCCTCTCACGCCACATCCCTCCCACTTTCTCGCTGTCCTAGTTACCAGGGTCTCGTGGTGAAGCTTTGTCTAATTACCACGCCAGCGTTTAATTGGAACAGGATCCACAAACACACAGATTGACTGACTGAACACGCCTTACTTGTAGACACACTGCAATGTGCACCCACATATGCGCACGCATACAAATTAGCCATTTGGATACGCATTACGTGCATAAAGTACGAACCCCCGTAAGTTAACATGCTCCAGTTATACAAATACACACAACACACACACACACAATGTACACCAGGGGTCAGATACTCTGGAGTTGCCCCCTTCTGTGGATCCAAGGCGTGTTGGCAACAGTCATAGATTAATATCGGCCTGCTTCTACCGTGAGCTGCCTTTAGCCGCTCCCGCTGTGGGGCTGCGTCATGTAAGAACTGGCAACAACATATGCACATTGAACAAAAACAGATGCTAGCTAGACATCTTGATAGCACACAGTCACTCTCAGAGAGTTTAAGGCACCCGGAAAACCAACGAGTCATATGTAGTTGTTTCATGGTCAGTATTTGATCAGTTTCCACTGGAAATGAGAATGATTCATTTAAGTTGTTGATAGTCAAGTGGATAGATTGGAATTTCATTGAGTTTTGTATGAATCATTAAGTATTTCATAATTCAAGGGATATTTTTCAAAATCCTTTTGAGTACGGCCTACCTATCAATGGATCCATCAACCTGAGGACCATGGGAAAATACTCACTACTTTCTATGCTTTTTACATCACATTACATGTCTTTTAGGTGACGCTTTTATCCAAAGTGACTTGTAATAAGTGCATTTCAGCCATAATGATGCAAACCCAGAGGAACAGGAAACAACGAGTTGCAATTTTATCAAATAAGCCAATTTAAAACTTGCTAGAAATAAGAGCCATTGTCAGTACAATTTGTTTCGTTTTTTAGTCGAGGTGCAGTCTGAAGAGGTGTGTCCCTGCAGTCCTGATGTCATCAGAGAGTTCATTCCACCATTTAGGAGCCAGCACAGCAAAGAGTTGTTATCTTGTCGAGAATATTATAGTTTTAGCTCTTCTGGTAATGAAATAAAATGTTCAAAGAAGCAGAAATCAGTCTTTGATTGAACACGTTGTAAGACATATGCAACTTGAGATGATCAATATATATATATATATATATATATATTATGCTGTCAAAATGAACACTTGAGTGGTAAAATAATGCACACTCTATGCGATTTTTTTGGGCAAAGATTAATGCGATAAAATATTTGAACGCAACTTTGTGCATCGACCCGTAAACGAAACGTCCGCAGTGATAAAAATAAGTCACATTTTCTGTTTTCTTCTTTCTGTTTCAGTCTTGCCCAGCCACACATGTGGCACCCCGGGCCTCATCCCAAACGGGGTCGTTCATGGATTGCGTTACAACATGGGGGACAAGATACGATACAGCTGTGAGTCCGGTTTTGTGTTGGAAGGACACAGTATCCTCACGTGTATTGTATCAGCTGGCAGTGGAGCACAGTGGGACTTCCCGTCACCATTTTGTAGAGGTAAGATGTTTTATTTCTTTCTTTCTTTCTTCCTCTGTTCTCAAAAGCCGTATCAGCTTGTTCCTGCAATAGATATCATGTATGACATGACAACCTGCATGGCCAAACACACTCATAAGTGAAATATATTTAGAGATATCCCTGATAATAAACAAGAAAAAGCAGGATAAAACGTTAAGGATAAAAAAACAATGGGTTGAGTCATGAGAATTGAATGACCTTAGATGAGGTCACGGGCCGGAGGTATTGATTGCTTTTTAACAGCAACACTTAACAAACCATCATATGAACCAGATAGATCACACAATCCTCAAGCAAGCCTTCGTGATGGTCTATTAGTCTGCGTACTAGAACAGTTATGTCCAGGTTTTTTCCCATTACTTTGAGTAAATGGTGATTCATTCTTCTGATAAATCATTGCAAAAAACTGTAAAATGTTGTTGTGTTTTTCAAGGATTTATTTAAATTATTGGATTTTTTTAATATTGTAAATATATAATACTGCCCTTTTTCACAATAATTACTTTGCTTAAAAGTTTGGCGATGTCCCAATGATTTGATAATAATGGTGATTGAACTGTTATAGAATCGATGACGAGGAAGAAAATTACAATTGTATTGTTTTTAGCAATATTAATAAATAAATAAAAGACAAGAAAACAACTGGTAAATGATTAATCTGACCCAAGAGAGAATGCAACAAACCACAGTGTTCTTTTTGAAAACATACCTGGCGAGTTATCTGTTCTCATTCTTTGTTCTGCTGCCTTTTCTCTGCAGCGGAGGGAGCGTGTGGCGGTACGTTGCGAGGCACCGCAGGTTCAATAACCAGCCCCGGGTACCCTGCCGAGTACGACAACAACCTGGACTGCACGTGGTCCGTCCTATCGGAACCGGGGGATACCATAGCTCTCGTCTTTAACGACTTCTTATTAGAGGACAAGTACGACTTCCTGGAAATCAGCGGGACGGAGGCACCAAGCATATGGTGAGATACATGTCGTTAGCAGACTATACCGTTGAGTGGATAAAAAGCGGCGTCAGAGGGCTCACAAGTCGTTGTGAAAATCAGCAGGAGTGACACACCGCATGCTGAGTTGGACCACAAATAACAAACACACACGCACACACACACACCCACAGACACTCACCACTGACACTTGAGAAGTAGGAGGCATGAACTCAGAGGTAGAGGAAAACAAAGTCATGCAGAAATCAAGAGCCACGTTCTGTGAATCAGGTGGTGACAAATTATTCTACTCTCCAAAAATTAGAAGCCTGGAGGCATTTTCCTTTTGTTTCCATTAAAGAGAACAGTTCATGTTTTCACTTTTTCTCTAGCTTGTACTTTTGAAGGGAGGGAAAGGAGGTGTTAACAGGACTAAGGATGTGGTTCAGTGACAAAGATACAACAACTGATTTAGTAGCTGCACAGGAGGCCTGTTGATTTTCCTGTTCTATTCAAATCCCACAGGGAGGGTGATAAATTAGTGTTTTCACTCCCATTTCCTGTGGTCCCATTTAAAAATGGTCACTGTGTCGTTGTGCTGCTGGCACTGCTAATATAATATATATTGCTATTAAAGGTTCAGTTAGTTTAGTTGTTGCACAGCTTCAAGTTGCTGGAAATGCTTGGAAAAAATAGAGAGGGGAGAAGCAGTTTGGCCTCCCTCAGTAATAACACACACACACAGCCAAGGCTCCTCATAAATCAAAGGTAGCAGAAATCCATTGATTTCAGTGCGTCATTTGGTTGAAAACAAACATACATTTTGGAGCAATAGAAATACAGTTATTCTTATGTTCGTCATTGTTATCCACCTTTGAGTATCAGCTTTTAAGGGATATCAATTGTAGGAAATAGTCATTTTTGCTGCTTCCAATGAATTGTACTGCTGGAATTATTTGTAATAAGTCTATGAAGTTCTTTGTAAAGAAATTGTGAATCACTGCAAATTAAGAAATGATCCGGCATTTTCGATTGGCGATATCATTTTAAAATCTTAGTGTTCATCTACAATCATGTACATATGATTCCTAAACCGCCTCTCACTTTAAAAGTTCTCATCGACTTCAACTGATAGATGGCAACGTCCTCCATGTGAGGAAATTCTTCATGACTGCGGCCCGACTTGCAGAAGGAAACACCATGGATCGGGCGACGGATAAATAAGTGAAGGATAGCTCCTGTTGGAGACAAAGGGAATGGGGAATAATTGCATGTTTAGTCCTGTCACCAGCAGAGCGGGTAGACATCAGCCAAGGCGTCGTCCTGTTACCACGTGTGTGTCAGTGTCAGGTCTTAAGTGGCCCTCCGGCTGTGTGAGCTGTTGATCTTTTCTCTGGGCTCTGACAGGTTACGCGCACACACACACACACTCAGGTTTGCACGCAGCGACACACAGAGCTTGTCTCGCACAGCGCGAGATCCAAGGACCACTGTCAATCCTCCCGCTGCATTGCAGTGCGAAGACACAGAGCACACCCAAGGTTTTGCCAGAAGGAGATCAGGGACTGTAGCAACCGGAGCTTTTTGAGGCGTCGCTCTGTTGGAAGATTCGTTGAAATAATGTCGAAGCAATATTGTTTTTAAATTGGCAGATAACTGCCACAGTAGTGTTGCATTACATGAGCTTCATTCAATTCTTTGTGGAAATTATTTTTCATCTCAAAATTTATACTGCCTTTACCGACAAATGAAACTTATTTTAACACAAAAAAGAATGTGTTGTGCCAAATGAAGACATTATAAGTCACTCAGATGCTTTGTGTATTTAATGAAAGTGCACGAATGTGTCAGAGTATGTGACAATAACCTAAATAGGTTTCTGTACGTTTTGCGATACTAAAACTGGATACCAAAGTGGAATTAGGAGATGAAAGACATTTACACTGAGGTTTGTGGGCAGGTCATTGTGAAAATGATCGACACCTGACAAGACCTCTGGGACAGGTTCTTCCTGTTTACCGTGAGCTTTTTCTGATTTGCTGTCCGAAAAGCAATTTCCTGTTTTATGTTCCTGTCCGCTAGCAAGCAGTTTGAATGTCAGGTGGACTGGGTGTTTCACACGCACACACACACACAAATAAAAAAACACAAAGACACAAATTTATATAAATGATTGTGACTGATTGATTTGACTTTTGACCTGCTGACAAAGTGAGGATTTGATCCCTGTCAGAACAGTCATATGTCCATATCATCTTATGTCATTCCTTTCCACCTGCTTCTGGAACACTACACATTAGAACATTTTACTTTGTTAACCTTAAAGTCGTACAGCTTGAACTGAGCCGCTACATTCCGCTCCGAAACCTGCCTTCCAAGTGATGCCGGTCCGTCAAAAGAACAGTGACAGTGAAATATAAAGAAGGCAGCACAAAGGGTCCGGTAGAGAATACATAAATGCAGACAACCGGGAGTGGAATTAAGAGGGCTGAAGACTTTCAGGCATTTGTGTTGGTGTTGCCTACTGAGGTCCAATTGCTAATTACATCACTCTATGGCTTCTAGTATGCACCTTTGTTTTGTTCACTATTTAGCAAGTGCAGTGTCCACAGGTCTGTCTATGGATGTGACAATTCTTATTCTTGTAGAAAACAAATATTCTGGCAAGTGAACTTTTTTCAGAAAGCATTGCCTATTTCTTAATGCAACAGCGGGGATTTTGCGGTGGAGACGTGTCACATTTTTCATTTGGCTGTTTGATATACGAGGAGCTGTTTTAACCAAGTCCCCTGTTGGTTTGGGTTTATTTATGTTTACTGGATTCTTAATGACCTTATAATTTAAGACACATGGATAGCTTATCCTGAATTAAACTCAATACATATAACCCGTTTTATTTGTTAGAGCTGATATCTTTAAATCTGAACAGGTTTTCTGATTATTCACTCAAATGTTATCAGATAAGAGATAAGTTACAGCAGATATTTGATGCTTGTAAGCCACTCTTTTCCTCTCTTGATCCTAACCTCTACCCTTGCATATTTACTCATTTTCTTCTGTGCATTCTTAAAAACTCCCCCCAGCTATCCCTCCTTCTCTCTTTCTCCCCCCTTTATGTCCTCCTTTCCTCTCTATTGCAGTCCATCACAAACTCAAATGCAAAAAGACCAAAGGTGCTCTTTCATTTCGTTCCACTTATTGAATTATTTCTATGACAAAGGCCATTATATCCAAGGAGAATATCGTTTTTTTCCCCTCAATGATTATTGTATTATTCAGATTAATTGTAACCCATTTGCCAGTAATGAAACGTCAGAAATTACTGTAATGTATTATTACCACGAAAGAGTCAACGATTTTTTATGATTTATGTTATGTTGATTTAAAGAACCAATGGAATCTGTGAATTCTCTCTAACTTCTAATTAAATAAGGGACCTAAGTTGCTGATTACTTCTTAAATAATGACAGGGTCCATCGTTTAACGTGGTGTAGAAAACACTACCCATAATCTCTAAATCTAATATAAATGACACCTGCACAAAGCGTGGTCGTTCAACGTTCAACCTCTTTCATTTTTAACCAAAGTTTCAGAGGTTTATCTATGATCCTAATAGAAAGTTAGGAATAACAGCAGGTTAAATTTGGTGTTTTTCAGTGAAAGCTTTTGACAATTTGATGGATTACATTAACGTTTTGTTGGTACCTTCTGTTTCTCAGAAAGATTTGTTCATTTTCAACCATCACTGTCATCATTAGTATTTTCACACTTAGACTTCAGCCAATTTGAACCAAAGGAAACTAGTTTTTAGCTAGTTAGCCACTAGTTATTAATTTGTTTTCATGTAGATTACAGGCCTGTGAGTAAACAAGCCATTTTCTGTAAGGGTTAAATTAAAGGAGACTTGACACAGTTTACCATCCATGTCTGCTGTATTTGTAATTTCTTCTCTTTTCTATTATGATTCCTCTCTTGTTCGCCTTCATGTCTTTCTCTCTTTTGCTCTTCCCCTCTCTCACTCACACACACACAGTTTAATTTTTAATTACTTCATTGGCTGCAATATAAATAGTTGTTGCAAAGTAATTTCCAGTTAGTCATCCATTTTATATTTGCTTACCCAGGTCATTTTCTAGCCATTGAACCAGGGCATAATCTGTTCATTGATTGAAAACAGCAAACGGAGAGTGTCGCAGATGTTACTTTTGTGAGAAGCTCTTGTATCCTCTTCTGAGGGATCCGGACTGACAGTTAAGGCCGTGGATGAGAGATTTAGCCTCTCTTGCTGTTATGGCTTCTCCCTCAGTTGCCTCCTCTCAGTAGGCTGGCAAAGCTCTCTTACCCTTTTCCAAAATGGCCTAAAACTGGCTTCATTCGATGAACGCTTATTATATTCTCACTCTCATTAGGTGTCAGACCAGCCATACTCTTTTTAATGAATGGCAAAGACAATCTCATTGTTGACTACGTACGTTCAGATGCAAACTGCCGTGGGACTTGTGGATTGGCTCCTAGTGGGTCCCTTTGCATTGTTCTCGTTGCGGGCAGCATTGGTTGTGTAGTGTGCTGTGTTCCAAGTGTGTTTTACTAAACCTTCTGCCACGTTGCAGTCGCTCATCTTTGTTAAACAAGCCAACAACCACTGAATGGTTAGTTGGCTTGGTTAGGTATGGTTTAGTTACTTATAACAAGTAACATCCTATGAAAACGTCGCAGATCCTGAGATAATATCACTAGTGTTAATGTTTCCAAACGCAAAAGACGCAGTACACACTTTTTTTTAATCAGATACCACCACCTTGCTTGAACAAACTTGCTGGTTCTGACACGCTGTCAGTCTTCTTACTACCTACAGTAAATCCCAGAGGAATCTTGGGAGACGCATTGTACCTAATCCCAAAACAAATTTACAATATTACTAACTAACAATATTAGCAAATCTCCATCCCTGATGACTTATCTAGAAGTTGGTAGCACAATTCAGTACAGCTTTTTTTCTTCACTTTGAGACACCTCTCTTGTCTTGTTTTCACATTTACATTTTAAATTATGTTTACTGGCTCTGCTCTTATGTGAGTGTGTGTTTGCGCATGTGTGTTTGTGAGTGTGCGTTTCCGTTTGAGTGCGTGGGTGTGTTATGAGATTAAAAGTACCAGTGTACCAGGGTTTTGCACTAAGCTTTTGGAATAAACAGCTTTCTGTTGTGGATAATGTGCTTTCCAACTTTTTTGACTTCTTTCCAATTATTTATTTTTACACTGACTTTTAGCCATTTTTTTCAGGTGCACATTCACATGGACTTGTGAAGCAGTTAAGAATACATTTAAAATAAAGTATTGCATGAAATGCGAGCATGCAGCCAATTATGGGCCAAAACAATAGTGCCCCGACAGCGGAAAGTTATAAATGTTTCTCAGTGATGTTTGTGTATCATCAAACAGTAGGTCTAATATATCTATATAGAGGTGCACAGACATTCCTGCTCTGGGTTTCTATGTCCCGCTCTCCTCTGTGTCTTCATGTCTTGGCCTTTCTTTTCCCATCGTCCACTCCTCTCAGCTCACATCTTGTACAACTTCCTTTTTGCTTTATTGTCATGTCAGTTATTTTCTTCAGTAACTTTCGGTTGTCTTTCCTCTTTTCCGTTGCCCGTCCCCTCCTCTTTCCAGTCGCCGCTTTCTCATTTGTCTCTCTCACTTGCGACTTCATATGTGGAATCTGTAACCTAATCTAGACATGACTCCTGGCCTTCCCATTCGGAAGTTTGGACCTCTGCCCTTGGCTTGTGTGAATTCCCTTTCTCTCTGCGTTTAAGTGCATTTTCTTTTTTCACCTTCTCTCCCGTGTTCTTTATCTATTAGCTCCAGGTCTTTTCTCATCTCACATTTTTTTTATCCTAAAACCTGCTTCACTGGCTTCTGTTCAACCTCTCCTCCTCTCCTCTCCTCTGTTCCCCCATCACTTTTTAAATGTTTTACACTTTCCCCTTCTTTTTTTTCCTTCTTTCTTCCCTTTCAGTTCAGTCTTATGCCTCATCCTTTTCTTCTCCACCTCTACGACTTCTTTAGTCAATATCATGTCTATACTAAACAGGTAAATTGCCTCTGCAACAACACATTGACAGTACATTGTATCACCTGGCATACTTTTTCCCCCTTTAAATGCATTACATGTAATGCACATGACTAAGTCATATATTTGTGTAATATATCATTTTTGTAAATTCAGATATCTGCGCAAAATCGATGCTTTTCCTGCACGTCCTCCTCTCCGCTTGAAACATCAGCTGTTTCAGCTCGGACCGGGTCCCAAAGGCGGAGGGTCTCGAGCAGTTCGCCAATCACTGAGAAAGTTAAAGATTCACATGAATATTTCAGCGCACTAAAATACATTGCGATCTGGGAGGCAACTCTTCGCCAGCCCGCGCTGCGCTCTCCTCTGGGCGAGTCTCGAGTCTCGCGACGCGCCCATTAAGCGACAGTTCGGCAGCAGTGTCCCTCCAACAAGACCAGACCCTGACCCGGTACGTTCTCTCCTCAAAGAGCCGTTTGACAGAAGGTGAAACAACTGGACCCAGAGCAGCCGGAACCTGACAACCAGACAACGGACCGGCGTGAAAGGGAAGCCGACGCTGCTGTTGAGGGATGTTTAGATATCTAGTTAGCTGCGTGCTAACGCCGTATATTCGCGCACCGCGCGCACGAAGTCGCCGTGTTTGAGTTAACGTCGTTGCGCAGCGGCGACGCACACAGGACCAGGACGTGGATGAAAACGGGCACATTTGATCGCAAATAGTCAATTGTGTGAAGTTTTGTGGGGCTTTTGAGCTTCCTTAACACATCGATCGAAACATTTTGAGTCCCCCCTCCCTTGCCTCACAGTGGTTTGGTCCGATGCCTACTGCACGTTAGCATCTAGCGCGATCTGCACACTCTCGTCACGTGGGTAGTGACAGGAACGTAGTAAGTAGGCGGTCTAAGGCTACTTTATTCACATTAAAGATCGGATGAAGGTTTTATTTTCTCAAATACAAATGATGCTGAGTAATTCATAAATTAGTCATGAAAAAGTCCACTATGCTAGTGTAATATGTTACCCAGCTTGTTTAATGGCTTGTTGGATATGCCCCCACTAACAACTAGCTAACGTTATTATTTGTGTCCCCTTCAAAAATTGCTCTTCAGAAATGTTATGTTTACTGTCCCCCCCCTACTGTTAGATTCCACTTTTTTGGAGTTTTACCTGCCAACGCTCACGTTTTTTACCCCTGTCACCCGGACACCTCCCGGTTTGTTATTTCTCCCGGGAAACGTCGCATACGTGAATCCACTGAAAACTCTGATTCATTTGATTAAAAATGTTAATCATTTGACAGCCCTAATATATATGTATGAATTCATTGAGATACTGAATAGTTTGAATAAGATGTCCTTATTATGTTAAACTGTTGAACTGCAATAAAAACTGCTGAATAAATGTTAACTATTTAACTGCAAATAATGTATGTTTGATAGCCTTTTTTGCATTGAATCATAATGGGATGTTTACTGAAACCGAAAAGAATCCACCAGCCGCCACTGCTCATTATAGTTCTTTTATCAGTTCTTCTATTTTGTTTCTGCCCCTTTTCTTATCTGTGTTCCTTCTTCCCGCTCTTTATCTACTCATTATACCTGCGGCGTTATTGAGGGCCGGTTACAGTGGCTCTGGCTGCTCTGGGGACGGATGGTAGAACATTGGCTTCCAGCCAGTCTCTTACATCATTTCCTTTTTTGTCTCAGTGCACCATTTTCCCAACGTTTTAAAATTGTTCTTTACCACTGCCTTGGTTGCCGTTCCTAACGGAATGTGAGAGCAGCTATAGCTGATGTAAGACTAACCATAGGCAACCAACGCATCGTCTCAGTGGTGATGATTTCAAAGTGCTTTTGAAGATGTGAACTTGGCTGACTTTCTAATACTTAACTATGTGTTATTGAATGTGGCTTTCTGCTGCTTTCCGATCCATCAGTAAACAGACATATCAGTGCATTGTAACAAAGAATTGCTTCCGTTAAGGGAGAGTGGGAGTTGTACAGTCCAGTGGTCTGCTTTTGGTCGGTGCCCATCGTTATGGTCCACTTTTTGGAAGGGAGTACAAATTATTAGTAAAATATTGCCTTTATGCTGAAATGTCTTTGAATTACAGCCAGCCCTTGCAACTCAGACGGCAATGCAAAGTGTCACCAATATCATATTTTAAACTCTGTTCTATCTGCTACATATAAGGGTGTTTTTCATGTACAGCTAATAGATGAAGTCTTTTTGAGTACTTTAAATAGAAATGTATACGCTCTTCCATAAACCAAGTCTACCTACTGTAACCAAAAGTTATAATAAAAAATGTTTGTCCCTCAAAGAGAGGGATCTCTCTATTAGCATGGTATTTGCCAGCATCTAGACATGCTGCTCAATGATAACACAATGCACAATAATGCATACCGGCATTCACTAGCGAGGGTGCTCTGGATCTGGAATAACAGGAGCTTGGTTTTGTTACATCATACATTTTTCTTTCCCTTATGCCTTGTCTGACTGAATTTTCTTAAGTATATTGTAAAATGCTATGGAGCAAAAAGTAAATGCAAGTGAAATTTAGTTTACTTATGTTTGTTTTTCAATGCATTGTTTAAGAATGATTTCTTATGTGCTTACCTCCAGGCTGACTGGTACAACCCTGCCCTCTCCGGTGATCTCAAACAAGAACTGGCTTCGGATACACTTCACCTCAGATAGCAACCATCGAAGAAAAGGATTCAGTGCTCAATACCAAGGTGAGTCACTTATTAAGGCTCTATCTCCCTTTTATTCATGCATGCATGGTTTGTTCACACTTACGGTTTACGTATTATCCTCACATAACAACTCATACAAGATGGCATGGGGAATACAAGATAGTTTTTCTCGCAGGATGTTTTAAAATAGGAATCATTGGGGACAGAAGTATAAAAAACACCTGACTGTTCTTTTCTGACCTTTCCTATCATCTAATTGACTGATTTTATTACTTAATTAGTAGAGTAGGGTGCATGTGGCGGCTCACATTTAATTGGCTCTTTCCAATTGTAATCCAAGACTTGTATTACTTTGCTGCGTGTGTCTCGATTTCTTTTACTATTCATGTTATGCTGTTCCTTTCTTCCTCAGTCTCTGCAATGTTGCTACTTACAGTTGAATAGGGGAAATTCACTTGATTAGCTTTTCTCTCCTTTTTCACATCTCATATCCCTTCACCCCTGTAACTTCTTCCTCCCCCCCCCCCCCCTCCCTCCCCCACAAAATGTCAGCTTTTTCCGCTCTGGAATTTGTTGTAGGTCTCTTATTGGAGGAGCGAGCATGACGCATTTACTGAATTGCAGAGAAATTCGCTGAGCATAGCTGATGTATACTGAATGCCGATGTTCAAAAAAAACATTTAATTTGAACAGCAATTTAGGTCTAATAATATGATCAATTGTTAACCTCCATCTTCCCTTTCTCCAGTGAAAAAAGCAATAGAGTTAAAGTCCAGAGGGGTGAAGATGATGCCCAGTAAAGACACCAATCACAAGAATGCTGTCTGTAAGTAAAGCACTTTCTGCTGTTTGTGCGTTTTGTTTAGTGTGACTGTCAATTAAAAAGCCCTCACTTAACCAACGTCAAACACACTCTGGCACAACCACGTTTGCACTCACACGCCAACACACGCACACCTACAGACACACATTCTGTAGGAACAAGGACAGACACTGGCATCCATCTTTGATGTGGTAAAAGCAGTAATTTCATGAATTTTGAATGGAGGGGGTTCGTTTTAAAAGACATGAATTAGTACCACTCTTCTTCAACTGGTCAGAGCTCTATAGAAATAAAATGCATAAATAGACATGGATGTTTGTTTACAGAAACAAAATGTTTATTGAAAACACACCTGTCAGGTTTTCACTTAAAACTTAAAATCCTATTATAATAAAAACTGCAAGCGAGCGAGCAGGAAACTGCGTGGTGGGAGAGGAGGTTCAGGTTTGTGAGCGAGCAAACGGCTTGCTCATGCATGTTGGATCTGCGTGTGCATGGACCTGATCTCGGATTGTGACATTGATTTGCCTTTGTATACCAGTCTCTACAGAAGGATATCTGTATTTATTATGATTTTTCTGTATTCTAGTAAGTTATAAAGAGTTTGAAGATACGTTTGAATTCTCACTAGGACATTATTCACAAATTCCCGCTACACTATACAGCCAATTAATCACTTTGTATTAATATGTCACATTTCAACTAAATTACAGCTTATTTGAGACCTAATCAAATTGAACAATATGTTTACCGTGAGGCATTTAAACAATGCATTGAAAAGTAAATGTAATAATGTCTACAGTGCAGCTTGCAGTGGCCCTTAAAACAGCATCCAGATCATGTGACCATGGCTTTTAATTGTCATGGAAGCCCAAGCTCATACCTCATCCATTCTTTAAGGTTTAGCTCATAATAAACCCCTCATCAATAATTCTGCAGATTTACACGCTCAGCCAAGCATGTGCTGGTGCAATTAGCGCTACTATGTCTGTAAGTATGAAGAAGAACAGTGGTGTTCTGTGTTGTGGCAATTAAGATAAAACCTGGTATGCAGTCTGTGTATTTGAGTGTGTGCGTCCGTATGTGATGAGTTCATATGGTCAGTTTATTGTGTTTATCAATGATGTTCAGACATCACACACACTTTATTTTTGCTCTCGCTTACACAAACCAAGCATGCACACACCGACAAAGACATGTTCGTAAGTACACGTACACACACACACACACACACACACACACACACACACAACTGTCTCCATGCAAAACAATGTCCTGAAGTCAGTCTGCTGAATTTAGAGCAGGGGTGTCCAAACTCCGGCCCGCGGGCCAACTGCGGCACGCCGTCCATTTTTAATTGGCCCGCATCAAAGTCTAAAAATATTGGAGTAATTGGGGTAACGGAACGCGGCAGCGTTGTTTGACTTGGTCGGTCTGTTTTTCGGGGCCTGTATTCCTGGTTCACAATAAAACCCGAAGAAGAGCGCGTGTCCACAGCTTCATTAGGGACTATTTCCACTGTAGTGCACTTCTTATTTGAACACTTAGTTGTCAAAACTGTCAACATAATTCGGGCACGAAGCCTTTACCACAGAGAATTTAGCGCTCCTCTCTGACGCTGAATACGGGACCTACGTGCGCATGCTCAGACGTGGCTCCGTGCTGCAGCGGGTTTATTCCCTGACATCAAATATCGACCTCTGCAAAGAGTAGCTGGTCCCGCAGCTGAATGCGCACATGGATCATTCCGTGCGAAGCTCCGTCTTCCAGCTAGCGCACTTCCCCACGCTGACCGCCATCCAATGCGCGTTTCCAAACGCCAAGCGTTCTGCTGAAACGGGAGGATATGTGTCTCTTACGAAAGAATTCAGTCATCTAGAAGGAAATCACACTGTTTGCGCCTCCATTTTCACTGGATGCAGTGGAGGAGAGTCTGCAATTAGAAGTGATCAAAATACAGTGCGACGATTCTCTGAAGAATCGGCATCAGCTTCTCTCCCTTTGTGACTTCTACCGGAGCTTCGGTCGACCTCTGATGAGCCGCCACGCAAAACAATGAAGCACACTACGTGGTGGTTTCTCTTAGTGCGATGCATTAGAAATGTGATGTTCTGCATGCCTTTTAAATTTGCTTTTTTTATTGAAAAGCAAAACTTTATTACCATAAGCTTTGAAGCTCTTCAGCGAAAAACCTGTTGTACAGATCTCTAGCATATCCCTGCATGGACTTTATCATTATGTTTAGTAAAAACGCAGTGATCATCAATGGTCCATATTTGCTAGTCAGAAGTAGCTGCTCTTTAGAAAACTTTTTTTTTGCTATCCCAATGCATAGCCCAAGGGGGATGATAATGGCTATTGACTGTGTAGTCCAGAGCTCCCTAAAGCTTTTGAAGCCCTGGACCTAAATGAGAGAATCCTTTCTCTCACCATGGGAACCATACTCAATAAAACATGAGTAAACGTGAGTTTTCAAGTCTCAATGAGGTTACAGCAATCATGTGAGTTCAGTTCATCCAGCAGACTGGGACCCTTGTCATTAAAACATTCAAAAGTAAAGCCACAGTCCACTTTTGGTCCCAAGCCACACTTTGAACAACACGTTACACTGTATGTAGTATGTAGTAATATTATAGCTGTAATGCAAATAATTATGCAATATAATCATTACAAATAACCAGAGACGGATGATGATGAGTTTTACCTGTCTGGAGAACGGAGTGCTTATGAAACTGTAATGGACGCATGAGAATGTTTCAATCCGTTTATGAATAACTCTCACTGACTATTGATTAGAATCTTACCTGATACTGAAGATTGGTAGACAGATCAATAGATGTATACTATGGATTGATAGATAGAGGCAAAATAAAATAAATAGATAGACAAACAGATGGATAGACAGACCTACACAGAGGCGGACATACGCACAGTGAGATTACCTGACTGTTGAGGATGTGGCATAATGATAGAGAGGCAGAGACATCGTGATTAGGGGGTAACCCTAGACTGTGAACTACAAATGTAATGAATCATTTTTGTGGGAATGTGTTTTGTGGGAATTTTTTGGTTACCAGGGATTTTATTCATGATTGTCGTGCAAAATAGTTCTGGCCATCAGAATGCTTAAATGAAAGCGAGGCGACCGCCTGAAACATAAAAACCACACAGTGGTGCAGCAGGCAGATTTGGGAAATCAGACTGAAACCATCAAAATACTGTGTTTGTATTACACATGGCTTTGACTCCACATCACATCAAGTGCATTTATGTGGATAAATCTGGATGATACAGTTGCAATCAAAATTATTCAACCCCCCTTGCGTATTAGGCTTATTGGCAAATTATACAAATTTTCAGCTGTTTGCAATAAACAAAGTAGACAAGAACATTTGAAATAGTTCAATAAAACTTATATTACCATGGTTTTCATCCAAATTCAACACAAAATTCTACTTTTAATCACTATTGCAGTCTCAAAATTATTCAACCCCTTCATGACAAGCATCTTCAGTACTTAGTAGAGCACCTGAAATGATTCAACTCCCTGCCCAACCCAAAAGCACAAGAAAAGTCGGCTCCAATATGCTGAAAACCATATACATAAGCCACCAAAGTTTGGGAATTCTGTTCTGTGGAGCGATGAGACCAAACTGGAACTATTCGGGCCTATGGATCAGCGGTATGTCTGGAGGAAGAAGAATGAAGCATATGCTGAAAAGAACTCCCCGCCTACAGTGAAGCACGGCGGTGGCTCAGTGATGCTCTGGGGCTGCTTTGCTGCTTCTGGCACTGGAAACCTGCAGCGTGTGGAGGGCACGATGGATTCAGTCAAATATCAGGAAATCTTAGGAAGAAACGTCATGCCGTCCGTGAGGAAGCTGAAACTTGGGCGTCATTGGACCTTCCAACAGGACAATGATCCCAAGCATACTTCAAAGTCCACCAAGGCTTGGTTTCAGAAGAAGAAATGGAAGATTCTAGAGTGGCCATCACAGTCGCCTGACTTGAACCCCATCGAAAATCTCTGGTGGGATTTGAAGAAGGCGGTTGCAAAACGCACACCAAAGAATATTACTGAACTGGAGGGCATTGTCCCGTGAGGAATGGGCTAAGATTCCTCAGGAACGCTGTCAGAAGCTGGTGTCTGGCTACGCATTACGTTTGCAGCAGGTCATAACAGCAAAAGGGTGGTCTACTAAGTACTGAAGATGCTCGTCATGAAGGGGTTGAATAATTTTGAGACTGCAGTAAATTCATTAAAGTCATTAAAAGTAGGATTTTGTGTTGAATTTGGATTAAACCTTTTGTAATATTAGTGTCATTAAACTACTGAAACAATTCTTGTGTAATTTGTTTATTGCAAACAGCTGAGAAATTGTATATTTTGCCAATAAACCTAATGTGCAATGGGGGTTGAATAATTTTGCTTGCAACTGTGAAAAAATGATAATGCGAAGATGACCGCTCTCTTCGGCTCTCGACTGACCCGTGAGCACAAGAACGGAGAGAGAGCTGAGTGGAGAAGACGAGCGTATCAACAAACTGCACTTCACACATTTCTCTCCTCATCTGAAGAGCACCTCAAAGGCTCTCACCTGAAACACGCGTCAGCTGATCACACAGACACAACATGCACACACACAGACACATGCATACCAGGACATACACACGACAGCCTCTGTCATTCGCTGATTGACCACCGTTCCTTTTTAATGGTTCACCTGTCTGATGTTATAATCGCTAATCTTTGTTGTTACACACGGTTTGCATTTTTAATCCAAATGTATTTCGTGTATATCAGTCTTTACTTTTGCAATCTAAGCCAGTGGTTTTCTGTTTTTTTCAATTCCCTGAGCCAGTGGTTTGAAAGTATTTCTTTTGGTAATGTCAAACGTTGCTTACAACTAACAACTTAACAGACATAGCACTTGATCTTCAACCTTAATGAACATATTAAAAATGGTCTTGTTTCATGAGTTCTGTTTTTTAACTCTGGGTTGAGCAGACCTGTAGTGTAACAATGTCAGTGCTGCTGCACATGAAAGTGCTTCTAGCCACACCAATGAACTCTATGCAGCAGACTACTTAACCAAGGTAATTACTGAATGAAAATGCAAATATGATTGTTGGGGTTAAAAGTTAGACACTATAGTACGTGTGCTGTAAAATGTTATACCTTGAGTTTTTGAGAGGTATTTAAGAATGGGTACAATATAAGATGAATCAATTATGTTTACAGCAGAAATCTACATTATTGGCATTTACACCTAATAAAATCTACTTAGTTCATATGAATGAAATGAATAGGTTTGTAAATCATGATGAGAACTAAAGGTTCCCTGATGCACTCTTGCGTGCAGAAGGTGTGCTGGTTAAATGTAGGGCCAACGATCAGGGCGGCAGTTGTGGGCTTGTCAAATAATGTGATACAAAAATATAATTAGAAATGCCCGACATATATGGGCATCAGGACCTAAAAAGTTAACTTTAAACTATGAAAGGTTTGCTGAAGCAACTTTGACGATATGACAATTCTGTTTAGGCTTTGAATGGTCTTTTGAGTGCAAATGTGGGATTAAGTCAGTTGGAGGGTTTTTTGACAATAACATTAAAATTGGCAGACATTTGGCAGCTACCTTTTCCATAACAATATCACATTGTTGGCATGAGCTGTATTTGTTTTGGCAATATTAAACTTTGTATTTGATGCCAATAAAAGCCATTTGAACCCCAGTGAGAGCAAAAGGATGTGAGCGTGTGACCGAAAAAGGTGTGATTTCATGTTGTGTTTGTGTGGTGATTTTTGGACCGAACATCAAAAACACAGCAGAGCAACAAGGCAGCTTGTTTTGTTTGCATCATATCTCACGCGAACATGCATAAACAGCGTCCATACGCTCACAACCCCTCAGCAGGAATCACACAAACGCACCAAATCACTCATCCATCTTTTATGTGAGGATGCACCGCTCTCAGCAGCTCTTTGTAAATTGCAGCTAATGTGAACGGGAGAGAAAATGCGGGGTGAGCAAGCTGAGATTACAAAAGAGGAGAGAAGTGGGAGCAAATGTAGGTGTGGAAGACAGAAGGAGAGAGCGAGGGAGAACTACAGAAGAACCATTTGACGGGGAAAAAATGTCAGACGCATGTCTTTCGGCAGGAATTTTTACTTTATTTTCATTTTTGCTGTTGTCGCTTTTCAGCATTCTTCTCATTTCCATTTAATTCATCCTATCCCCCATTCACTTTATTTTTCATTTTTTGCTAACCATCACTATTCATCTACAGAGTTCCATTAAGGCTGAGCTGATTTAAACTGGTTTCTGTCATGTTGTCTGGTCTCATTTCCATTTCCATTACGTTTTCAGCATGCAGCAGATGCTCCCATCCACGATGAAGTCGAGAACCAATGAAAGATCCCAAATATGAGCTGGACCAAAATTGGCATATAGTTTGCGTTTGTGCGTTTTTTATTTAGGGATACAATTCAGCCGGACGAGAAGAACAAAAATCAATCCACATTTTCTTTTTTAGTTTGACCACTTTTTCTTCCACCAAATACATTTCACCGGTCTAGCTTTTTTCAACAATTTGTTTCCTGGGAGGTCTTATTAGATATCAGTTTACATGTTTAGATGTACTTTAGATTAGTTCACCACATGTGTAGCCTAGGCACAATCTGTTTGATTCTATATCAAGTTTGCACACATAATGGAAAGCGCAGGAGTTGTTCAGAATGGTAAAATGCTCATCAAGCCAGTGTCTTCTCACAAAAAGAAAAGTACAGAATCTTTAAAATTATACATTAGTAAAAGTACTTCCAATTAATCCAGATGTTCTTTTTCTTTATTCGCTAGGATTAATCGGTCAAATGTCACGCGTCTTATCTAATGACATCTCGCAGGTTTTAAGCTCTGTTCAGGGACAATTTAAAGCTTGAACGGGACACTAAAGCTGTTCAATTTTCTTCTGATGTCAGTCCCTGAAAACTGAAGACATTTTTGAATGCATCCTGACCTAGTTCTTGTCTTACCAATGTTACGCTACTGGCAGTAATGTTAACATTTTATGGAAAATGACTGAAACATAAACTAAAGACGCACTCAGCAAATGTTTGTTGTTTCGCTGATTTAAATTGATTTCCCCTTCACAAAACTAATCTTTTTACTAATTATCTTAATTTAGCTTACAGGTAATGTTAGCACTGTAACTTTAGGTTACTTAACGTAACCCCGGTTCTTTGATAACAAAGTGAGGTGTTTCACTATGGGAATCGCCTCGGCGTGACCAACTAAGGAAGCTCCAATGATACTACGTCTGTCCCTGACAGACAGGTTGAACTGTGCTAGGGCCACGCCCCCTCATATACTCACAGTCGACTGGCTCCTTGCAAACTATTCCAGACAGGTTTCTTTCCGTGTCTATGCAAGGAGGGACGTGTTGGTGAAACACCTCACTCTGTTATCAAAGAACCGGGGTTACGTTAAGTAACCTAAAGTTATTTTTCTAACTTCGTTCGGTGTTTCACTATGGGAGATATAGACCACTCCCGGATTTGCCTGAAATCTCCCGAAGTCAAATAACATTGACCCGAGAGTCACGCTAACCCCGGCGCCGTAACCTCCAGCACAGCCTGTGCCAAGGGCGGTCCGGAAACATCAAGCCTGTAAAACCTCACAAACGTTTGAGGCGTAGCCCAGCTCGCCGCTGCACAAATTTCCTTCACGGACACACCTTTGAAAAGGGCCCATGAAGTGGCCATGCCCCTTGTGGAATGAGCTCTTAGACCCTGCGGGGCCTGTAAACCTTTAGGCCAACGAAATGGCCTCCACAATCCAGTGGAGGCCATTTCTCCACTGGAGAAATGGCCTCTCCATTGTCCAGCCTCTGGCGGGACAATGGTTTACCCCTGTGTGGCGTGGCACAGGACACAAACAGCTGATCCACTTTTCTGAACCCAGCCGTGCGGCTCACATACATGTGCAGCGCCCGGACAGGGCATAGCATGTGAAGCCTTCGCTCCTCTCCTGAGAGGAAAGGAGGCCTGTGGAAGGCCAAGAGCTCCACTGAGGCTGACTCCACCACCTTCGGCACAAACGCTGGGTTGGGCCGCAAACCGACTTTCGAGAGAGAGGTAGGCTGAACAGACCAAGCCTGTAAGTCACTCACTCGTTTTGCCGTGGTCAAAGCCAAGAGCAAAACTGTGAGAGACAGAAACTTCATCCCCACTGCCTCCATGGGCTCGAACGGGTGATGAGAGAGGGCGTCCAACACGACCGACAAATCCCACAGAGGAACCAGGGGCCTGGAAACTGGGAGCTTGCGACGTGCCCCCTTCATGAAGCGACAAACCAAGGGATGTTGCCCTGCCGGCTTATCCCCAAAACCCTCATGGCAAGCTGAGACAGCAGCCAAGTACACCTTAATTGTGGAGAAGGCTTTCCCTTTATCCATCAGGTACTGCAGGAAACATAGCAGGTCCACCGCAGAACACTGGTAAGGGATGGTATTCCTAGGTTCGCACCACTCCTCAAAAACCCGCCACTTTCCGCTGTAAAGAGAGCGGGTGGACGCGGCCCTTGCGCTTTGAATGGTATCAATGACCCGTTCCGGGAGGCCTGATGCATTCAGGTTCCACCTCTCGCGGGCCAAGCCCAGAGCGCCATCCGGTCTGGGTGAGGGTGGTAGATCTCCCCGCCCGCTTGGGAGAGAAGGTCTCTGCGAATGGGAAGAGGCCATGGCTCTCCCGCCAGAAGCTGCATTATCTCCGCCACCCAATGCTTGGATGACCACCGCGGCGCTATCAGGATTAGCGACAGGCCCTGAACCCTCACCGCCAGGGTGGGGGATATCAGACTGAGGGGCAGAAATGCATAGAGCAGCTTGTCTGGCCACGGGTGGGCTAGAGCGTCCACCCCCAGCGGTGCACTTACGTCCGCTAGAGAGAAGAACATAGGACACTGTGTGTTTTCCTGCGAGGCGAAGAGATCGGCCCGACCGTATCGCTGCCATATCTGTCCCACTACCTGTGGGTGGAGAGTCCACCCCGTACACAGGGTTTCCCCGTGACAGCAGGTCTGCACCCCTGTTTAGAACGCCTGGCACGTGTGTTGCTCGAAGAGACAGCAGTCTCCCACTGCTCCACAAAAGCATACTGCGAGCCAACTCGTGCAGCTGCAGAGAGCGAGTGCCGCCCTGCCGGTTGACGTACGCAACCACCGTGGAGTTGTCTGTCTTCACACATGACGACCTCGGAGAAAGTGCAGAAAATGTTTTAGAGCCAGAAACACTGCCATAAGCTCCAAGACATCTATGTGAGCTCGGGCTAAACTCCGGCTCCATGTGCCATTCACTGTTCTCCCCAACAGCGTCGCTCCCTATCCTGACAGGGACGCGTCCGTTGTCATGGTTACTCTGGATGACACCGCCCCTAGCGGGACGCCCGCTGCGAGCACCGCCGTGTCTGCTACGCCTGCCAGAGTTATTTTCACCCTCCGGTTGAGATGACGACGTGGGCACAGGTGCAAAGCTGCCACCCAACGCCGAAAATCCCTCATCATTAACAGCCCCAAATGTACCACAGACACTACTGAAGCCATCAGGCCGAGCAGGCGCAGGCACAATCTGAACGGCACGGCTCTGCTCAGCCGGAAAAGAGAGAGACACTGCCCCAGAGACGCTTTTCTCACCTCCGATAGCTTGACGCGGTACAAGAGGGAGTTTATTTTTAGACCCAAATATTCCGTACATTGCGCGGGTTCCACTCGGCTCTTTGCCCAGTTTATGTTGAACCCCAACTCCGTGAGATGAGATATCACCGTAGCGGAATCTCTGACCGCCTGCTCCCGAGAGTGGGAGCAGATCAGATAGTCGTCTATGTACGCAAACCTCAGAAATTTCCCGTGTGCGGGATAAATGGCGATGTGAAAATATGCATCTGACAGATCTATTGTCACAAACCAGTCCCCCGGGCGGATTGAACGACAGAGCCCTTTGTGTGTCACCATACGGAACGTGTATTTCCGTAGGTGCCGGTTTAACACACGGAGATCTAAAATCGGGCGAAGTGACACGCCCCCTTTCTTTGGAATAAGGAAATAGCGGGAGTAAAAACCCTGATGCGATTCCTCGCTCGGCACCGCTCTGATGGCTCTTTTGTTTAATAGGGATGTTATTTCGTCCTCTAGGACTTGCGCTGCATCCCCTCTCGTCACTGAAACTAACACACCGTTGAATTTGGGTGGCAAACTGTAGCCTGTGTACCTGGTAGTCGGCAGAACCCACAGGTTCTGTGAACCGCGGATGCGCGCCACCGGTCTGCTCGGGCAGAGAGCGGGCCTCTGGAGCCGCCCTGCCGTGACGTCACCTCCCTGGGAAGGAGGGAGCGGTTCGCCCTGGGAGGAGTGTGAGCTCCCCCTGCAGGCACCTGACAGGTCATATTTGTTTTGAGGGTAGCATTTCGCCCTTGGCTCTGCACCTGGATGCGAAAATGCAGGCTTTATTTGCCTCTATGAACATGGTGAAAGTGCTTGGTGACACTGGAATACTCGCCGCTGACTCTTCTCCTTTTGGATGAGGAGGAAGAGAAACTGAGGGGGGGGGGCCCTGAAGAACTGTGAAACACCAGGGCCCCTGAACCACAAACCTCGGGGCTCTGCTTTACCTCTCCAACCTTCCTCCTCTTTGTAGGAGGGGCGGAGGGAGAAGCTGTGGGGGTTAGGCCGGCCGCTTCTTCTTCACCTCTCTGGGGTGGGAGTGACGGCTCTTTGCTGCCGCAGCCGTGAAGGAGTGTTTCCCCCACGGCTTGGGATTATCCAACCGAGACTGCTGGCTAGACTGCTGACCAGCGGCTTGTCTCTGTGGCCTTGCTGCCCCTTGCTTCACCTTTGCCGCCGCTGCAGCAAAGCCACCCCTCTGCCCCTGCTGGGGGCGAGGCGTGTGTTTACGGGGTAGGCAGAGGTCAAAGGCTTCACCCTCCTGTTTTCTGAGGGTGCTGGCCTCTCTCATCTTCTCCAAGGCTGGACCAAACAGACCTTTAGTGGGGTCGTATGTAGCGTCCATAACCTCTCCCTTCTGTGTGTCGCTCAGGCCTGATAGGTTCAACCACAAGGCCCTCTCACCTGCGACTGCGAGCCCCATTACGCGGCCGCGGCCCTGCACCGCACCACGTGAGGAACGCAGCACTAGGTCGTTCACCACACAGATTTCATCCCAGAGGACCAGGTTGGGAGCCCCGGAGTCCAGCTGACGGCCCATCTCCTCGAGGATCTCAACCTGGTACGCAGCCAGCAGTGTCATTGCATTGAGGGAGCACACTGACTGCGCCGCATACATGTACATCCTCTGAAACATGGAGGCGGTGAGGCGCTCCGTTTTGTTGGGCAGAGGAACGCTAGTGGAGGCTGAGAGAGAGCGGCGGTTCGGGTGGAGGTGATGAGCCACTGAAGGCTCCACCACTTTCGGTGAGCCCCAGTGCCTCCATCCCATGGATCTCCAGCTTAGAGCATCCCTTGGCTGGGAGTCTGCTCTTAAATGGGCTGGACCAATACCGGCTCATCTCCATGCAGGCAGGCACCGCCGGCAGAAGCTGCTTTGCAGCAGTCTGGGCGGGTGGGAGCCTCTTGCCGTCGTAAAGGTCTCTCTCTGCCCCCTCTGGGTCCTGGGCTGCCGGCCATTGTATTCCCAATTTAGCCGCTGCCCGCTGACAGACCTCGTACAAGCTGCTGTCCACCGGGGGAGCAGTGTCGGTTGCACTGAGAGCTAGGTGTAGCTCGCGGCTGATGGGTGCTTGTGGCTTTTGGGGTGGCTCCCAACAGACATGGGTCATGACTGTTGGCCATGGCCACTCTAAGCCGTCTTTCCAGCAGTTTCACTGGCATCGACGCGCAGTGGGCGCACGACTGGGGGTCCGCCAGCGCTGCTTGGGCGTGTTTAGTGCTCATGCAAGCTATGCACATCAGGCGAGGGTCCCTGCCCGAGATGGATGCCCCGCATGACGCGGGGCACGGACGGGATACAGTCTCACTAGCCCTAGGCTCCGGCCCTTTGGCGGGGGCCGCTGCTGAGGACATAGTGCTGGAAAAGAGGAAAAAACGGTTTAATACACAACCAGTGGGCTCGTCGTAACACGTTAGCCTGTAGGCAAGATTAGCACACAGGGTTTAGCCCAGGGCTAACGTTATGTGTATACCGAGAGAGTTAGCTCGGCCGTAACACGTTAGCTCACTCCAGGTTACAATACACACCATTGTTTTAATGATATTTCTTGGGGGGGACAAACCTTAGATGGGGGGGTCCTGACCCCCCCGGGGATTTACGCCCTTGTCTCTCTCCCACACACACACACACACACACGTCCACAGCGCAGCAGGCGGAAGGGGGAGAGAGCGATACCGTTTCTCCTCAGACTTGTTTAAATAATGAGAAATATTTTGTATACATGACACTAGATTTGTCTCTAGTCTCTTTTGACACAAAAGTCGCCAAGAGGAGGATTTGTGTGTTATAATAGTCCAACCACAACCGCATTTCGGACACATTCCCGACCTGAATAATTTGTCACACTGCGCATGCGTGAAATGCGTTAAAAAAAAATTACGTAATTAACGACGAACATCTGATTAACGCCGTTAGTGCACTATTTTTGACAGCCCTATTTAACATGTTTGCCTATTTGACAAAAATGAAAAAAGCTATCTTAAAATGCAAATCTTGTGAACGCTCATCAACAGCAGGGGATGTTTCTCGTAGTTAAAAGTTAGCCCAGTTTCGCTTTAACACTTGACTGTCATTAGATACTGTATTTAAAAATAAAAAAGATCTTTGTGACCAAAATAATGATGAAGATTTGTATCCCAGCTCACTTTCATCTTACTATTAAAGATGACAACAAGTTTGATAATTTAACTGTCAACCTAATATGATCAAGTGTGAAAATAGCCTCATCATATGCAAGTACAGTATATAAACTCTAAACAACACTTCCTATTTGTTTCTTTTTTCAGTGAGTCAAAGTGGTCTTGCTGGTGATGTATGTCCAGATCCTGGAGTTCCCGAAAATGGCAAGAGGATGGGCTCAACCTTCCAGTAAGTAACCTTTATTCCAGACTTACCTGCTCTCAGTCCCTCCAAATCCAATTTGATCATATTACGTCGACTCAAGTATTTTCAAAACATCCATTAGTGCCTATTATGTCTGTCAGACATGAAGAAAACAGACTGAATAAAGTGTCCAATTCCTACACGGGTTTACGTTTGCAACCTTGTACAATTCAAAAACATTTTTCATAACATGGGACAAGATTATAGTTCTGTTCATGTGGATGGGTGCTTTTGGTTTATGTTGTGCTTTTTATTACAAAAGTCAAACCATCTTGCTTCTTGCCAACATGATACATTTGATATATTTTAGTAGATATTTGAAAATTGGTAGGATTGCAGGGTAGCACGTGGTGTGATGGTTAACACTGTCGATTCACAGCTAGAAGGCAACCTTTCAGGGTAAAGTCTCCATGTTTTTTCCCTCTGCTTCCTCCCACACTCCAAAGGGAATTGTCTACTCTGAATTGCCGGACAGGTTTATTGATGACGCTGTAATTGCCCATAAGTGTGTGAATGATTGTGAACCAGTCCAGACAGTACCCCGTATCCTGCGTCCTTCTGAGTATGAAGATGACTGGACTAATATTTCAAACCAATCAACTGTCAACTAAAAACATTGAGCCTCTGAGTTTACTGCAAAAACACACACTCTTTTTACTTGCACAGTACAACTAAAGTACTGTTTACTAAAGTAGAGTTGTTCCCTCCTCCCAACCTGCTGTTGCTTTGCACAAACAAATTCTGTGCAACATATAAGAGCTCGGTTTGGGTCTTTAGATCCCACGTCGTGTTGGCTTGTCTTCTTTCTTGCCTTTGATCATGGACATCTTTTACCTCCCTCACTTAGAGTGAATGCCTTTCCCCCCCTCCTCTGGTCTCAAGAATGGTCCAATAAGCATGAGAATTTATTTTGATAGGTTCTCCATCGTTTTCCTAGACTGAAGTGTTTTTTGGTTCATGTATCACTATAAATCATTTGTTTGTTGCAGACCTTTTAGATTACTTGCTTGTAATAAACCTCAAAATTTGTATATATTTGTGTAGTGCTCGTCAGACCAGCTCCATATCGATCAATGTGTTTTACTCATGAAAGCAATATGAAAAGCAAATGACTAGCTGCTCGAGGGGCAACGTGCAGACAACGATATACAAAAACGCACCCAAAACAGACCTCTCCGGAACTACACGTTTTCTATTGTTGGCTGGATGCAGTGCTCTTTTTTGCGGCGGTCGCTGTTAAACATATGCATTTACAGACAGACTAACTAATTATCACTCTCCAGTTGTATAGGGGTCCTTATTCATACAGAGTGTTTTGGAATTAGAATATTGGTTAAGGGAAGGACTCTGTGGTCACAGGGTTTTTAAATTATTACTCTATGGTGTCTGCCATCTTATCTGTAGAAAGAACGACAGGTGATTTAATTTAATCAGGAGTGAGCAATTACATAGTGATCACTTCTCTCCATGACTCATCCTCTTAGCATCAGTGGCAGCTAAATTCCTATTAAGGTTCTTTTGCCAGGGGAATCAAGTCGTGCATTGCTGTTTTTTTTTTTACCTCTTTCTGAGACTATTTCAGTCTCACAAACTTTTATATAATAATCATCTTTTAATGTCCAATTCTTGGTGCTCTTCTTCACGACAACAGCAACTGCAGGACCATTAACGGGGTTGTCTGAGATAGTTGTGCGCATGTTTATGTCTGTCAGTGAGCTGGCGTGTTAAGTGTGCATGCATCTGGCCATGGAAGTGTTTAGTGTGTGTTCCAGGTTTGTATCTAATCATCATTAAGCACTGAGATGCAGGAGGTGGAATGGAATTGGGGTGTAATGAGGTACAGCATGAGAAATGGAGAGAGAACAAACCTGCAGAGAAAACAAAGAATCATCACCGGGGCGACTGGGAACTGGGGACTGGGAAGATTTGCAGAGGTAGTGTGTCGCTTAGTGTGTCACAGACCGCCACATCCGCAACCGTTCAAAGGTTTTATTCCTTTTCAAGGAAACAAAGTTTTCCGTCATGTAATTGTAAAATTCTATAGTGAGCGGCTGGTGGGAGTTATTTCCAGTGGCAGATGCTGTAAAGTGAATGACTGCACTCTACGTGGCGAAGGCACCGATGGAGATCTGGCCAGGCAGGATGACTCAACGGTGTTAAACAACAGGGTGGAGCCGCTGAACAACCAGAACCCTTCCTACTAAATGTTTGGCCAGGTGTTCGACTGTGTTGCGTAGCAGCGGGGAGGAGGTATTAGGCTTTGTTGACAAGATACCATGCAGACACCCCCCCAGCCCCCAAATGGCTGAATGTCCCTTTCACGTGTTAGACAGCGGAGTGTTGGTGCGAATCAGAAAACTCGAATTTAGAGAACAAATGATGAGAGGAGGCGAGAGGAGTGGGGGGAAAAAAAGGTCAAGAAGAGAAAAGAAAACCGAAAGCAAGGAAAACATCACTGAAAAAGTAAAGGATCTTACGGAAAGAGAATAATTATGTATGTCTTCTTTTTCAGCCACAGTCTCATTATTGTCATAGCTACCATTCATTCGATTCATACGATTATAAAGCCATGGATGTAAGAGGTCTCTGCGTACCCGCAACGTCCCCTTTTTGAAGCACTAGAATCAATAATGCTCCATTGACAAAGTGTTTTTACTGTTGTGCCCTTTTAAATAGAATTGGAGCCAGCGTCCAGTTCAGTTGCGATGACAGCTATGTTCTACAAGGATCTAAAAGCATCACCTGTCAACGAGTCACCGACACGCTGGCTGCCTGGAGCGACCACAGGCCCATATGCAGAAGTAAGTTACACCTGTTAATGCAGACTCCAAACACTTTACTATCACAGCAGAAATACCAACATGATTCACATTTTGTTGTTTGTTGATGTGTTCAAATCACGATTGCCTTTCCGACTGACTTGGTGAGTGACTAAACAAATAACTGTGTGAGTGGCAGAGCAGCGATGCAGGGTCTCTCACTGCCCACATGTTTACTGACAGCACCGTGTAGGGTTTATTGCCCCACAATAAAAAGACACCCAATTGTGTGTGTGCACAACACACTCTTACATTGACAGCAAGTATCCAAAGGACAATGTCACACACGTCATAGCTGCAGCAGTACTTGCCTTGAGCTGCGCGTGTGTGTGTGTGTGTGTGTGTGTTTGACGGACAGGAAGTCCCAGTGCTCAGACACACACTATAGGGTCCCTGTCACATTGCATTATAGTGTAAGTGTGTGTGAGTGTTCCCGCCTGTCTGTTCCATATTTCGAGTTCATGATATTGGCTACTTTTGTCAGAAAGAGACAGCAGTGATGGAAGGACGTGTGAATAGGATTATTTTTTTCAAAACATCACACATCTACTTTATTTTCATGCAAATTGGAAAACAATACAAACAGTGTGTTGGATTTAATAGAGAATGTCTTATATCTCATGTTTATTCAATGAAGTTGTAGATGCCCAAAATGTGTGACATTTTTAAACATTGTTGTGCAGAAAATCTATTTCAGTGTAACACAGTACAATATGGTATATAAAATAATATTCTGAATATGTTCGACCGTCATTTTTTTGGTAAAGTTACGGAACTATTGAAAGGAATCCCACACGAAGAAGGAAATTAAGCGATAAAGACAGAAAAGAGACATTTTCTCACACAAAAACGGGCAGGCAGAGGTTAAATATTGCTATACTGCTGTGGTGTGTGCTGTGTTATCGAATTTGATCACTCTCCCGGGATTCAAACCCATGAGCTTCTCTCATTCTCTACTGAGACTTAAATGTTAATTAGAAGCTGGTCTCTGGGATGAATTGCCATGACTGTGTTTCTGTGTGTCCGTGTGTGTGTACCTGTGTGTATCCCAGTGTGTTTGGCCTCTCTTTTCTAATTAACAGGCAGATCAGTCATCTGAGATTCTCCTCTCTCTCCCTCCCCTCTTCCAGTGCTTCTGAATCCTCCTTGCCTCTTGCCCTTTCTGCTTCGGTTTACTTTATTTCCCTTCCTCAGATTGTTATCTTTCGTCTCCTCCATCTTATTTCTGTCTCTTTCCAACGTCTTCCCCTCAAGTCTTCCTATTTCGTCCCTCAACATGTCTGTTGTGTCTTTGCAAAACATTGGCCTGACTGTCGAACTCCTCACCCTCACTATGATTCAGTATCCTTTGTGTGTCCTTTCTTGTCTTAAATGCTGTTTTCTCTACGGCATTGCCCTTCCCTCCTTCTAATGGCAGTGATTGCCTCCAGGTAACTAAATGTGATGGATAAGAAGAAATGACTGACTGATAAAACAATGACTTGTTGACTAAAACTGAACTGAAATGTCAAGTAAACTATTTAATAGTACTAAAATAGAAAAGTAGCTTTTGAGGTTACTTTTGACTTTTTTTTGCTAAATGTCTCTTGAAAGAAAAAACACAGGGGAGACTTTACGACGTTCTGAAACATTATCATTTTAAATGATTTGGAGCATCAAACGCGACAAATATAACGTGGAGGAAATAGGGCATTTTGAAAAATATTATGAAATATAACTATAATGTAGGTTGGCAGGCTCTGAAAGACCTGTGAAGCAATACTTTGAAAGCAAGCATTTGATTAATTAAGGGACATGTTCCACTCGCTATAAACCTTAACTCCTCTGGTACTGCCACACCTTCTCTATTTTGTTTTCTGTGTGTTGGATACGATGACATTTGCAATCTGAGAAGGTAACCTTGTTTACCCCATGAATCATTTCTGAAACTGCTGTTCCGTCTCTCGCCTGTGCTCTCGTTCCCTTTAGCTCGTACCTGTGGCAGCAATCTCAGGGGGCCCAAAGGGGTCATAACTTCTCCTAACTACCCGGTTCAATACGAGAACAATGCACACTGTGTGTGGGTCATCACTGCAATGGAGTCCGGGAAGGTGAGCTCACATTTATCATTTTATTCTCCCCCTTTGATGTACCTTGTTTTTGTTGTATTGCGCCATCCAATGTAGTGATCCGAACAAGGTTTGGTGCTTAATGCCAAATACCTGTGTTCAGTTCATTGGTCAACTGTATTCAATATCCATAATACAAAGGCTTATACAAGTTGTCGTTGTCTACAGCTAAGTAGATGACATAGCTATAAGTAGAAGAAAGTGAGCATGAAAAAGTCATGAGACACATAAAAAAAACTATGACAGAACTATATTTTATTTTATGGTCCAGAGTTGAGAAAGTTGAATAGTTGCTGTTTTGGATCGGACTTGTTGTTAGTTGTCTTAATGACTGAATTCAGCTTATATTACTGAGCTCATGGTATTATGTCATCCCTACTTTGGATTTTCAGTCGATGTTGACTAGAAATGACTAATTATCGTCCTGGCTGTGCAACAACCTTGGTATCTCTATCAGCAAAATATGATCTGTTGTTATTTCTCTTCATGTGTCATCACAACCTCACACACTATTGTCTCCCCTTTCCCAGCTCCTATTCCTTTATCTCTTTGCTCTTTCCTTCAGCTTGTCTCTCATTTCCTGCCAACATCTGTGTTCTTTATTGTCTACTTTTCTCTCCTCACTTCTCCCTCAACCATCTAGTCCAGGGGTGTCAAATGTACGGCCCGTGGTTCAGTCTGGCCCACGGGATAAATCTGCATTATTGAAAAAAAAAAGAAACAAAAAAAACTTCAATTTCTATAAAATCTGCAGCTCCTATATTGACTGCTAGTCCGCTAGTGGCGCTGTGTGTGTAGTCAGTTCATGTGTTCAGAATCCGCTTGTTAAGTCTGACGTCACATGGGACTTCCGGGTCCAAGCGCTCCACTCGTCCACATCTAATAACACTGGCAGAACCTGTTTATTTATTGACAATCACGTCCTACTTTAGTGATGCATAAATTTGTTTAACTCCAATATAGTGGTTAGTGTAGCGCATCATCCAGGTGGCATAATTAAGGGTGAGTTAGCTGTAAGGTTAAGCTAACTAGCTAGTTGACAACGTGCCATTCCTTGTTCTGGATGAGGTATTTCAAAATATAATTTTTACAGGACTAACTGTAAACGTAACTAAACGAAGATTAAAAAATATACAATGTAAACATGGCTAATATCTATGAAAACAGCCGCTTGAAACAACGTAGTGCCTTAGCAGTAGAGCACAGTTCGATCCTCGGCTTCGCTAATCCATGTCCTCCTGGCTATGAATATTAGTTACTGATGAGCAGGTGTCAGTGTGTATGATAGCTGCGGTCATCATTGTGTGAACACGTGAAACCTACGTACGTTAACGTACCGGAACGTTACCTTCCTGAAAAACCAACACCGAACTACAAACTAACCTTCAAGCAACGTTTGCGAACCAAACGTTAGCGTAACCAAAAACAAACGTTCTGTGGACCTGTTAGCTGGGTTAGCCCATAGCATCGGCGTTATCAACTGCAGCCATTTTCTCGTATCTTTCTCGTCACAGGGAAAGCGATAGAATGACAGTTGAATGTCACTTGTTTTTTTAAACTCCAATCTATTTAAACAACACGGGACACGGCACTGCGGCATGTTAAAACTCGGGTGAAAGCGGTAAATAGGTAGAGAGGACCCGGACTTTGGACCCGGAAACAGTATTATTGGAGCGTGGTGACGTCACGACTTAAGCGGATTGCTTCCCAGAAGCAAAATGGATTTTTGTGGAAAATGGATTTTAAATCATTTATACATTTTGAAGTGTTTGATGTATTTTAACATGCAGGACAGTGTTTTAACTTCCACAAAACTGTCAACGTTTTGCAACAGTGTACAATCACTGTGATCAGTTTTTATGCATAATGCACTTAAATAAATGTTAAATAAATGTATGAAAATGTTGAAATTGCACATACTTTTCTTAAAAACACTTAGGTTGTTCATAATATATTTAGTAAAAGGACAATTCATTGCATATAAAGATTTTTATAATTTACTTTATCTTTGCACTAATACAAAGAAAAAAGTGGACTTATTTTGGCATGAGTTTGGCCCCCAGACCAGAATGAGTTTGACACCCCTGATCTACTCTGCTCTCTCCTCTACTTTCTCCTCTACGTTCTCGCTGCATCACCTTCTTTCCTCCTTTGGCTTCGATTTATTGAAATGTTAAGTTTGAAAATGGTGAGTGGGAAAAAAATCATAAATAATAATTGAATCATAGATCAAGATACCATTGAGCCCCTTAAAACCTACAGAGAGGGGAACGTATATGGGAGAAAAACGCGCTGGGTTTCAGCTAGCAAGGTGTGGAAAAAGAGAGAAAATCTAAAAAAGCCTGAATGTCCAAGGCGGTAACTGGCATTTGGCATCCAAGTATTGAAGGTTGTTGAATATGGAGTCTACTTACTTCTGTCTCTTTGAGGGAGAAGGATGGAGAAATGGTGAGATATCATTTAAAAAAATTGAAAAACGTTTGAGAGACTAGTATGTATGACAAAGTTTTATGTGCCACATATTATTGGTAATTATGACAAGTCACCCTGGTGTTGTGTGTGGGTTTCTTGCTATTCTAAATATAATCAAAAACAGTAGATTATAATAGTTTAAAGCACACTTTTGACAAACGTCGCATGTGCAGGCATGCACCTGTGCACCCTTGCTCGCCTGCTTGAGGTTTGAGAGCACGCTAACAATGTGCTATAATGACGGATTATCAGCTACTACAGCTGCTGACATTTGCTGAATGTCACTATCTACATACACAGAGGGAAAGACAAGGATAGAGGCAAACAACCTGATAAAGACTGCAGTAGACTATACTTGAGTAATACAGAATAGAAAATGGAATAGACTCTAAATTAAAGACGCAGTAATGATAAATAATAATAATGTCTAACTGACACGTCGGTGCGCTGTCTACAATTTATACTAATGTGCTGAATGATTTTTTTGCTGTTCCAGTTTGCCCATCTTGAAAGAAACATTGAATGCATAATATATCTAATCCCCCTTATTTCACCACTTAGTGAAGTGATCCAAAATGGTTTAATGCTATAAATATGTGCATGTTAATGATATAATGACCTGTTCCCCATGTTCTTCATCAGGCTGGGCAGTTATTGATTTTGCGTGTGAATTAAACTCAGACATCTCATTCTGCCTTTACAGTCCGCATGATTATGCAACTCACGCTCTTTCTAACAAGATGGATCATTTCTTGACAGAAAGAAGGAAAAAAAGCTACTTTGTGCAATTATGCTGTAACGAAAATACTATGCCAAAGATTTGAACTGTAGAGCCGCAGATGGCTATAAGAAGCAGACCTATTTTTTTAAACTGAAATGGATATTGATAGGTGGGTGTATGTGTTGTGGGCAGATGTATTGGCTCAGGTTCATTTTCCCCACAGATACCAAACAGACCAGAACTCTGCAGAATATCACGCCATTCACAGTTATATTGTAATGTAATGAAAAATGGCTTTAAAACACACATACAAAAAGACTTTTAGGCAAATGCAAACGCTCCTTGTTGTCAGTGACACTTATTAGTACCTCTTTAGGGATCTCGGAGCTGTACTGCAGATTTGGATTTCCCATCTCGGTGGTAATCAAATCAAAGTTAAGGCGTAAGATCAGTGTTTGTTGGACCTAAGAGGCATTCTTGAATGTGCACTATATCTTGGAAAACCCTAGTTTTCTAGCGATATTTCTGAATTTTAAAATTACTTTATTACTATTTGCCAGGTGAAGTCTTCAACACATAAACATAATGAGCAACTATCTCGTCATGCAGACGCCTTTCTAAAGGACCCGCAACGCACATCTTCCTAATGAAATGAATGAGACACAATGACCATATAAGTGTAAAGTTTAGATAAATAAAGATGTTGTCATGAAGCTTGTGTGATCTGTAAAAGAAGAAAGTTCAGCGTGATTCAGGTAGCAAAGGTGATAACTCAACAGAGTAAATAGGCACGAATCAAGATGAATAACTATTCAATAATATAATTCAATAGCTATTTATTTTTTCCACCTAAGGCTGTATTTCTTCTCTCCAACTTGCCTTTTATTTGACTATTATTCCAGATGACTTCTTTCATCAATAACATGTTACACAAAATGGAGAGAGAAAGAAGTGTTTTTATTGAAGCCCGGGTGGTGCCTTTTCTTTCTTTCTTTGTGTAGTTTTACCTCGACTTTCAACGGCCAGTAAGTAATGCTGGTTGATTGTGTGTCTGTTGTTATTCCGTTAAGTTCTCAACAAAACTAAGAAGATCAATATGGTGTGTAATGGGCTGACTGCCTGTCAGAAAAAGTCGAAAGTATGCTTCTAATTGAGTGTGTGACTGTGTTATTATCAAGTTTTCAAACAGGCACCTGATTTCGTGTGATTTTTGGATATCGACAGTGTGTTTTCTGCCAACTTAATTGCCAACTGCCAGAAGTTGTGAAGAATATTCTCTCCCGAAAATTGGTCCACACAGAACCAAAAACAACTTAAGCGTGTTTACGTCAATATGTGTGTGTGTTTCTGTATGCGTCAGTCATTTGATTCATCAGTATGAAACGGATAATTATCTCGTTCAAGTCTGAACCACGCCTGACTGCTCACACACATCCACCCCTGAACGCATCATCACACACGCCCATTAGGCCTCTAATCATTGCTGTCTTTTTCCTAATGAATTCATATTAGTGTGCGAGGGTGTGATCCAGCGTATTATTATGCTATTGGATGTTGGGTCATTTTCACGCTTAGATCTTCATCATCACTTTAGTTTTGCCAGGAGACATTTCATGAAATTCTATCAGATTCTGTTAAATTTGACTTATTATAGAAATTCACGTCAGGATATGTTGAATAAATAAATAACAAAGTAAATAAAGTCCAGTCTCATTCTACAACAGATCATTTTTCCCCCAACATAACTACTACGACAACTGTTCCGGTTGAAAACATTTATACCCAACATTCAATGGATTATAACTATTGGTATAGCTTTATTTTACTGTGTTATTGTTAACATTATGGAATAATTTCAAAAGAAATCTCTCTAATCATACTCTGCTGTTGCCTCGAAGTTTTCTGTTCTTTATAAAGCAATTTCCACAAAGCTTTCACACAGGTGTTGCTCAAACAATGTTTCTAGTTTGTTTTCCTAATTAGTTCACCAATCAAGTTTTTTTAACATATAAACTCACAATGCCGTGTTCTCCATAAAAGCTGCAATCTCTGCTGTGTATCAAGGCATTTTTATAGCACCGCTAGTATAGTCTTTCCTAAGAACAGGTCTAAAAAATGTAAAGAGAGTAATTAGATAATTTATTACAGGCAATTTGTTTTAACTAATTATATTTTTCAAAATAACCCCCTCAGGGATGAAGAAGGGGCTGTGGATGGAATCCTCATAAAGGGTTTCAGGCTATTCTTCACTTGCTCACCAATGACTCAGCTTTCAGGGCACCTCTTCCCTGTGTACCTTCCTCTGTCAAGGTACATACTCTGATAATATTAATATCACAGTAAGTGAAACAAATGGATAATAAAGTATTTTATAAAGAATAACATGAATGAAAAAAATACTGTATTTTTCATTTTCATTTAACTGCTACATTCAGAAGTACGGCACAGTCTTTGAAAGCTGTTGTTGGTAAATACCGTAACTCTATGAAATATATATTTAGTTTTTCCTTTGCTAAATTCTCTGTGGCACTGTTTGTTGTAGTTCTGTTGGGTGCGATAGTAACAAGGAAGCTGGCGTTGGAATGACACTTATGTGAACTACCTTTGGTAGGGGTCACCCCATGTTATGTTGTAGTTGAAATTGCTGACTGAACGCAACGCATTTAAAGTTCAAGTTTTAACCTATGGCTGCACATCGGCATAGTGAGCATGGTAGGGATGCGGGCCTCTAATCAGAGGTCCCTATTGAAAATAACCTCTGACCCTACTGACCAACCTTTGCCAGCCTGTCTGCAGCTGAGAATGCAGCAGGAAATAATGTCCCTCCGTCGGTATTTTTTCTTAACTAGATTGCTCTAG
This sequence comes from Apeltes quadracus, assembly GCA_021346845.1. Lineage (NCBI taxonomy): Eukaryota > Metazoa > Chordata > Actinopteri > Perciformes > Gasterosteidae > Apeltes > Apeltes quadracus. The sequence continues at coordinate 9,036,334 of CM037918.1, forward strand.
ATAGATGGGGAGGGGAATACGTAGGTTTATAGATTTATATTTATGTGACATTTCTGTGGTCAGCAGTAACAGCGGCCTGAGCTGAGCAAAGGACTTTTCTACCCAATTATGGTATGCTCCGCTGCACCGCTCTGACATGAGGTCTTACTGGTGAGGGCAAGAATCGAGATCGGTGGACACAGCGTAGTTTTTTATTCTCAAGATCTTTTTCCTGGGCAATGGAGAAGATTTAGATACCTAAATGAGTCCTGTGTGCACTGCGTGTAGTGTTTCTAACCGCCTAAGGTATGTGTTGGATTGTTTGACTTGAGGGGGCGAACTCATGTTGCCTGTGCAGGATTAGAGTGGTCCAAAGATTACTATCAGTTTCCCCCAGGCTGTGATCGTTGCCTTAAATCCACAGCCCTGCAACTTCTCTGGCTGGCTGGGTGACACTGTATGTATGGATTGCACAGTGCTCTTGACAATGTTTAAAGGGCCTATTGCGCTGCTCTTAGCTGCTTAGCCGCTTGCTAATGACCTCAAAGTGATACCACTTCACCCACATTTCAAAGAGCATCAACCTTTTCAACTGAAACCCAGTTATTTCCTGAAAGGAACTGGAAACTCTCCCGTGAATCACTAATGACTACCTCAGAATTCAAAAATGGGATGTGATCAAAAGAAAATATAGAGAGCTCTGCTGCAGTCACCAAGCTGAAGGCAAATGTTAAGGCTTTCTGTCACCATTGTTTATTTCAGTTGAAGACCTAGATTGCACTTTCTTAAATGTTCTCTATACTTCATATATGCTTCCTTCCTTCCCTCCTTTCTCTTTATTTTGAAAAGGTGTTTTCATGTGGTTTGGGGTGGCAGGGTGCACCTAATGTCTTTCTAAATGTGCCCATTTGGAACCACTGAACAGAACGGAGCTTCTTCCTAATGACCTTAGCGCAATAACGCAGTTCTTCCCTTTAATGATCTGCCTCGACTGTCTCGACACACAAGCATATAAATAAATATGGAAATATGAAGGCGTGGAAATGCAGCTGTTCTCACACATATAATGTAACAGGCATGATTGAATATAATTCTGCTTCAGCTGTTTTGACAGACTTACCCGACAAAACCACTTCGTGGGCAAACATACTGACGAGCACGGATTGGTGTGCGCATGTACAGATGTGTTCCGCTTCACACACTTTCTTTATGACCACAAGCTGCTGCTAGTACAATCTTATAAATAACCTCCACTTTCTGCGACAAAGAAATATACTGTGTCAACACCTGATCTTATACCTTTAATCATACATATTCATTCTTTTTATAGTTAGTATTTTGAATTGTTTCTTATGCATGAAGAAAATCCAAAAATTGATTAAAAATAGGTAATTTCCCTTAAGGCCTCTGAGTGTACATCTGTGATTAACAACTTAGCCTGCGGGGCGCAGAGGTGCAACTTGAGAACAAGCAACATGTGCTTGAGATTGCATTTTACAGGTAAGTCTATTGAAGAAAAAATCTATTGTCAAACTGGGATTCTAACATTTCGTTGCTGATGAATCACAACCGAGGATCAAGGTGGAATCTGTGTTGTGTTTAGTTTCGCAAAGCGAATCTGTGCTGGTATTTCACAGTTGTTTCAACATGTTATGAGCTACGAGTTTCCTTTTCGCCACATCAAATGTTCTGACTGAATGAAAAACAATAGACGTGGTCTGTTTGACGCAGTATGTCAGAGCAAACTAGGGGTGTAATGATCCATCTATTACATCGATGTATCGATTTATATTCCTCCGATCCAACTACATCGATCTGTGCTCGGCGCGTTGGCCTTATGGACGACATATATCGATCTAACATCGTTTTAAAATGTAATAAATCGATTGGATCGATACTAGGAAATAACCCATTGGATTTAAGGACGTCAGACTTTATATGGGTGTTTTTTCTTTGCACTGAGCCGTGACGTGCTCACGCAGTATGCAGGTAACCCACTGCCGTCCCGAGCCCCGATTCAACTGCCGGGTTTCACGGGCAAAGCCGAGGGGATGTTCCACAGGGGTTGAAATAGAGGGATGGTTTTTTCGGGGGTTGGTAGGGAGAAACCATTATTGCAGGGGTGTTTTTTGTGTATATCACTAATACAGGTTTTTTTCTGCTACACTGCTACAGCAGTGTTTGCACTTTATTCAAATAAAATGTGAATGCATTAGTCATTCATTGTTGTTTACTTGTTTATATATATTTATAATTAATTGATAGCTGATTCCATTACAAGAAACAACAGGAATCTAGGAAACTTCACCTGCACAGTATCCAGGTATTAATTTCAGTCACACTGGTTGAATTTTTGGCTAAAAAGTTACTCAATCGATTTCAAGTCACTGAATCGTTTTGGATTATCGTCCTTGAATCGTATCGACAACCACGAATCGTGATACAAATCGAATCGTTGTTAAAACTAATCATTAGACCCCTAGTGCAAACCCATGGAAGCAAATGATTGTCTTTCAGTTGATCATACTGGACCGTCTTTCTCTTGAGCACCATGAAATGTGTTAATTGTAAAGTCAATATTGTGAAATCCCTAACAGTATAACAGAGTATTACAAAATAAACAATATGTAACTCATCAATTTATTGTAGGCGAGCAATTTGCAGTAGGTAAATAAGATATGATAATAATATATATTGGATTCAATTTTTACTTTTATCAGAGAAGGAAATTACCACTGACAAAAGTAAAATAAACAGCTGTTTATAGTCAGTGAAAATCATGAATGTTTAATGAAAAACAGAAACCCACATGTTGTTTAGATATTAAGAGAAATTTGATATGAACCACTGAACTGACCTAATTTAATAATTTTTTAATTGATCCTTGGCAATTGATGTCAACCAGGATGTAATACCTCAAAATGCTGCTTTTGCACTTTCTCCCATTATCTCCAACCATTTAAAAAACACGTTCAGGGTCAATGAGATTAAAAAATCTTTTAAAAAGTCGTGAATGTAATGTGCAGATGTCAAAGATTAACTTTTGTTTGTTATCGTTTTAACGTCAGCGTGTTTGCATATCAGTTTGTGTGAGTGTGCATGGACACATTTAGAAGTATGTATACTGGTAATTTCCTATTTGTGATGGAAGTTAATCCCTCAGATGGTTTCAGATCCTTTTACATTATTTGAACACGAGCAGGCCAATTTATTTTTGTCAAAGCGGGGACAAAGGCTTAGCCATGCATAGTGGAGTCTGGAGTGTTGGAACGTAAGATTTTTCATCACCGTGCTGTTATAAACCATGTGATGGATTGGCATCGGCAAAATCGCACATCTATGGTTTATATTAGTTCCCTAATACAGTACAGACTGACTGATTAAGACCAACATCGTTTCTAAAGAGGCAAATTGAACAATCTCTCATTTTATCAGGGAAATGTTCTACAGCAACTTTCCCCAGTGATTTAATCATAAGTTTCCATTGCTGCAAATCGTATGCATGAAAAAGCATCAGACCATCCCTGCTGGAATTAATTAATTAATACATATCATTTTATTACTTTTTGTTTTGTTTCTAATGTTTCCTCCTATTTATCCCTTTTGTTCTTCCAGGTGATAAAGCTATCATTTGAAGAGTTTGACCTGGAAAGAGGATATGACACACTAACTGTGGGAGATGGAGGGAAAATAGGAGACACTCGGAGGGTCCTCTATGTGTAAGTATAGAACACTCGCGTAGTGTTGTATAATGCAACAGTCTGAAACACCTGCAATTAGTGAGGCGATTGGGAAAAAAATGGATGCTCTTGTGCAGGTGCACATTATACACTGTGTATTGAATTAGCTTTGTTGTTTTAACGAACCGTTTCCACGGCACACTCCAAAGTAGAAAGTGATAAACCAATTCTACTTTTAACAGTTTGTGTTACTGGGTTGTATTTGTGTGTATCTGTGTGTGTGTGTGTGTGTGTGTGTGTGTGTGTGTGTTTGTGTAGACTTACAGGTTCCAGTGTGCCTGACCTCATCGTTAGCTTGTCCAATCAGATGTGGCTCCACCTGCAGTCGGATGATACGATCGGCTCAGCGGGTTTCAAAGCAGTCTATGAAGGTAAGGCCCCCGGCAACCCCCACGCTTCCATCCCTCTTCCCTCACAAACAGATACATACTCTCATATAATGGAGTGTGAAAGTCATTGCGTTGCTGACAAACCGATTCAATAGTGGACACAACTGCTTCTGTCTGTCCTTGCAGTAGTCATGTGTGTGTGTGTGTGTGTGTGTGTGTGTGTGAGTGTGTGTGTGTGTGTGTGTGTGTGTGTGTGTGTGTGTGTGTGTGAGTGTGTGTCCGACTGTGCATTTCGGAGAAGGTAATAACTGAATTACGAGCCAATCAGCTGATCGTTTTGCTTGGTTATTTTTCCTATAACACCAAAGTTAACACTGATAGAGGGAGAGCGATGGTGACAGTCAGAGGGAGTGAAGGTGAGAGGGACATGTCCCGTGTAGATGTCCCTTTCAATACACCCTATTTGGAACAAGCCATTCGTTATATATATGTATTTAATTATCTTCTCCATTTCACCATTCCAAATCGACTTTTTTTAACTAAATGGAACATACATTAATTGAATTTACTTTAGACTAACAGACAGGTGGAGAGATGTACTTTCATAAACTCGAGAGATGGAAGGAGACTAAATAATGAACTGAGTGAAAGGAAAGATGGAGGCAATGTGAGAGAAGAGGAGAGAGGGAGGTGGATGTTTGATTCACTGATGTTGTTGACAGTGCTGTCCGGGGTCAGTTACTGCTGAAGGGAACCAGCACAGTGGCTGGCTACAGAAACCACTGCTAACTGTGACTGTAAGCATGTGGCGTTAAACATCATATTAACCTTAATTACAGGTTGTGTATTCCCAGGCAACGACACATACATAAACATAAAATCATATTTCATAACCTCTAGATGATCTTGTAGTTTTACGCAGTATAACTGAACAACCGCCCGTAGTATCTTTTGTGTGTGTATCCTTGCATGTATGTGTGTTTTTCTGTCAAATCATATAACGTCACCAAGTTACACACTCTGGTCAGATTAAACCCCTAAGAGCCTCAAGGATAGAATGTGTATGTGTGTGTTTGTGTGTAGCTTTTTGAATGCTGCCATGTTACACTTGTCAATCACTGAAACTCTTGTGTGTGTCTGTGTGTGCATGTGCATGTTTGAGAGGGAAAGAGAGCGATGATGAAGTTTACAACATCATAAACCCTCTCAGGCAATTTAATGCTTTTGCCAAGTTTTCAGGCTGCTGCCAATTGGCTCTGAGTTACGATGTAAATAATGAACTTTTTTTTTTAACTCAACAGACGGAAAATGACAATATAATTTTTTTATTATTCCACAATATTGACACTGCAAAATGTTAACCTGGGGATTCCTGCTCTAGCCATTACTACCACAAAGGGTGTGAGTGCTTGGGTGCCAGATTTGTGCATGAATGTTGTCAACATGGTAACATCACAGCCCTGCAAGACACAGTCACAGAACTTTAAAGGTTAGAAGTCAAAGGAAAATAAAAGATGAAGATGTCTGTGGTTCGAGCAAGGTTGCTAAAAGTAGAGGGGGGGGCTAGGAATGGGTAAAGGGGGGTTGACCCCCAATATAGGAGCCAGATTTGGTGTTGCAGCTGTGCAGCTCCTCTTTGATGGCACTTTAAACTTTAATTGCAGGCGGGTATTTAGGGATATCACTCCCTGAAAAGGGTCGTTCATCATTAATGCAACCGAGAGAGCTTCCATTAGTTGGACACATACTTAATCTCAACTGTGTCACCTCATTCTGTGATAAATAAAAAATAATTATCTTTTTTCTTTTTAATTTCATTTGCATAATTTATTTTTTTCCTTTATTTTTTTCTCTCAGCTATGTATATTGCTTTGTATAATATATTACTTCTTAAGAGCAAACGACAAGGAAGCACGAAATAAATTGAGTTGTAAATCTATGACCTGCACTTCAACAATATCTTTCAACTTTGACAGAAAAGAAAAAACTAAAAAAAGACTAAATAGGGAGCAAGAAAGCTGCTACTACCATAATGACAGACTTAGGGGCTCAAGATCGTTGATATCCATCCAGTCATTCGTCAACTGTGTGACAGATAGCTCTGGGCCACACACACACTCACACACCTGCACACACTACACAAACGCACACGCCTGCCACTTCTTTGTGTATTCTTGTGGATCTACTTGCATCCCGACAGATAGCAAAAAGCAAGAACACACACACACACACACACACACACACACACACACACGCACGCAGACATGCAGACATGCATTCCTCACCTTGAGATGTATTTGCCCAGAGCGAATCCAGGAGCGTGGTGGAGCATGTGTTACAAGATGACAGACGTCTGGTAGAATGTCACATTTTAAAGGAGGGGAAAGCAGTGGATTGAAAGGTATTGCCATTAGATGAAAAAGGGATAACAAAGGAGAGTAACAAAAAAAAAATGGGAGATGATTGTAGGCCAGTTTGGCACTACCGTTAATGTGATACTCATGCCAAAAAGCAGAGTAGTAAATCCGATTGAGAGAGAAATCCGAATTAAGTTCTGAATGAGCAGCGACAATTTGAACTGGTAACATAGAGAAACAGAGGAATGAAAAAAAAAATGCAAGAATGTTGTATGCAATACAACATTCTTGCAATACAATACAATACTCATAGAGCAAACATCCGTGTTGCTCTATGAGTTGTACATGCTGCTGGTTTTTAACAAGTATGCGTGATCTCTGTTTTTGTGTGTGTGTGTGTGTGTTTGCATTTACCTGCAAACACACACCACACTCACTCTCAAAAATCAATAAATGTCCTTTATTCCCATTTAATCTCACCTCACAGGTACGAACAAACAAAACACTAATCTTGAATCTCACCATATTGCATGTTGCCATTAATCACTAGTAGAAAAACACTGCGAACTTGTTGTGTATTGCAGAGATCGACCGGGGAGGCTGTGGCGATCCCGGGGTGCCGGCATTCGGTCGTCGTAGCGGTGATCGCTTTCAACATGGCGACGTGTTGACCTTCTTTTGCCAGTCGGCCTTCGAACTCGTAGGAGAGAAGACCATAACTTGCCAGCACAATAACCAGTGGTCTGGCAATAAACCCAGTTGTATTTGTGAGTGTACATACCCTTTAGAGTCATATTTTACATGTTTAGTTGCTTTATTTATTTGTTTTTGCTTGCATGCTTTCCCAATTACCAATCAGCTTGAGCTCTTTCCTTACCGTCTTTTGTTCCTCTGTTTTTTCCTGTTTGTAGTTTCGTGTTTCTTCAACTTCACGGCTCCATCTGGGACTGTATTATCACCGAACTACCCAGAGGAGTATGGGAACAACCTGAACTGTGTGTGGCTGATTATCTCTGAGCCGGGCAGCCGTATTCATCTCCTGTTTTCTGACTTTGACCTGGAGCCACAGTTCGACTGGTTGGTGATCAAAGATGAAGGTAATTGTATCCTAATTCCTCAGTCCTTTTGAAAACCTATTTCCTAAATTAACACCTCAGGCAATCCATTAAAAGCAAATTCCATGTTGCCGAAATTTGGATATGCAATTATTATTGCCAAAATCTTTAACAGGGTCAAATAATCTGGCAATGAACTCTTTCTCAACTTACTTTAGGCAGACATATCCTCTTATTGGGTTTGGTTGAGGAATATTTAGTTTTATTGTGCACTTTTCAACTACACAAAGAACACAGGGCAAATTTGATAACCCATTGAAAGATACTGAATCAACAAAATAACTTTCTCTGGCTTGTCATTAAAGATGAAGTTGTGCTAAATTAGCAGGCCGTAAACCTGTCCCTCAGCAGGGATTTTTTGTAGCAGGGTTTTGAAAATTGCAGGGCAATTAGTGCTTCTCCAATGGGCAAATTTTAATTAAAGTCGTTGTTCCGCTTGCTGATCAAACACCGCCGTCACATCGAACCTGCACTGTACGTCGTCTTTGCTGAAATAAACTTATGACTCTTCTATTGATGATATTCCCTATTGAATGTTATTAAGATTTAAAAACCTTTAGGATATTTAGTCCAGAAAATCCCTTTGTAACTACCCTTTTTGATAAAGTCAAGAAATGTATGTGAAAACTGCAAAGGCTGTGTACTGTTGTGAGAAATATTGCACCACGACTACTGTGAACTTTAAAGTAAAAAATAAGTCAAATCAATTCATTCTAACAGTGATTTATGTTTATGCAGTAAAATAATTCTGTTAATTCTGTTTTTCCAAATAACACAAACATATTTTTGAATAATTTGAAGTCGACTGCCGCACTACTCAGCATGCTGACGTAATAAAAATAGGTCTAAAAGTGGACTCAACATTAGTATGGTGCGTTCATTTGCAATCATTGATTTAAAACAAAAACATTTGGGACTTGGGAAGTTATTTAAACGGATCACTTCTCAAGTTTTGCGTATTAATAAAGTAATAAAGTTATTTCAGCTATTGTTTCAGCTATTATTGCATGTATGTATATATATATATATATATATATATTAGATTAATTGGCATGTTTTTAAATTCTCTCCTTTTACGTTGACATATAAAACTTTGCATCATTGTTATCTACACAATTGCTGATATGAAGTCCATCTCGTGACTCACTGCTCGAGCGCTTTAGTCCTGAAGGAAAATAAATCCTGTAATATGATAAAGGTTTCTCTGCATAATAAAACCATCTGTCTTGTCCAATCACCAAGGAGTTTATGTGACCTTGTCATTTAAGACTTTGATCCCTCCATAATAGTAGAATGAAATACAAACAAATACACAAGCAACAATCCATAAATCAACTGGGAAGATTTCTGTAAGAAATCAGCTGAAGCTTCGAGTTATGGTTTTAAATACATAAAAGGTTTACATAACCGGAAAGCCATTGTTTTCATCTAATAAATTACCGCATTGTGATAGACAGTTACAAATTGCATCTGTGTGAACCTCTCCTCCTAAATAAGTAAGTGTATGACCATGTCAGTCTTTCAGGAAATAAAACATGTTTCTGCAGGAGCGTTGCTGAGGAATCCCTTCCTGGGTTTGAACCTTTTTTAAGATTTTGACTATTATTTTTCAAAAAGATGTATTCTAAATCACATAGAAAATCATTATATATATTTCATTAAGGATTTGATGTACTAGGAATAATCCGAAACAATATTGATACCGTTCTCTTATTATCACTATGCAGCACAGTATTCTTTTAACTTTGAAAGGATCTTGCTGTGTATGTATATATATCATTCAGAAGTAAAGTTTAAAGTAAAAAAGTATAAATATTGTTAAGTGTTAATAGAATCCTCAAATGCATACAATACAATGAATGAAGAACAACTTTTCACTGCAACAGCAAGTGTTTAAACACAATTGCTCTGTATGCGCATGGATTACCACGACTGGATTTAAAGACTGTCAGACTATAAAAAAAACATGATTGCAGATGCCATAGGGCCAGTTCAAGCATCACTGAGCCCACACAGATAGTTGATTTCTGGAGAGTGACCTTTTCAAATGTAATTATTGAACGGACCAGAACACAGGACACCACTTCAAACCATTTGCTCGGTGGGTAGATGGCCCTCCGTGAACGAGCACATGACATATTGGGGGGCAAAAGCCAAAATGAATAACACCTAGGGCTCCTTCTCCTACCTGTAAAACACTGCAGGTGTTTTTTGATGAATCACAGTTACGGCTGCAGCACCAATCTGTTTGACTCCTTGTGGGGCATCAGCAACAATAAGCACGGTGTCATCTTTGGCAGTGAACCGAAACTGCGCATGCCAGTAGCTCATCAGCATCAGTTGACATTTACAATTGCTGATCACACTCAAACTACAATTCCAATAGCATTAAATGGGACAATAAAGTGGTCTTTTAAATCTCAAATGTCTCTCACTAATGCATGATCATAATGGCACTGTGGCTGGAGGTTAATCTGTTTATTTCTACCTGCTAAAAGCTGCTGGCTGCGACGATGGATTTCTCAAACAACCAACTCAGCCTCCCTCTGTTCCTGGGTCTTATCACCATTGCTGGGGATGGCACTTCTCCCCTCGCGCATCATGTTTATTCCATATCTCACCGATAACAGCCTGCTGGGCCCTGTTCGGTGTACCCCATACGGGTTGTATTCGATCACAACTGAATTCGTCGCTGCTGTTTGGTTCCTTTGGGAGCACCCTCAAGAGCACAGGGTATTACTGCCAAGAAGTGTGCGGTTGCAGTAAATGATACTATCCTGTGACACGGATGTCTTGGACAGAAATGTGGTATGGTCACAGCTGCACAGGCCAGCGGGGGATGGGTAGTGGATTCAGGACCATTCAATTGGTACACCGTGGGTCCTTAAATGGGTATCGAGCGAGGCCTTGATGCTACAGCATATCGTAACGTTACAGCCCGGTTACTGCCATGGTGACAAGATTATGAGTGCATTGGTGACATTTTTCCTCAAAATAACACACAAAAACACATTAAGCTGTGCTAACTTTAGCAAGAGTCTTAAGACCTAATCCATTGTATCAAAATTACTTTTGTTTTCTAACACATACTATTTAATACCTCTCCTGAGGTCTCTCAGGGTATTTTATTTTCCCCTTTTTATAGGAGCCCTTCATTTTCCAAGTACGTCCTTGGCCTAATGTTATTCAGACATAATTAGATAAGATACAACAAAACATGTCTCTAAAAGATTGTTTAAACTCTGTATTACTTTAGGCCTGTCTGAGCCAACAACCTTTGGGACGTTCTCGGGAAAAGATGTCCCATCCCAGATCGCCTCGAATGGACACATCATGAGACTGGAATTTCAATCCGATCATTCTAATACTGGAAAAGGATTCAATATCAGCTACACAAGTATGTGCTTCCTACCTACCTGTCTGTGTCTGTCTGTTGATTAGATGTACCGACATGAGAAACGTAGGATTGCTTTTTTAAGATGTCACCTCTTCAGAATGGATGAAAACAGACTTTTTCATAGATGCAGCAGTTTGTGACAGCGTAAGATAATATTGTAAGAAAAACATTCTTATCTAATGTAATGTAGCAATATACACTATTTTTGAATTAGGGAAGATATTCTTACTTTCTCTTGAAGCACTTGGCATCTGTGTTTTTTTGTGTTCTTTTTCTTGACAGATCACTCTTTGTATGTCTTACTCATGCTATACTTAGTTAAAGCTGTCCCATTTTTAACTTTGAATCTGACTGCTGAATCTTGTATATGTGCCTGCTCCAAGCTGAATGAGTGCTGCATGACTGACTCTGATTATTCTTTCTTAACTTCATGTGGTTTTGCTCCATTTCCCCGACTGCCTCCCCCATGACCTTGTCTCTGACTTTCCCTCGAAAAGTTATATTTGACTGGTGAAAGTTGTAAAAATGATATTTTTTGTCTCTTCAGCACCACAGAATAAAAACTCCTTCCTCTAATCCTAGTGCAAACAATTTAATCCCTAATCCTAACACGGATTAAATGCACCGATGGAAGCAGAATATGCCAATAGAGTCCTTTTCACTGACTAACATTCATCTACTGAAAGTCACCCTTTGCATATATAGATTTTGCAATGTCTTTATTGTCAGAAAATGTTAAAGAAAAACACAATTACTGTGCATGAATACCCATTCTTTAATAAGACAATGTTTAATTTAAAGTATTATAATTTATTGAAGAAACAAGAAATTTGAGAAAATAATTGGAATTTGTCAAATAAATTAACATTGGGACTCAATTTGCAATATATTGCTGTCAAAGTGATTTGTAACTTCTTTATGTCCCTCTCTCTCTCTCTCTCTCTCTCTCTCTCTCTCTCTCTCTCTCTCTCTCTCTCTCTCTCTCTCTCGCTCGCTGTCCCGACACCGTCATCATATCTCCGCCAGGAGAATCACATACAGTCAACTACAGGTTTTCAGGGAGCTCGAGGCTGCTGACGCAGAGTGCAGAAAATGCAAGGCACACATTAATACAAAAGCAGCGTACAAATTAGTTCAATCACATTGAAAACAATTACACAAAGCTGACCCAATGTCCTAAAGTTTTGTCTGGTAAGGGTTTAATACTGTCATTGACTGTGCCTGCGGCGTATTGCTGACTGCTGGCTCGCTACTTTGAGTAGGTAGGGCCTACTAGTGACGACGCTGCGGAATGCACCACCGCACCACCACATCCCACAGTGGGAGGAAACCATGGAGTACATTTCTCTGCGTAAACAGTTTTCTTACTATGGTTTTTTGGGACAGTGTGTCAGGCTAACCAAACTCATGTGAGTCCTGGCTTGAAAAAATGGACCTACGCCTGTGAGAGCGAATTAAGAGAGAGTCGAGACATATCTGCACCCAGTTCTAAATGAATTAAAATGCGACTGCATCTGTCAAGTTGTTTCATTTCAATCTTACAATATGGCCTTTGTAGACGTACCTGCACTCCACTGAATGCCTTTGTTTATTACTCTTCATTCCCTTATTTTTATCGATCTTCATATCGATACACATCATATCGATCTCCATCGTTCACTCAGACTTCTTCTGTTGTTTTGCTTGTCCACTCACACATAGCCTTTATCTGAAACACTCACAGCACAATCTCAGCTCTAGCCCCACCGAGTTAAAGAGTATTGTCCCAATTTGTTTGAATTTCTTATAATTATACCCCCCCCCCCCCGCCACCATTCATTTTTCAGTACTTTTAACAGGGTCTGATGTGTGAAAGTACACATGGTTATATTTTGTTTGAGTATGGAAGCAGCATATATCCATGTATCCAGATGCACTGCATGTAATATGTGGGAGGATTCTTTGCATATGGCACCTTCCTCAATTGCTATCATTTTTTCCCTCTGTCTTTTTTTTCTGTCTACTCTCATTTTCTTCTCATCAGTAGCTAATCAACCTGCGGCATGACCAATCACTGGAAGTGTGCTCTGGGTGGGATCAGGTTAATCTCTGAAATGGGGATGATATAAGCTAAACATGACAGGGTTGAATCCACGTGAAGATAAATGCCATTCCTCTATTTCCATAATAGTGAAGATGTCACATTTACTGACAGTGATTTCCGCCCCAAAAATGTCCGCCTTGATTTTTTTTAATTTCACGGTATTCAAATGCATTGAAATATCTTGTTGTTCAAATGATCAAACATGCACATGTATTCTGAACCACAAAGATTAAAATATCAATGTTATTGTCTGTAGGCACAATGGGTTATTTTTTTATTTTCTTTATCTGTCAAATTTTCTCTGTTCTCAGTTAGAAAATGAGCTTTCAGGTTATTTTGTTATCTAACCATTCCTTTGGTTCCCTGTGTGTTGGCTGCTATTTTCACTATTCTCTCTTTTTGTTATTTCTCTGAAGCATTTGGACAGAATGAATGTCATGACCCAGGAGTTCCTGTCAACGGTCAACGGTATGGTGACCAATTCCAGCTCGGCAGCTCCGTGGCTTTTCGCTGCGATCAAGGATTTATTAGGACACAGGTATAAATTGGATATCTGTCTTGATCTACCATAATAGGTTATTCACACTCAAAAAATACAATGTTTATTAGAAGTGATAACATTAGCAGCATTTTTGTAATCGGCATTTGTAGTCAAATGCAATCACAGATTCCTCCCTCTGTTCCTATTTGGAACATTTGTCTCCGTTGAAATACTTTTGATTGGATTTACTTGTATTTATGTTTATTCAACTTTATAAAAGTACCATATCTAAGTTTCACGTCCTGTTTTCAGGGGTCTGATCAGGTCACTTGCATCATCCAGGATGGAAATGTCGTTTGGTCGGCGGCGGTACCTCGCTGTGAAGGTAAATACGAATGCAGACTGTTTACATTGCACGTGAGCAATGGACAATTATAGAAAATGTTGGACTTGCCCCAAAAGAGGAGGACAAAGCAGCTTAAGTGTGCTTATGAAACGTTGGAACTTCACTACATTTCCTTCTCTCGTTGCTTCAGCCTGCAGTCGCCCCACACGTATTCTGCTTGTTTGCACGCATCTTTCACTTTAACATCAATAACCGAAATTGGAAGAAGTTCTGCTGAAATTCAGGGTGATGTGTTCATTAGATGCAGGAATCCCATTTACAGAGATGTATCAATATTGTGCAGATATGCAGATATTTAGATGTAATAATTGGAGGGTAGTGAAGTTATTTCAGCGCTTTTTTCCTGGGAGAATGCATACTACTTTTTTTGTAGATTGATAGTATTGACTAAATTACAATATCAAATGTTGGCTGTTGGTAATAAATGGGATGGAGGAGACGATCTAATGGAATAGGGCTGTCATCTTAATTAAATATTAAATATGAATTGTGGGAAAGTATTATTCCTCCCATTGGACAAGGAAGGATAATTATGTTTTATTTCTTGAATGACTTCCTCTTGTAAATCCCATCCATGACAACCACAGCTTCAGTGTGCACAAAGCAGGTACAAGAAAATTAATTTTCTTTAGCTTGTTCAAAATCTGGAGTTATGTTAGCAATCAGAAAGATGAAGGCATCAGCAACCTTAGAACGAAGGAAGCATGAGTGTGAAATAAGAGCTATGCAAATTACATATATTGGAGAAAGAGCACTCTGTAATAAAAAGGTCATGAATTCCAGGCCTAAAGCTGTTATAAAGGATGTTAGAGTAGCTTGTTTTGAGTGCTAAAGAGGTCAAAATAAAACTTAAATAGAGCAAGAAAAAGGGATGAAGCATTATTTTAATATCGATCCTAAACTAAACTTTTGAACTCATTCTTGAATGCCTGTCAGCTATGTGCAGTTCTTTGAGTGACGGGCAAAAGGGGAGCTGTTTTCTGGCATCATTTAATACATAACTACTCTTGATTTGACCCATAAATTATAATTCTATAATTATTTTAGCCCTTCTTCAAACATGAACAACTCATATGTGTTTACCAGATTATTTCCTGACGGTAAATGTTTTGTTATAAGCTCTAAATTTAGAAAGGGTTACAGCACTACCCTAAATTAAAAAAACTATGAATCTCTAAACTTGATGTGACATTTTTCTCATGCAATAATAGTGATGAATGAATCTCCCTCTGTGGTTGTGTGCTTATTTCCCTGTAGCTCCGTGTGGAGGACACCTCACAGCTCATACTGGTGTTCTTCTGTCTCCGGGTTGGCCCTCATTTTACAAAGATTCTCTGAACTGCCAGTGGGTGATTGAAGCGCAGCCAGACCACGCTGTGAAAATCCACTTTGACAGGTCAGTCAGTGGGTTCTGAGGGTGTAGAGAGGTTTGTTTGTGTTTGCTCTTCAGCTCGGATTGTTATTAATTGGATAACAAGGCCATCTTTAAACATCAGTTTTTCACACTTCTGTCCGACGGCCATTCCATTATTAAGTCCGTCTTTTCGTTGGTCGGTCCTTCAGAAACATCGTCGGTTTGTCATATGCAAACCAGGTTGTTGAGATAATGCTGCAGTAAATAATTGATGTGGGTTTTTTTGCACACCTTTCTCTGAAAACAACCGACATGCAGATGCGGTCAAGCCTGAAATTGCTAAAGCTCATATTTGTCATTTGGGGAATTGACGTAACGGTCAAATAACTTCATGGAGGTGGGTCATTCAGAATTTGCATTGTGGGTAAATATCTTGTCCTGGGGCTAGTTAACAGTCCAGATGGCTGGTTAGATCAGTATGCTATTGTTAGTGGTTTCCACCAGGAAAGATGCAGTGCCTTGTAAAAGTATTGACCTCCCTTGGCGTTTTTCTTTTTTGTTGCCTTACAACTTGGAATTAAAATAGATTTTCTGGGAGTTTGTATCATTTGATTTACACAACATGCCTACCGCTTTGAAGATGCAATACGTGTTTTATTGTGAAACAAACAAGAAATAAGACAAAAAAACAGAATACTTGAGCGTGCATGACTATTCTCCCCCCCAAAGTCAATACTAGAAAGACCCACCTTTTGCAGGATTTACAGCTGCAAGTGTCTTGGGGGTAAGTAACTATAAGCTTGGCACATCTAGCCACTGTGATTTTTGCCCATTCTTCAAGGCAAAACTGCTCCAGCTCCTTCAAGTTGGATGGGTTCCGCTGGTGTACAGCAGTCTGTAAGTCACACAGGTCCTCAATTGGATTGAGGTCAGGGCTTTGACTAGGCCATTCCAAGACATTTAAATGTTTCCCCTTAAACCACCTGAGTGTTGTTTTAGCAGTATGCTTGGGGTCATTGTCCTGCTGGAAGGTGAACCTCCGTCCCAGTCTCCGTCTCAAATCTCTGGAAGACTGAATGATAAACAGCACAACTGACTCACTGTCTCAAGGAACGAGCTGGTTGCTAGTGCCCTTCAGACACAACTGTTGGTGTTGCAGGCAGAAAGTGTTTTCAGATAGTTAGTTTTACCGGGTCAGTTGTTTTCAATTTACAGGTGGAATGTGAGTCAATGTGAATAGCTTTTTCTATTTGCTTCTTTTTTTCCGTTGATGCTTGTGCGCCTGTCTAGGTTCCAGACTGAGGTTAATTATGACACACTGGAAATCAGGGACGGCCCCTCGGTCTCTTCTCCCCTCGTCGGTGAATATCACGGCACCCAAGCACCTCATTTCCTGATTTCCACATCCAACGTCCTGTTCCTGTTGTTCACGACAGACAACAGCCGCTCTGCAGCGGGTTTCAGCATCAGATATGAAAGTAAGGCTGATTGACTCACTGATAGAAATGTTTGGTAGACACAATATGAATTACTTGCAGGTGCCCACATGCAACAACATTGTTTTGTGAATACAAGCTTGCACAATTTCACCCTCTTGACTTGTGGTATTTTTTCTTGTGTGATGTGATTCTCAGGTGTGAAAATGGAGTCAGACTCTTGTCTTGATCCTGGTATTCCAGTCAACGGTCGTCGCCATGGCACAAGCTTTTTTATTGGCTCCCGTGTCTCATTTACATGTGATCCAGGATACACACTAAGTGATCAGGAGCCAATTGTGTGTGAGGACATTCATCAGTGGAGTCACGCTCTGCCCAGCTGTGATGGTGAGAATCTTTTCCTTCATTTTTTTTAACCCACTTGATGAAAATACTGAGTGGGAACCCGGTGCATGCAAAACCTTGATGGACTATTTTGACTTATTTGCACCAAACTGAAATGAAATGCGAAAGCTGTAGAAAAGTAAAAACAGTTTGTCACACTTGAAATTTGGCTTCTCGCTTTATTGAGCTGAAGTTGCTGGCGGTGACTAAGAATTGAAAATGCTCTGACTCTGAGTCACCTCGTACACTGATCCCAAAGACGAGACACGAGGCAGTAAGAAATCACTAGGGCTTATATTTTACGACCAGGCCGAATCAGTGGCCAGCGCCAAAGCTGGTTCCTGTTCAGTAAGCTGCTATTTGCAATTCTCTTTTACAAGCCACTAGCCGTGTGTTAATAGTGTGTGGGATAAGTAGGAAACTGTTTTACTGTTTTAGACAGTACTTAAATGTCACAAAACAAACAAACAAATCAAAAGTACTTGCATATTAAATGCAAACACATGGACCAAGCGTCATTGGGTAGGCGGTTTGCCTGCATCACTGCACTCTTGTTGCTGGTTTGGGATGTTCCTGAACATGAACCTGACCATGACGGTCCCCTCCTCATGTAAACAAGAACAAAAGTTTGAGTGGAGTGAGCAGAGTGAAGAGGCTAAAAGACAGTTGAGCCAGAGAGGGAGGTAATAAAGAGAGCAGATAGAGGTGCAGGTGTTCCTATAAGTACCGTCATTTCCAGTCTCGTGCATTTTATTCCATTTCATTAGATGGAACCTGCAGCCTCATTGGTAATTAGGCAATGCATTACTCCAAAGAACACACTAACAAACTGTTGGACATTGAGCCTCAGTGAAATGACGCAGGTCAACAGGCGAGACTGAAACAGATGCTCAGTGACCGTCGCATGCCTTCTCCTTCAGCGTTTGCCCACGCCATCATGGGAGATTCATTCACAGCGTCTGATTCATTCGGCCAATTATGCAAGAATCCAATTCGAAAGCCAAACTCCGGATGTCTCAACTTGGGAGTGAGCTCATACCGAGGCAATCCATCTCACGCTCTCAACCACGTAACATAAGCAGTTTTAAATGGTCACAGTGACATTTTCAATTTTCAGCCAATCATGCCATCTCACCAGAAAGCTGTTACATAACAAGACACACAATTTCAGACCCGCACTTTAGTAAAACGGTGTGTAAGCCTTGACTAGAATACAATGAATGATATTTTGCTTTCAGAGAAGATTGCAGGAGCAGAATTATGTGTGAAATGTGTTTTACCAATACTGAATTTTTGATGTATCAGTCTTTACCTTTTCAGCTGCTTTATTACCTATTGACGATTTCAAATGGTTAGTTTACTTGATTTGCAGACACGGAGAAACCTAATTAAATCCACTGGAAGGAACTCGGACATTAATTCAAAGAACTCCCACAACAATACTCAAAGCAACTTATACACGCACATGGACACATTAATCAGAATAATCTTATTTACAGTACAGTCTCATAGGAACAGTTAATATTTTTACTGTCCCATAACTGCGCAAATGACAGGCTTTGTCCACCTTATCGGCTGTATTATGCATCCACCAGCATTCATTATTTTGACAAGACTTTGGATATGAGAAAAACAAACTGACATATAGTTCTCCCGCGGGCGTGCAGCTATCATTCCCTTTCTGTAATGCCACAGTGTCTATTGGACCCAAACCGCTCGTCTTATTCAAGCAGGTCAGCTAAATCGGCAAACAGATGATACAGACCACTGGCTGCTCCTTTGTGCGTCACAGAGAATATTGAAGGGGTGCAGGGATATTTCAAAGCTTGCAGCTCGGTGACAGGACAACAACTTGTTAGAAGTGACCAAAGTGCACAGTGTCCTTTCGTGAAAATCTTTTCAGTATTTACCTATATCCTGTCTTTCTTTCTACACTTCTGTCTCTTCAACACTTGAAAACGCGATATTCCCAGAAACAGATCATTGGCTTACTCTTATGTTTTTGCTCTCAAAGGCAAAGGTTACTGTATGGGCACAAAGATTTGATTTTGATTTGTAATTGCATTATATTAATCATTTATAACATTATCAATATCTTCTCCTTTTCTTTTTCACCCTTCTCTTTGTGCCTCTTTCTCCCTCTCTCACTATAGCCCTCTGTGGAGGTTATGTTTATGGTAAAACAGGAACAATTCTGTCCCCTGGCTTTCCTGACTTTTACCCCAATTCTCTTAACTGCACGTGGACTATAGAGGTGTCTCATGGCAAAGGTGAGAACACACATACACAGTCATTTGCACGTTGTGAAGATTGCTTTACTATTACACTCGATATATTGGTGGATATGATACGATTTCTTGTTTGGCGTCTGCGTTCATCTGGTTCCATTTCTGTTTCTTTGACTAACTGTTTATCTGTCCATACATTAATCCAACCATCTGTCCATTTGTCCATTCATCCGTGGATTTCTAGGAGTCCATCTGGTTTTCCACACATTCCATCTGGAGGAGAACCATGACTACCTTTCCATCACTGAGGACAGCAACTTCCAGGTTCCAGTAGTTCGACTCACCGGCTCAGTGCTGCCCCCTAGTGTCAGAGCGGGGCTCTATGGAAACTTCAGCGCCCAGCTACGTTTCATATCCGATTTTTCCATGAGTTATGAAGGATTTAATATGACTTTTTCTGGTAAGAAACTGATTTTTGTTCACATAGATGCTGCACACAGAAAATCAACCGAAAGGCTTTCTTGCCCTGTTAAACGTACAGACTTAACCCGCCCTTTTAGCCAGACGTTAAGCCCGACGGACTTAACAACCATGGTCTGATATTGTATATCAATGTATTCTGATGTGTGGAAAGTATCCAATTTTATGGTTATTAATCGGTTCACTTTCACTGAATTTTGATGTGCAAACCCGTAATGGGAAACAACACAGTTGAACTTTATGCTCGGCGAAAACCACCGTTCCTCCCGCCGCCTCATCACTTTTATTTATGTCTCCTGGATGTATAGAATACGACTTGGAGCCATGTGAGGATCCTGGCGTACCGGCGTACAGCAGGAGGATGGGATTTAGGTTTCGAGTTGGCGACTCGTTGGCCTTCACTTGTTTCACTGGCTACCGACTGGAAGGGGAGAGCAAGATAACTTGTTTGGGAGGAGGTAGACGAGTGTGGAGTAACGTACTACCAAGATGTATAGGTAAGACAGACTTGCCAACTTGTGTCCCAGTGAAAAATGAAGGATGAGGATTTCAGTGCTTCAAAAAACATTCAAGCTATTATATAGTCATGGGCCGTTTCCTATGCAACATTGTTTTATATGATGTTTAAACAAGCATTTGAAAAGTGTTTATTCTGTCAACATGCATATCTTCAAAAGGGATTTCCATATGTGCAAACAACTGTCTACTCGTGAAATAACTTAAAAAAGGAACTTTTTCACCACAGAAATTAAGTGTATCAGCAGTTTTCTTGGTTAAGATTCACCAGTGTTTATACTTTCACCCCATTGTATTTTTCTACCTTAGTTGATATGCTATCGAATATTATTTCCCACCTCTCTTCATCCCTTTCATGGCTCCCTTTCACTTCCCTTCTTAAGATTTGCTGGTTGCACTTTTGAATACATGCTTCTATTCAGATGTTTTTATCTGTTCCGATTTAATAAACACAGCATCTGTTTCTCAGTGAGCCGTATCCATGTTCCACTTCTTCTCTCTTGTCTGTCTCATTACCTCCATGTGCTCCTTCTCCCGTTGTGGTGGTCCTCCTCAGGAGTTAAAAGCCTCCCCTTCTCGTCTCTCCATTTACATAGGACAAAACTTGATTTGCACTGAGAACCACTGTCACTTCAAATTCATACATTTTGATGGGCTCTGCACCTGCTGGATAATTCTGTATCATTTCTATGAAACACTTTTTCTTGCTGTTATCCAGCCGTGCTTTTATGATCAATATTTTCATATTATACATTATATATTTCAGCTTTCCCCCTTTTTATATAATTTTTTTTTTCTTGTTTGGCCGTTCCTCACCTTCGTCTTGATAGTCTTTCAAAACAAGTGCTTTGAAGTTATTTTAGTCTTTATAAGTTATTGTCATTACCATTATTCAGTACTGCCATGCATAAGGTTTGCTGTTACATTACACCGCTTTTGTGATTTTCAGAAAATGTCACATGGAATTGTGTGTCCTCTCCTCTGTTTCCTTTTTTTAACAATAAGACCACTCTGACATTCTGGCTGCCATGCGATTATTAGGTGTAAATACTATAACTTTGATCTACACATGCCCCTCTTTCACTCTTTTGCGGCTAGCGGAGTGTGGAGCGTCATCAGAAGGACCAGAAGGCGTAATGCTCTCTCCGAACTTCCCCTCCAACTACGATAACAACCACGAGTGCATCTACCACATCACCACTGGAAAGGGCAAAGGAATCAGGCTGAAAGCTGAAAGCTTCTTATTGCAAGACGGAGACTATCTCAAGGTATTCTCACACACACACACACACACACACACGCGTAAATATGACAATGCGATTCCCAATCAGGTGGTAACAAAATCCATAAATCCATATTTATATTTAACAAATTCACAGACTTATTCAACAAATACACAGGATAACAGTCATAATGAAAAGCTGTCTATATGTAAAGCACATATTTAGTTGAACAGATTATGTGTTTGATTTATTACCAAATGTGGTGAAAAGAAGAAAAAATAATTGCGTGGCGGATGTCTATCATCACAAACTCAGTAAAATGAATGGGATTAAAAACAAAACAGTGTTTGTGTTTGGTGTTGGGACCATGCAGTTAAGGATATATGCATCTGTCATGTCTTTAGTCTTGTACAACACGTGTCCATCAGTGCTTCATCCGGCAGTAGATTACATGTGTCCATCCGTCTTGCTGTTTTTGACGTGATTTGCCATCTTGGCTTTAGATAACATTGCGCATTTCAAAAAAGAAAAGGGCTTCAGGAGAGAAGAAAATCTCTGAAATTGAGAATTTGCCCACATTCTTGAAGCAGGTTTATCTAAATAGCCAGTATTTGTTACCTTGGGATTATATTATTTGCAGATGTAAAAGAGGTATAGATAGTGTACAGCCAGCCTGTACACCTTCCTTTTATGTTCAAAGCCACATAGCTCTCAGAATGCTCAACCTAGACTTCACCTGTGTTTGTAGCTTAAATTAATAATAGCCATGAAGTGGCTTTCTAAAAGCCCCGTGCGAATCAAGAGGTTCAGAAACCTGCATGATGCCAGAAAGATTTTAACACCTATATCAGAAAGGCACCAAGCTGCATGGGGTAAGAATGTTTCAGTTATACATTTTAAGTCAAGGCATTCCTCTCAGCCTAAAGCGATCAAGCAATGCTCAACCAATCATTGCGTACATACGTGGTGCACAGGGAAATCCTTCAGTCAAAACTTCAACGACGGTAGGAGCTTTGAGTCTTTGGTTCAGTAAGTATGGAGCTAAATTGTTAGCAAGGTGTGCACTAGCTTTATGATGAGTTAAACATCGTTGTAAGAATCACCCCTGCAGGGGTGTATTACCTATGTTCTTTATTAGTGCTGATGGGGCTCGTGCTACAACGGCCATCCACAACTGAATGAACAGTTGGTAAACGAATGCACAAAGGAATCTGCTCAGCCTCTGTTAACCCTCTCACGAACCCACTCCAGCGTATTGTTGTATTTAAAGGTTAACCTTGACTTGTGTTCACTTTAAATTGAGGGTGATATGTGGTAAAAAGAAGTGAAGAAAATACTGTAGCTATAAAAAAGTAAATGTATTTTTATCTTTATTTTTCATCTGCACATATATAGTAATAGCTTTATAAAAATCAAAATCAAAATGAATGCTTTAGCGCACCTTTTTTCAACAAACATAAAAAAAGAATAAATAAAAGGAAACCATCTTTGAAAACAAAATCATTGGGTTGTAGACAACAAATCAATAAAACAAACCAAAAAAAGAGCAACAAATCATCACTATACCTTCATAATATATCAACATTTTTTGGGTAATGGTGTAGTCAGTGAACTAAATGCACGCTCACACAATCCAACTAAGGGACGTTATTCCTCAATAAAGTGGGGAGAAAAGAAACAAACATGGCTGCATCAAAACTGTCCAACGAAAGCAAGGCGCTCCATGGGGAAACGGCGAAGCATTTAAGCCCGTCGGCGGGGATCACCGGGACGAGCCGAAACTATGGGTTGACACAAATAGAAACATAAGCACCTTCTCTCAAATACAGCACAGACAGGAGAGGAAACGGAGGAGCAGACAGGAATCCTGACTGCATTGCTGTTCATTTTTTCAAAGCCACTAAATGATGGTAGTAAAAAAGGGGAAGAACGTATAACATTTATGAACACGCATGAATATTTATGTCACGTACTAAAATCCTAATCACTTTCCTGAAGAGTAGAGTAAAACCGCATTAATTCACGTAATGTGTAAAACTGTCTGTATGCTAGCTCTTGTTTGAATTTTCGGTCAGGAGAAGCTTGATTATCAGTTTTACAGTTTTTTTTACAGTTTTACTTGACATTGTCCTACAGATATTGTCTAAAACTTTTCAGCTTAAAATGTCTCCTAGCAGTATTGGGCCCGAGGGCATGGTTAAGCCTTGTGAGAGTGTTTTATCAGTGTACGGCCGAGAGCTGTGGCTTCTCTGGGGCTTGATTGTACTCAATTGGCAAGCTTCTGTCTGACTTTCAACGTAGCATCATTGTAAATGTTCCCAGTGGGATATTTATACTGTTAATACACCTCTCCTTAAATGGAAAGGAAAGGGACATCTACCTGACATCTCAGCACTTCTTTCCAAAATGCTTTGCTTTACACTGCAGACCCCTTCCTGCTATTTCAACAAAGAGATGCAAGCACCAAGACTGGGGAGCAGTGCTCCTTTCAAATTAGGATTGTGTTCCCCACAAGGCATTTGACATAGTATTTACAGTAATGAATTGATTTGTTATGAGAAAACAACAGAAACTGAGAAATAGAATTCCTCAAAAGACAAAAGATCACAAATGTTAATGACGATGCACTGGATGGTAACACAGCGATCAAAATATCTTGGGAGGCCCCCGGACTAATTGCAAGAACGACAAACAATGTACACCATAGGGCACACGACACTGTCAAACAATTGGCTTCGGTTTGGGTTCAATAAATAACTTTTTTAATAATGTGATGAAGTATCTGTTTCTCTGTTGGCTAGGTTTTAATACAGTGCTTGACCAAATCTGCTAGGAGATGTATTCCAGCCCTGAAGAAACAAGGAAGGGTGAGACAGAAACAAAGAGAGGGTGTGCAGAAATTGTACGATGAAAAAAAGATACGGAGCAAATACAGAGAAAGGGGGAGAGGGGTGGAGGATGGATGGATGGGGGCTGGGGGGCAGATGGTGACATGTTGATTTATGAGCTGCAGGGCTTTTCATTAACCATACATAAGTTTTACTGAAACACAGAGAGGAGGAGAGAGAGAGAGAGATTGAGAGAAAGCAATAGCAATACATAATTTGAGAGAGAGAGAGACAGGCAGAAAGAGACAGACAGACAGACGCAGCCAGTCAGCCAGCCGGCTAATTGGGGGAGACTGACTGACAGAATTCGAGGGTGTAACGAATAGGGATGGAAAAATAGGTGTACAGAAGTAAAGCAACAGATGCCATTGCTCTTTGCTTTTTACCTTTAAACTCACAGTATCCTTTCCCCTGTTTCTCTCTTCTCTCTGATTCATGAAGCGACTGTAGCTCCACCTTTGCTTTCAAGAGCAGGTCCCTCTTCTGACAGGCAGTTTGAGATACACTTGTTGAAAAAGACCAGTACATTGCCATAGCCCATTTGTCTTTGCCATTCCAGCAGCAGACCTGTCAACACCAGTCTGTGGAAATGTCCCAGGCTATCAAATATTACGCAGGGACAGTTCACATTTCTACCCCAGGTGTGAGACAGCATTATGAGGTACTTCAGAGTCCTAATCATCCTCTCACGTCCAGATCACAACTGCATTGAGACATTGCAGAAAGAAATGGGTCTTGTACCCAAGTTCTGCTGCAGGACAACAGCCGCTCCGACATCGGGCCTCTGAACAGATGACCCCTGTTCTCTTCTTCTGATTAATCCGATCCTGCGTAGTTATTAGTTGTTATTTCGGTGCATCTCCAGGTCCCGGAATTTGGTAAACCCTGCGTTAAAACTACTGTATTTACTGCCATTCTGCGGTTGCAATATTTTGTTGGTTTTGCTAGATCTATGCCTGGCAAAATCCAGGTCGGCAGTTGTGTGGAAGAGTTATTGTGTGGCTAAGATCTGCCACGCGCCAACTCTAACCCACACTAAGCTTGGGTAGAAAAACAGGGCTTCTCAGTCACAGTCACTAATCCTCCTAGCACCGCAGTGGCCGTCATAGCACTGGGTAGCATAAATAATACAGCTTGTCGTGGGCGAGCTGAGGTCTTTCCCTTTTCACAGGGACCTTCCTTCCTACGGTGCCGGGGAGATCTGCCACCCGCATCCATAGCGAATACACTGGCTGTGGCCGCGGTCACGTTTCTACACCTACCAAATATGGTCAATTTTAAATTGGTAAATGGTGGGTTTAAGGCCTTATCTACTAATCAAGTATATTTAGCAGATATGTCAGCCTGGGATATAGACGTTTACGGAAAAAGCCTGTGGGGCCGCATCGTATTGTTTCACGTGAAAACATGGACATCTAATCAATCTTGTCTTTACTTCCACCGTGGGCCATTTAATACGCATGACAGCATTTTAAACAGTCACACACACTCTGTTTTTTTACATCAAGCTCTTACTGAAGATTTGAGAAAATGCATATTGGGACTTTTACCAGTGATTTCCAGTAAACACAGTTTATTATAGTCATTTATTTTCTCTTTAATTAAATGCACTCCATTAGAAAGTTAGAGTAAGGTAAGTAAGAATTATATATCCACTATTGGCCCCCATCAGCGTTTTCAATAGATTTCTCTCTGAAATTGTTCTAAATGGTTCAACATAAAAATGGATTACAATCGCACCCCTTAACAAGTTGAATCTTTAGCAACTTTCAATGTGATTGTTTTGTGCTGCTTTCCAATGTCCACATGCAAAGTATCTATTTCCTAAGTGCCAGAGAGTTTTTTTCTCACTTGAGTTGCTCGGCATCTGGATGACTCACTGTTCACTGATGCAGAGTAGATGCACAGGCAGTAGAGCAGTGCCCTGCAATTTGGGTTTCAGGAAAAACTATGTTTCGTGGTGTTTTGTCAGAACAGTTCATTCTGTGCTCTTTCGTATTCCTATCGATGAAATTACTTTGTCTGTACCAGCATAAACCTCTAAAAACACTGATGATATATCTTCATTAACGTCCTCTGGTCCTGTGCTTTGATTGACAGGTGTATGATGGAGAAAACAGCTTCTTCCCGTCTCCTTGGCAACTTCACCAGCGACAACATGATGGGTCCTGTCATCAATAGTACAGTCCAATCGCCTCTGGCTTGAGTTCAACAGCAACGCCTCTGGAACCAATCAAGGCTTTCGCCTCACATACACAAGTGAGTGTTTAAGAAAATGTAAAATGTTTTTCATGCATGCTCTGAAAATACTTGTTAGATGTATTTTTTCATTCAAGGTATTTGCTTTAGCCGTTATCAAGCAACCAAAACCTGCGCTGTCCGAGGATGATCATTAAACATTGAGCCTTAGGGAGTAAACTCTGTGTGTGTTTGTGTGTGTGTGTGTGTATGTGTGTGTGTGTGTGTGTGTGTGTGTGTGTGTGTGTGTAAATACATACTTTGATGATCAGAAGTATGTAGGGCTTAATCTTTAGGCTTAATACTGTTTAAAAACCGTTGGCTATACAGCAAATTGTGACGTAACAGACATTTACCTTAAATGAAAATCTTCAACATTGCAGGTTTAATTTGGTATCAAATAATTACAAACCGCACAGCAGAAAATATTATCTTCTATATCTAATGCTACTGCCATGGTTTGCTTAGGTTTGGCTGAAGAAAGAAAGCAACCCCTCCTCCCTCGGACATGGACACACATACACGTAGTTCTACACATTCTCACAAACACAGACAAACAGTAATTTCCTACATTTTAAGTAGCTCATCATGAAGGTCCTTGTAAGGAGATGTTTTTAATTGAAAACTAGAGTGGTCCTGATTGTGTTAGATTCCACTCATGAATATATCCTCCATCTGTCTTTCGCCTCAGTCAAGTGATTCTTGAGTGCTACATACAAGAACAAAATAGGACACATGTACTGCAAAACTCTAGCGGCTTGTCTTTCTTCGTCAGCAAATTGCCAAGCTATTTCTTTCTTTTCTTTCTCTCAAGCGAAAGAAAAATCACGAATACCGTTTCCAAGAAATCAGAAACTTACTTCAAGGTGGAGTCCAAAGTGCGACAGTAGTTTTACAAGCATACAGAAGAAATTCATTACTTTAATAAATGCTGGACAGACACACACACACACACACACACACACATTTTAATGGCTTCAAAGTTTTTGTTATGAAGGCAGGACCAGATGCTGTGTAAGTCAAAGATGCTATTAGTGATGCATTTATCTATAAGTCATTAAAAGAAGGGGACAAAGTGACACATCTGGAGTGGAAGAGTGACTGGACAGAGGAACAAGCGGATGACGGGAGATGGTATATGGATACTAGAAGTATGCTGTGTACCTCAATTAAACCATTAGACAGCCGTTAGCCTACAAGTCATGGCCATGGATAGATAAGAGAGATTGATACGAGGTGTATCCAGGAGGAAGGAGATGGAAGCATAGTGTGCAGTAAAATAGGGTCAAGGACTTGAGTAAAACTGCCTTCATGCTACACAGCTTGACAGAGTAATTGAGTGAAAGGTCCAAACATCTGCTCAAGACATGGACGAGAAAGGATGACAGAGATATGCAACTGTCTTACTGGAATAGATTCGGGAAGGGACTGAGCGTTGTAGGCACAGCTCACACACTGATTTGTTTTCATTACATAAATATTTTCTGACTGACAAAATGTTTTTTTATGTTCTAAGCTGTGACTTGATCCAGGGTACATTCAATCTAAAGTTATACTGTTTAAATGTTGTAATACCTTGTTGTCATTATGTTTTTCATCATCTGTGGAATTCTATACAATGAACCGAATCAAACATGCCAAAAAAACGTTGTGAAAGAGATCGTTTCAGGTCATCGTCCATTACATAGAACCTTTTCTGATCGACAATGCACGGCTGACTTCATTTAATTTATTTTTGACGTTGTTTATCCATTTGTCTTTGAGGCGAGAAACTTTTCTCTTTGTTATCTTTAAAACACAGCGTGTTTGTTGAGGGGAGAAACCCTCGCAGTGTTTTTTTTCACATTACTGAAACAAGCATATAGATAGAATCAGTTGAAATGTCTTGGCTTTTACTGCAGCTGTCACATCGTGTTTCAGCACAAAGTGTGAGTGTTAAAACTTGAAATTTGCACGGGAAGCAGTGAGAATCAAGATAAGAGTATAATGAACTTAAATCCCTTTGTCCAAAAGTGCTTATTTATGCAATGTTCTCTGACTGCATGCACAGGAAAAACTGTACACCCGTGTGTCTGTTTCTGTGTCTCACTGTAGGTTTTGACCTGGTACGCTGCGAGGAACCAGGTGTCCCTAGTTATGGCTATAAGATCCAAGACGACGGCCATTATGCCAACACCTTTGTCCTGTATTCCTGCAACCCCGGATACAGTCTCCATGGCACCAGTACCTTGACTTGTCTTAGCGGGGACCGACGTGTGTGGGACAAACCGCTTCCTTCCTGTATCGGTTAGTACGAGAACATGTATAGGTTCAACATGCATTAATAATTCCAATTGCTGTAATGTAATTATTAACCTTGAATTCAATTGAAATATGGCACAGGGGGGAAAGCAGCAGGTGATGGTACTTACGTATCTGTTTCCAAGCTCTAGCGAGCGTGATTTAAACAAAAGAGTGAATGATCAAGTGATTGGGTCAATAGAGCGGAACACATTGAAAAGAAGACATTGCGACTGAGTCAACTGGGAAGAACTCATTGGTGACACTGATTCACATCTGTTTAAAAAAATAAGACAAAAAAACGCTTTTGATCCATCAAACTGTGCAAACGAAATCTCGCAAGCAAGGTCAGCAGGAAGCCATGGACGTGATATTTTAGTGCACCAGGCACTGTGCATTTTAAAGATGGCATGCTTAAGGTGCAAACATTAGAGGAGGACTGTCTGGATTGAACTGTGTTAAATGTATAATGTGAGCTTAACTACATTTTCTTGTACCTGGAAAGTGTGCACAGTATATTATAAAAAGGACTTTGACAGAAGCATCAGCTTTCTTTTCTATTTCAAGTATACACAATAAATAGAGAATTCTATCAGAAACTTTATTCACATGGCAGAAAATAAAACCATACGTATCATGTGCATTTTTAGACACATAATTGATGGCTACACTCACAAAGTTCTTATAATGATCCACTGCGATGCATTTTTTTATGTCAATATAGTTAAAGGAAAAGTTTGATTTAGCAATTTAAGATGCCTAATTGTACAGACACATGAACTGCGGGATTACAGAGTTTCCTTATAATGATAAAATGAAATTCTTTACGTTTGAGATGCTTCTGACAGTCTTCAATAGAGAGCTACAGAGTGACAAACTATACAATTATTCAACTGTACCAATGTTGAACTTCAACATGTCGTAATTAACACCGTAATGTTTTGATTATCATTGACTTCATAAGATTTAGTGTGAGTGTCCATGAAACACATTAAAACAGGCACACACAAGTGTTTGTTTGTATCAAATTCATATTAATGGAGTATTGAAAGAAAAGAAAATGATTAGAGCTCAAAGGAAGGATATGAGAGCTAATCGGATCATCAGCCAACCGTCTATCTGCTAATCTACATTCCCGCAAGGTCATTGTGAGAAAGAAATGTTTACATTTGCCGTTTCTCAAACATATTTAAATGTATCCCTGGTTTTAAGTTGGATTAGCTGCCAGAAGGCAGATTTATCTTTAGTTGGTACGTTTGAGTAAGGTTGGCAATAAATCTCTGACATGTTTCACCCATGTGCCTGTGAAGAGAGATGTGTTTCAGCTGCAGCTCGAATAACTGGAAACTGTGTCCTTATTGTGATGCAAGAAGTATTGTTTCTATTGTTGTTGGCAAGCTTTGGAATCCCTAAACCAATTTACTGATTTAATCTAATCCACAATTTCTGTTTGTTCATAGACATTTCTTTTATTACTTAAAAAATGAAAGTCATTTCCCTGTCAGTGTTTCTACCTTGTTGGGTTGACAAAGGCACTTGGCACGAGTTCATTTGCAATTCCCTACTGCAGAATCAAGGCCTGGGTCTTTTTATCCCGCCAGCACACCTGAGCTCTCTAAGTTGGGACAAGGCCTGTTGTGGTTGCTACGGCAACTCAAAAGAATGTGTGTTCAAAGGTGTGTGTGTTGTGCCTCCATTTATGTCAGTATGGGAATGTGAGTTAGTATCCATTTTTGGTTGGACGTGTGCAAATCACTGTGTGTGCACGTGTGTGTGTGTGTGTGTGTGTGTGTGCGCGTACGCTCCCCTGTGTGTGTCTCTGCAGTCAGTCATTAATTTGTAGCTTCTCTGTCGCTGTCTTATTTCAGGTAAGCCGGCAACCAGGAGAATACTTGCTGG
The DNA here is from genome assembly GCA_021346845.1 of Apeltes quadracus. Taxonomy (NCBI): domain Eukaryota; kingdom Metazoa; phylum Chordata; class Actinopteri; order Perciformes; family Gasterosteidae; genus Apeltes; species Apeltes quadracus. The sequence continues at coordinate 9,067,147 of CM037918.1, forward strand.
CGGAGCCCTGGGCGAACTACTAGCTACCTGTCTTTCACCTTTGTTTGCCTACTGGGGTGTTACTCTTTCTGCCTCTCTGACTGTCTCTTTTGCTGTTTGTCTGGCTCGGCCCCATATCTTCGTGTACTAGCATGGCAATGACGAGATGGTTTTGCCTAAGGCTCCCTCCCTCTCTCTCCCTCCCTCTCTCTCTCTCTCTCTCTCCCTCCCTCTCTCTCTCTCCCTCCCTCTCTCTCTCTCTCTCTCTCTCTGTCTGTCTGTCTCTCTGTCTGTCTGTCTGTCTCTCACTCTCTCAAGGGTTCACCTCTGACACTTTTTGACGTTATTTCGTTCTCTATTCATGCAGTAAACCTGGCTTTTAAACCTCCTCTTACTTTACTTTTTCTGTGCTGGGAATTGCCAGTTGTCATTGGCTCAGGACTACACAATAACAACCTCCCTCTCTCTCTCTCTCTCTCTCTCTCTCTCTCTCTCTCTCTCTCTCTCTCTCTCTCTCTCATGTGCTCCTTCATCTCTCTACCTGCTTTCTATGATAAAACACAGTAGTTCCCTTTTAATATATGTTATTCATAGTCATATGTGTATTTGTTTAACTGCAGAAGGCGTTTTAAGTGTGTTTTTGCGCTTGTGTGACATTGTGTCATTATTTGCCATTTCTTTGGGTTTTGTGTGTAGATGTGAATGTGTTTCTTGAGTGTATCAGCGGACAATTGCTTTAGCATCGTAGATTGCAGAGCAGTGATAATGGTGCACACACAATGCGCACACCGATATATAAACCGTTGTGTACCAAACTGCTTTTGAATCAGCAGAGATCTGCCGGCTCAGTGGTTTACTGTACACTACAAGATGAATTGAAATCTGCTGCCAGCCTTTGCCCTGCTTCTCCTGTCTCCCCTGTTCTCGCCACTGAAAACAATACAACAATACCACAAAAAGCTCTCTCTCTCTCTCTCTCTCTCTCTCTCTCTCTCTCTCATATGCATTGAACAGATTTGTTTTTCTAAACTTTGAACACTGTTGGGAGACACCCAAGGGAACACAATCATCAAGGTTATTCCACCAACTATGAAACGAGATACCCGCAGCTTGTATAATTCAAGGTTGATTTGGTGATTTAAGGCCTTTTTTTAACCTTATACTAATTTAACTCAAACTTCACACCGTAGGGCGATTTACTGGGAAATAGAAAAAAAACTATTTTTCACATTAACGAAAATGATTGTAGTTGTGTGAAGTTGTGTAGAAGACCAACACAATGGTACAAAGATTCTGATTGTATTGAGAGTTCCTATGCAAGTCCAACATACTGGACACAATCGAAAGAAGACTCGTAGAAAACGGACTCAAACTCAGTGTCCATAAATGTATTTTCAAAGAAGAAAGACTTGAGTGAGGATAAGTGGTTCCAATCCAGAACGTGTTCAAGTGGAACGCTTTCTACAGATGGCATACTTTCTTTTACACAGGATCCTGAATTCCCAAATAGTTATCATATCAAAGTCATATAATTTTCTGTCTGGTGTCTTTTCAGCGGAGTGTGGGGGTCACCTGACTGGAGCAGTGTCTGGACGAATTCTGTCTCCAGGATATCCGGCTCCATACGAAAACAACCTCCACTGTACCTGGACTATAGAGGCTGACACGGGCAAAACCATCAGGTAATCGGGAAGCAGCTGGAGCCACTTTTTTTGTTTTTTTTATTGAAAGAAACCAGTGTACGTACAGCAATAGCCTATATAATATGATTGTTTAACTCTGGCAAAGATACTTAGCTGCCCGACCAGTCCACCTTACATGGACTAGAATTGAGCTGAACACTCAAAAGACTGTCATGTAAAGATATATTAACTAATTATAGATAAATGTTCACTCTGAGGGCCCTGCTGTGTAGAAGAGTACACCACATTATTCATTATGCCACTATCTTGTTTCAGGTTTGGGCTAATGCTGACTCTGCTCTCTGCTCTCTGTATATGTGTGTGTGTGTGTGTGTGTGTGTGTGTGTGTGCGCGCTAATTTAATTTGTCTAAAACAGTAGTTACGGTTTTTATTGGATCTTGGATCACATGTGTGATTTATTTTTTCAGTCTTCACTTCATCGTCTTCGACACTGAGGTTGGCCACGACATTCTGAGGGTTTGGGATGGTCCATCTGGACCATCAGATGGGGGGATCCTGTTGAAAGAATGGTCAGGCCCAGCCTTACCCGAAGATATCCACTCAACGTTCAACATACTCACTCTGCAGTTTGATTCAGATTATTTTATCAGCAAGCAAGGGTTTTCCATACAGTTTTCCAGTAAGTGGCCATATTTATTTATTTCTTGACCTAATTCTTGACCTAATCATCAACTTCACACACGGGAGAGGAAACTGTGTATAAGTGTTTCTCTCACATCCATTTATAAGGGAAAAACCGAATTAACATTTCAATTAGCTAATTAAAAAACTCCTCGCACATATCATTTTAGTTATTGTATAAACCTCATTTACATTGGCTTTAAGATAATCCATTTGGAATTAATGTTGCATTTAACAGGATTTCAGAAAAAGTTAAAGCCAAAGAATCACTTGAAAAATTAACATCTCACCAAGGGACCACTTCAAGTACTTAAGGAGCCCAACAGAGACCCGCAGTTCAGTTTGGGAAATTAAGAAAATCTACTAACCTCACTGTGAGAGATTTGAGTAATTGATAAATATGAATAATATGATTAAAGTAATGAGAATAATAATAACACAAATATGCTGCATATCATTTTTTATATATACTGTATATGCTTATGAACCAAGTATTGTCCTCTAGTTTTAGGGATTTTGATGTTGCAAAATGAACAATTATCTCAAAAGTATGTTTAAATTGGGAAATAAGGATTGTACAATGATGTTCGATCATTTTCTTTCAAAATAGAAGTCAAGACCACTTAACATTCTCTTTTGTTTCTACCCTTTTTTCAATAACTCTGGATATTCTGGACAATAGCTGTGCCCTTTGGTTGAAGTGACGGTTTTTGCTGTCTGAGCCACCAAACCCAAACCCAAATCTCCAGTCGTACATATTTCTCATCCCTCTGTTTCTTTCTCTGTTCTGTTTCTCTCTTTCTCTCAAATTAACTCGTTTCTTTCTCGCCGTATTTAAAACAATAAATATTTGCACCCACTAACATGTTAATTATAGTACTGTTATTCCATTACTATGGTAATGACTCCTCATATTTACCTCAATGTTGATTTACTAAAGCAAAGGTAATGGTATTTGCCACCAAACTGATTCATTTAAACCAGGGTTTGTGACTTATAAGGGCGATGTTCCTACAGGTCAGTTTTTTTCTTTCATTTCGTCCTCTCGCGTCTTTCTGTGTGTCACTGATGGAAACAATAGTAATCTGTACTGAAAAGTTACAATTCACATGCGGTTATAATACTACAGTTGGCTTATCCATAGGGCTCCAGACAGGATTTCATACAGGAATTTCACTAAATCTGAAGCCTCATTACGGGTCATTGAGCCTATAATGACATTTTTTAAAGTGTCAAATATATATTTCCACTATTGATTGCCTAGAGAAGAAGAGAAAGCAGAAGTGTTTGGGTAATTGTTAGTGTTCTGCACTATGAGATACTGTACCGTTGCAGTAATTTATAGGAAAATGCGCAACATTTGAAGGAACTGTAACCTAAAAGCCATTCAATTCTGAGGCGCATTTTGTTTTTTGAGTAACATTTTACTCCTTCCTCTTTTCCTGTCTTGTTATATAGTCTCACAAATCTATTCAGTGATCTCTTGAGAGGTCCTGACTTGAAGATAACACATACAAATACATATTATGGTGCTCAGTGCCTAACTTATCAGACCCAAACAGCCTTTGGGAAAAATGAAATATACATTCTTATAAATATGTACAAATTTGTCAAATTCTTTTCCACTCAGACACAAATTCAATATTTCTCTAGTGTTGATCCAAACATGTTTGGCCTTTTGTTATATTTACACACTGACTGATGCAATGGAAGCCCTTCAGTATATTTCCTAAAGGTTGACATTTCTACACACGGGAGCTAATTATCATCAATCCCTGTCTGGTACCACTACGACTAAAACTTCCCCTGATGGGTAGTCAATAACTAAAAAGCCCAAAATACACGATTAGATTGAAGCCTGCAGGGACAAACCATTTAGTCAGGTGGTCCCATGTAGCAGTTGTCACACGTATCCCCACGTACTCTGCTTTCTTTAATAAGATTGTCAGTCTGATGATAGAAAGCCAAATTAGTTCTCCCCGCATGAGGGACAATAGTGAAATACAGCATATCTTTCGTTCTTTTTCTGAAGCAACCAATATCAGTTGTGTTTGTTCTGCTTCTTTCTGAGTCTGTATTTCTTTGTCTTCTGGCATTCTCCAGCGACCACAGCAACGACGTGCAACGACCCGGGCATCCCCGTGAACGGCTCTCGATACGGCGACACTAAGGAGCCCGGGGACAGTATGACATTCCAGTGTGATCCGGGCTACCAGTTGCAAGGTCTGGACACCATCACATGTGTAAGACTGGATAACAGATTCTACTGGCAACCTGACCCTCCGACGTGTGTAGGTAGGTGTATGTTACTCTGCGGATAACGACATGTCGACTGCCACACTGAGATTCAGTTAAATGAAAAAGAAAACAAGATGCTGATGTCATACCAGGCCCATTAAAAATTAGCACTATAGGTGCACTAGATGTTTCAATTTTTGGATACTGTCCATCAGATGCTGGAATAAATACAGACCTCTGGAGGGTTTGGTTTAAGTGTAGATAGTAAACGACAAACAAGGCACTTCAGCTGTCTCTGGCAGCCCTTTGTCGTTTTGCCACATCCAATGTACTTTGGAGGCAAGTCAACTACAACCTGCTCGTCAGTTGATCTCTAACCCCAAATGTTGACGCTGCTGCGAGAGCATCAGGTGCTCTTTAAGAGCAAGGACAAGTTCTCATGACTCATGACGATGCAGTAAACTGGAACAGGGTTTCTCGGCTGGAAAGCCAGAGCTTGTTGCCACCTTTTCTCTATTATTCACTGCTTTTGCAGCCGATCGAGCCTCGACATCCCACTCAACACGTCATCCACACAATACCCATGCAGTCTGTTTTTTACTCTCGCACTTTCAGGTGGTTTTCGCCTTCCTTTACTTTTCTCCTCAGCCTTTTCTGACTCTTTCTGAACGTGAAGCCTGTCTATTTATTTTGAGTAAAAGCAAGACCAGGAGAGTATCTGTAATGCAGCAAGAGTCCTTCGGTCCTCTTAGATGCCACAACCCCCCTTTATGTTGCCTTGTCCTTTTTCTTTATCAGCCAGCAGCATTGGGAAGTCCTCCAGCAAAGTCGGAGAGTAATAATTTCCCTCGTAACCATGCCGTTGAAACACACTGTGCCAGTGTTCCTGATGTTGTCTGCCCTGCCTCTATGGCAGTGACCTCACATTATACAACTGCAGATAAAATATATGTCTTAAATCTGAGCCCACGTGTGTTGCCTTTCAACACAGGTGGTAAATCCCTGGGTCTTCAAAGGCTGCTAAATTTAAACAAACACTATAAACCCCAGTCTAGCTCGCAATAGTGTGTCTGGCTGTGAGTGATTTGCAGCTGTTAATGCCTTTGTTTACCCCAACTTCACCGCTGATAATCCTTTCACACCCACACGCCGTCCCCTAGACACTTCTCCATGTTTCTTCACATCACCAAATCGCTGTGTGAATGAATCTATCCTTCTCCGTTGATAACATCCCTGTTCTGCTTTCCGGCTTGTTGTGGGCTAACAGGCCCACCAGGGGTGATTCTCTGTGCTAACTACCCCCAGCGTTACACTCACGCAGTCCCGCTCTTTTGCTCTTTCACCTCATCCAGCTACCTGTAGAGATATTATCAGCACTCCGCTGGGGGTAATTGTGTCTCTCCTAACCAACCCCTGCTATACTTTCACTATCACTAACTAACGCTCATCCACTGTGCCTACCTTTGGGGCTATACTGAGTGGTCAATCAGGGGTGATTATCTTTTCAAATTACCTCAAGCCTGATGCTGCGTAATCATCTTTTTCCTGTCTCCCTCTCTCTCTCCCTCCCTCTCTCTCTCCCTCTCTCTCTCTGCCCCCGTTTGTCTGTCTCCAGCAATGTGTGGGGGCAACGTCAGCGGTCCTTCGGGAGTAATTCTGTCTCCTAACTACCCCCAGCCTTACCCCGCTGGGAAAGAGTGCGATTGGAGAATCCGAGCCAACCCCGACTTTGTCATTGCTCTCATCTTCAAAAGGTGAGCCCCGCAGCTATGATACTTGGCCCCGTATATGTGCTTTAAACCAGGAGAGGAGCTTATCTCTGCTTGTAGAAACACTGCTGCTTCTCTTTTCTTTCACTTTCAATTCACCCCAAATGAGCCTGAACATTTCTTCAGCATTTCATGCTTTAAAGTTTAAAGTTTAAACCTGTGGGAGTTTAGGCCCTCCTGTTGTTTTTGCAGTTTCAAAAGCTGCACATGTTTTTTTTGGTCCAGGACTCAGATGCAATACAATCGAAACAATTCCAGGTGTCTAAACGTTAATAAATCTGGTTGCATTATGACAAACCACATTAATTAAGCATTGTTCCCCAAGCTGAAAAACATTTTGTGTCATGAATTTGAAAGCAAACAATCACTTTCAATCAGGACGTAATCTGATTGTATTTTTAAAAGAATAAATCACATCTTCAAAGTCATTAACACATGTCTTGTGTTACTGTAGATAAATCTGATCAGATTTTTTACTAACTATTCACAATTAATTATTATAATAATTAATCAATGCTTTCCTTCATTTTGAGGAAACATGTCTACTACAAATACCTGATAAAACATAAAAAATTAAAAACGTTGTGGTTCAGGGGAAGTAGTGGCTCTCCGAGGACTCTGAAACATATCTCTCTTTTGGGATCAACCTCCAAGGTCTTTGTTTTAAGAGTAGTTTGAGTTCATTTTTTAAGAATAGTCTCTACGACTTTCCGTGTGCCACACAAGCTAAAGGAAAAGTCTGCATTGTATAGTTAGGGATCAGGCACTAATACACCCTTTTGATCGAGGAAACCTCATTCGACCACTTTAAAATTCCCTTGTAACAAGCTCAAACGGTTAGTTTATGGTGAGATCTTTTTATTGTGTTCTTGAGTTTCAGGGCCTTTAAGTATCGAAATATTTCAATCGGTCAATCTTTAGTTTTTTTGTGTAAACATAGGTAATTCCTGATTAATTTCAACACAAAAAGTAAATTAGACAAGTAACTGAGGAACTTTTGCATGAATTCTTATATGTTGGCAGATGTACTAATCTTGCCTTAGTTTGGAAAGGGAGATTTGTGTGTATGTGTTGTTTTTTGGTTATAGGGAAGTTTTTATCTACATTTCAATTCTTGATTGTGCCCACAGTGAATATTGTAGAAGCCGCAGTGGTTTGGGGCTTATGACTAGGCCAGAAGGGAAAATCGGAGTTTGAAATGAAGAATATAAAAGCAACGCGGACTTTCTCCAGATTGCCACTGGAGAAAATATGACCCAATTTAGAGTGCATGTTTCTTTTCTGTTGTAACAATGAGACAGTTTTTGTCTTGCTATAAAATTGTTTTGTAGATGTTCTGCACCTTTACTTTTCCATTATTTACGTAATTCTAACCTAGTCATTTTTTTATTTTGAACAGTTTAAATTGAATTCTATTAGATTTACCCGATAACAATGACTCACCTTTTGATCAGTGATATTATACAGTCTTTGGAAAGCATTTGCATTATTTTCATAGTCAAAGTTTAGACTAGTTCATGGCGCTTTTGTTTTACATTCAAGCTAGACCTTTGTGTTACTTTTCATTGGTTACAAAAGTTATGATGTTGTTCCATTTCTGCTCCGTGAGATCTTCATGTTGAATTTATGACATTTAGCAGCTTAAGCATTCAGACTCACAATGTATTGCTGATGCAAAAGGTATTAGCATAATTCATTTGAATGCTTTTTCAGTGCAGAAGGGGCTTATGAGCCGTTAAGCCCATTCTCTACAAGCTAGAAACACGGGGCTTAAACTGGGGCATTCTGCCTACTTACTTTAACTTGGTTTTATAACTTCAAAAAGTCCTTTTGTATGATAAACATTATTGTCAGCCTGAACGTCAACAAGCGCCGCTTTGGACCAAACTCGGCTATCCATAACGTTTGCATATCAGTAAAAGGAAACCGTTTGGAAAATATTTTATATTTTTTGAGATATTCAATTTGGACTTTACTTGTCTAAACACATTGCTTACATCCTAAAGAACTGACAACAGGTGTAATGCCACTCCTTGCACTGTGTTTCAAGTTGTGTCAATGCTCAGGCCGGAATGAGTCCGTTATTTTCTAGATTTTATAGAATCAATTCAGCTTCCAATATTATTCATCATCTAAATGAAACTCTACAGCACCCATGGGTTTCAAAAACATCCCATGGTGCTTTCATGCTGGTTATATACAACTTAACACTTTTACATTTTACTTTTACATTTACTTTTACTTTTACACACACACACACACACTTCTGACTAAACACTTAGCAGGATAGTACAACAAGACAGAGGGGAACTGAGCTGAAACCATATGTAGGTCTGTTAACGCTTGTGTGGGTCTCTGTGAGTTTTTACCTGCACATACACATTCGTCTCTATATGACATGTGGGTGTCAGAGTGAACACTTTTTTTCAGTGTGTGCACTTCAGATGATCTGATGGCTTTATGGATGTATAGAGAAAAGATAAAGCTGCCATAGATAATATCAGCAAAAACTTTCCAAATAAAAAATTGTTCTAGAAGGCGCTGCAAGTTTAGGCTGCAAATGGAAATATTAAAGGCACTTACTGTATTTTCAATACACACACGTATAGATTAATATAAATCAAGATGGATTATGATGTATCCTTTTAAGAGAAAGATACATGTTTCGGCATATTATTGCTGTAGTGCTCTAAGCGTTCATTTTTAGTTAAGTCAATGTTCATTTCTAATCCAGTACACCCAGAAAAGTCAAAATGAAAGAAAGATTAGCAGCTGATTGAAACAGAGATAGCACTAACAAATTGGCATTCATTGAATGAAGCGGGTCGTTGGATTTAACATCATCAGAATAATTGTTTGAGGAATTTGAACAACAACACAAACAAACCCTGTGGTTATTTTACTTGATTCCAAAACCCAAGTTTGTCTTTTTCGTTGTTTTTTAACCCTAGTTTCAACATGGAGCCAAGTTACGACTTCCTGCACATCTACGAGGGGGAAGACTCTAATGGGCCGTTACTCGCAAGTCTCCAAGGCAACCAGGCCCCAGAGCGCATAGAGAGCAGCGGTAACACTCTCTTCTTGGCATTCAGATCTGATGCCTCACTGGGCATGTCTGGGTTTGCCATTGAATATCGAGGTAATTGACCACCAGACCGTTGCCTTCATATAATGTCCCTGCAAATTCAAGATGAAAGAACTGAAATTGCTGTTACATAATGTTTTAAACAGTCTAAAATGGCTCGGATATTTGGTTTGTGTACATAAAGCCATTTTTTATTTGCCCATCAATGAGCTGTAAAAAAAAACAGAGCCTGAACTGATCTTTTAAATAACGTGGTTAAATGTTAGCGTTGGGGGTGAATGCAGCCAAAGACTTTTTTAGGGTTCTATGATCCTCATCCTAAACAATTTACAGATGGTTTTAAAAGTTGTCATGCCAGAAAATTGTTGAGAGAAAAACATTACAATAGACTTTTCCTGCCCTGTTTGGGAGAATGTGATACAGTTAGAATACAGTAGTATTTATGAGATTTAAAGATCTTTCCAGATAATCAAAATAATTGAAGAGAAAAACGTTTATAGTTTCATAGTAAACTTCCAAGCTAGTTGATCCTTGTCTATTTTCAGTAACACTAATTCTCACCTTCCTCCACAGAAAAACCAAGAGAAGCCTGTTTTGACCCTGGTAACATTATGAACGCAAGTCGAACAGGATACGACTATAAACTGGGATCTCAGGTCTCCTACAACTGTCACCATGGCTACACAACTATGGGTGGAGATACCGTCACCTGTGTATTGGGGAATGATGGGAAGCCGGTGTGGGACCAGGCTCTACCAACATGTAAAGGTACGAGAGACACATTACAACACTTACAAACATCGTAATGATGGAAACCTTGAATTGGTCAAATATTGGTCATAATATGTTGAACTATTAAACACGGTTTCATCCCAACTGTTCTACCATAGAGACGTCTTTAACAATGCTTATAATGTTCAGTTCTTGCTATAATATGAGACTCATCCATCTGTGTCTGTATGTAATGTGTGAGTGTGCATGTCGGAAACCGAGAGTCTGTCAGGGATTGGAAGGCTGAACTGTCTGATTGATTGACAGCTCAGAGGGCACCTGCCATACTGCCATTCAAAAAGATAGTGTGTGTATGTGAGATTGTGTGTGTGTGTGTGTTTCCTGGCCTTGTGCCTTTTATAGGTAAAAAATTCAAAAAAGCCACCGAGCAAGGTTGCAGGACTAGGAAAGAATTTTAAAATAAAAAACTGACCCACATGCCTGCACACGTAGACAATGCATACTTATACCTCTTATTTATTTGAAAAAGCTCTGTTTATAATAGTCTGATGGACAGTGAAGACAGGTTGGGGGGCTGAAACAGAATAAAGACTAGTGAATTTCACCTCACGTTCACATTAGTTGTTTATTTCAAGATCATTCTCCTACTTTTGATCTAAAATCTATACTTAAAAGTATCTATGGCAGTTCTTGCTACACCTGTGGCTTTGAACATAAAGATGCAATAATGTTTCTTTTCAGTAGCAGGAGAACTTTGACTCCTTTCCAAGTAAAGTAAATGTAAATTTTATGTTTAAAAGTACATATTTGCGATAATCTTGCTTGTTTTATTAGATGACGAAAACATTTATTTTGTGTGATTTTAATAATTGGGTTGCATGGCCATCAAATCAACCTCGCAAATTAGCCAGCCGGATAAGACATCAGGAAGTCACTTAGTCCATTAGTCATTTAGGGCGTAAACAATCAAACTGTGGGTTGGTGATTTGATCACACCATTAACCAGGCGGACTTAATCAGTGTATAGGTCGCTGTATTGCTTAGATTGGCTAAATGAAGCTATTCCAGTGTTACCTGATAACATAAAGAGGTTGTGTTCATTAGCAAATAGGGGTGTCAGCAATTTATTTAGTGTAATATTTAGGTACTTTTTCCCACAATAATGTATCGCTGAACAGAAAACAGGTGGCAAGCTTTATTAATTGACTATTAATTGGAGACTACATAACTACATCATACAACATCTAGGCTGCGCAGCACACGGTCTGAAGACCACTATGTCCCTAAAAGACAGTGGTTTGGAAAAACGTCCTGGCTAAGTGTCGGGAGATTGTCACTGTCGCTATCAGACAGCCGTCCAATGATGGAGAGTTGAGAGCAAAGTGCACGAGGACAGCAGCAAGAGTTGCTAGTTCAACATCCAAGGCGCAGGTGATCAAATGTGTGTAGTTTTGTGTTTAAAATACAATTAAACAACAGTGTCCGAAATACACGCTTTTTAAGTGTGATTACTCTGATTACATGTAAGATTTAGTCTTTAGAAGGAATACACAGTTATAATCACAAATGATCGTAATTAATGAATTTTAAAATGTGTGATTTATTAACTTATCAACTAATACACCTCAAACTTCATCCGGCATTTATTAGGGCCTGAGCCGACTGAAAGTCGGGCGATGCCCTATTGTGTTTCGAAGAATTCTTCTTATTATTTTTTTGCCACTTTAAACGCACTTTTGGGGCCTTTATCATATTCAAAAACTCTTGAATTTTTGCACGGGCATCGGAAGTGCGTGAAATTTAGGTATTCTTGGGGTCGCGCTTTTGGCTTTAAAAAAATGGCTCTCTAGCGCCCCCTTTACATATTGGTTTTTAACCTATTAGCTTACTGTTTTCCCCCGATGACCGATTGACCTGAAATTTTGCACACAGGTGCTCTTGGACATGCTCTACAAAAAAGTCAATCATGGTATGCAAATGCGCCTACTTAGATTTTCCGCCATTTTGAATTTTGTGAAAAACCCGTTTTAACGAACTCCTCCCAGACGCTAAGTCCGATTCTCCTGGGAATCTCGCAAATGCATTATTGGCTTACTGCCACCTGGTCTTATCGAAGGATTTTTGATATCTCATTTGGTTACGATTTTATGGACTAATAAACTTCTAAGGAGCAGGAGCTCCTTACTTAAAGACTCAGATCCTCAAAACTACAAGGCCTGTCCTCACCAAATTGATTACATATGTTCGGGTTGCCTCTCAGAACACACCCAAATATTTTTAGAATATTTGAAGACTAGGGGGCGCTGTTATTGATTGCTGAATATTTACACTTTTCGCCCGTTTTTGGCGATAATTTGCGTCTTTTTGGGTTTACATACGAACGATTTCCTCCGAGAGTTTACACCTGATCGATTTCAAATTCAGGCAAATGGATTCCTAACACCTGTGTGGTCCTTCGGTATCAGAATCAAGAGTTTTCGTGAAAATACCTGGGCGTGAGCTGCCCTCCATTTTGGGAGATTTTCTCCTTCCTTAACTGCAAGGAACATTGATATTTCTGGCTGGAATTCAATATTCATGATGCTAGTATAGGCATTTTAGGATTAAAATGCAGTGATTCAATATATATGTATATATAGCGCCACCTATTGGCAAAGGTTTACACTTTTATGTGAGTCACCTCCTGATTTCAATGCTTCCTAATGGCATTTTGGCTCAATAGCTTCCCCTACACGTATTGATTAAGCAGAATAGCCACTGCTCTGATCCAGGTGCGGTCAATGCTACCTAATGGCATTTTGGCTCAATAGCTTCCCCTACACGTATTGACGGTGGTGATCATACAGCTCTGCTCTCTTCAGGGAGCCACACAGCGTGTGTAGTTCACGAGTTATTATTTTTTGATGGAGCAGAAGTAGCGTGATTAGCTGCTTGTCTCTGCATTGACTAAACGGAGGTAATCTTACATATTTTAGTGATGTTTTTTCTGTACTTTCTCAGCACAGACAGCAGCTCAGAGATAAAGACACCGGCTGGCAAACCGGAGACCTGGGTTTGATTCCCAGCTGCCACCATCTTCTTTTTTTTTCTCATTTTCTTTTTTCACCTTATGACCGCATGTCCGGCCGACCGCTGGCCCCCCCGACTTGCAAGGCTCAGGCCCGTTCAGTACTGTACCTAGTACCTAGTTTGATTTATTTTTACTGTAATTGATTTTGACTTTTTTTTAAGGAAAATAAAATTTAATACAGAGAATAAGAATTATTTTATCACATTGTGCAGATATATGGATTGATCTGCCGACATTGCAGTCTCCTCACATAGTCAAAGAGGAACAGTTCTACCCAGTAATCTAGCTCTATTTCTCCTTCAGCTCATTTTGTACATTGAATTTTCTCGCCACATAGTTAGAAAAGTTTCCCTGTGTGCCTGTCGGTCTTTAGGCTGCTCCTGGGCATTTAGACCAATCTCATTAGAAGGGGTGAGACCTCTTTAAATAATACATCTGCACTCACACTCCATCTGTCTCCCCTCTTTCCTCTTTCTATTCAAACCTTCCCCTTCTCCTTCCGTTTCTCTGTAACTTTTACACTATCTCACTTCTGTTTTTTTTGTCATCCTCTCTTTCCCTCTTACTCCAGCTTCCTCCGACCTCTTCTGTCCGTCTCTGATTTACTCCATTTTTTTCTCATCATTTCTGTCTCCCTCGCTCACGCTCTTTCATTCACACACACACACACACACACACACACACACACACACACACTTCCCATCTTAAAACACTCTTTTATTGGTTTCCATGGTAACTAAGAGCTGGTGCGAGAAAGAATTCTCCATGACTGTTGACTGTTGGTTTGTGTGTGTGTGTGTGTGTGTGCGTGTGTTTGTGAGAGAGTGTAGGAAGAGTGTGAGAGAATCACACAGAAGCCGAACATAGAGAGACAGGGCTACTATAGAGTGCCGCCTAGAGGTTAATACACATGCACATGAGGTTAATACACACATACATATGCATTTATTGATCAGTTAAAGAGAAACCCCTGTTTTTTTCTTTTGTCTTTCTCTACGTTTCCATCCTTAAGGACAGTCATTTACAATTAAATTATGCAATAACGACAACAACATACAGCTTTCACCTCAATCTCAACACTGCTGCTTTCAATAGAGAGCTGAGTTAAGACCCAAGAGTTGTGATTATTTACATTGTTGTGATCCACTCTCTGAAAAGTCACTTTAACTGTTCTATTTATGGTTTTCTAAATTGCAGCTCAATTTTAAAAAATTTGGAGATCTTTCTCCTCTCTCTTACTACCATCCCAAAGTGTGTCTGTGTGCGTGCATTCATGTGAGATACAGACAGCGCGAGATTAAAAAAAAGTGTTATGTACGTTTTTTCGTGGATGTTTTTAGATGATCAAAGCAGATATGTGAAAAAAGGAGAATGGCCTGCCTGACAATTTGATCATTTCTTTGTGTGTCAGAGGTTGTGTGTGTGTGTGTGTGGATCAAAGCCCATGTGTGAGAATGCTCTTGATAATACTGACACCTGAGCCTAGAGCAGCACCACTGGGAATGATGGGTAGATCAAGACAAGACCTCTAAACCTGAGGGTTGGAATACAGAAACAGCGACAAGACTTAATCAAAAGAAATATCAATGGATAGGAAGTAGTGGAATAAAAGAAGGAAGGAGATTGCTCTGTTGCTTAAGGAAACATGAAAGAAACTTGGAATGGATGGAAGAGTGGAGGAGGGGGACGAGTGGGTGTGGGTACAGCAGCTGTCTGGCAAAGCAGGATAAACCCAACCAGGGTTTCACTGAGCCATCGCCCATTCTTAATGTCTACACTCAAGGTCTAAGAGGTTTTGACCTGTGTTGCTGGTAAGTCTGCATGGGCCGAGGGATGTAAGTAGGACATGATCATGACAAATTTTTTTTTTTTTTTTTGATCAAGCATTGCTAGGCTATTTTTAAACCCCAAGGTGAAAATTGCACCTTCTCTTCTGCGTTGCCACAGAAAGACCTGCATGACTCAATATAATAGATTCACAAAGTGCTGTCCCCTTTCTTACACAGCATTTTGAACCAGGGCAATCTTCATTCTCACTAAGCACAGGAGTTATAATAATGACACACACACACACACACACCGATTTACAGACACCATTAAACTAATTTCATCGACCTCTGTTGCCCTTACCTGCTGTATAAATGTTCACACGCCCACATGGTCTAGGGTCAACTCTCTTGGGGATGCTGAAGATGGATCAAGCTAGGTTTTGTTCCACTTCCTATGGGTCGTCTACTGGCAGTAGGGATTAATAATAATAATAAGGCTTTTTGATAATTGCAGTGTGCTGATATTGGAGATCCCACACTGTGCACTGGACCGGCAGCACATAAACTCACTCACTAAAGTTTTGCATTGCTACTTTGGAGAGGGTGCATCACACAAGCCAATACGGAACAGCAGTTTTAATTTACTTAATATATCGCAATTGACAGGAAGATTTATAATTGAGGTGCACGCGCTCTGAGCAGCGGCGAGACAAATCCCCACGTGGAGTCCAGACACCTCCAGTGGTTTTGGTTGTGTAATGAGTTGATAGAGTTAATGAATCGCCAAAGACCGGGTAGAGATGGGGAGCTGGATTTGTGTTTAAAAGCAGCATTTTCAAACTCAATGTAGGGAGACCGTCCCATTCAAACGAAACAGCAGCCAGGCTCACAGTGTGCTTGTAATGCTGTGCTGTTGGATAAAAGAGAGCAGCTGGTATCGGCTAATATCAATCCATGCCTGTTGTTCACTCTACATACACATTGAAAGCACAATATTTCAACCTTACATAGGGATATTTCGGGACGACATGAATTATCTGCTGAACTGAACAACAAGTAAACGACAAACACACAAGAATAACAGATTAGCGCAGTGATACACGTGCCAGCTTTGAGTGCAATGGGGAGAAAAAACGGACAGAAGAGGCACACTTTAAAATGCAAAGACCTTTTTCAACATAATGTTTCCAAATGATTGAAGCACTCAAGCCGAGGGGATACAGCTGCCGGCAGGGTTGCCAGTTGTGTTACCTTAGTTTGACGGCATTTACAGCGTAAGCCAGTCCATAAGGATGACTTCATTGACATTTTTTGCATATAGCTTGGATTCAAGCTCGATTTAAGTAAAACAGTGCGTTGATGCTTACGTACAGCAAAGGATGCAGAAACTAGCACAGTGAAACTGGCTGCTGCACAGTCCTGGCACAGCACCGTTTGGGAAGATACCAAGTTTACGCTTATATCTGTGGGCTTAAGGCTTATGTATTTAGGTTGGCATATTGAAGGGAGTTTAAGGGAGATCCAAGCGCTCTTTTTCAGAAAGGCCATGATCACACTCAACACATCTGGATCCTGACCAGAAAGAAATCATTGTTTGACCTGTTGGCTGGCCGAGAGCATCAAGGAATCACATTAAAATTGATTTTTTTTTGTCATTTGTATAAGTTGCGCAACACATTTTCTAGTTTACGGTTTTAGATTTATATATTGCTGCGATCCCTATAACTAGAATTTAAACACCCGCAAATATGAACTGAATCTCAGCTGTATTTAAGATTGAGATCTTAAACTACAGCTGAGATTCAGTTCATATTTGCGCTCAGAGCACATTGTCATTATGTCATTACAAAAGTATTAACCTGAACTACTGTATGGCTGCTCTCTATCGGATGGGTTTTCCGGCTGCACTAGGCGAGAGGTGCTATACCTCCAGGAGAGGTTGCTAGTATCTCACAGGGCGATTATTATTGTCAATAGACATTTTTGTTTTCAGTTTATCAATTCCATCATCATCATTGATTTTTTTTTCTTTCTTTGAATTTAACAATAGACATTATATGCTAAATAAAAAAACAATCAATTTGTGCTTGAAGTCCGTGTTGAATTTGCATCAGGGTTCTGAAGGTAACTATTACTCAATATGTGGCTACCGCTGACCTTTACATGTAGATTTTCTTTGTGCACTGAAATGGGGCAGATTGGGTTTTTTTTTTTTCTGACAGCAGGAAAGGTTACAGGATACCGAGTATAGAAAGATTGAACTATTTACCCAAGAAACATTGGAGCATGCATCCTTCCAAAAGTGTTAACTGTAATCTTACTTTTAAAGGGCCCATATTTTGATTATTTTTCAACAAGTTAAAATAGGTCTCTGAGTTCCAGAAAGTTGTTTGCTGGATAATAGCTTGTAGGAAACGATTGTTACCTCCATCTACTCCCCTCTGTTTCAGCCCCTTTCAGAGTGTGCTGTTTTCTGCTGCTCATTACATATTCATGATCTGCAGCTCATTTGGCCACGCCCACAGATTGTAGAATCGGCGGTAGCGCGGGAGGGGGTAGGGGTGGTAGTGGTCGGCAGGGCCGGCTGACCGGAGTGGGGGGCGGAGCGGTTGGCGGACCTCTGCATAAACTTGCGCGTGTCCATATGGTCGCGCATAAAGTCCGCGGGCCTCACGAACGGCGCCGGCGGGCTGTGATTGGAAAACAGGACTGGAGGGGGTGGGAATATTCAAATATCTAGGTTTGTGCCGTAGAAATACTGGCTGAAGGCAGGATCAATTCAGAAACCTGTATCTAACTCAAAACAGCATGGATGGTTTTTCTTCCAAGTTTGTATGCGTGTGGAAGCACAATAACACCGCAAATCCAAGAAAAGGATTGAAATTTGATTTTTACTAAATTTCAAAGAACTGTTGAAATTTAGTACTGGTAGGAAAAACAAATGAGAAGAAAATGTGAGTATGAGTATGTGAAGCAGTATTGATATTGTTCTGATACAAAAACCAATTAATTTGATATCAGAAAAATAATTATTCCATTGTGACTATTGACAGTTGTTATAGGTCTGAAATTCCCGCTTTGAAGTTTGCCGATGTAATGATTAATGTTAATGAATTTCTCAAAAGCTGATTATTATTTTGTATGTAATTCTGTACAGCTCCCAAGGACATCATTAAGGTCGACAGGAACTATAAACTACAAATAGTACCTAAACATAATGAAATTCTAATTTACCTCTGTCTGTAGCTCCATGCGGAGGACATTACGGTGGATCGGAAGGAGTTGTTTTGTCTCCAAACTATCCTCTAAACTACACTACAAGACAGACCTGCTCCTACTTCATCACTGTGTCCGCACAGTTTGGTAAATTCATCACTTATCACTCCTCGGGACACAAAGACAATGGATTGGTAAATTCAATCACCAACAGAAAAGCAAATTACTTATGGTCTTCTTGCCTTTCCTATCTTCTTCAGTGGTATTTGGTCAGTTTGCTGTTTTCCAGACATCAATGAATGACTCCGTGGAGCTGTTTGATGGAGCCAATGAGAACGCTCGATTGCTCAGCTCTCTGGCTGGGTCACATTCAGGTGAGTCTCCCATTGGCCGATTTTAGTGACAAACACATCTGAGAGAATGGTATTCGGTCACGCTGCCTTGATAGTAATACTTGCAATTCAGTTGTAATGTTGTAATGTGTTTCCGATTTTAACTTTTCCTCAACACATCTTTGAAAGAGAAAATTAGAGAATAGTTTGTAAGAAAGCCATCCTTTGGTGCTGCATAACACGGCACCAGTGGTTGTTATCACAATTTATTTGACAGTGATGTATTTTGTGAGAATCCATTATGGGTTATCTCTACAAGAATAAATGAGCGGTGGGAAGCGTCTCACTGGGACAGTACAATATAGGGTATCACTGAAACATCCCTAGAACAAGCGTCCCTGGGTTTCCTTTATCATCCAAGTTGGAGTTGTCCCATGTTGGCAACATTTTAAGTCACTACACAGCACAAATCGAGATGGAGAGATGAGGTAAGATTTATATAGATGACATAAATAACGAATGACAAAATATTGATAGCTTAGTCGATGTGCTCTCGTTACTTCAAGGTTGCGTGTTCTCCCGTTCTGTGTCTTGACCAGGGAGAAAGCTGCAGGCAAACCCCACTGGAATTGACTTTTTTTTTAGATATTTAGAAATGCTTGTACAATCATGAGCTGCTGGAAAGAGGCAGAAACGGCCATAACACCGGGTGCAATAGGGTGATGATGAAAACATCAATCCAAGAAGAAAAGGCAAAATATCTCGATGGATATAAAAGTTCCCTAGAGCATTTATTTTTATTTTCACATTGAGGTGCATATATTTGTTTTGTTTTTGCTCTTTGCTTAATAGAGTGATCATCAAGCTTTTTTCCCCATAATATTAACTAGGAGGATTTTTACAGTTTTTGTTTGTCTGTTTTGGCTTTGTTTATAGCTGCACATTATGCAAATACTTTCCTCCTAAGTAGCATCCATCCAAGATAATTCAAAGGAAAGAGGCCAGTTTATGTAATGTAGCAAGAGTGCCTTATTCCTTAAAGTTAATTTGGGTTGGAAATTCCCCTTTTGGGTAGAACCGGCAAAAAACATTGAAACACACCAGGCTTTACGAAATAATGTTGGCCGCACCATTACCCTATCACATACACACGCATACGCACAAGAAAACTGCTTTGTAGCACATTGTTCCAGTTAACTGACTGATTATTCTGACACACAAACATATTAACACACATAGACCCATACCACACTTGCACACACACACACACACACCCCAAAATAGCTAATGATGGTTCTAAATGTCAGCCATACAAAACCATGCTTTTTTCTTGTTATCATTGTGACTGTGTTCGTGCATGCGTGCCAATATTAATCTTTGTGTGTATTAGTTGCTGTGTGTATCTTTTTACTTGTGAGGAACACATCTTACCAGAAAAAAAGGGGGAGAAACCTCTACTTGAACTTAAAGCATTAGTCTTTAATAAATGGTCATGACCATATGTCGTGTATGTCGGCCATTGTTGGCAAGTACGTGTTAGTATAGAATTGTGTTGAATTTCTTTGTTGTTATGTTATGTCTTAATAGTGACAGAAAATACAATTAAGTCACTTGCTTTGATTTTTTCATTAAAATGAATTTTCCCTCCAGGAGAGACATTGCCATTGGCTACTTCCAATCAGATTATGCTGCGGTTCAATGCTAAGAGTGGACCAATCAGCAAGAGGCTTTCACTTTGTCTACCAAGGTAATTCTCTGTCAGTTTGTCTTTGTCTCCCTCACTCAACCCAACCTCAATGCGAGTAAGTATCTCTACTGATAATTATATTTCTAATGTGCAACCCCTTCTTCTTCTCATTTTGTTCCATTACCATCGTCGCTGTAGCTGTTCCTCGCACCAGTGACAGTCAGTGCAGTTCAGTGCCGGAGCCTCGGTACGGTCGGCGGATCGGTTCAGAGTTCTCCGCTGGCTCCGTGGTCCGCTTCGAGTGCAGTCCAGGGTACCTACTGAAAGGATCCAGCGCTATTTGGTGTCAGGCCGTCCCAGGGGCGCTCGCACAGTGGAACGCAACAACACCGTCCTGTTTAGGTGAGGCTGACTGAGCAAGAAAGGAATACAGCATTTACACACGTATAAAGTAAGATATCAGCTTTCTGTAAATCATCCAGTATTAGGATTTTGGCACTGAGTATCAAACCAAATGTATGCCAGTGTGAAATCTCTCCATGCTGAGAGCAGGCCTTTGCAAACACCTTCAACTGTCACCTCGGTTTATACTTTAAACCACGTTTATCATATTTTGCCTCTCTGGCTCCCTGCAGTGGTATTTCTGCACACCCTATTGTCCCATGGAAAAGGAATATTTCAACCTTCTGTTGTATCTGTTAGCAGTTTATTTAATACACTTTGCAATTAAATTCATATTTGATGTCACCGTTCTAGTTCCCTGCAGTGGCAATCTGACAGAACGACGAGGTACAATACTGTCTCCGGCCTATCCTGAGCCCTACCCAAACAGTCTCAACTGTCTGTGGAGGATACATGTCAGTGAAGGGGCTGGGATACAGGTACAGATATTTGTGTATATATACACACGTATATTGACTATAGAATACAGATATAAACTCAGTTTGTGATGTTTATTTATTGTCATTGTTTGTTTATTAGATCCAAGTGATGACGTTTGCTACTGAGCACAACTGGGACTCTCTCGAGATCTACGATGGAGGAGACATGACAGCTCCTAAATTAGGGTCATTTTCTGGTATGACAATATGCTCACACAAACGCACACAGTGCACAGCGACACTTATGCATACTAACACTCCAGAGATCTATGATGGATGAGAAATGACAGCTACTAAACTATAGATACACAAACAAGGTCTAAGATGAATAACATGTGACAGTTTTAAACTATAGATACACATGGATACAGCACACGGTGGAGGTATATGATGGGTGAGTTGTAATACCAAAAAAGAATGATATATTACCTTAAATAAATGAATTTTCAGATTTGAGAAAAAATGGGAAATAGGAAGTAAAAAAGTAGAAAGAAGAAGACAGGGAGGAATGAGGAAGCATCTAACCTTCTACCATTTCCCAGCAGAGCTTCCCCTGTGACCTGCCCCAAGCTCTTACTTGTCACACATCTATCACAAATAAAACATGCCGCCCAAAGGGCAACAGAAGCACACACCTACGCCTACACACGGACTGTGCCCTTCTCAAGAAAGCGCACCGGGAAGCTGCCCACTTTAACCACAGTGATCTGCCATTGGTGTGAGCACCGGGGCACATGAGGGTTGCTTCATATAAAGACACCAAAATGCTCGCTGACCAGGGTTCCTTCACCTTCTCTGCACACAATTTTCCCTGCTGGTTTTGAGATTCAAACAGTACTTATGGTCAAAATCATAAGTTGTAAAGTCATTTTTTAACATAATATCTCCATGATGTCAATTTTTTGTGTTACACAAACGTTTTTATTTGTTCTCATGTTTATCTCTTTTAAGGAACAACTGCTCCCGCCCTCCTCAACTCGACATCCAATCAGCTTCTTCTGCACTTTCAGAGTGACATCAGTGTGGTGGCAGCAGGTTTTCACCTAGAATACAAGAGTAAGTTGAAACTTCATTTATAGACGGACCAATGGACCGACCAACATTTGTGTAAATAGTAGATGCGTGCCTTCTCACAAAAATCCACAAATGCACACAAACCCACTGACAAAATTGAGCACAAACAAACAAATTGCTACAGCCTAACTTCAACATGAAATAACAAGAGGCAGTGACCTGAATTGGTGCTGCCCAAAGGCATACACACACTGACTGAGACCCAAATCGGAGCAAACACACAGAACACACATAGACTCACACAAGTACAAACACACACACAAGCTCTTTTGCTTGTGTCATACATGCACATAGGTACAAAAACAGGCACGTACACTAACAAATGTCTAGACGGACAGGATTAGACATAGATATGAACATGATGCATTTCCACGCGTACACACCTGTCAGCATGTGTCCTCTCTAGTCCTTTGTAGTTGTTTTGGCTTAGAATCACTTCTAGATCACTGAACCTGTCCCCTGGGTGAGCAGTGTATTGAGTGCTCTCATACTAATACACTACACTTGGTCACGGTCTTTGAATTCCAAATAATGAACTCAATAGCATGGGAAAACCTATTCTTAAACATGTTTCAAAAACTGATTTTTACTGTGCAGTCTGTTTCTTATAGAAACCAGAACAACACAATGACCCCAGCGTGCTGTTATAGATCCTCCTTGTCAGTTTTGCAGAAATGTGCTAGCTTGTACGAGTGGACGCAATTGTCTGCCGAGGACACGGGAATGAATAATGACTTTCTCATCGTTTTAAGCTGACTAAATGCCCTTTCCTCTAAACGCTCGATCCTTTGAGGCGTTGCTTTCAATTTTGTGTCCTCAAATGAAGCAAAACAGAAGTATAGTAAATCCAGTCAGTAAGACATGAGTGCTGAATGTGTCTAGGTGTAGTCCAGGGGCCGTAGGCGGGTGGGTTCTGGTGTCAGCAGTTTACAGAGCAAGACTTCTCCATCATAGCGGGAGAAAAGAGGGAGCAATTTTCTAACACGCACACAGTGAGACACGGTCAGCCAATTGGAATAGTTTTATTGATCAGTTGTCCTGACATCCCTCTGATACTCTGCCTAATAACATACTGGATGTACGTGGGTGTGTGTGTGTGTGTGTGTGTGTGTGTGTGTTTGTGTGTGTCTCAAAGTAACAGTCTCATGCATCTTTTCCCGTGCGTTCAATCTAATAAAAGTCCCCCTCATCCCTCGCAGCAGGCCCACATGTAAAAGTCAGTCATGCACAATATGTTCTAGGCCACCTGGATTTGTGTGTGTGTGTGTGTTTGTGCGTGTGTATGCTCAGTGGGATCACATCGTTTTGCTGGTTGGAAGGTGGATAATGAACCAACTAGACCAGACACACAATCAAACACACACACACACACACACACACACACACACACACACACACAGACAAACATTCATCGCTCTTTCTCCCCGTCTTTCACACACTATTCCTCTTCCACTCCTTTGTTGCCATGGTAACCGCTCCAGGGCGGTCTCCTGCGGAAGTTTCCATCTGAAACACAAAAGCAGACGCACACACATGGACACACTGATACTTTTTGATGAAGGGCTGCTGGCTGTCAAACTTGGATGCGTTTAACCTTTACGGGGTTGGGAATACATAATGAAAGTCATTATATCACCGCAACGTATTTTAAGCACATTTCAGAGGCGGTGTCAACAATGACAACATACAAGCTTTTTTATTTTACCAGCCGTCAATTCATCAATGCAAATATAACACAGATTTATCTTAATATATATTTATTATCCTTTAAGAACGTAAATGTGTTCAGATTCAATAAGTGGCTAAGTACACTACAGTATTCATTTTCTGTTCGGTCACACTACAAGTGGGGAAAAGCAATAAAAAAAACATTCATTGATAATTTCTGGATAAAAGATTTAGTAAAAACAAAGGATATCTTGTTTCCTGTTTTTTTTTTTTTAGTAAACATGTTGGCTGGCCTGTGTACATTTGATAATTAAGGTCAACTGGGGATAGAACTTAAAGGATAGATGATCAAATCATAGTTTCAAGTCACTTGAGCCAACGTATGCTTACATAGAAATTGTATAAATAAAGGTAATGAAATAGTTCTTTGTGTTTGTGTTCTTTTTTTTTAGCTGTTGGTCTCACCACTTGTCCAGAGCCAATGATACCAGCCAATGGCATTAAAGCAGGTGACCGATATATGGTGAATGAGGTGGTGGCCTTCACCTGTGAACCAGGGTATACATTACAGGTATGAAAACAGCCCAATTCACCTATAAACAAATGTATTACGACATACCTGTAAATTGTGACTATACTGATCATACATAGTTTACTGATGCTTTTTTTTTTCTTTTTTACTTGTAAATTATTTACATTGAAATGTTGTTAAATAAATGCTATAAATATTTTGTGGCAAAATTTAGTAAAGACACAGACTGCAGCCGTTAACTATAATGCACGCAACAAATATGTATAATTCCACATGAATTTTTGTGTTAAATCAACTTCGAAATCATCATTTTGTTCTTAGAAAAGTAAAAACTTGAATTTCAAGATTTCTTTCCTGTCCTTTTTTAATTTATTTCCCCCCACTTTACTTTCAGGGCCACTCTCACATTTCATGTATGCCTGGAACTGTGCGTCGATGGAATTACCCGCCTCCTCTCTGCATAGGTAACTCTCACACACTCCGCTCCGCCGGCTAAACGGTGTTAGGAAAGATCGATCCATTGAGGAAAAAAATATGACCTGTAGGTGTGAGGTTCACATTGAATTTTCTGATCCCCACAGCAAAGTGACAGAAGCTTTTCTGTAGATTAAAGATGTGAATCTAAAAACGGTCTGTTTTGAGGGAGGTAAACAACACATCACCTGAAATACAATTAATTCATTACTGTGGCATTCCTCAAATGCACAACATATAATTCTGTTAAAAAAAATCAGTTATTTCCTTTGAAAGAAGAAACTAAATACATTTCAGTAAAACGATGTATTCTATATAAAGACTTTAAATAGCTGTGATAGTGCTATGATGTGATCTGGCAGTTTAATATTTTGTAAATAGAATGTATCAACTTAATGTAATTACAGAACTCTGAACTCTTCCTTAAATAAATGGGAAACAATAACAACTAAAAGAGGTTCATATTATTTAAATGTATTCAATGATGTGACCTTGAAATATTATTTGTGTAAATTGGCAATTTCTTACAGTAAAGGATCAATACACCTGCTGGTTACAAACTCAATTGTGTAGTCTGTGCTGATAGCCAAGGTTTCTAAATTTCTGTAACAGAGTTAAGGGACCTCGACTACATCGATGTGTCGGTTTGGTGAAAACTTGCAGCAGGTCCAGTTAATTCCCACTCCAGTTAGGCTCAACCTTGACATGTCAAGACTTACTAAACAAATCATCTCAACTATACATGATTTTGAGGGAGGAGAAAATATTTGAAACATCCCTATCTCAATAGTTCATTCCAACACCCCCTTTAACTATGGCTGGAGCAGCATTCTAAGTTGTTGAAATGTGGCGTATCCTCGTTTCTGTTGCTCTCTGCTGTACCTCGCTCAGGCGATGCCTGTTTTAACAATGTTTTCACTCTGCCTGTGTTGTCAGCTCCTTGCGGTGGGGTGTTGTCTGAGATGAGTGGTGTCATCCTCAGTCCAGGTTTCCCTGGCAACTACCCAGGAAACCTGGACTGCACCTGGCAAGTCATCCTGCCAACTGGATATGGTAAATATTATGGGATAGAGGAGCGTTCCTCAAAAGAAATGTGTGACTTTCAGTCCATTTGTATTCGGAGAAACATATACTTTTTATTTAAATAAAAAATAAATACATTAATACTCAAATTTCAACCGTATTATCAATATCTCAGATAACAAAATTGAAGCTGTGTTTTACATTCATGTTAATAAAATATGTGATGTAATAATATAAAAAGACCAATACAAATACAGAGTGTATGTAATTTTACTTTATTTGGTATATAGGCGTAAAATCTCCATGGATCTTCATTGTTGTGTGTTGCATGTAGTCTATTATAATCTCTGTTTTTATTCAAGGAGCCCATGTTCAGTTCCAAAACTTCTCTTCTGAAGACAACCATGACTTCCTAGAGGTCAGGGCTGGACCACAGCACAGCTCTGCTCTTATTGGACAGTTTACTGGCTCGCAGATGCCACCACCCTTGCTCAGCACCACCCACCTCACGATCATCCACTTCTACAGTGACCACTCAGAGAACAGGCCAGGGTTCAAACTGACCTATCATGGTAGGTTTCACGTTTGATTTTTTTTTTACTTCTGAATTATTTATTTTCAAGGTGAACATTGCAGACTCAAAATCCAACAAACCCGGAGGTATTTCCGCAGGCACATCCATTTGAAAGCAGCCTGTTAAGGGACTCTGGGGTAACAGACAGAACAAACTGGGCCCACTGTTTAGTTTGGGACCACAAGATGGTTTCTTGAATGATATTAGAGATTATAAGTGGTCTGCTAAAATGGTCTGAATAAATTAACTTCCAAAACTAGTTGCAAAATTACAAAGCTTTCACAACTCCAAGAAAATGAAGGGTGGGATGAGAAACATATTGCTATGAGGGTTTGAGCTCAAATCTGTGGCTGAGTCATTTTGAAGACTTGAAAAACCTTGTGGCTTTCCTCGCATCATTAAAAAAAATGGATTGTTAGTAAGCCCCTATGAGAGACTGGCATCCTGTCCAGTAGGCTTTACTTGTAGCCCAAAGTGCTTCACTTCAAAGACGCAAGCGATGCACTGTGGGCCTGTAGCCCAACCAAGAAAAACACGGCTCACTAACTTACGCAAACGCTAACCTACATTTACATGGATGTAGTGTTGTTTTCCCTTTTTTTCTCCCATTTTGCAATGACCAAGTCCTCTGACACTGCAGCGCTTGTCTTTGCAAACTTCTGCAGTTGGTGTGACATGTTTCCTCACATAAGGTTACACCACGTGCTTTTTTTTTTTTAGTACACACAGAGTTCCATGATACTACTCTCAGTTGCGTTGAAAACAGCATGGCTGGCGCTGCATTCGGGGTGGATGCTTTCATCAATGCAGCACTCAATGACACAAACTCAGGTTTCATACCAATGGCCTCTGAGGTATAGGGATCTCATGTGCTCATGTGTTCATCCGCAAAACAGCAATGGAATAACTTGAATCAATAAATCAATAGTAGTTACCCTGAAAAGGAATATTTTGACACAGACGTGGTTAAAAACATGTTATGGGAGCTCTGAAAGCAGTTTTAATGTAATGCACTGGGACATTGCTTCCTCTTGTTGTAGTTTCACAGCTGCAAGTACCTCCACTACCACTTTGACTCTCTCAAACCATTTTACCCCCTTGGTATTCTTATATCCTGAGGCTATAGCTTATTGTGGGAACTCTGCATCAGTCACTTGTTTTTCTGCTCCTTCTGTACTTCCACAATGTCCAGTTGTTTTTTTTTAATTATTGGTTTACTTGTCAATATCTAAGAGTCCCACAGGATCTTTGTTGTGAAGCATCCTTTCTGAATGTACATCTTCTCATCTGGACTTGGGAGGCCTTTAACTTATTAGGAAGACCAGGGGGTTCCTGTGTACACCATGCTCTGTGATTGAGTTACATGCAGAAAGTCTCCATGTGTGCCAGAATATTGTATAAAAATAGATTAGATCCATTTACCTTGCTGCACTGTGGTAGCTGTCTGTTTTTCCTAGATATTTTTACTGCTCCTTGAAGTCCATTGTTGTAGACGGGAAAATAAATATTTCAAACACAAATTATTGTTTTGGGACTCAAGATATAACAAAGCATGTACTTGTTTATCTAAGTATAACTGTTCCTCGTGTTTTATTTTCCTGAAACCTAAATTACACTGCATTCATTTTTTTTTCATCTCTCTTTTAGCCTACCAACTTCAGAACTGCCAGGACCCCTTTCCCTTCCCGAACGGAGACATCATCAACAGTGACTTCAGTGCTGGCCAATTAGTAACTTTTCACTGCTACCCAGGTTATGTGTTGATCGGACACCCAGTGCTAACATGCCTGCATGGGACCAACCGGAAGTGGAACCACCCCTTCCCACGCTGTGAGGGTAAGGACAAACAAGGATTCCTTTTATGTTTATATACCTGGAATTTGGTTGTTGAAAAGTCTTTTCACAGTTGACACTTTATGTTTCAGTATAACACATGCATACCATTTCTATCCCACAGCATCCTTCTCCCTTAGGTAAAGAGCGTGATTTAAAATGTGGGCATTTAGAAAATCTTATTATCCTAATAGATTTCCTAATCTACTCTAATCCTTCACCGCCATCTGAGGCCGGCAACATAAGCAGAAATTCCTGTGTCCATTGGACCGTTAACTCTATATATCAGTTGCACAATAATTGCTCTTATAATAATAATGTATAGTATATAGTAATAATAGTATATAGTAATGACAATAATTATATTCCTCACTGTCTACAATTGCACAATTGTACTTGTCACCCTGAAAAGCAGACATAGCATGTAAGAAAAAAAGACATTTGCAAATAGATGACCTCGTAACTCTTTTTTTAACTACTTTTTACAGCTCCTTGTGGCTATAATGTCACGGCTGAAAACGGGACAATCTATTCACCTCAGTATCCCAACGAATACCCCAACTCACAAGATTGCAGCTGGCTCATCACGGTTCCACATGGACATGGAGTTTATATAAATTTTACCTTATTGCAGACAGAGCCTGTCACTGATTACATCGCTGTCTGGTAAGTCGAGGTACTCTCACACTTGAACTTACGTGCACGGACACACAAACACACTCACACAAAAAAAGCTTCAGCTTCTCTTCGATGCTGCCCTTTATCCAGGAACTGATTGCATCACTGACAGGTACGTCTTGAATTATACTTATATCCTGTATCTGCTCAGCACACAAATAAGAAGTTGAATCAACTTTGACTTTTTTTTCTCATCTCTCTCTTCCCCTCTCCTGCACAAGTATGCGCATGTTCTATCACACGGACTTACTGGGATGTATTTTATTGATGATAACTTATTCCTGATATTTCATTTATATGCAGCTTTGACTTCATAAGAATACAGTCCATGTGTCAATTGTTTATGACTTCCTGATACTGTACACAGGGATCACAGCTCCATAGACTCCTAACACACAGACACACGCACACTCGGTGCTGAGCATACACTGACTCTCCTGCAGAAATATTGGATTCGGTGTGGGGGTAAGAATGTGAAAGGGAGTGTGAGAGTAATGCATTTACAATGGGACCACTGACCAATTCGATCTAACTCAGTACCATGGCCATACACAGGCCGCGAGACGGCTTGGGACCTGTTGCAGTAATGATGAAATTCATTGGTGGGTGGGAAATCTAATGAAAGGAGCAGTGGAGCTTGGTTCACAAATCCAACCGGAATCGTCAGGATCTGACAAGTTTCAGTCAGTCAAGAGAGAAATTCGTCAACTAACACAAGTTGTAGCACGATTCTAATAAAATAAAAACGGATAATTTTTAATAAGGAAAATTGAAGTCAAGTAGGATTCGGGCACTGATATTATTGGGTGTTTAGGTGTTCAGGCTTCTTTTCAGACTCAAAAGTCAAGCTGTGGCGGTTGAGCAGTTGGACTGCTGGCTGCGGGAAAGTAATACAATCACTCAATGTCAATCTCAGAAGCCACACGAGCCGTGTATATTGCTCTGTAAAGGGTTATTTTTTGCAGTTTCAAAATAGGTCTTCTGCTACTCCGCCGTCAGATCGCTGTACTATCATTTAAGAAACGTTTAAGAAAAGTGATTATTAGATATATCTAATATGTCTAAAATGAATTATCATTTATATTCTATAGGATTTACTGGCATATATATCTGCAAAAAGTATTTTGCTGTACCCTAAGGCAGCTGTACTAGGGCTTTCAGCACCGGAGGAACATCCATAATTGCTGGTCTTTGGATCGGTGAATATCGCCAATTTTATTTTGACAGATCATCTTGCTCACTCACTACTTATCTTAAAATCTTTGTGGTGTGAGGCAACATTTTCGGGTTGTTTACTTTTTCAGTGAGAAACATATTAGCCTTTCATGTGGAAAGTTAGAGCAGTCATGGATAATAATAGATCATTGCTGGTTGCCTTCAATGAGCAAACATCTCATATTGTGCATCGCAGTAAACTGAAATCAAGATGGCTTGCAGAGTTTGAGATTCTGGTCAAATTAGACTTTTGGGTTCCTGGATAAAGGTGGAAAAATAATAATAGGAAAGACAGTAGAATCTGCGTGTGCTGCTGTGTTAATTTGATTTAAGCATAAGTTCTATTAATTAAATAAAGATAATTTTTTTAATGTTTCATACTGGTTTGAATAAGTAGACAAATTAAAGCTCCCTGATTAAGTGCATAATAAATTGTTCTGCATTTAATAACCTCAAGCTGAGCATCAAAATCAAACAATCAAGTCATCAGTAGCTGCTGACTTAAGCCCGCCCCCCCCCCCCCAGACATTAAAAAAGGTAATTTAGGTAAATCTTACAAAAAACTTTCTAATCATTCATTCTCCTGCTTTCACTGGTCATGCTGATATCTGACCTTCACCAGTCTTTGTGTACTGGTTACTCATTAATCAAACTTTGATTCATCACAATGTTCGGTATATTCCAAAACTCTGCATGTGATGAAAATCGGGTGTGAGTGGAATGTATGGTGCTTTCAGGTCAAGCATGTCAGTTGTCTTCATTCTGTCTTTGTATTTAGGGACGGCCCAGATACGTCCAGTCCTCAACTGGGAGTGTTCAGTGGAAACACGGCATTGGAGTCGGCCTACAGCACCAGCCCGAAGGTCCGGATCCGCTTTCACTCTGACTTCTCCACTGGAGGATTCTTCATTCTCAACTTTCATGGTGCAGATACACACTCGCATACCCTTTTACCTGTAGTATGACTTTGCATTCATCACATACAGTAGATTCAGTTGGTCACACGCGAGCGACTGATGGACAAAGAAAGCTTTTGTTTACTGCCGTCAACAACTTAATGCCACCTAATGTTTGTCAATTCCAAACCAATTTACTGATGACATATGTATTTTGTCTCAGTGGGAGTGTGGCTAGTGCTTTGCAGTTCAACAACCAGTTCCATAACCAGTAAGTAGTTTTAGGAGACTGGGTAACGACAGACGATAAAAAGGGAGACAGATGGTTCTCGCACTCTTTTCCACTGTGTCCATTTTACTCCACTATTCTATATTTGTTCAAATAAACGAGGTCTTATCTCTTAAGAGCTGTAGCTGCTGTTACGAGTTTACAGTCCCAGTGAGAAAGGGTAAAACTATTGACCTAATAAAATGCATTCTTTCAACATGCACACAAGCTATTAGCATTCTCTGTCGAAAGTTGAAAGAGTTCTTTATTCTTTAACAACTTCACTTTTATTTTTGCAGTTAAAAACATGGCTTTTGCTGTTCTAAAAACTACAATTGTAATATTTCTTGTATATAAATATTTTCATATGTTTTATGTTTACATTTTAAGGCACGGTATTAAAATGTTTTCACCTCTTATCAGCCTACCGTCTGAAGAAATGCCCTGCTCCCCTTGTTGTGGAGAATGCAGAGATGATCTATGAAGATGAAGACTTCCAGATAGGTAATTATCCTGGTTACTAATAATATGCGCCTTTTGATACTGTAAATCATTGGTTTACCGGATCGTACAATGGGTGAATAAGTGCTACAGATGCATATGCAGAAACTGATCAAAATGAGTACCACTGAACGTGCACGTCTGTTAATGTACATTCTTCAAAATACAAACATATTTTCACTCTTGTGACAGAACTGGTAATCTCATCACTCCTTATTCAGCTGAGTGGAAATAACTCTAAATTACCCAATAATGGGCAGCATTACTGTGTAAAGGACATGCATGATATAACTATAGCAGGCTAATGTAAAATATAATTAATCTGTGGACTGTTAATTATATTTTCGTTTTTATTTTTTTGGTGAAGTTGAGGTCCTTGCGATAAGTAAAAATCCATTTAGGCTTCTACTATGTGTGCATCTACACCATTATATTCATTTTGTTAAGTTGGCCAAAGTTTTTTTTTTACTACTACGCTGACATTTAACACCGAATTTGGTCTCACAAGCGTTTAAAAATCGATATTTTGAAAAGTATATGCCTGTCAAATTCTCATTTTTCCCATAGCTCTGAATTATGTTATTTTCTTAAGACATTTTATTATAAAGTTTGGTCGCATTTTAGATCCTTATAAGGAACTCTACAGTGAATAAAAAAAAAAACCCTGAACATTAAATAAAACCTTAGCAAGATCAATTTTCCATGCTAATTGTTGCAGAGCCTAGTTGCTCCTGTCAAACTATACATCCATATCTCTGCAGAAAAGTCTTTGACCCTTTGATGACCCATTTATAATGCTCAAATCCTGGGATAGTTAGATATAATGTTTCTAACACAACAAAGAATGGTACCACTACGCCACAGCGTCCATTTATAAAGATGACGTCAAATAATTGCCACTGGCATTACACCACAGCGGCATCAGGTTGCGCCTCCTCACAGCAAGAGTGAAGCCATTATCTGTGACAGAGTAAAGACCAAAGGCAGCTATTTTGAGATAATCATACAAAGCAATTTCCCAAGCCCGCCAGATCATTTATTCTGAGACTTTCTCAAATCCTGGCAGAATGGAGTACTTAAGAGACGGCTTTGCTGTAGGTCAGTCCAATCGACATTTAAACAATCTTTGAACAAGTTCAAGACAACGGTGAATGTTCTTATTTGTTCCGTTAAACGATTTAAAGTTTACACTGTGAGTGGGCTTAAATACCTTGTGCCTCCCGGACAAGGTTTAAAGCGAGCAAGACAGTTGGATGTTATTGGAGTGGACCGCTGTGGTCTGGGCCCGAGCAAAGCCAATGGATCTCCACCCCTTGCCATACATTAAGCCTGTCAAATTGTGCCTGTTAAATTGGAGCAACAACTTGTTAACTATTTTGAAATTATGTATTTCCAGAATATGAAAAAAAATAAACATGTCTGTTCTGCACTGATCAAATGTATTAGATGAGGACAAATCAATGTAAAACATTCAGGTAAGGCCATTTGAGGATATTCGCCATTTATCTTTCAGTGCACACAAGCAACAAGTTTGCTATGTCTGATAAATAAACTAAATAGATTCTCACACATTTATTCAGACGCTTGTTCACCTTGTTAAGTTGGAAGACGTTTTTGAGCGACATTGCACCCACTGCTGCTAAAGCAGAACTTGTCCTTTATACCAAGTACGTCACTGGTATAATATCAATAATATCAGCAGGTGTTTTAATACACGTTAAATAGTTCATAATAGGCATGTAACTGGCATGTAAGTCAACAAGACTACTTTGTTCCATGTGTGATGACCGAATATGCTTGCCATTATTCTCCTGTGTCAGGGGATATTGTGAAGTACCGTTGTCTGCCTGGATACACATTGGTCGGAAAGGCGGAGCTGATGTGTAGACTCAATTCCCATTTGCTTTTTGAATCCCCGGCCCCCACATGTCAAGGTAAGGCCACTAGTAAGTGCCCAAATGCACAAAATATTGCATGGCTGTATATAAATCATTGGTTGCGTTGTTAAAACATTTCCCACATAAAGATCTGATTACATTCTTTACACACTAATCAAAAATAGCTTCTATTCTGTTGGACTGAATTTTTGTAATGTTTTTCATTTGTTTCTACATTGCTGAATAAATATTAGTCTGACACGATGCTCGGTTATTAAAAGCTGTTAAAACACCTTTTCAATAATAGGTAGCAACCTGGCCTTTTACAGTTTCCAATGTTTCCAATGAAGCCATAGAGTCATAAATCAATACAGGGTGAAACATCCAAATATTTAAAAAAAAACTCAAACATTTGGATCCTGCACTTTTCATATAAATCTTTTTGTTAGAACCTCCCTTGCAGATAAAAACACGCATGTTTTCAGGCCCTTGTTTTTATTTGTTGCGTTTTCTCCAGAGTATCACCTTTTTTACACAGGCTTAAGGACACTCCACATGAATACTGAGCTGATATTGAGCTGTGAAATAATAGTATATGTTCCAGCTTTAAAAAACAGATCTTCACCCGTGTTCCAAAGTGTTCATAGACAGGTCATCTTATAACCTGATGATAATCACATGGAATTGCAAGTCCTTATGAATGAAGGTATTTTCATCTCATCAGTCTGGATTACATTATATGCAAGATTTAAGTTTGATTATGTTACGACCCAATTAACTGTCAAGAAAGATCTCTTTATGGAAAACATCCTAAAACGTTAATTTACTGGACCTAAAGATTCTACAAATGTTGTCCCATCTTGCATAAGACGTAGACACGTCAGAGAGGATAAGTGAAATGAGCTGCATTAGTTTCTAATGGTGTTGAAGTACATGTTTGCTATTGCTTCTATGACATTCCAAAATGCCTCAATAAGTGAAAACACATTGCTCATATTAAATGTTTTTGGGAAGGTGAATCAAAGATTTTAAAATCAGCAGAAATGTAATCTCATTGACAGTCTTACAGGTGTATGTTAAACTTAAAACTCAATCTACTACTCTCATCACCCTATAAATCAAAAGTTATTGAATCCGTCTCTTTGGTAGACCAGCAGTTGATTGTTGCATGCATTTCATGTTTCATTTTAAGATGTGCACGACGTTAGGGAAAAATAATTGTATGTTCTCACACTGCAGCATAAATTGACACTTGGAAGTGATGGTAGAATTTCAATGAGACAACTTGATATAAATATATACCAAATTTTCTCAAGATATCAATTTTTTTTGTTTTGAAGAGATGTTCACCCTTCACCGTCATGTGGCATGAACAGAGTGTCCTTGCTTCTCTGAAGCTGTAGCGAGGAAAACGCGCTGTGTTGTTTGAGAACATGCAACACGCTTCCAAATAGGAACGATTGGTAGGGTTTTCCCTGATTCATCTGGTCAGGCTTTTGTTTCTTAACCTTTCAGCACAGTGCCCAGCCAATGAGGAGCGACCTTTGTCATCCGGAGTGATACTGAGCCCCGGGTTTCCTAGTAACTATCCCAACAGCCAGACCTGCTCCTGGCTTCTACATATACTTCCAGGTAACGTGTGAGATGACCGGATGCAACGCGTTTGAGTCTGGACTGCTGTTTGGTTGTGTACAGCTGTATGTGTTTTGGGGCGTTTTAAAATACAAAATGTGTCAAGTGATTCATGGAAATCTGTATGTGCTTTTATGTTCAGGCATTTTGACTTTCAGCATAAATAGCCACCCATCATTCTATTTTGAGGTATACTTTATGAAGTATGTTTCAGGTTTTTGGATGGGTTTGTAAATCCTTTTTTTATGTTTTCCAGGTTACACCATCAACATCTATGTTGAGATGTTCCACAGCGAGAAACAATTTGATGAACTGGAGATTTTTGATGGTACACAAAGCTTTGGCTCTGTTTTTTTGCTACTCTTTCGTTGGTACACAGACACACCAACACATACACATGCAGCTTTAATTCATGTTTGTTTATGAAAAGTAGCACAACAGTTAATAAGATGCTCAGCACTTAATTCTAAGTTGCAATGTTGGGGTTTCTCCCTGCGGGGGTTGCAACTAGCTTGTGTAACAGTACATTTAAAAGTGAGCAGATGAGATTGTGTGTGCGTGTGTGTGTGCGTGTGTGTGTGTGTGTAGGTGGGTGTTTGTGCGGGTGTGTTAATTTACTTCATTCTTTATTAATTTTTATAATCATATCAATTTTATAAATGTATATTTGAGCATCAGTTAAACAAATCAAGAGGCCCACTCACAGTGCCCACAGCTTAATTTTAGAAAAGAGCAAACATAACAACTCATCATAAAATGAACAATGTCTTACCTGCTTTTAAAATATGGAATTTATATTGAAAGTCGCAAACAGGCGATGAGCATATACATGTAACTTTTACCCTACGTGTGTCCCGATCAGCCTTTTTTTCTATCTTGGCTGAGTCTAACCAGCTGTCTGTGATGATGCCGATAGCAGTGGCCTCTATGTGGAGTAGACGCTTGTTACTGGAGTGTTTTCTGAACCTACTTCAGCCTCCATTTACTTCTTGGTTCAAACAACAGGCGTTAGCTTCCACCTTAGATGAAGCTAAACAATGTGCCTCATTATAATCATGTTCGGCATGTAGTTTAGAGCTACTTAGCCACTTATGATGCTGTCACCTTCATGTGCCACAGAAACTACAATATGCATTCTGACTGCAGCATTATGTTCACACACATCTCACGGATTACTGATACACACTTATGAAAGAAGAAAGTCCGTCGTGCAGACATTTTACTACAAACCATTGTTAGTTTATGCTTTTACATGAGAACATACAAATACGCGGTGTGCTCTACACATATCCGACGTGTCACTCCCTTTTTCCTGCAGGATCCTCAGGGCAGAGCCCTTTGCTCGTCGCCCTAAGTGGTAATCACTCATCTCAGCTGAACTTCACATCTAAAACAAACCAGCTCTACCTGCGATGGTCCACGGACCACGCAACCAACAAGAGAGGATTCAAGATACGATACTCAGGTACGCTCTGGTTATTAGCTGGTTATGTTATTGTTAGAATAATATATGCAAATTCAAAACACCAGTTATCTTCTTATGCGTTAAAGGTATGTTTTGTACTCTCATTTTCGGTTGCTGTTCCTAAAAACCACATACACAGTTTTCCCCTCCTCCTTGAATCGATGAGCGGGCAAAAGAGCTCAAGGGAAAGCTCAGCGGTGATCGAGCGAGAGCAAATTAAGAAGGGGACCAGCATTAGTGACAATAACAACATTAAACTGTTCTTTGGACTCCTTCACTGTGGATTGATACCAACACAAACTAATGTGGAGGAGCCTGATTTTGAATGAATGCAGCCCGAGGCGTTCCTCCCCTCTGCCTGTCTGTGTCGGGCCTGTGTGGTGTGTGAGACTCGGCACAACAAGGTGGGTAACAAAGCAGAGGTGTTGGACCCGGGAATGAGGACGAGCTGCGTACCCAGCTTCTTAGCTCGGGGTTACAACCCCCATGTGGGATCCAAATGCTCTTTGCTGACTACCAGAAGCGTAGCTGTGTTCCCGAACACAGCAAAACCATAAGAAAGGAAAGAAAATGGAGCGAGGCCAGCGGGTCTCTGCAGATCTCCTGCCATCATATGTGGCAAATGAGAGGCGTATCACTTAAAATTGTTGCATATTATATATTAAAAAAATATAAAGATACAGCTTGACATTTAATGTATATGTGATTAAATTTACAACTGCTTTTTCATACAGATTTAAAGGCAGAGTTTAAAAATCTTTGAATAATGTTGGCTGAAATGATTTGTCTGTATTAACATTAAATAATCAACCCCAAAACCTTTCTTATCATAAAAACAAATTGCTGCGTCAAGGATGTAGAAATATGAGCTTTAATTATTTAATTTGATTCACTGTGTTTAATAGTATATCATTTGTATCTGTCTGTAATTTGTCTGAATGTTAGTTTTGTTTAATTAGGATTTTGAGGTTTTTCAGCTTTAAAGAATTTGTTGAATATGACCTCTAATTTCAGCCGTTGAAAGACAATGAGACTAATCCTGTTTGGACTTGAGAAAAGTGTGTCACAAAGCCAGTTTATTTGCTTTCTTTACGGTGAAAAGGAATCCGGTGAGTTGAGGGAATCCATCACGTCTATGAGGGTCCAGACGGGTAGTAATTAGTTGCAGACGGTTTGGGCAGTAAAAATCACTGCTGCAGTTTCCTAATCGTTCTTTACATCGTTTAGCTGAGAAATGAGCTTGGAGGCATGTTGTTAATGGTATCATGTTTATATATTCACTGACCTTTCTGAAAGTAGCAATAGCCTCATCCGAATGAGCACATGCTTGGTGAATCCACTCTGCTCTTCCTATCTCAGTCTTTCCTCTGTATTTTTTTTCTCTTTTTTGGTTTGCTTCTTGAGTGTGTCCGAGGCGCCCGATTTAGTGTAAACTACTGTGGGAGTTAAGTTTTAAGTTGGTATGTGTAGTATTATCATTTATTTTTAGGGGTTTTGTTTAAGTCCGCTTGGGCTATTTCAAATAGAACCAAAGCTGAAACAAACTGAGTATCTCAGGGAAACACAGCTTCAGATAAAGCTGTGTAACCATAGCAACAGTACTGATGCTTTGTGCTTTGTTTTAGTAAACTAAACCATCAATACACATGATCTTTCTTGGTGTCTTTGATAGTGACTATAGTTTAAGTAAATGATATACTACAATGTGTCCCAATATCACATGTGTCATTCTTTGTCCTATTTCCTGCAGTTGATTGACAAATACTTTACTAACGCTATTGTTTGATTTTCCAGAATAACAGTTCAAATATTCAGATTGCAGTGAACAAGACTTTCTCATTTTTCAATTCCTCAAAGGGATTACGACAAAATATTGCACTTGTTTTCTTGATTTATGTGTGGTGTTTTTTTTGGTTATCAAACAAAATTCTGCATTAATGTTTCCTGTTGACTGGAAAGGAGGTCATTTTAACCCAACAATCCAAATGTTCAATGCTGTTCAATCTTAAAAAACTGCTGATCCTGTGATGCGGATACTCTGAGATCATGTGAGGTCACATCCCACAGGAGTTTTTGACCCTTTCCAAGAATAATTACCATTCAGGTTAAGAATGGTCCTTAATCATCAAG
Source organism: Apeltes quadracus (assembly GCA_021346845.1). NCBI lineage: Eukaryota > Metazoa > Chordata > Actinopteri > Perciformes > Gasterosteidae > Apeltes > Apeltes quadracus. The sequence goes on from CM037918.1 coordinate 9,106,070, forward strand.
TGGATATTTATCCATCAATAGTTGTGTTGGATGGGAGTGAAAACATGTATAATTAGTGGAGCAAATGAAACCAATCAATTTCTTTTAGTAGTTGGTGTGAGCATTATAAAGGCCATGTGACTTCTTTGGATTTAAAATAACAGTGTTACGTTTCTGGCGTTCTTCCATGCTGTAGCATTTGTGCTCGTATACTCCGACTCAAGAAGACAAACATTCTGCAACACTTTTAAGTACTGAATTTGCTTCTTCTTGCTACTTGTTTAAAGCCCTTCAAATCAGTATTTGTTTAACTTGCTGCTGGCTGTAATGCCAAAAGGACTAATACTAATATTTGAAATGTGTTTCATCAAAATATCCTCGTAATGAGAGCATTCTGTCCATATTAATTCTTGGCAAATCTTTTTTTCACTAAAAAAAACCCCTAAGGAGCCAACTTAATTTGTCTATCGTGCTAATTATTTTCTGCACAGGAAATTAAATGGAATGTTAATAAGTAGTTTCCTGTGAAGTGAAAACACAGATAAATACTTGCCTTCGTTACTCTGTCTTTTCAGCTGCCTACTGTAGCATTAATGATCCTCCTGTGAATGGCGGTGTTATCAACCGAACCAGACTCCGGCCAGGTAGCAGACTTCAGTTCTTCTGTAACCGTGGATACCGTATGATAGGCTCAAGCAATGCCACCTGCCGGCTCCACCCCAACGGGCTCTTCCAGTGGGATGCGCCACCACCTTTTTGTCAAGGTAAAATGCGAATAACATTCTCCACAAAAAAAAGGGACATGTAGTAGACTTTTTGTGTTTAAGAGGAAATCCCCTTGAACGTTTCTGTCTTTGTGATGTTGCAGCCGTCTCATGTGGAATCCCTCAGTCCCCGGGCAATGGCAGCTTCCATGCTAACCAGTACACTGTGGGTAGCCAAATCACCTACCACTGTGACCAAGGTTTCCGCCTGGACCCCAATACTGAAATGACAGCAGTGTGTTTGGAAGAGGGGAGCTGGAGTAATGCTGCCAACGCACCCAGATGCCTACGTAAGTTTATAAAGGAAGAAATGACCTTGAACTATTGACCTGAACTAAGCACCTTTTTTCATGCATACCTTTAACGGCTGGGCACTACCGAGTTTCCCTTGAGCAAGCCACTGGACCCCTAAACTGTTCCTTGTGCAATGTACAGTAGCTGCGTACTTTTCTAATACTTAGATTAAAATCAAGAGCTACATTTCACTGTCTGTTGTGTAGATGTTGTTTACATTCATATTTAAGTAATTTATATATTATTGTAATATTGTCCAAAAGTCATTCAGAAAATGTAAACAGCCAAATACATTCTGGTGACATCACTTATACACATTATGAGTTCTTGGCTCTTTGAATGTAATAATTGGTAGATTATACATTATAAAGGCTCATGTGTTATTTAGTGTTGTTTATATGCTAACCTTACGACAGTCAATATCTTATGATTAACTACACCAATAAAGCTTGAAGACCGTATTTGAATGCTGCGTTTAATTGCAATTTGATTAATTGTTGCCTCTCAGCTCTCCACTGCCCCAGCACAGACGGCACCTTGTCAGATCAGATGACCTCTCGACTGCTTTCTGGCAGTTTGGAAGAGTTTGGCTCTATGTTGATGCTGGAATGCGCGACAGGTTACTATTTGGGCGTAGGGCATCGAACTCTTCGCTGCCTTGCCAACGGGACCTGGGAGGGGTCAGATGACCTGGCTACATGCAAGAGTAAGTATAATAAAAAGATAAGACACATCTTCACAGTGAATGTCCCATAATGTAACCCCTTGCCCTCTAACAGGATAATAAAAACTACATGATGATATTATGTCTTGTGCGCTTGTTTACCTCCCCCGGCACTCTAGATGTCATATAACTATTTATGAGTCCACGCCGACTCAGAGCCGGGAATTGTATTATTAAGAGATTCCCATTATACTGGTTACATGTATCACCTGGGTATGAATTAGTTGACAGGTGAAAGACAAATTTCAAAAGAAAAAAACATAATTCATTAATTTGAGTGTTTTCAGCCATTTATAAGTAAAATCTAAAGCATCAGCCTTTTATCTGAAATCCTTAACTCTAGTCTAACTAATAGTCTAGTAGATTTGGAAATATTAACCACTTCATATTAAGATTTTTGGAAGCACAGAAAATGTAACAATACCAGTAACCCCACAATGTATTTCTGCCATAACATGGTCTCATCATATTATTTGTTTCATTTAGTCATCTCCTGCGGGGAACTTCCTTCTCCACCCTTTGGGAGCAAACTGGGAACATTGACCACATATGGAGCAACAGCGATCTTTATGTGCAACCACGGTTACACGCTGGTGGGGTCACACGTCAGAGAGTGCGGTGCTGACGGGCTGTGGAGTGGTGCAGAGACCAGGTGTCTGGGTAAGGTCAAAAGTGCTTCAAATATGGATTTTTAAGGTAGTGTGGTCTTTCCCGATGCCACTTTGGCCTGCAAATGTCCAATCTGATCAGTTATGCAAATCAATTCAACCTGGTGGAAGTCATTAACAACAGAAGAGAGGCCACATTATTGGGGAAATTAACTCAGCAAGTTGTCATTAAAATGCATTCATTATCTCTTCTGTTATTATTATTTTTTTTAATACAGTAAGACTGGCTTCTGTAATTAATTATATGCAATATAGCCCCCAAGACATCAGCAGTGTAATGCAAATTTAGAAGACAATATGTACAGAATTAGAAATGAATTTAATTAGATGTCTGATTGTGAGTTCAGGTTCATAAGGGTCCAGTTATTTTACCTCTAGTTTCTTCGATCAAAGTCCTTCTCTCAAGAGAGGTTTTACAGCGTTCAGGGTTGAGTCTTCTTGGAAGAACACCGCTCGTGCTGTCATTAAAACGGCGCCTCGTGAGAGTAGCCCTCACCAGAGTGCAGCCTGGCTGCTGATTGGCTAAATCGTGTGCAGGAATGTTAAAACATTTAAATTTCAACCCTAAGCTGTGTTGAAGCATAGAATTGCCGCTGGTGTCAGGATAAGGTCTATGAAAATTACAAGTAAGATAAACTATGCAAATGCCTCAGTAACTCAAATGATCTACTGCTAAGGTATTTCATTTCTGAATACATTAAGGCCTTGATTTAGATCTGCAGTAAGCACTGACCAGGGATGATTAATCATGATCCTGCATACTGTACACCCTCTACTCCCATGATTGCGCCTTGGAGCTACATGCTTGAATAAGGACCCTTACACAGATTCGCTTTTTTGTGATAAATGTATTAATCAAGATATTAAATATTAATCTTAACCTTTTTTATTTATTATTAAGTGACTAACCATGATAGTTAGAGATTTTTAGAGTCGCTTCTGATGAGGTGTTTTTTTTGGTATAGCTATAAATCACAATTATTTTGAAATGAAATAATTATAATCAAATAATTATTACAAGGGAACACTTTTATTATGATACAATCATCTTCTGCGACTCTGTTTTATAATTAACTAATTGAAGGCTATAAGTTGCAGTGTGTAACCTCTAAGCACTTTTACACCTTCCTCTACATATCCAGGAGGAGCAAATATAGATGACACAATTGATCACAATTTGCTGTAGAAAAAGGTCTTCAAAACCCTTTTTATATCTTGGTGGTTTTATAAAATCCGGCATCTGGAATAATAAATGGTTTTGAAAAGATGGTCTTGAGAAAAGTAACTGTATTATATACGTTTTATCAGCAATACTCTCCAAGGAATTTTGGAAAAAAAAAATCAATGTTCTAGGGGCTTGTTTTCAAATCCTTAATCATTACTTCACTCATTTGTGAAGCGAAAAACCATACTAAATGCACAATAGACGAAACGGTACTGGGCTTTTGTGAGTTTGTGAGGGACAGAAACACGAGCCGAGGAAGTGACCCTTCAAAGCCACTTAGGGAAGTCAAGGAAATTGTGCGAGTGTTCTAATTTGAACAGAGCTTTAATGCGGTTTTGGAGCTGTGGTGTCTTTGAACATTGATTTGTAGATGCACTCTTGAAACTGATGAACTATTGACACAGCTCTGTTACACTGTTTGTTAGTCTCACGGGTTGATGAGCAACAGTGTTGGAAAATTAGACCCGCACTGGTGACTCCATAGCAGAAAATAGGGAGAGTGACCTTCAAGTCGTTCTTCATTATACTGCAATAATCGCTGTAATTTTTCTTCACAGCTGGTCACTGTGACTCTCCAGATCCAATAGTCAATGGGCACATTAGTGGAGATGGCTCTAGTTACCGTGACACAGTGGTGTACCAGTGCATGTTGGGATATCGTCTAATCGGCACATCAGTCAGGATCTGTCAGCAAGACCATCGGTGGTCTGGAACAACACCCGTCTGCGTCCGTAAGTTCTTATGATACCAACATCATTGCAGCTTACATGCATTGTATGATGGTTCATTCCTCCTTGAAGTTATGTGAAAAGCTGAAGTCATCTTTCCTATATGAAGTAAATCAATTAAACACAATTTTCTGAAAATTAATCCTGTCCGCGCTTCTCTCTCCTGCCTCAGCTATCACCTGTGGTCACCCCGGCAACCCCGGCAACGGACGGACCAACGGCAGCGAGTTCAACCTCAACGATGTTGTCAACTTCACCTGTAACAAGGGTTACATCCTGAGCGGAAACGCTCGGGCTCAGTGCCGCCTCAACGGACAGTGGAGCAGCCCACTACCCCTCTGCAAAGGTCACCAACCCTACAAATGCTTTATGCTCTGTGGTTATATGTGTAGAACTGAAAAGGGTAATGGTGCACCAATGCTTTATTGTGTTGAATGTCTGTAGTGGACGGCTCAATGCTTCCCACTTCTAACTTGTATTCTCTGTCAAATCCTTTGATTGAGATGACATAGTTTTACTTATGTTGCCGCCTGCGTCAGGCAACAGCAAAGTGTCAGCTTAAAACCATAAAACCATGTGTTCTATATGGTCGACATGTTACAATGGGTGGAACATTTTGGCCCAATCGGCTGCCAGGTTTATTGCGAACTGAGTAATTGTTGCATATTCACACTCATTTATACGTCCACACACGGCTTGGTACATGTCCTTCCATCACAAGCCTTTTTTTCAGACGTCTGGTGGTGTAACGGTTACGATATACTAAGACGCACAGGCCTTGTGCACAACCCTGAGTGCAGATCAATTCAACTCTCTCTTGTTTTCTGTATCTTGCTCCCTTTCTCGGTTGCATTCTTCTCTCCCCGCTCTCTCCCTACCAGCAGGAGCTGTCAATTACAAGACTGCAACATTCTTTGTTCCCATAGGATGCTACACACACACACACACACACACACACACACGCATATTCCCAATGGATCCAAGTGAATATCAGTCTCCCCTGTGACATGTGGAAAATAAAACTTGCCGCTTTTATTTGACTGGCATCCACCCAGAGAGCAGAACAGAACAGGAGGGACCGCAGGGCTGAGAGAACAACAAAGAACTCCAAAAAAACAAACCTGCAGCATTTTGGAGATGACCAGGGCAGAGTAACAATGATAGGATTTTGTAGCACTGTGATCCAGGATTTACTACCCTGAAGGTAGCCAACTGTGTCCTGGTTTCTGTAAAGTTCCAGCTCCATCACCTGGCTGATTTATCTCTCTCTAACATCATTCCCCACTTGCTTTATAGTGCACTATATTTACTGTACACAGTATTGGAGTGCTCCCTCCTGAGGATGACATTTAAGCATTGTGTAGTTTCCTCAAATGTTCCCATAATGCAGCATAAAAGCAGCATCCACTACGGTAGACACCACATTCCCCTAACAATTACAAAATGCATGGTGAGAAAGTGATGAGGTAGAATAGGTGTCCAGAATGTAAATGCAACGCTTACTTGAAAACAAACTGATTTTGTGTCTTTTGTTATCTTCTGTTCTGTCATCTTATTTAGTCTTTTCTCGTCTTCTCACGTCCTGTGTTGTTTTCCCATGTCTTGTCTTCTCCTCTCCCCTTTCGCTCTCCATTTCGCGTGAGTGTCTCTTGAACAGTTTTATTGCGTTGAGTCATCGGTGGTTTTAGTCTTGGTGTTTTTTTTCTCAGGGGAGGAATGGCGGAAGGTTTTGTTGGTTGTCGGTGAGAAGGAAGCCGTAAGCTCTCCTCCTCAGTGAGAATGAACAAAGCAGTGCTTGTGTTATCGAAGGATGAACCTCGTGTGCTATCAGCTGAGAGCGGCCTGGTTATTAGGTACCCATTAGTGTAGGTCACTCCACGTTCATACAGAACGAGTCGTTATAGAACGAGCTCTGGGGATTTTAGTAAATTTGCAGAATAAAAACAGTAAATTTACGATGTAAAGATTAAAAACTCAAAGGGCAAAGCTGAGGAACAACAGGCTTCTGTTGCTGAAGAGGAAGCGGCTTCCACAAGTGTGCCCTCAGCCATGGCACTAATGTAAGTGCCGGCGTAGCGGTTCTGTTTAGGAAAGCTACAATGCAACAATCCTTAGTCCTTTACTTAGGCTTCAAAGAGGCTGCTTATTGTGAGGGAGGATAGAAAGCTTTCAATTTTTTATTTTCAAACAAATATTTCTAGGTTTCTATTTTTTCCTTATTACAAAAACGAAAAAAAAGACCGCGGACAAGGAATATCAAAAAGTACACATGGGCAAATATTTTGAATCAAAATATCGTTGGTATGATTTACATACAGATAGATAATTACAATCCCCCACAAATAGGATGCTCCCTCAACGGTCATCCAAAGCATTACAGAAACATTTTCTCCTTCCATAATGAGCTCGAAATCTTGGCAAAAATGTTCTATTTCCCTTCAACTACACATGTAAGTTTCTCCAGGCAGAGACACCGCAGCAGCCCCTCAATCCAATTTGGTTTGCTTGGTTTGCAATTTTATGTTTAGCTTCAAGAAGACGAAATATGATAAAAAAATATATATATTCTTTTTGCTATTGAGTGAGGAAGTCAGCTGCTCACGTTGAGAATCCGGCACCCGGGAAAGATTCATGAATGCAAGTACCACACCTGCGACTAATCGATGATCAGTTGTGTGCTCAGATGGGCTGTTTTTATACTATTCGTTTTGTTTTTCTCCCGTGTCTGAATTAAAATGTGACACTCATCTTCTCGCTTCTCTTTACTCGACTTCGCTTTGTTCCTGATCTCTTCCCTCGTCTTCTCTTCTTGTGTTTTTTCTCGTCATCTCTTCTCTCTTTGAATACTTGGATTCTTTGTAGAGTCTGCTCTGTATACATACACATGCAAACCGCTTGGCTAAACTAAACATTTAGAAACTATCCCTTCAAAAGGACCTATTTAAATGAGTTCCAACTGTGTCTGTCTTCTGGTCCCCTTTGCAGTGGTGAACTGTTCTGACCCCGGCCACGTGGAGAATGGTGTGCGCCAGTCGGGTCTGCGTTACCCGGAGGTCTTCAGCTACGGTGTAACTGTGGCCATTCACTGTAAACGAGGCTTCTACCTGCTGGGCTCTGCGCTCCTGTCATGCCAGCACGATGGACGGTGGGACCGGCCAATCCCTCGCTGCATAGGTACGGATGGACAAATGCGAGCACTTCAAAAATTGTTTGCCCGGAAAGAAACGGAACAAGTTCAGGAGAAAAAAAAGTCACAAGATGAGTGGAACATGCAATGGATTTGACAGGTTTACCCTTTCATGAACAAGTTAAATGTGTTTGGTATTCTGTAAAAAGGTGTTTACAAGAGGTCGTCATGCTGAACACAAGTAGTCGTACAGCATTTCTGTTTTGTTTTCTTCTGTGAAGAAAAGCCATTTGGAGAGCGAAACAGTTTGGAGAGCCACTGGAAGGTAGATGAGGAGCCAAGGAGAAACTGAGAGAATCAAAGAGGGTTCAAGGGAGAAAACGGGAGGGAACTAATCATAAAAAGAGGGCGAGAGTTTGAAAGAAAAGGCTTTGAGATTTGAGTGTGCTCTGAAAAAAAGGTGAGCATGTGTTTTTCAGGGCAATCCTTGTCAGAGAACCACAATGGTCCGATGAAAACATAGAGATTAAAGCAGAGAGCGGTGGAGAGAGGAAGGTTGATTCAGAGGTGGTGAGAGAAGCAGAGAGAGGCCAAAGGGACAACAGGACAAGAACACAGTGAAAAATTAGGAACTAGACAGACGCTGGGAGAGACGAGCAGACACATGCTGCTTCATGTGTATCGAGCATTATGTTCAAGAAACACGGTCTTATTGGAAAAACGGGGGGAGAAGAGTGATAACTGAGGGGCCAGGAGAGGATGGAGTAATACAATTTGGGGTTAAGGCCGGGTATCAGAAGCAGTTATTCGGCAGAAAGAGAAAATGAAGAACAGAATTTGAAATTGAAGAAATGTCTTTGAAGTCTGTTGCCACTGAAACGATTTCTAGTAGATTTCTACAGTTATGGTTCTCTAACAGTCATTTCAATGAAATTCAATAAGCTTTATTACCATAACTATGCAGTGCCTTTCGCCAAGCAGGAGGAGTTTTATTTAATAATTTGTGGTAAAACAAATGCCTCTAATGGTGTACACCACATAACTGTAACGTCTCCAGCTTGAATCAAGCTTTGTTGCATCTTAAATAAAGATAAAAATGGCAAAAGAAAAAGGATGAAAATGACTAAGCAAAGGAAAACCTCTTTTGTAGTATTCATGTTGGTAACAGGTAACAAATGTCTTCTAAATGATGCGTGTGAAATCAGAGGAAAGGAAAATATAAAGGTTAAAAATCCCTCCCCTATAAAATTTTATAACCTTAATTCAGTCTTTGGTGTAGTTCAGAGGCCTCTTTCTTCATCCTTTGTGTGTACATCAACAAAAACGTGCACACAAAAAAAAAAAAAACACTCCCAGACTGCAGTGAGCTGCACAACCTAACGCTGTAGGATCTGGAATCTATAGTTGGACACAGTCCCACACACTAACACAATCTCTTTCAATCTCTCACTTTCTCTGTAGCCATTTCCTGTGGCGACCCGGGTGTGCCTCCCAGCGCGGTGGTGACTGGAACCCACAGTTGGACGTACAGCTCAGTGCTGCAGTACTCCTGTCTGCCCGGAGGGCTGCTGGTGGGCAACACTACTCGCCACTGCCTGGAGGACGGCACATGGAGTGCATCGCCACCATACTGCACCGGTAAAATAGAGAAGCATGCATAGAGGTTCTCAGCCGATCGTAAATAAATCTTTTACCTTGTTCTGGTTCTTCACAAGAAGGCTTGTTTAATGTTTGAAGACGTCTGCACTGAGACTACTAACAAGGAAATATGTATCGTGAGATCGCTAAACATGAAAGGAATCTCCTCCAGCCATGAAAGCTACTGCCAAATAAATATTACCTACAGTTGTTTTGTAAGTAAACCTAACTAAAATAAAAACACTCACTGCCAAATACACAAGTTTTAATGTATTCAACAATTTTTGAATATTTTTGCAAGATGAAGTGTTACTCAGTCTACTGCATGTAAACTGGCTTGAGCTGGACATGTAAGGGACATGCAGGGGGAAGCGAGGACAGAAGAGTCCTGGTTTGCGTCTCAGCTTGTAAGTGCTGCTCTAGGCTAACACACAACACAAAACCACAAATGATCGTTTTCGTACTCGGCATCAACTGTCTCAATAGCTGAAATGCAATAAGCTTACTCTGCTGGCCTTAAAACATATCGCTCAGCAGGACAGAATTCATCCTGCAGCTGAAGACCTCATTGAGATGCAAGGCGCTGCATTTGGAGCGGTACCCTCTTAGACTCACAAATCCCTACCGATGGAATTTAAGCTGCCAAATTTGTGACATGCTCTGTGCTTTTACTGCTAAAAAACAAATGCAAAATACCCGCTAAGCCAAGTTTGCAAAATGAGTATGTGCGTGTACTGTAAAGTATGTGTGTCATTGGATATGAAAGAGTAGGTTAAATATTTTATATCTTTTTAGCCATTGTTATTAAACTGTAAAATAAATGCTCGCATTTATTGTTGGACTACCTATTAGCTCAAAATGGTAAACATCATAAATGCAGCAGTGGTTTTACATTAGTTGCATCGAGTGTCTAGGGTTTCCGTCTCTTGGCTGCATCAGTGCTTTGTGCACATATAGCTGCTGTTGTGTGTCTGGTACATTAACTTAATGTCTCTTTTCTCGCCCATAGGGGTAAGTCCAGGAATCTGTGGAGACCCAGGGATGCCTCCCCATGGTGCCCGGCTGGGAGGGGAGGAATTTAAAACCAAGAGCCTGCTGCGTTTCAGCTGCGAGGCGGGATACAGTCTGATTGGCTCAGCCGAGAGGACCTGCCTTCACAACGGCACCTGGAGCGGCACACAGCCCGTCTGTCAAGGTAGGGAAGGTTGGCAAAGTAAACCACAAAACACCTAAAACACCTCAAAGACTTCAATTCTGTGCAATATATATATATATACACTGTGAAATAGCTTCTATAGAGTCACTGTCTGTATAATATTTCATTTTGTTGCTTCTTTTTTTCTGTCTTTACTACTTAGTAGTTATCATTTTTCTCTTGATCTTCTCTTTTGTTTGCACTTAAACTACGCTGCAATAATAAAGGATCATCTTATCTTGATGATACCAAAAGAAGGAATGAAGGTCACTAAAGACTTATGACGCAGCTCCCCTTTCAAACAGATGAGAAATACCATGAATTTTCAGGGATTACATTACATGTGTGTGTACTTGTTTATACCTGTGTGTCCCTCCGAACTCTCTGAGCAGGATCTTCCAGAAAGGCTGTGGTAATAAATTCTGTCCTACACAACAGCAGTTTTCAAAGACGCTCTTTGAACCCGTGGGGGTTTAGGGGAAATTAAACTGGGTCCCTGTAGTGCTGTAGAGGCACTAGAATCCTACGCCTTCCTGTATCACCTTGCTTATTCCAGACTGCGTTCGGTAGGCTAAATAAAGCACTGCTGACATTAACTTTATTGTACTATGACACAGATTTCATATAACTAATTTAAGTGGATAGGGGAGGAAGAATGAGTCATGTGTTTCATTGTTCTCTTGGTCGTGACCCAAAACAACTCGGGTATACTCCACGAAGGTCACGCTGACTTAGAAAACAGAAAAATTGTCCGTAGATTCAATGAATTCACATATAAATACAGTTTTATGGCTGCTAAATGGAACTGCCAAAAGTATTTTGTCAAGTGATTTTCATCTGCTGAATTTAAATGTAAAAAAATCCATATATTCTGTGTATCATTTTGGGACCCAACCCTCCCCCAAAAATAAATCGGAACTGCCCTATTCTGAACTGTATGGCACCAGAATAGAGTAGGTCGGAGTAGATCCGGTGGTCCTTTCCATCTGGTCAGGAGGCCCCCCGGGTGCCTCCTTGGGGGAGGGTTTCCATGCCCCGGGGAAGACCCAGGAGGACTAGGAGGAGAGATTATATCTCCACACTGGCCTGGGAGCACAGTCAGAGCTGGTAGATGTGGCCCGTGAAAGAGGCGTTTGGGGTCCCCTTCTGGAACTGTTGCCCCCACAACACTGACCCCAGATAAGCGGTAGAAGATGAGACGAGACAACTTTTAAAAGGACTGTGTGGAGACAACGATGACAAGGAGTGACTCCATTTTACTTCCTATTTTGAGTCTTTGTTTTTCTATTGAACAACTAACGTCAAAGTTAGTCCAGTCTCTAGTCGTGCCTCTTAAGTGTGTGTCTCTTGTGTCAATGTCAGTGTTGTGTTTGTGTAACCCTAATTATCCACGGCTGTTATACATTAAGCTTATTGTGGTGAAAAGCTTTATTAAGCTTTAGAAAGGGTGAGACATCTATGGCTGAGACACAAACACAAAGAAATCCATACGCACACACACACACACACACACACACACACACACAATGTGCTCGACCTACACACTCATGGCCAGAGCTTTTAAGGGCTCTAACAAATGAATCCCATCAATAGGCGTTTGGTTGTAAAATACTGCCAGTTGTTCTGATCTTATTAGTGAAATGTGCTTCGGTTGGCTGCTAATCACCTTTTCTTCCATGAAGTTTCTGTGCCAGCAAACTAAAGATTGATGGATCCCTCCTTTAGACCAGATATACATCACTTTGCCATTTGCATTCTTGGGTCCTTTTTTTCTTTCAATCGAACAGACTTGCAGTGGTTCCAAAACAAAGAGATAAGTAGATGGAATACTAGTAGAAAAGACTTTCCCATTAGTCGTGGAAGCAGGGTGGTCGGAGCCGTAAGCCGTGCATTGGCTGTTATGTTGCACTTGTAACTTGTCATGTGAACAATAAACTAAAAAATAAAAACACTTGTATAGGCGCGACATGCTGACCTTATGTGTTCATTATCGCTCCCAAATCGCCAAACTCCGACGCTCGCCCAGTCGCCCTAATGCTTTGCTCAAAGTATAACGATCAAGGTACACTTTTAGCATCAGGGTTGGTATTTTAATTTCCAATGTTTCATGTATAGGAACTGTGGTTGATACCCTCATCATTGCAGTTTACAGGTGATGTGACCGTGAGAGAGCAATGCTCCTAATGCTACACTGTGACTATTTAAATGAATACTATTTCTTAAACCCTCAGCTGTATCCTGTGGTAACCCTGGCACCCCAGCACACGGCAGAATCGTCTTCAGTGATGGCATCACCTTCGGAAGCTCGGTGGCATATGCTTGCTGGGACGGCTTCAAAACATCAGGTCTGACCACCAGACACTGCACCACCAATGGGACATGGACAGGACAACCCCCGGACTGCATGGGTAGGATAGGTTCCATAGCGTTGCCTCTCCTTTTACTATCACCACACCGGGGTCTAGTTATTGTGAGCCAATATCAGTGGTCGCATTGGGTTAATTAATCAAATCACTGAAGTACTACTGCACGTAGCATCAGGGTTGGTGGACGCATGGTGGGGTTTTTGGTTAGTGAGGATGCTGCTGTGCAGGTTAAGGCCTGTGCATTTGTAAGGTTGTTGTGTCTGAGATTTAAACAGAGGTTGTGGGTTCAGAAGCGGGCAAGGAAAACATAGTTAAGATACGATTGATTTCTCCCAAAATGTTGCTGCAGTTGGGCAGCACCACACTACTGCAGAACAACAGATAAAAAACACACTCTAAATAATGGATTAATTCCTGTGAAATTGATCTCGCCTCCTTCAGTGATAACTTGCGGAGATCCTGGCCATGTAGCCAATGGGATCTTTTTGGGGAGTGAGTTTGCCTTCAACCACACTGTAACCTACCGCTGTAACCCCGGTCACCTGATGGAGCCACCTGGACACAGTGTTTTGCTCTGCACTAAAGATGGAACCTGGAACCAAACCAAGCCCAGCTGTAAAGGTAAGACAAACCAAACGTCCAAAATAACTGCTTTCAAAGAAAAAATAAAAATAATCAAAACAAGCACTTTTCAACAATCCATTCTCTACTTCCATAAAGTAAACGGCACTAGAGCACAGAGCCGATATGGCTGCTATGGCCATTAACAACCTTCAGATAGGTTATAACTATTCATTGTGCTGTTTTTTAGGGACGAGACAACTGTCCTTGGCGCACCGTAGTCTCTTTACCAACTATGAGACCAGTGATGTGACTGGCGAAGTGTTTTAATAGTCTCCACACCTGCAGGGGGATAATAACCTTCACCCAGTAGTTTTGCACTTTTGCACACACATGAACCAAGCGTATGTCCCCTTTACATGAAGATAATCCTATTCCAATATGAGGCATACTAGGATTACAGATTGTGATTTACGCTGTACATAAGAAAGATGCCGAGAGCAGATTCACATTGTTACCAAGTGTTTTAACAAACACTAAAGGAAAATAAGAAGACATAAGAACTGAGATGAACTTGAGTTTCATAACAGCCCATATTTAGACTATGCTACTAAAAAACAGTAACAAGGAATGTTTCCTGAGATCCCCCCCTGACGTTTCTTCCTACAAACAGAAAAGCTGGCTCCTGCGGTGGCAGAGGCTTTGAACTGAGATGAAATAAGCCAGTAGAGAGGCTACTGAGGGGGAACCAGAAAGAGGGAAACCACAGAAGTAAGATATACCGTAGGTGGTATGGAATGAGACTGGCGCAGGGAGTTTAGAAGAAAAAATGAGAAGGAAAGAGGAGGAATGAGATAATGGTGGGAAACTGCAGCAATCGTTCTTTCTGCCCATTTCTGTCTTTTCTTTTTGCCCTCCTTCCCTCTTCACTTTTATCATTCCCTTTTAGGTCATTGTCTTTTTGTTCAGCTGCCCTCTTTTCCCCCTTATCAGCTTTCACCCACCTGAATGCAAGTCCTCACTATAGCTTATTCCCACACGGATAAACATGTGCACAGAAATATAGTAAATGAAGGCGTTGTAAGTGTGACAGCAAAAGAAGTCACGTGGGGTAGAAGGAAAGGTTGAGCAATGGAAGTAATGAGGAGAAGGCACATAGAAACAAGAGAGGATGAATGAATGGGAAGGTGGTAAAGGTTAAAACGGATAGCGGAAGAATATATTTGATAACAAAGAGAGGAGACCCAAAAAAACACATTAAGAGAGTAACAAAGTGATCGAGAAGGTTTGAAAACGGGAGGTGGAAGAAGCGAGTGCCAAGTGTGTGAATGAGAGGCAGAAGGAGAGAATGTGATGAGCCATCAGTAGCGCTAAAAGGAGACGGCTACAGAGAAGGGAGAGAGAGGAAGCGACTGATGGAAGAAACAAAGAGAGACGAATCAATACCTGCCCCAAACCTGTAAACACACTGTGAGAAAAAGGATTATGCCCATTAAATTGGTTGGCTGGCTGAGCTGCGCCAGGAGAGATATACCCAAAAGATAAAGGGAAGGAGAGGCAATAAGATAGGAGGAGACCCACGGAGGAACGGAGGGGGTAACAAAGGACTGACGCTGTGACAGAAGGACCAGGTAGAATGGTGCAGTGAGAACGAGAAGAAGTGCTGAAAGAAAGCAGGGGACCCAAGTGAGAGGCGAGAAGAAAGACGAGTCTAGGATCGCAATGCAAAGGTATCGGGCTGGGAGAACATTTTCTAGCCAGCATTGTCTATTCACAACCATGGAAATGAAACACAGGGAAATAAATAAAAGATCAGAAACAATGAGTTGTATTGTTAGTTATTTTGGCATTAAATAGCTGCAGGAATGTTGTGCGGGAATATTCACTTCTCCGGTCAATAAGAGTTTTTTCTTTTTCTGTTTTTAGACAACTGGTATTTGATTCCTGAGTTAGAAAACACTCATGATTCAATTATTAATCTGAATTCCCATCAGCGGTTGGCTTGTCACAAGCAATTGTTCCCGGAGTCACACAACGGAAGCGGGGGAAACATGATGCCTTAAGAACTGGGTTTGGAATTGTCTTCTGTGCAGGTGTGACATTTTTTTCACTGTGACTAACAACAAGCACAACACGTAAGTTGAGTGAAGAAGAAGAAAATGAGGAAAGTAAACACTTTTTGGAAGGCTGGGAGGGTGACTTTGGGGAGATTCAAGGCTTCATTGGGATACAAAGAATAGAATTTGTCATGTCTTTGGTTTGCTGCTGGCACACAGCAGTTTGCCTAGAAACTGTAATGTAACCGTAAACAAACAAAGTACATTCTTGGTAGTTTAAATTGTAGTCTTTAATTAAACAGAATGTTGAACCACTGACGGAATGAGAAATAAACGGACAGGTCCGGACCTGGATCCAGGTGGTGTGTATATATAGGAATATTGTTGAAACAATGCTCGTTATATTATTACATTCTGCCCATGTCTTCATTTCAATGTTTTTTTCTTCTTGCTGCGTCTCTTGCATGTCCAGCATCTTCACCCTGCAGGCCGTCACAGCGGAGTGAATAGAGTGTGAAACCATCTGTCTCCTGGTTAGATGAGAATTACACTGACTTTATTAGATGTTTGAAGTAGTGCAGCTGGTTATTATCGTCTTAGGCAGTAAGGCACATGCACACTCGTACAGATGTTGATCAGGGTGTTGTGCAGTTATATATACAGACGTCTGACTCGCTTGCATGTATAATCACGCCTTCACAGCTGCGTGGCGTGATAGTTGGACATAGTGGCTTTCTGGCCCATAAACAGTATGTTTTTATATGAATCATACACCTTGTTCCCTTTATTTGAATCAATTTGATATGGGTGACCATTTGGATTTCCCTAATTCAGCAGATCAGGGGAAATCAATATTCCAGTTTACTGTCAATCACGAGAGTGAAAGCAGAAATAAACATTCACTCCACATAGTGATCATGCTTTGTCTTTTGGTTAAGCAAGTTAAATATGGTGTCCTAGGTCGTCTAATGCCTTAAAACGGTAAATGTCAATTTAATGACCCTGGCTGTCTGCTGCGTTTGCTGTTCTTGGTTTTCACTTGATGCCACATCTCCCATCTGCAGCCATCTTGTCATAAACCCTCACAGGAAGCCCTCTTTTAACTATACAGCATGGATGAGAGGAGGAAAGCACAGGAGGGCACTCTTCTGGTCGGTTGTTTTTCTGCATTTGGCGTGATGCCTGCTGGGGTTGGCACTAAGCGCGGCAAGAATGCATGAATACAAAGGTGTCGGACTTTGGCAGTAGTTTTTGACTAATTTGGGCTTTTCCTTAGAGGCATGTTGTTTAAATGCCTGGTTTATATCTTGCACATCAGAGGGCTTCGTATCCAACGAAGACAAGTCTGACCTGGTGTTTGGTCCTTGTGCCTTTTACAGCTTTTAACTCTTTTTTTTTATACCGCGTTATTTGTCTTCATCCGAACTGAAGATAGAATAGCAAATTTTAGCGATTGATCAAATGAAGTATAAGTATCCCATGCTAACAGTATTATCCGCATCTGTTTTGTACTGCTGGCTGCAGTGTTAGAGACATGTAATTGTCACAGCTGGCAGCCGCACAATGAAACTGATCACCTGGTGGAGAGAAAGTGCTAAATCTGTACTGACACACAGAGTAAAAGTGTAGTGCTGACTCCCAACACGGGACCTTTTGAGCTAGCGAGGCTGCAGCTTAAACTATTCATCCCCATGTATTCGCTTGAGCTGTCTCACTGTACATGCTAGATTACCGCCAGTCGGTGATCTTTGACGTCTGTGTGTGTTTCAGTTATCCAGTGTGGACCTCCACCTCAAGTGCACCATGGGAAAGTGGAAGGCACCGACCATTCTTGGGGCTCCAGTGTTAGCTACAGTTGTTCCTACGGTTACCAGTTGTCGACCTCTGCTGTGTTATCGTGTGAGGGGAACGGGACATGGACAGGGGACGTGCCAAAGTGTTTGCGTAAGTTAGGTGGCTTTCACTACCTATGAACTTAAACTGCTTAGCTTTAACTGATGAAACGACACCTATTCTCCTTCTGAAATGTGAGCAGTCCAAACCAAGTGGATTTCCTCACTGTGTCTGTTGTCTTAATGCAGCTGTCCTGTGTGGTGATCCTGGCTCTCCCGGAGGTGGATTCAGAGAGGGCAACATCTTTTCTTACAGGTCAGTAGTTAGATAAAGCAATCACCAACTTACATAAAAACGGTTTAATTTATTATGGGATTTCTATTTAGAACACCATTTGTAGAAGGGCTTGACCTGTGCTTTATCGAAACTGCGGCACACGTTTATTAATTGCGTGCAGTGTCCTGCATTTTTATCAATACACCTACTCTCGACGGGAGGCAATGATTTTCAATAACCATACCTCGTGCCAAATAACATTTTGTCATCATTTCCAAGGTGATCCAAAATGATTGCAGAAAGATACTTTTAAAATCTCAAGACTATCTGCATGTGCTTCACAATATATTAGTTTCAATGTAAATATTTCCACTGTTTTTGCTGTGACCCCAGGAAGTATTGTTTGTTCCACTGAGGTTTTGTCAAATGTTAACTCGATAAAAGGATTAGACATTGTCCGTACGTCAGTCAAAAAAAGGATTGCAAAAACAACAAAGAACATGTAGGCCATAGCTCTGGTGGTGGACGTGGTAGAAGTGGATAAAGAGCTTAAATGTCTTCCATGCTACACTCCATCTCGTCCAATGGACTTCACAATGAAGTGAAACCCATCAGTTATTTTTGTTATTCTTAATTTTTCTGTGATTTAATATTTATTTCTCCATACAGGTCAGAGGTCAGGTTCTACTGCCACACCCCCTACCTGCTAGTGGGCTCTGCCTCCAGAGTCTGTCAGGCTGATGGCATGTGGAGTGGCCATCAACCAGCATGTATAGGTAATCCCACCACCAGTAACCCAAGCAACCTTTGCCCACATTAAAGATGTCAGTATCTATGATGATGGTTGGCTTTAAATTCAAGCTGCTTATCATAGCGCTTGATATTTTGGCCTGTGATGTTACACAGACAGAAAAAGCTAGTTGAATTAGTTTTACCTACTTGTTACCTACTTTTACCTACTGTTTATGAAAATATTTGAAATGTACAGTATGTCAGAATACTTCATGCATCTTATAATAAGTATGATGTGTATTTATATATTTATATGTGTGTGTGTAGACCAATCTTTCAACAACTGTCGGGACCCAGGAACTCCAGCTTATGGTGTACCAGTCACGGGTCAGGGCTTTCAGGTGAGAAATATACAGAATATATATATACATATATATTATTGTAATCAACTTTTAATAAAATAATCAATTTAATTAAATGTATTGTGCATACTTTTGGTTGACATAATAAGTGCACCATGTCAGAAAATGGCAGCAGGATTTTGCCACAACGTGAGTTGCAACAACGTAATCCAAATGATAAAGTTCAAGAATTATAAACTCGATCTGAGGTGGAGTGCGCATAAGGTTTGCTATGCTCTTTAGTTGTAAAAACAAGAGCCAATCAAATATGTTTTAATCTGTTGTATTTTATCTTTAATTTAAATCTCTTTGATATTGACTCGAAGAGAGACCTGAGAACACAAAACACAAGGACATAAACAGCAAAACAGAACAACCACATAATAAACTTGGAAATAAAAACGGCTGGAAGGAATCATCCACCAACAATGGATAATAAAGCTTTAAACCTCCCTGGCGTACGCAAGACTTGTTTTAGTGCAGTTTGCAGTTTGTTTATTAAAAGGTTCCTAGTACCTGAAACCGGTTCTGCTGGCATTACCATGATTTATCCAACCCGAAGCAGTTACTTAATCATGTACTGAGGCTTGTGGAATTTAAATGCAAGAGTAAATGGGAGGTAGTTTGGAAGCTTAGAAAGTTGACCTTAATGAATAAATAACAAGAGATGGTTATTACTTGTGTCTGTGTGTTAATATATATTTTTCCTTTGTGATGAAGCGTAATGAGTCCTTTAATTCTGCACAAGACGCCTGGTTTCAATTTATTTTTCAATTTGACAAAGATCAATCATTTTATTGCAAATACATAAAAGCAGGTATTGTTTCGTGTTTTGTTGGATTAAGGGGTCAATACAAATTTACTTTCAAGATTCAACGACAAGTACTCCGTGCGGAGTGTGGCAACCTGCAGTGAAAATGTGCTTTTACATCATGTAGGTTGGGAATAAGATTTCATTCAAGTGCCGCAAGAACTATCACATCCTCGGCTCCACAACAAGAACGTGCCTAGAAAACCTAACCTGGAGTGGAACACAACCTGAATGTATTGGTAAGAAATAATGATGTCCGTAATTGCTCTGTGTAATGGTATTATTTTGAGTGTGCGTGTGTGTGTGTGTGTGTGTTAATTAATGTTGTTTTGTTGTAATTGCTGATCTTTTTGTGACACATTTTGGCTTCAAGGAGAAGAATGCAATACAAGTGACAACTTGTTTTTATTTGTTATTTTTCTTACCTGTCCCTCAGCCCATTCATGCAGACAGCCAGAAACCCCAAGTAACGTCGATGTTCGATCCATGGACCTGCCCACTCTGGGATACACGCTGATCTACACCTGTCAAGATGGTTTCTATCTGGCCGGGGGATCAGAGCACAGAAGCTGCAAAAGTGATGGGAGATGGTCTGGCAAACCTCCGCTCTGCAAAGGTATTCAGATCCAATCTTGAAATCGCAATGCTCGAACCAGACTGAATGTTCAGCCGTGAATATTAAATAAACGTCGTAATCCCTTATGGTTTAGGGTAAATGCGTATTTTCACCCTGATAATATTGCTGTGCTCTTGAAAGTCACCCTCAGGCGTGGCATTAAATGCAGGGGTGATGTTTGTTAGTTTTTTAATCATCTAGTCTCGAAGATAAGGAGCAGATGAGTGTGAATATTGTGATAAATGAAAACAAAAAAGTCAGGTATACATATCCAGACATATCACATAGACTGCCACTTGACTGGAAAACTCCCAAATTGACAAATGGCAATATCATGGCGTTATAATGTGCTGTGTTGATACAATGTGCATGTGTTGATTTAATATTATGTCAGAGTCCGGTGATCTATTCCGAACCCTATACCAAATATGCTGTTAATAAGATTAACGAAATGTTATGCCGATTTATGTTTCAGTTGGAGTGAAAGTCAATCCCAAAGGCAGAGGAGATTCAGATGTCCAGAAGAACAAGATCCGAGGTGTGTAGAATAAGCAACTACAGCACACGTTGTTGTACTTGAATCCTCGATGTACAAACTGTTTTGTACATTTAAATGAACGGGAGGCCACAATTCATTTTCCATGGAAGAATTACTGTTGTGGTGGGAGGATGTAGTGAGTGTTGCTCACGGCAAACAGCCTTAATAGATTAATAAAGCCTCAGACACAGTAGATAGATCACTGAAAACATTCAGGTGCAATACCATGTCATATTTACATTTCAGATAGAATTGTGTAAGAGAGAGCCGGGGAGGAATGATGTTTTTTGTTATAATCTCCTGTTTTGAATAGTCATATTTCTGAGTGGTACATTGCAACAGTCAGTCATGAAGGACCCAACGGCAAATGGCCGGTGAATGTTCTCTTACCATCATTTCAGTCTGTTACTTTAAACTTGTTGCAGGGAAAAGTTGTAAATGTGGTAACAGAAGAATGCTGAAGTTGATCCTTTTGGACTAAAACGTTCACATGGCGTTATTGGTCCCACAGGGAACCAGGGAAAAAAACTAGCTTCAAGGTAAAACATACTTTGTTTCTGTTTCTGCTTTGCAGTTCCAGTGGATGTGTTCTCTCCGAACTCGGAGTGGAGCGGGTTTTATGAGTATCTAGGAAAAAGACTGGCTACAACATTTACAGTCACTGGGTTCAACGCAACCAGTGGCAGAGTCAACGTCACACTGCTGGAAACCAGCGGAGTTTCAATCAGACTGTCAGGTAAAAAGGAAAACACTTCATTTCACTCTCTTATCTGTTTGAAAAAAGGACCAGTGTTTTCCTTAAAAGAAAATCAATCAATATAGCCTGTGACGAAGTTAGTCATGAAGTAAGATTGAAATAATAAAAAAAAACTCAGCCCAGCGATCTTTAAATCTAGAGAATGGATGGAAAATACTTAAATTAATACGATACAAAAAGTAAATAAAATGGGCCTGTCTTACTGCAAAGGAGAATTGTAAGACGACGATCAGGGGCGTTAAAAATATTCCAGGTTTTATAGACATTAAATGAAGTGTAAATAACACAAATAATACTGTAGGTGTAAATACTCAGCGGGCTGGCAAAGATTAAGGTTTAATTCACACTTTTTAGCACATCGTTTCTAGATTAAAATTGGTGCAAATCCCCACGTTGCACAACATTCACAGTCTGCAGAGAAGATAAATAAAGCGTTGTGCTTAAGTTTGAGCACTAAGCAGTTTAATAATGTAGCATGCTGGGGGAACCGGTTAGAATTACGAACCGGCTGACAACATAACCTACCACAGCAATAATCTTGAGCACAACATGTATTTTCATTTAAATGTTATGCAGGCACAAAGAAGATATTGTATGGAAAACGCTGGAAGGTTAGCAAAGGGTAAAGCTGCGGTCCGGACTGTAAAATCCCCAAAATAGTGGGGTTGAACAAACTGTCTGACTCCCGCTGACTACAATATTTTGTAATGGTTCCGCTTGATTCCGTAGTGGTGGAAGATTTTCTTCCAGCAGGAGGAAAGGGCTCATATGTTTAAAATGTAATTTTGAATCCGTGACATGGACTCGTCATATTGAACTGCAGTTTCTTTGTTGGTACTATATTTAACCAAGTAAACATGTAGCTTAAGGGTAAATGTCACTTTCTCCCCAGTAATGTGTCAAGTACTTTTAAAGGAAATAGAGGATCATCCTTTTAAATGTCAAGGTGTCTCCTTCTGTCTTTTTTCCTGTATATCAACCTTCCATGGGAACTCTGTCTCACTGTGTTTCTCCCTCTCTTGCCAAGTGGCAACACAAATAAGAAGTTATGTGTCTGTTAATTGAAATGACACCATGTTAAGTCCCATTAGGTACAACCAACCTAAATGTCTTTGTACATATCTGTTCATACAGGTACCTACAAGTCAGAGGAGAACCAGCTGCTGCTGAAGGTCTACCAGGTGAAGGGGCCAACAGAGCATTACTACAGCAAGTTTAAAAACGACAACTGGGCTATAGATGGATATGTAAGACAAACATCCTCTCATTTTCTATATCAAATGTTGTGTTTAGACATTTCTTTTATTGATAACCCCCTTACTTATAAAAATTAGTTTATGTGATCATCTCCACAACTAGGGAATGGTTCAGAAATGTAAGGAAAAAGAGGCCCAACATATCGTGTTATATCATGTTGAACTAATGACAAAATCACATTACTTTTTTACAAAATGAATGCCTTTTTTTCAAGTATGCAGGTTTTAGGGAATAGTTAGTCGCTGGCTCTCCAACAATGGCCATTAAATATGTGATGTTTTTTCAGGTTACCGCAGAATCAGATCAGAGGACGTTTGTCTACCAGGGGCATATTCACAGTAAAGACTTTGGCAAGTTCCATCTGACAAGGCAAGGTATGTCTTTCTGCCATCAGGCCTAATAACCACCCCAACAAACAAAACGGTCTTGATCCTCCTGTTAAACAACGTCATATTGAGAGTACAAGTAAAACATTCAAACAATCAAAGGGAAGACAACTTTAAGATGTGTTTGTTTGTTAGTGTATTGTGAATTTTGAATTTTCTTACAGAATGATTGAAAGACGCACAGTTACAATACACAGAAAAATAATACAAAAGCCTCTGTTTGACATACACAAGTGGGTGTTTGTGTCCATACATCTTGAGGTCCAACTGTGTCTGTATCACCAGGCCCTGTAACCATGGCGATGGACCCATCCAACCCATACACAAACAGCAGCTCTGTGGCCGCAGCAATCTTAGTTCCCTTCTTTGCCCTCATCTTGTCTGGATTTGCTTTCTACCTCTACAAGCACAGGTAAGGCAACGTAAATGTAAATCCATCATGTAAAAACTGACCAACAACAAACTGAAATACAAAGCAGGTGTATTATTTGCTATTAATGGTGAATAATAATGGTTCAAATGGTTTCTTTGAATGTTAATTATTTTCAGTACAGCAATATTCCTCAATTTAATTCTTCATTTCATACGTTTCCTTGAGCATCCACACTTCTAATGTTTCCTTTGGGGTTGCTGTGGAGGCTCCTGTTGATGAACGTCTTATTACTGTATGTCCCCCTTTTGGTAAATTCTCTGCTCAATCTGAGGGGCTGGCATCAACACATTTATCAAGCTTCTCACCATGTCACGCAGTTGTAATGATTCATGCACTTATTTTGCTTTAAGCTTTTTTTTGCAATTTTTTTGCAATTTTTTTTTTATGTTGATGATGAATCCCATGTTTTTTGGATGAAATAATAAATGTAGTGACATTAGTTTGCACTAAAGCTTAAAAAGAATAAATCTCCTCCAAAGTACATATTTAAATACAGTACCTTTGGGTTTATTTTGTCGGCGCTCTGATGTCAAAAACCCTTTTGATGTTATATAATTTAACTTGCACTTAATTGGTAACAAGGAAATGTAATTACAACTCTTGTCTTTTACGAATTTTCAAGCATATATTCAAACCTTAAAGCATCACTAATTCAACATCCATTAACTTCCAACTTCTATTTCAAAGGAAAAGTCAAATACTTTATACAGCACGATTCCAAGGAGCGATTTTGAGATGCTTGATAATTATGAGCACTGATGCATAATTTATTCTGCTTTAAGACCAGACATTTTTCTGCTGTCAGTTGTAACAGCATTTACCCGTAGAATTAAAACAATATCATAGTCTCAAACAATAGTGTTGCCCTCTTTACTGTTCCTTACACAAACTAAATCATGCCTTCTTTAGTTTGAGATACGGTGCACTAATTTAAAGACATTTTAAGTGCAGGATCACATGGCTATAGACTGCTTTTTTGGAGACCAGAAGTCCATCAGCACATGCATTTGCCAAATCAAAATAAAGCATCTGAAGTTTACATGTTCATTATTTAAAAATGACAATTTATTGGAGTTTAGCATGAAGATTAAATATAAATAACCGTAGATGGTCATTCTTTTTCCTAAGAAGTGAACAAAAGACTACGAGATGCTCGAGAATGTATTGCTATATTGGAGGTTAAATGTCATCATTAATGTTTCCTATTGAAGATTCTACATATAAAGTCATCTTACTCATACGGCTAGCCATTAATGGAAGGTGTTGCTGCATGAACTCTTTCTGCGTGGAGACATGCAGTGCCCCCATTTAATGGTGTTGATGAGGAAAACAAACTAATATATTTTTATGTATGAGCTTTGCTGTAAATTCTGAGATGGTAACCGCTGTGTAGGGCCAGGCAAACTTAAACAGTAAAGCAAGTATAGCAAGTAACCCTATTATTGAATTATCCTTACACTTTGTTACACAACCCGCTCCCTAGCTAACATTGTAAAATGAAAATTTGACTTATATTAAAGTTGATGGTTGTATGCAGGACATTGTCTGCTGACACAGATGACAATGAGAGACCAAAAGACACCTGGGGGCCTGGTGGCAGGTAAGACGGGCACCGATTATTCACCTGGTTTCCGACAGCAACCAGACCGCCGTCATATCCTCCTTTAAACTTGCCATCCATTGTTTTTAGTTTTTTAGATTTTTGCTTCATGCTGTTTAGTAAGGCTGCACAGCTGACCACATGTTTTATTCCCATGCTTCTGAACTGAGATGAGTGGCATCTGTTTTGTTTTGTAACAGATTTAATTTAGTATCAGCCAAAAGCCATTTTTGGGAGATATACAGTGTACCCACGTGAAATATTTGCATATAACTTTTAAAAGTGTCCAGCCCTACTCAAAACAGCAATCAGTTAAAGCTAGTGAGACATTTATTTTTGTCTTCGATCTCATTGTCATCTCTCTGTCAGCATGATGTCATCAAAAACAGCCGACTGATACTGTTTCTCTTTACAACATGCAAGGAGGCTGCACACTGCAGTTCCTTCCCACTTTTACCAATAACTCAGTTAGTTGTACAGTCCCTGTAATACTGTCAAAGCAATTATGTGAGCTGTTCTTCATTCCACCAATAAAAATAAACTATTGCACCAACAGCAACCAGAAACTAGTGCAGCGACTTGAACTACTGCCACATAGGGGGGTCTGCGGTGTGCGTTGGTGTGTGTGCAGTTTTGTAAAGTAATGGGTTGAGCATGTAGGGTAAGATTAGCGGCTCCCCAGGGTTGTAAACGCATACGCGCGGGCAGCCACACACACACGCACTCAGACACACACACACACACACGCTCAGACACACACACTCTTAATGAGGTCAGAGTCAAACAGTGTTTCAGCTGCAGCACTCCTCCCTGCTAATAGTTCCACAGGGTTTGGGAGTAAGTGATTATATCTAACTGGATTATAGGACCTGATTTTCCCAAAGTGTAATCTGTGACAAACAGACAAATTAGGAGGGGGTTGTCATATTTCACAGAATATCTGTTTGAATCCCTGCAGTAAATGGTTTCCAGGTTAAGTAATAATATATTCTTTTGAAGTAAAACCATTAGGTACCATTTTCTGGATGATGTCAGGTTACACGCACACAGACGCATGAGTGCAGGAGATGGGCAGCTAAACTACCGAAGCAGGCCGATGTAATGGTTCATGTTCTCCGTCCTGCCATCATTTTCTCTGCAATTTGTAGAATTCTACCAGAAATCCGCTCTTACGGTTTCACCCTGAATCTCTAACCAGACAGGCAGAAGTACGGATGTTATATTAAATATTTCGACCAGACATTTTTCATTTCATGTTTTTCTCATTTAGTTGTAGAACTAATTGAGGCCATATAACATTGTAATATAAACAATACTCTACTTCTACTAATACTGTTAATTATATTAATCCATTCAGAACGTTCTTGAACTCATACATCCTTGACACCTGTGATTTTATAATCAGGGATGTTGAATAGGACACGTAATGGAAAAAATAACATGGTAAACAGTCTAAGTGTTGGCTTTTAGCTCAAATGAATGACTTCAAAACTTGAATACGTGTTGCTTTCTTCCCATTGGTTGAAATAGTTTCACTAATAGCTTTATATAATATTTTAGAAAGGGTTGTGGTTCAAAAAAAGGCTCCAAACATTGTCATTTCATTTTCAAACATTGGTTTAAATGTATTATATTCGAACGCATCAGATTATTGTACAACTTAATCTTCTGTTTTAAAATTACTTTGTATTTCTATTGTTTGTTTTAAACAATAGAAGTTCTGCGCCCTTTTAATTTCATTTAGATTGTGTTTTTTTTTTCTTAACCTATCCTTTGAAAAGATGTTTATATTTCACCTTAATTTCCTTCTCATTATGTTTTGCAGGACGCGTCCCAAGGTCCAGTTCAATGGTTATGTCGGCCATGAAAGCACCAATGGTCAGGCATCATTTGAAAACCCAATGTATGACACCAACATGAAGCCTACTGAGGCAAAAGCAGTCAGATTTGACACCACTCTCAACACAGTCTGCACTGTGGTATAGTCCAACGAAGCGGAGGCTATTAATACAAAGGTTTAGTCCGAGCTCTGCGTTGGTCTGCGTGGGTTTTACCAAACAGAAAAGAGAAAAAACAAACTAATGATTTGGAGTTGTCGCGTGAGCAGTGTGTGTTGTAGCATGCTGGTCCTTTTGTCAGCACAATCTGCTCCACCTACTGCCTGAACAACTATATCATCCACTTATCCCTTTGTTTGTTTCAGCTAAATAAAATGAGAACAAACACACAAGGGAAAAGACAACGATGGCATCAAATGTGAGAGATTAATGCTGGGAAGTCTCCTTGAACCCTGTTACTGTTGAGGCACTAAGGAAAAACACAGAAAAATGGTACAGCTTATTTAACTTCAATGTGCAAACCTCCCCATTGACCCAGCGCTTCTACGGCGTCATTTGACTTCTGCAAAATTTGACCCAACCTCCCTGTGCAAAGGGCTTTGAATGGCCAGTCACATCTTTTACCAAATCTAACACCGTACCCCAGGCCCAACTATTGGTGTACTTAGCTGTGGTTTATTGAACTACCCTGCTGCAGGTGCAAGGTTTTACCCTCAGGGGGAAGTCCATAGACTATTCCACCTTTCAATCCTTCAACACAAAATCCATCATTGGTGCTGGACCGAAAACTCTTCTGCTGGTTTCCCATCACCCTGGACAGGACTGGACTCTGTGACGTAATTAAAGCTACCAGAGTCTGATGTTGTTCAAACAGACTGCTGTAAACCAATTCAGTGAAAAGCTCATCCAGACCAATTCCTTCTAAGTAAATAATCCATTATGGATATTGGTATTATATTAAAAGTTAGATTATTTTGGCCTACTTGCAGAAGTCATGGGTTAGGTCTAGTAAAGCAAGAAAATTGTAGATTTAGGCAAGTTGACTTGTCATTCAACAATTAATTATCAAATTCCTGTTATGTTCTTTACCCACTGCCATTTACTGTTTCGTCTCTTATGACAATGTCTACAGTACTTGGCACTGGTTTAGATTAAAACACAGCAAATATGGCATTTGCCAGCGTTACTTTTCCCAGATTAAGTACAACAACCTGTGTATGAAGTTTTCACACAAATCAATCCTATGTACAATATTCCTTATTAGCATTAGGCAGACTGTGATGATCCAGAAAGCTAGTGTGCACAGTGGACTGGTTTCCAGAGACCTGTCCACCACAATGAACGAGTCAGACAACTGATTCTTGGCATTGGAGTAGCCAGGATCCTGGGCTTGGTGGCTGAACAAGTGGAAGCCTGGAGGCAATAAGCTGTCAAGATCTTCAACTGCTGCAGTCAGCTGTGGCCAAATCCAGGAAACAATTTGTCTTCTCATATCTCCGTTGGAATTATCAGTCGTGATGACTGATTTCTTTTCCTACAGCATACTCTCTTGCTCCATAAATCAGAAATAGATGAACATGTTAACAAACGGACTGGTTGACTGAAAAAAATTAGACGGACAGACACAGACAAATGGACGGGTCGACAACTATGTCAATCCTGCTGGAAAAAAAGAAAGACGGAAGGACAGGTTGCTATGGAAACTGAGGCAAATCATTGTCTCTATTTGTCTCTTTTGGCATTTTTCTTCAGTGAAGATAATGATGAACAGACTCTTTGTTCAACTACCCAGTGGCCCCATGGTACTTCCCAAACCACTGCTGCTGGGGACCCCAGAATATAAACTTTATATGAACTCTTAAACCGCACAAATTTTGCACTGGTGTGTTTTTCTGAGTGGGTTATGGAAAAAAAAAATTGGGGTCTGAAATGGGTTCAAAAAAGAGAATTTTATTCAAAAACTTTAAAAATATGATAAAATGTCTAAAAACAGGGTTGCGGTGTGTTTGTGTATACACATTAATATTTCACCTCCTCTGTGAACAGAAGTTGTGAACACATGCTATCTCATTGTTGATTTTGTTGCCATGACAACATGCTAACCAACCAGAAATTTAAGTTCAGCTAACCTCTGAGCTTCTAGTTACACATAATGACACCAATTTTGTTTGTCATTTCTATAACAGCACAGATCTTTTTTCTGAAAGCTTATTCTGAATACTTACTGCTTTAGAAACTATGAAACTATGTTACCATGTTGCTAGATTTATTTCCAGGCATTAAACCCTGTCATTTTATACTGTACAGTCCTCTTGAGGTATGTTCAATAGTACACAGATTTATTGGAATCTCCTTTGTTTTAGTTTAGCAGACAGTGTAAGCTTTCAGAATCAACATGTGACTGCTTCTCTAACTTCTTAAATATGATATGTTGCAAGTGAACCCAAATCGTCACCTTGTGTGCAGACAGAAAGTTACATCCTGCTTATCAATGCTTGAATCCCACTGCAACAATTGCACAAGCTTAGCCAGTGTGTCTGTGCAACTTATTTCCTGGTGTTTAAAATCAAAAGATAATACCAAAGGCCATGAGTCTGTAGGATTTAAGGAAGTCCACTAACTTCAAATCACTTGCCAAGCTTGTTTATTTTTTTTGCAGTGTTCTCTAAAATGATTTAATTTTTTAATCAGTTTAATCGGATTTAACTGCTTTCAGTGTCCTCAGGCCTGTTTTCTTGTTGGTTTCATTCTCCATGCACACTAGTCTGCCACTACAATTCATGCATTTGCTTTTACTTGCACCGTTTTTATTGTCCAAAATAATTTGTGTTTATGTTCCCTATGGCATTCAACCTCAAACCATCACACATTTAAAAATCCATGATATCAACAAACCTGTCTCCTACAAAATGAAGTTCCCTGATAACTGTATTATGAATAATAATGACCATGTAACACCTGGGCCGCATATGTACAGATTTCCCCAAACCCGTGGAAAACATAGTTGCAGATTTCATCTGCGACCAAATTACACGAATCCCAAAGCAGTTTCATTGGACGGGAAGCTACAGGGGTTTTTTAGGCGAGAGGGCTGAATGTCAGATGATGAGTGGTAAGTACAGTACGTGTGATGAGATCTACGGCTGAACTGCATGTTGCAAAGATTTCCTGAAACAATAGTGAATATGTTTGGAAGCATGACGATGGGATATTTTTGGTCCAACAATGTTAATTGTAAGCTTGTCATTAGGGAATTGTCAGGGCCGTGGGCAGAAAGTCAGAAGCATCGAGCTAAATATTAAAGTTATGCGTAAGATATACATATGTCTGCACTAGCTATAATACTGGTAATCATTTCAGAGGGCGACGAGCCAGAAGACACGTTCAAAATGGTCTCACACAAATAAACGAGACATCTGTAAACAACAGCAGAGCATCTGCTCGCTAGCCTCCTCTATTTTTATTGCTGGCGTGCGCCCCAGGCTTTAATTGATTTAATTGATTCAGTTGAGATTCACTATAAAGTAAAGTATGCAATAAAATACAGTGACTATCTGTTTACAGCAGATAAAATGGGACATACCTTCGCTGAAATGCCAACAAAATGTGTATTTATATTGTCACATTCTTTACCATTTATGAAGAGGTTACAATATTGGTCCTTGATTTGTCATCAGCCCTCAAAGTGTAAAACAGCGACAGCTACAAGTAAGACAAAAAAAGCAGATCTTTTTCCCAGTTTAAGACCATTTAACGTAATTCCGCATCGAAACATAGAGGCCAAGGTTGCTGCAAGCTTAAAAAAAGAATATCAGCCCAAATTAAAAATGTCACATAGTTTTTTCTCAGTGTCACATGATGAGTTTTTTTTCCAAGGTGTATTTCAAATAAATTCTGAACATGATACAGGTAAGAGATGTATTTTACACCAGAGATAACTGCCCTGAACTCCGCTTGGACTGCAATCGTGTCCTACTTATGCGGCTTAGCATCTGTATGGACCTTATTTGTATCTCTGCTTAAATTTTATTGCCAGATGACTGTGTGTGTGTGTGTGTGTGTGTGTGTGTGTGTGTGTGTGTGTGTGTGTGTGTGTGTGTGTGTGTGTGTGTGTGTGTGTGTGTGTGTGTGTGTGTGTGTGTGTGTGTGTGTGTGTGTGTGTGTGTGTGTGTGTGTGTGTGTGTGTGTGTGTGAGAGAGGGGCCGGGAGGGTTATTTTCTTTCAGGTTCAGTTTGCAGTGTTTTTCAAAAGGAAATTCAGCATTGCCTTTCACAGGCCTCTGAGTGAACCTTTTTCTCAATAGTTTGGATTGGACAAACTTGGCCACACATTAAGCATCAGGGCTTTAAAGAGAATCCACCACCTTCTCTGACTTGAACGTGGGTTGACTGCAGCCTGGTTTGGCTCATCAGCACAAAGGACGAGTCACTGTTAATTCTACTAAGGGCCGCTTGTAGAGTTGGACACCACACATGTGTGTATCATATTCACATCTTATGGCGACAGGATGCGTTCTCAGCAACACATATTGACTCAGAAAGTACGTTTGCTGCTTTTGAATGTGTATACACATTTTGGAATCATTTTCAGTCTGATTAAATATTTGTTCTGCCAACTGGCACAGATCCATGTTTCAAAATTGCAAATCCTCCCCAATGTGTTGCCGTCATTTTCCATGTTTTTGAGTTGAACGTCACAATCACCATTATCTCAACATGTGCTGCTGAACTTGAAGTAGTTGCAAAAGAATACAAAAGTTTTGTACAGAAATCTATTTTTTATGGAGAATTTGTAAGAAACAAAAACAGATTATTAAACATGCTGTACTTTTTATGACCAATAATGTAGGTACAACAAAATCTTGTTCATTAAAATCGTTGTTTTTTACTGTTAAACACCATGTAAAAATCTACGGTTCAAACTGAATAGCAAATATCAACATGTTATATGATCACATTTGACCGTTATGGCTGCTTTTACACGGGAACAGAAGACCGTGTGGGACCGAGAGTTCTCTTTGTGCTGGAGACACTTATCTCTGAGTGAGACCTGTAAAAAGTTTTCTATTCACAAGACATTTCAAGTATACAAAATGTGTCAACTCCAACTCTGCTACAGCTTGGTGCCAGTGGTGTTACTTGTGAACATTTACATTTTTAAGTCTCCATTTATTGCAAAATATGGTTCATCTTTTGCTTTTAATGTGGCAGCTGTATCAGCAAGTTGGCTGAGCATCGACGACATCTTCAATTCAAAACACAATCACTCTAGATACAAACACATAATTTACATTGAACAAAAAAGAATCACCAGATTTCAAGTGTGACGAGGTCATAATTATTTAAAAAGCGAGTGTTCTTGTGTAAAAGCAGCTGTGAGTGTCCATATATGGGAGGTGGAGGACCTCCACATACAAAGAAGATTTTGTATGATTTTACCCCTTATTGACCCCAAATCTGAGTTGACTGTGAGTCTAAACATGGGGAGATCTGGTTCCCTTGCTTAGACAGGGTGGGCTTTGAGTGAAAAAGGAAATTGTGGTGAATTTAGGGCGTCCAACAGGAGTATTAGCATGTTGGCCATTTCGAATGCTCCTATTCTGAATGGTTAAACATGAATGGTTTGCAAGTTTTGAATTTAAGGATGGGAAATTGCCTTTTTTCTGTCCTCCCATGAACAACAGATTCCATATGTGAATGCAGCTTCACAACCTGCTGTTCAAGAGAATCACAGTTTATCTATCAGCTATTTTGAAAAGATTATTTGAGAATAAAGTTTTTGATACAATACTCTCCACTTTGTTCCCATGTTTTTTTTAACCACTATCCCTTTTTTGAACTATTTGTGAACTGGTCTTTAGTATGAATTTGCTTTGATTGAATATGATGAATCCCAAACAAAGTCCGCCTGGTGCCTTACGTGCCGGGTCTAAACGTCTCCTGCTCTGGTTAAAGCCGCTCACTGGGCGTGTTTGCTTGGGTTTTCTCCGGGTGCTCCGGTTCACCTGTACAGTTTAAATGTATACCAATCAGGTGAGTTCATGTTAGTGTGTGTGTGTGTGTGTGTGTGTGCGTCAATGTATGTCGGCCCTCTGAGTTACTTTCTCCAATACAGCCTGTCGCTCATGTTGTTGGCATGTGCTACTGGATGGACGGAGAGACGGATGGACAGACACACTGACATACTGGCTCGTCGAACAGTCACTGTGGACTAATTGTGAAATGATTGAGGGATAATCTATTGCAAGCGCGTGCTAAAGAACCTCATCTTTGCCTTTTAAATTGTGTTTATGGATAAATTTACAGCGAGTCATTCAGTTACTGACTGCACAGAATGTGAAGGTAAATTACTGCTAATTATCAGTAGTGATTATCTCACCTATCACATTGTGAAAGCAATGGTTACTAATATGTTGTAGTAGTTCGCTCTTTCAACAAAATGATCACCCTTAAAAAGTCTTCCAAGTTGCATACTAGCAAGTTGTTGGTCAGTGATTTTCCATGCTGTTTTTTAGCCTTAGCGATCGGACTTTCGGATTAGTGACTACTTTACTAGAATCTTACTCAGGTTGGTCAGAAACTTTGGGACCAGAAAATAATTTCATTAAGAAATTGAATACACAAGTTTAAGTAAAGGGATTTTATCAATGATTCGTATCAAAGTAAAGTAGAAAGCTGCAGAAAGTAAGCGGTAAATGTGACTGGTTTGAAAGAAGGCGCTGAATGAGAATGGATTCAACATTTTACATGCAGCAACTGAAAAAAACGGTTTACAGGATAATACGGTATTAAACGTTTCCAGAACTAAACAAGAAATACAATTTATTCAAAAATATTGATTACCACATTAGCAGTGTAGCTAGGCCTGTGTTTCATGTTCTCTGTATAAGCCGATAAATATTTCTGCCAATTATGTTCATAATCTTTGATCAAGAGAAAGAAAGTTGCCTTGTTTTATTGTTATGTCTCATCCATCAGTTTTCCTCACGGGACGACAAAAAAAGGTGAAATATGTTGTATTCCTACTGAATGTAAATGCTTTGCCTTGTTAAGTAGATGTGTGTGACTCATATAAAACAGGACATTTTAAAAAGCAATTTGAATGTGCAAATAAGTAGATGAGACAAAATAAAAGCAATGACAAAAAAGACCCAACGTTGAAGGTTCCACTTCCCACACACTGGATAATCTAAAGCATCGTCACGGTTCTAGTTGCGGTTCTCTTTGCACATCCTATTAGCTGATTTGGTTACTTCTAGTATTCACTCATATTTACGTGTGTCAATCTGATTGGGCCATTATCAGGCTGATATTCACATAGTCTAGGCAGGCTTTGAGTGACTGTGTAACAGTAAACAAAAGTAAGGCTCCCTATCAGGGAGGGAGCTCTAGCATCTGCCTCTCGATAACATCACAGATCAGAGTCTTCTCCACTCAGGGTTTAATCTCCGGCAGACAGTTGTTGATTTAGCAGCAGAACTTTATTGTCACGTGTTTTGCTGTCACAGAATTTCACTATTATTGGTTTAGTGGAGAGTTTTAGTGTCACATCTTAATGCTGCTTTAGGGGCCTTCTCATACTGCCAAATACATATCTTGGGGAAACACTGAAATGCTATTATGTGTGCTTATTGTATTGGCCAATCGCCCTGAAATGTAATGTGAATGTGAAACGGTAACGCATTTTGGCACCATTGCAATGATTCAGGCACGATTATCATGTTGGCATCACCTGTGTTTGGCTGCCCTACTAAATCATTTCCTCTCTTCTGTTCTCTCCCTCTGTATTTGTGTTTATGCTTGTTGGTGCATCTGTAACTAGAATGAGAATTTCAGGAGTCCTTTCCTGCAAATGCTCACAAAATGCTGTCATCTTCCACTCCCCTCTTCTTTCTAATTGGTAGTTTGGAATGCAGATGGTTTTAATGGTGGTGACACACACACAGCTTTGTCCCAGCAACAAAATACATGATTCATTTTACTTTCAAATGGAAACGAATATGATTTGGACTCTATGCAGGGGTTTGTCTTTTTCAGAATAACAGTGGTTCCAAAACCGAGAGCTTAGCGATGAAACAAAGACCAAGTGAATGAAGAGTAAGCGTCAACTCAGGCCCAGCGGGACTCACGACGACCATAAAACAGGGGCCATAATGCAGGATTCCTCTACATTCTGCAAATGTTTCAAAGAGCTTTGTGCTGTCACCATGACTAAAAAAGACAAATGTAAACTAAAAGCTATAATAGGCACAATAAAAGTTTAAATAGGTCTATACAACAACAACAGAAGAAAAGTGACATCTAGTGCCACAAACACCTAACAAGTCCTTTTGGACGGGAGTTTCCTCTGTAAAATCAATTCCACCACCCTTCCAAGAGGTTTGTGTGTTTGTTTATCTGTAGGTGTGTGTGCATGCATGTGGGCGTCAGGTGTTTTATCCAGGATTCTGCAGAGGTTATACACACACACACACACACACACACACACACACAAAGACAGGTGTCTGATCATTGGTTTTTGTGATAGTGTGGCAGTCCACAGTAATAGAATCTGAGGAGACAGAGACATACAAGGACGTGTCTGTCCTCTCACCTTGCCACCAGCAGCTTCCTTCTCTGGTGCTTTATCAAACGCTTCTATCCCTGGAATTAGATTTTGACCAAAGACAGGCCTTTTTTAATAATTCTTATCTCCTGTAGTCTGTTTTCCCCCACTCTTTCTTTTAGCTGCTGTTGGGGAATGATTAAGTCCTCCGCCTTGCATCTGACATCTATTATTACAAAGATGGCAGCCTTAGCTTGAGCTCTCAGTCCGTCTCTCATCATTTTCGCCTTTTTCAATTTGGGAATATAACATCAAATGATCTACCAATATCCGTATTGAAAAAAGAAGATTTGGAGCAGAAATCGTTACTTTTAAGATCATTTCTGAATGATTTGGGCGTGACCACTGAGTTGACCAAGTTAAACAGGGTTTGTTAATGTCTTTAACAATAAAGAAAGAAAAAGAAAGACACGGCAAACTTGTTTAGTCTCTTTTGACACCAGAGCGTGTGCATCAAGGCCCGTTCAGCATTTCAGTGGTTTTCATAGTCTACCTCTTGCCCATTGTATTGTTTCAGCATTCATTCAGTCTCCCCTGTGGGCTTCTTTTTTACTGCCAAGATGGCTGATGTTGGTTAGAATAGTTCAAAATTAGAACTCGCCGAAATGCCAGTAAAAATCTGCATTTGCATATTAAATGAAGAAGGCCAGCTGCCATTGGCTGGTTCTGAAGTAAGCCTTTCCTATGCCCAGACTCCAAAACATATCTTAATTGATCTTAATAATTTGTTTTGCATTGCCGATGCAGCATGTCACTCTTAATAAGCGTTTTATCAGTTCTATGGGCTGCAGCAAATACGACTTACTCCAATGTTGGTCATCATTTTTGTTTTAAAGCAAGTTGAAAATATTGAGATTATTTTGTTTTTGTTTTTCACCACTCGGTAATCGGACCGAAAAGGTTATTTTCATCCTGTCTGTAGTTGCTTTAAGCAACCCTGAAGCTGTTAGCGATCTGGAGACTTTGCATTTGCTTTTAATGGTCGTATGGGCCTGCTTCCCCCAATTCCTCTTCCTCCCGTGAAGACAAGCTGGTTAGGTAAGTGTGATAAATCAGCACTAAACCTCCCAGTAGTGTGATTGGATGTATTTGCAAACTGTGTCTGTATTCATCGTGTCATCGTGACCGGAAGCCTTTCGTGGGTTTATTGTGCAGTTTGTCCAGTGAATGGAGGGCCCCTCCTGGTCTGGCTGCTATTCAACTGGGTTTAGGAAATTAATAAACGGATTAACCAAGGCCAGAGCTACTTTAATCCATCCTGTGTCTTTTCCAAAGACATGATATTTTCAAGTGTCTTTTTTTTGCTCCTTTCTGCACTTTTTTAAGTCAATGTTTTTTTTTCACTTCCAAGCTTTGCCTCTTGAGTCTGACAGCAGCAGTTAGCTAGCAAGAAAGGGATTATAATCTGTTACAGTTGGATGAGTAGGATTTATGTGAAACACAGATACAAGATACTTCCTCACTGTGATTCCCACATTTAATCTGTCACAGTGTTTGCCTATGAATCATTTAAAATAAGAAAACAAAGGAATCACACACCGACTATGACAGATCCTGAGGGTGATCTGGAGGAAGGAGGTTAGTTCAACCACAGCCAGTATAGTCCCTTGTTAGTTGCTAAATAACTACGCCTTAGTCGCTGTACTGTAGCTATGTTGACCTCCTAAGTATTTTACTGTCCACTACAAGAGATACAATGTGGAGACGGAAAGAACTGTGATTGGTCATCCTACACTACTGGTGTTTTATCCCACATGTTTTGATGCTATCTGAAAGTGAAGACAACATTCATAGTCAAGTAAAAAAAGGACATTTGTTTCCTCTAATTTAGCGAACATATATCCACTGCGCACTATTGTAGTCGATGAATGAATGGACGTAAACACAGCAGTGCATTTAACGTTAATCCAAACACATCATGCTGGGACGAGTACAGCAGTTTAATTGTTAACACGGCTTAACATAAATCTCCAGTTATTTTTCCTTAAATATACATCATTCCGATACATACTGGAAGAACAATTCACCAAAAAACTGCTTTATACCCGAGGGGAAATGAAGATGTGTGCTGTATACTGGCATTTCTGCACAGCAGCTGTGGTTGCCAGTAGCTAGATGTCAGCTGTCATGATCATCTGATGTCCACACACACACACACACGCATGTGCACACACCTCCACCATAACACATAAAGAGCCCCCCATGTCTTTACTTACAGCTACCTCCACAGAGTTATGTAGGGGTTCTGCAAAGTTCTTTTATTGAGAGCCAGGACAAAAGAAAGACTGAAAAAATATACATAGAAACACAGGCAAACCAAATGCCAAAACATCCCTTTAATTTTATCTCTGTTTGTGCATCTCTGCTGTATAAGATGATGGGATGTCAAGCATACCTGTAATTTAGATGTGATACACACTCATAAACATGTTTTAATTATGCTCTCAAACATAGAAATTGTAGCTTAGTCCCGAGGTTGAAATGTCGGAACAAAGTCCAGGACCAGGACCTACTAAATACCATTTTTTTTTGATCTTGTTGATGTCTTTTACTTGGTGTATACAAAGACAAAGATAAAATGTTACAGGTGACTGCGTAGCTGACCCTCACATTACTAGAGAGAGCAAGACAGCGTGTGTGTGTGTGTGTGTGTGTGGTCATTCTGACACGGATTGGCCATGACAGCGGAAACTGTAAGGGTCGGCTGCCAGAAGCAACATCACCCTGCTACCACACACACACATACGTGTTGCATCATCTCTTCACTTAATAGTTTTAGTTTGAATATTTATTGGATTTTTGTATTTATGTGTGTACGTTGTTGAGTGTTAATCATTTTTAATACCACCTTTAACAAAATCACCAAATGAGAGAGTATCCGATGGAAGCTGTTACTTTCGACAGTAGAGTGCAGAGACACAAAGAATATATACACTGCAGCACAGTGATGCTGTTTTTTGGTGGCTCCTTGTGGCCAAAATAGATTATTTATAAAAAGAAAAGATGGTTATTTACGATTACGAAGATAATATGTGATGATAAAGTCTTCACAGAGTTTTTGGTGCTTGGACACTGGAGGGAGATTTGTAATCGATGAGTGTCTTCCTTGAGCAGCAAGCAAGTTAAATCCCCCATGTGGAGTCCAGACACTGATGGGAGTGCTAGTTGATGAGGCTGATAGAATGACAAGCTGATGAAGCTGATGAAGCTGATGAATCTGACGGAGATTGGGCGGAGATGGGGAGGCGTAGGGGTGCGTAACAGCAGCATGAGCGAACTGAAGGTAGAGAGACAGCAGCAAGATGATAGGCTTAAGAGGTAATTGTTTCGTCTTGCTTATGGGATAGAAGAGACAAGCTGCTCTATACAGCCGACATCATGATCATGATCATCATGAATCATGAATTGACAGCACGGATACTGTGTGAGGAGTGATTGGCAGCATGCACGAATGAGAAATAAACTATGGACTTAGGACACCGGAGGCTAGTTTCCTTGTCTGAACTTAGGTCACGACTTTACTCATCACAAAAATTAGAAACTCAATTTGTGCTGAGAGCAGTTCCTTTAAATGTTCTATACACCAAGGGAGACGATTGGGTTGGAAACTAGGAATTAGTTCCTTAAATAAAGCACCTTTATGACCCAAACACGCGTTGTATGTAAGTCGTGCGGTTACATTGCACTAATAAAAAACTGTGCTGTACAGTGGAAACAATTTGGGATAATCTGAAAACGATTTATATTATTATATATTGCGATGAAAGAGAATTCAAGACATGCATGACTGCTTAGGAGTCGTGGTGGTGCTGCTTGCAGGTGATGGCTTGATGGCTACTGCGCCAGGGTGAATTGTTGAATTTGAAGTGGCTGATTATGATGGAGGTTCTTCCTCTGAATCTGCCCCTTTGGCCTCATGAGATGCAGACACCTGTTCCCTGTGCTTGGCTGCTCAATGGAAAAAGTCAGAAAAAATATCTGATGCATGAAACAGACAGGTGAGGCCAACCTAGTGTGCTGCCATCACATAATAATCTCAGTGAGACGGCTGGCCAGCAACGCATCAAGTGACAAATGAAAATTGCCAGCAGACTTGACGGCTTCTTTCG
This sequence comes from Apeltes quadracus, assembly GCA_021346845.1. Classification (NCBI taxonomy): domain Eukaryota; kingdom Metazoa; phylum Chordata; class Actinopteri; order Perciformes; family Gasterosteidae; genus Apeltes; species Apeltes quadracus. The sequence goes on from CM037918.1 coordinate 9,145,587, forward strand.
TCCGCGTGCCTTCGACATGTTGACACACATCAGGGACTGCTCTTTTTCCACGGAGCTGCAAATACATGTACATGCGGTTTGGGAGAAAATAAGGCGCATTATTGCGAGCATGGGTATCTGTATTCTACCACATAGATTTTACACAAGGAAAAACATGTTTATACGTGTTTTAATGGTGCACTTTGCCTGCACATCACTTCACCTCACTGCATCGCTATTGCTATCTCTTCTTCAGTCTCACGTCTGTTTTCCTCATCCAACTAAAGTCGATGAAGCAACTGTATGGGCTCAACATTTTTGGGTTGAATTGTGTTTTCTATGTTTGTGTGTGTGTGTGTGTGTGTGTGTGTGTGCAACAGAATGGGAGAGAGAAATGAAAGTGTGATCGCGTGCAAAAGATAAAGAGAGGGCAGGAGAATTGCAAAGTGTCAATGTGAGTATGTCTGGCTCTTCCTGTGAAGCTGCAAAATCATTTAAATTGGGAAAGGAATGCAGCAATGCTCGCTAGTGATTCTGATCGGAGCCAAATTTCCCTGTCAGAAAAGTCCCCAACCAGCCTCAGTGCAATTTCACAGTGATTGGAGAAAGGGAGAAGAGAGGCAGGAGAGACTGAGAAAGAAGAAGTAAATAAAGAAAGGGCAGTTGAAATAAAAAGAAAGTAGAAGGACCTGAGTTGGAAGGGATATTGAAGCAGGGGGACAGACAGATTGAGGAGAGTATGGTAATATTGACTGCATTTTGTTAGAGATTTAGCTGTGAGAGGCGGGAAGGCTGTCATGCAGGTCTTCCATCATAAAATAATTCAACTCTCCAGGAAAAAGGCACTGACGTTAAAAGCCCTCAACATTCTCACTGACCTGCATTCTCACACAACTCCAATTTTTTGTTAAAAAAAAAATGAGCCACTGTACCAACCCTTCCAGAACGGCTCTACTGGGAGTAAAGCCGATGCTTGTGAATCTGTCAGTCTAGAAGACGAGTGCATGATGTTGACGCAAACAATGCCTCTAGATTTAATGCATGTAAGAGGCCACAATGTACCAGAAGAGTGACATTAGGGCTGCGGCTCTAGTCGAATGCCAAGTAGGTGTGCTGCCCTTGGACCAGAGATCCAGGGTTTAAGTCCTGATGTTGCCAAGCCTCCGACCGCCAGACACTTAGTCACAACGAGCGCCAGGGGAGCCGCTGTGTGGCTGCTGCGTAGCTGAGCTACCCAACTTCCCTGCAGAGGGAGAAGCACGATTCCCTGCGATGCATCACTAGAAATATAACAGATATGGACAGGGAGCTTGCCTCCACAATGTGGCTTGTGGCATGTGACAGGAATAGAGCGCAAACAAAAGGTTTCTGAAGAAAGACAAAAAGATGTTCAAAAAACTGGATTAATAATCACAGCATGGATCTAAACTTCCTTCATATCAATCAAAATATCACAAACTAGACAACTACTGAAGTGGAACTGCAGTACCTGCAAACGCAACTTAACATCTTTATTTGATCTTCAATTGCCTCCTTGTTTCTGTCTCATGTACAGTATTTATCCTTTGCTCTTGTTGTCTTCAGTTTGGCTTCATATTATCTGTAAAGATCCCGTTGCAGTGGTAAAGCTGCACATTGAATAATTATTTGGCTGATTTATTCTGAGGTGTGTTAATAACCAGTGGTCAGACCAGATGAATGGTCAACCAGGATTATAGTGTGAGGGGTTTACAAACTCAATCGAGACTACTTTGATCAATGAGCAGACATGTTCCATGCCACCGTATGCTGGTGGTAAGACAGCTATTATATCAAACTATATATTAAGGATGATTTTTCTTGCCTAAATGGCCAGTTATAGCATCGAATATATGAATGAAGGTCTGAACTCTGTAGCACGCCTCGGTCCAATGTATTCACCCACCCGCAGCTAACATTTAGAGCTAATCTTTAAATATATATATATATATAAAAACTGGATTAATAATCACAGCATGGATCTAAACTTCCTTCATATCAATCAAAATATTGATATATATATATATATATATCTCAGAAATTCACAGAAATTAGCTCAGAAATTCACAGTAAAAATAAATACAGGACAAATGGAAATAAATACTCAGAAATTCAGTCATCCATATATATATATATATATATATATATATATATATATATATATATATATATATATATATATATGTATATATATTTAAAGATTTGCTCTAAACATGTCTATATATATAGACATGTTTAGATTGTGTGTTTAGATACTCAATTGTTTATTCTGTGTTGCATTGTGCCACAGTTCTATTATGAGATCGAGGGCAATCATAGATCTGTTTTAGTATTGCTGGGTCTTGAGTAGAGTGTTAGCTTAAAATGTATGTGCTCATAAATTGTACATAACAAAGTCTTTGACCCTTGAATAAAATGTTCTTCTATGTCTTATTTCATTCCAACACCTTTGATAATGCACACATTGTTTGATTTTTCAGTTAAAGCAGATTGTGTGCCACTCACGATCTTGTTGGATTTTTTAGTGTGAAATAAAGATTATAGTTTCCTCTTTAGTTCTTTAGATTAGTTTCCATCTTCCTCTCCTCCCCCATTGTTCCTCTCTTTGTCCCCTTTCTAGCATTACCCTAACCTGCCTCCCCTTTCTGATACAGCTGTCTTTTTATTTACAGTAAAGTGAAGAAATGGTTATCTGTGGTGAAACACTGAGACAAGCTTGCTGAATAACTTCTTTCATCCTTCTGTTGTTCCACATATCCTTCCTGCTCTCATATCTCTCGTATCTGCGTATTACCCCGGCTCTTTTTTAGGCAGAAATCAGCAGAGATCAATATGATCATTAAAATAATTGTCAGCCTTCACCAATAACACAAATAGAAAATAAAGACATGTGAATGTTGCCTACATGAGAGTCATTGCACACCCACCACATGTCTCTGCTCCTAGTTTATCTTATTGTTTGAACAGCACTGCTTTAATTAGGACAGGCCTGTCTACATGTGTGTGCGTGTGTGTGCGTGTGTGTGCGTGTGTGTGCGTGTGTGTGTGTCAGTCTTTGCCTTAAAGTGAGTAACAGCATAGTGTGTGTGCATGTGACCATAGTGCCCCCATGTGGCGGAGTGCAGAAGAGCATAAATTCTCACACACCCGCACTCACACTCCCAATGACACGGTGTTATATTTGGAAACACAATTTCATGCTATCAGTAGTGGCTAGCTATTCCATTTAGATAGCATCCATCTTTATGTGTCTGTCTGTATATGTGTGTACGGTTGCGTGCACGGTTGATGTGTTTGCATGTTTCCATTTATTTGTGTGTCTCTGAGTGCACCGGCTGTCTCAGTATTTCCCAGTGATACGTTCTAATTTCAAGTTTATTGAAATTGGAAGTTGGTTGTCATGGTGACATTTGGATACTCAGTAATTATGTTGATTAAAATGTGGAAAATTAATTAAAAAGTCAGGAAAATGATCTCACAGCAGATGATCAGCGAAACATCAAAAATGATTCAGATCTTTGTCTCTCTTCCTCCCCCTCCCCTGCAGCCTCGTCCTGTCTTTCTGTCACACTTCAAAAGTCCTCTATTGCCACGAGAACCTAAATCATCTGCAATCCTCTCTCACACGTGGTATGACAGTTTCGTCCTTCCTTTCACACTTGCACACAAAATGTATTACCTAACGACATTTTGTCTTTAAATCCCCCAAGAAAGAAAACATCAACAGCAGCAATGGAAAAAATTTACTTACACACACACACACACACCTCTGACCATAACTCTGTGTTTCAGTCAAACCATTCATAACCTCTTGTGAACTTGGACAAGACTCATCTCATACCGCCGCAGCCGACACATCAGCAGTAACACCCAACCACAGCAATCTTGCACTCTCACTTTCTCTCCTTCGGTCTCTCCATTCCTCCACTTCTCGCACAACTCGTCTCTTGCTCTCGGCCCGCTTCTCTATGACAGAGTGAATAAACAGCAAAAAGTAATCTATTTCTTTTATCTGCAATAGCAAACAGTCAAACAACAAAGTCCCTCTCTCACTCCTCTCATCTGCTCTTCTCCTCTCATCACCTTTAATGAAGCACAAATCTTATCACCCTTCTTTTTTATCGGCTCTGCCTTCATTACTTCCTGCGCTCTAATTCTAACTGACTACTTGTAGGAAGGCCGTTGCCTGATGACCAGGACGAGTGTGCATAATTGATGTATAGCTGGAAGGTGAAATACATGGAAGATTTTCCTGAAACATTTTTTAGTGCTAAGAGTGAGAGTCGGTGAGGATTGGTTAGGACAGTTTTCAGTGTTAGTGTGACAGTGGTGATTCACTGCCAGCTGATCTTCAGCATGTTCGGTGACGTTAAGGACGACTTATATCTGTATTTGAAGGTATCTGTTGACACAGGTAGGAGCATAACAAAGGCTCTGTACATTGTGGCCTACTTATCTCTCTCCACCCCTGTTAACATGTTATTTGTGAAAGTTAGCATTATTCCTTTTTATTATTTCATTCATCTTGCAGGACGTAGCAGTGCCCTTGGAGTTACGCTAAGCCCGTGTTTGTTGTTGCGCATTAACATCCTGCAGAAAGCATCATAGGAAAGAGATTTTCTGAAATGCAAATGAAATCTGAACACTTGTTATGACCGAAAGGTCGAGCCAAGCCATTGATCATCTGCAGAGTCGCCCCTCCCTTCAGGCAGAGAGGGTCCGCCGCTCTCCGCAGGGCCGCGACTTGGCTTGGCCCTGTCTTCAAACAGTTGTAGTGGTGTTGCTGTTGGATGGGGAATGAAAACATTCTGCCAAGGACTCCATAGAGCAAAACATGTTGCACACTGCGGGCATTAACAAAGAAGGTCTTTTCAGCAGGTCACTGAGGATACTCCCTACTAACAAGTAAATATTTTGTTCCTGAAGTATCAATTGGTTGTGTTGTGTTATATCTGTTTGGAACATCTTTCGGGACAGTATAGCTAGAACTATATTTGACTTTTGTTTGTTTTAAAACCGTGCATTTAAATCATTCTACTTCACTTGCTATCCATCATCAACGTGAAAACACATTTCAATCTTTTTGCAGAAACAGTTTGAATGAATTTCAACTTTATTCAAGTTTCATTTTAGTATATTTGATGAAATTAGTCATTTCTAAATAAGTCATGTTTAGATATCAATTCGTTTTTTCCCTTCTATACAGGAAGGTGATTTATTTCCAATTCGTTTTGTTTACTACACCAGTTATTTCTTTATCCATCACAGTTCTCTAATTTAACGCCAAGTGTGTTAACTTTATTTTCATTTAATATTTTCAATATTTGTCTGGATAGAGAAAGGCTTGTGTGGTTAACGTGTGCACCAGTGCGTGAATACGTTTCTTCCTCACTTATTATTGCCATGCTTTCTACTTCCTCCTTGCAGGAGTGGGACTCTTCATTCCCCGTCCTGCTTTGGGAGGGGCGGGGCTAGGAGTGGATGGGGCGGGGCTTTGAGCAGGCTGGCTTTTCGGTTGTGGCATTTCAATGGGAAGTTTTGGAGGGATGATAGTTTTAGGTGTCAGAGTTGGTTTCACTTCTGGGATGTTCTCTCCATGACGGTACACACTGACCTGGAGAGGGAGAGACGGAATCAGACGCAGAATGCCCATACATGAATTAATTTACTCTATGATCTTGAAGAGTTTAAAAGAGCTACACATTTCATGCATGCAAACATTCAATAGCGTGTAAACAAATCTGTTTTGGTCCGTTTGGTTAAGATTTGTGCCACAGATGGTCTGAAAGATTCCACGGCTCTGAGGAAATCCAGTCATTTGTGGTACACAGCGGTGACACTCACCACTATATCCACAGACTCCCCTCCGTATTTGTTCTGGACAATCATGGTATATCTGCCAGAATTCTCCATGGAAACCCCTTTGATCGTCAGACTGGCAAACTTTCCCTGGTCCAGAGAGACGACGTACTGAAAAATGAAATCAAAGGTTAGAGAACTGATAAAGCCCCGCACTGGGAGTTTGGCATGATTTAACATTTAAAATGCTTGTCACTTTGAGTTTTATTTAAAAATAGATTCATATTTCAGTCAAACAGCAGCGTGTGCTTTGATTACCATTTTGCTTCAGCAAAACCTGAGCACTGAAATCATTTCCTCTGATTCATCCAGCATTCTTATCTGCTCACCCACGACGAAATATAGTTCTTGTATTTTAACTTGCACCATGTGGGTGGTGCAGTAAATACACCATTACAGTTGAAATCTCTGTCAAATATGACGTGCCCACTTTGCTGTTTGCGAGGTCTGGGTCACAATTATGAAGTAGTATGGTTAGCAGGCTAAGGAAATTCCCTGTAAGAGAAACACTAATTTTGAGAAATGAACAGCTCTATTTGCCTACATGAAATAGAATATTTAAAAAGTTGTTTTCAACTCACCAAGGATGTGATTTCTTGTTGTAGACTACATTATTTAAGAATAAAGAAGAGTGCGAACTACAATGAACTTTCCACCTAAACCAGAGAAACTACAAATGCATATTCCACAGATGTATATGAAATTGTGTTACTCACTGTTGTTGTTTGTTTGACCTGCCGTATATTTTATACTCTTTATTTACATGAAAGATGAAGGTGGATTTTTCTGTGTACGGTCCGTGACACATTTATAATTAAATATAAAATAAATTCCCTCTAAAACTGTGCATATTCATTTTCATTCGTTTTCCGTGTACTGCAGAAATGCCATTGTCCAGCTAGCATTGTACTACTTATATATTGTTTAGTACATTCTTCAGAATCTGTTGTTAAAAAACTTCCAATTTTATAACATTAGTTTGCACGTCATCCTAAAAAGTAAAAGATGTTTTTTTTTTTGCCATGAACACTGATATTCAAACTTTTCGTCCAACTTTGTACAATGCATTTGGACAGTAGAGCACATTTTAGAACGCAACTCTTATGAATCCCCACTATTGAAACACAAATCCCCCGGGGGTTACACAGCCTAACACAGTAGACACATGCCGAGGCCCCATAGACGAGTTAATAGAAACACACGATTCTAATTGTGTCAGATTAATGAGGTAATTAATCATAGGAAAGACAAAAGGGGCAGGGGTTTGGGAAGGGAGTAATCAGCCTCATGATTCTGGAACAGCGTATAGCGGGTAGTGTGGCTGACGCATTTACCTGATCATCAAGTTCCACGTCTGCTCCACTCTTCAACCAGGAGACTTGAGGCTTGGGCTCGCCACACACTGTACATGTTAAACTCAGGGTCTGTAGAAACAAAAATGACCTTTTAGAAAAACATGCACACATTTACCGATACTTAAATCCCAATTACGCCTACCTTCTTTTCCATAATGGTTACGACATCCGGCAGTCCTCCCACCACCTTGCCACGGTCTGAAACAAATTATTGTTAATATGAGAAATCCTTATTCTCGCCTATTATATTTATGAGGAACTTCTAATAATAAAAGATAAGTAAAAGAAATAATCTGAAGCTATAACTGTATTAAGTAACTGTATTACACAAATAAACAAAGAGATGGGATGATTAACTCACTCTTATCGGCGTAGGCCTCAGCCCTGAAACACACAGAAAATAAAGTCAGAGATCTGTATCTCGCTCACTCCTTCTTATCATACAGTACACTTTAAACTAAAATGCACCTTGCGGTATTCATCTGTCTCAAAATCTGCAGGTAGGACTTCTACCAGCCGCGCTGACAGTGGATGAGTTGAAACAACTCAAACTCAATAAGAAGTGTGCCATATGATCATGATGATCATCGTCATATAAAGATCATCATCAGCAAACTACACCGGAGCAAAGTGTTACATCAATTCAAGTCCTACGGGTGAATAGCACAGCGAGGCACTAATTATTTCTACACTGGCATCAAACATCCACTCTTCATCAAACAGCCGGACAAGAGGGGTACATAACCCTTTTATAGCAGCATCTTGTTCATTACGCATCATGCCGATATCTGTCTGATAGCTCATGTTTGTTTTACATTTTTTTTTGCATTTTGTACAATAAAGCATTGTAAAACATGGCAAGCATAATATATTGAATCTACAGTCGATGTTACTGCAATGATGTAATTTGATGAGTGTATAAATAACTTTGTATTGAAACACAAGATCCGCATTGGGAATACGAGCATCCAGCATGTAGGACTGTGTGGTTGTTATTTTGTTATACCCAAAATAACAATCAATCAACCAACAAAACAATAAGTATGAAATTAAAGTCTTTGATGTAAATTTAGTACGGCCAAGTTTGGACCGGTTCCAATATCTGCCTCTGCTCCTTCACACTTAAAATCTTTTGTTAATTTTTGGGTCAGATGGTTTTTCACAAAGTATTCTGGATTTCCAGCCAAACCACACAGTGCCGTTTATCAAGGGACCCAACCGAATCTGTGCTATGGCAAAAGTGAGACTGCTTTGTAATGACTGGGTGAGGGCTGTCTGAGCAGCACGGGAGGACCAGAGGTCGGCCGCAGGACCAGATGGCTGGAGACACGCTGCTCTCCTCCCAGCATATTGATGCTCTATCACAGCGGCAACAGGATGTCACTGGTTTCAATGTGGTTTTAAAATCATTTGCTTAAGTGTCTCTCTTTGAATTTCAATTACAAAAGGGAGTTAGACCGTTTCCACCCTGCATGCAGTGTTTCAAGTTTCAATTGATTCAGTATGTGGGGTTTAGCTTTGGTCAAATTGGCATAAGGACGCGGAAGAATCTTTGCTATCTGAATGCTTTTATATATATATATATATATATATATATATATATATATATATATATATATATTTACTGTTTGTATTTTTAACATTCAGATATTGAAATAAAGCTCTTTTGTGTACAGTGTTTACCAAAATATCAATCCAATCCCGTGTGCTATACTGCAAAGTAGCTAAAAACAGATCTAATAGCTGAGTGACAGTGATTAAACAGGATATGGTACGAAGGAAGAGATGCTCTTAGTATCCTGTGAGTTCAGTATACATTACCTCCAGTTACCATGTCAAACTTCGAATGATGAAGCAGTGCAAGTTTAAATGTGAAGGACTAACTAAACTATTCACAGAAGAGCAAAAGTAAAAGCAACAAATCTGAAGTAGTTGTCATACTTAAGTTTCTGGAACTCAGCGAAGGCCTTCTCATATACTGTAATAGACAAAACAGAATTTCACTGATCAAATCGTTATCAATCAAGCATGCGGGACGAAGAGAAATGAAAAAGGTAGACTTGGTTGGACTTTAAAATGTCAAGCTACTGACTGAAGCTAAGAGCTCCACAGAAACAAGTGATTATGCAATTTCCATCCGCATGTGTTCACTATTGGCAATAAAGAGTGAGTGACACATCAAATGCGGTAGAAAAGGTATACTGACCATCCCCGCTGAGATCCAGTGCGCGTTTATGGGAGTTCTCAGAGTTGGCGATCACGATGGAGTACTTCCCTTTATCCCTCTCGCTTGGCTCAATCACCTGCAAATGAATGAATCAACACACCCATCAAATAATTAGAGTCTGGATGTTCAATCCTACTTTAATTTGTTTAAGACAAGATAATCAAAATTCAAAAGACTTAATGTTTACTTTGCTGTTTAATTAATAACGTTTAATGAAATTCTCAAAGTTGCCCGGAAATCCCCCACACAAAAGCACTGTGAGGACTTTCACTGTCATAAAATGATCCATCTGGGATTAGACTGAGGAATGCACTGTTCAGCTTTGCATGGGAGACAATAATACCTCTAAGGTTGCCATAGCAGGCGTTCCTCCAATCACAGTCTTGTCACTGTGGGAAAGTTTAGCCTCACTGAGGAAAGAGAGGAGAGGTTAGTGTGTTTATAGGAGGAGTCTGTTGAGGAGGTAATGGAAAGTCATCTTTACATGCCTGCCTGGGATAGAAATCTCTGTCTCACACATTCACATAAGAGAAGGGAGCGGTTAAAAATCTAATCCCCATAATCTTTGTTCTTTAAATAATTGATTAACAAAAATGTCTCCTCTACCCCCTGTCCCCTCTTTTTCTTTATCCCCCTCTTTTTTTCTGACCCTCTCTCTCACTCTATTTCCCTGCAGGGTATGACAGAGTACTGTAAACAATGCTCTTTTTAATAGAAAATGATAAAACCGGGATTTCTATCACAAAACAAAGGCCATTCTACTGCAATAACCTGGATATTGAAAACGCTCGCCAACAGCCATCACCAGTTGCATTATTTTGTTTTTTTGTACCATGTACCTGTTGTTGTAGTGGCATTGGTATGAGTGGTTTTAGCTTTAGGCATATCAATTCTCACCCATGACACCAGGAGATGTTCATCTCGGAGGTGAAATACTTCATGTGACACTGCAGCTGAATGCCTGTTGCTGTGCAGTTTATCACCAGCTCTGCTGCACTGGCTCCTGAAGGAGGCGATACGGGTTACACAGGTTTTACAGCGGCACATTTTACATGAGAATTAGATCCATTTTTGAAAAATCTGCTTCTGGATAACCTGCCATCTCCACGGCCGCTACACGATGCACTGTGTTTCCCAGAATTAATCAAATACTCTCCAACTTTCATCTGCATCCATGCGACATCCCTTTTATGTCACTTGTATCCAGCTCACAGTGCAGAATTGTACTAATGAAGCACAGTGCACATTTTAGAGTACGGACTGTTTGTATGCTGCCTTGCAAGAAATGCTTCAAACATCGGGAGCTATGAGAACTTTTGGTTTTTTAAAGCTGCTGAACCTATAAAGGGAGTTTTATAGCACCTGGTCACATCACCACATGTATGTGCTCAGCCACAGATACAGATGCATGCATACATGTGTGTGTGTGTGTGTGTGTGTGTGTAAAGTTTCCTTTAGTGGGTAGAGTAGGATGATGAGCATGTGTAGTACTGTTTTTAGTAAGGATAATGCGTGATAATTAATGTCTGTGTTTTCTGCTCTTTGCATGTGTGTGGGTGTTTGAGTGTGTGAAAAGGCAAACACCCACCAGCCAGTTGATTGATCTTGTTTATGGCATCGTCAAAGACTAGAAGAGAGGAAGAAATTCATGGGGTCAGGGAAAGAGCTGCTGAAAGACTCCGTCACAATGCAGCTCTCCGGTTGCTGCGTTCAAGCAGAAAGGTTGAAAAGAAAGGTTTGTTTCCTTGACTCCGTATCCTGTGGTTCAGTATCCCTCTGGCAACTATTTGAAAATGAACCGGAGGTGTCACTACTTGGAAATTGGCAATTATCTGTCAGCTAATCTTTCATATTTTCTAACCATATTGTACCATTGAATGGATAGAAGAAATTCCAATGAGGACGGTAATGTTTAATTTTACAGAAAAAACAGAAGTATACAACCTGGTATTATTACAGAACAATGGCTTTATTTTATTTCAAACAAATGTTTGCAGTGACATTAATCAGAAGTTTTATTATAAATGAATACGGCAACAGGCAAAGGGCCACTATTTGTTTAAAGTAGTTGGAAAAAAATAAATTAGGGGTTTTATTTGGGGTTTAAAAGTTAATCAGATTACCACAGATTCAGTGTTTGGTTCCTGTCTCCTGCTTTTTAATGAGCTTGATTTTTTATTTCTCCCTCTGTCACAAAACCAGCCAGACGGCAAGTCAAGGAATTACTCCCCTAATTGATCAGCAAGATGGATTAAGAAAGACCGACATGTTTACCTTTTCCGGAGATGTCAATTTGGCTCTTATCTTTTCCTCTGTCATCACTGATGGTGGCCTTATAAACTCCTGTGGTCTTCAGTGAAAACTGTAAATTACAAAAAGGAATACTTCAAGCAGTGTGAATGGGATATGAGAAATAAAGGTTGTTGATTTGTAAAACACTTTTTGACGTCCGGGTGTTTTTCTTTTTGGATCCTCCATGGAAGACCTAGCCGGGTAACTGCAGCACGTTTGCAACCAAATCACTGAACAAAAAATGTAAATCTAGTCCTCGGCTTAGTGTTGTGCAGTATTGACAACAATGTCAACAATTGACAACAATGTCAATACTGCCAAAGTAATATTACCAGTTTAATTGGCAGTTTGCAAACTCCTGATCCCAGGTCAGGCTTCACATCAGGGACGATCTCAGTGTCTTCTTTATACCAATGGAACACTGATTCCTTCTTCAGGTTAGCAACCTGAAATGACATCATAATTGCATACATTATCAATACATACGTATCATATGACAAAGGTTACAAAATAAAAAGAGGCTTTCGCTTTTCCATTCCCAAAAAGTTTAAAAGTCACTTATCCGAGTAAAGATGTGTTGCATCTCGTCTTTTAAAGGCAGCCGGGGCCATTTAATGTTTTAAGCGTAACAAGGCTATTAGAGCTGTTTTGTATGTCAAGTTCCCCCTTTTAGCAATGGCATTAATACCTCAGATATATAAATCATTAGCATATGCAAATCCAACAAGTCGGACATGTGTGGAAAGTTGAGTTTAGTTCAGTTCAGTTCAGTTAGTACGACTTTGGGCAATAACTCATTTAGAAAATCTCTCAAGACAACTTTGGCCTGTATTGGTATTTAACAATATCCTAGCTAGTATCATAGCTCATGACCCACAAAGGAATAATATTTATCTTGGCAGATGATTCAAGAGAAAGAAACTGATGTTTATAGTCACAACATTTACTCAACCTTATTTATTGCACATGTCTGCTGTGTTTCTGACTGTATTAAATGCAGTTGCAGCTAAAGTGACAAACTGTTTTCAGATTGTCTTAAGGTATATGAACAGTGCTTTAATTTAAAAATTGTCCTTGTTATGAGCTTCATGCTAACAAAGTCCAAACAAAATCTGGTTATTTGTTGACCTCGTCATTACACAGCATTTCTACATCTTGTACTCAGCCTCCTAGAATGGCTAGCCGTCCAGAAGTGTAAATTATAAATGTTATTTTAATATTATTATCATAGTAATTCACGTTGGTTTTGTTTACCTTGCAGACCAAAGTGACAGAACAGTCGTCTCCGACCTGCAGTGACAGGAACTCACTGAAGTGAGGACCTGTGGGGGACGAAGGTAGAAGAAAAGGCCTCAGGGAAAATATGAGCATGAACTAAATTACGTGGGTGCCATGATAGTATGACTCCTATTACTTGCCTTCTCCATATGTTATATTCTCAATGTAATATACCACTAAGGAATCTGCACCAACGCCGATGGTGTAGCTCTATATATTTCTGAATTTGGGACATGTTTTGTATGTAGGGAGCCATTTCAAATGTTTCTATTTTTTACCACTTTATATAATACAGGTCTGTTTCGTCCTTGTGCACTCATCATTAGATCGGTAGTCTCCCAGGCAACATGGTGGTGAGCTGGTCTCCGGCTCGGCACAGTAAAAGCTCGCGCATGCTTAAGCATGGATGATATTTTGTATTGCTTACCCTCCTTGACTCTGATGTACTCTCTCCTCTGGTAGTCAGCCTCGGCCAGTGCTGCTTTGAAAGCTGTGTGCACACACAGATACACATAAATAGAGGATAATTAGAAGATCAAAGTGTTGCCAGTAGTTGCTATAGATTCTGTAAGTGGATTAGTTTGCTAATAGTCTTCTGTATCAGAGCGGAATCCTAATGTCTGAACCCGAGCTTCATTATTTGAATCTCTGAGTGTCCTTCATTCAGAACAACTTCCAACCCACCTCTACATTAATCAATTCAATTTCCATATTGAAGTTTCTTATGGTAGAGATGGAGTAAGTCTAACACATCTATACTATACATCTATCTATACACTATACTCACATCGGCGCAACATAGACCATCACCAGCAATAAATATCAGTTATGCAAGTTTCGATTGTGGTTTAATACCACTCTAAAGGCTGAGTGGTAGATGGTGATGGATCTGAGTGGTCCTCACACCCTCTGAAGGGGTCAATTAATGGGCAAAATTAAAAGGCTACATTGATCAAGAAATGTGTGGTCCTGCGGGAACAAACTGGATTGCAGTCAGTTGTTGCACAGTTGTACAGTTTAACCACTTTAAAGAGACCTCTTCTTACCATCTCCAATCAGAACCAGAGAGCTCTGTCCTTTGCCTCCCCCATCTGTGATCTGGCAGGTAAACGTCCCCTCATTTTCCTCAGTGAAATGGTCCATGATGAACTCAATGATACCCGTAGAGACATCATGGCCCGTCTTGTTTGGCTGGGGAAAAATAGAGTTGGCTGTGGTGAAAAGAAAGGCCACAATACACTCAGGAAAAAGGCTTTGTGAACATGTGTACTTTGTGTTTTTACATTGACTTTATATTTTGCCATATCCAGCTGATTGAATGTTGTTCAGTGTGCGTCCCGCAAGGCAATTCTTTCAGTTTGACGCCAGTTTCTCCCATTTCCCCCACTGTTTATTCATGCCTTAAACCGGGGTTTTCCAACCTGGTACGTTCATTACATTAAAAAGATCCTGCGGCACACAAATTACCCGAAAAGTTACAAAATGACACATTGTAGTTTAAAACAACTTGCTGATCTTAACTCAGTGTGAAACCTGGGTCTGTTTAGATGAACACAAAGCTGATCTCCTGGCAGCGACTGAAGAAAGGCACATACAAAGTACTTTCTCAACAGCTCTCAGTCTCTCTCTGTATTTAGTTTTCATGGCAGACATGGCAGGCGCTACCTACTGCCCCCAACTGGCATGGAACAGTATTTCATTACTTAGCCAGTCGCTGTACGTATTGCGGGCTCAGATGCTCAATAACGGCAAATTATTTGCAGCAAAGGAATATTCTTGAGTACTGATTAAGTGAAATAACGTCACACCGGATGATCTCTCACACTACAGTACTGAGTACACTGGTGGAAAATCACTGCCTTAAACTACTGTGTTACATCTTACATCAGCTCCAGACAGTTCCTTGTTGTTGGCAAAGAATTTGTAGGTGACTTTGGAAGAAATCTCCTCAGCCTGCAGCCAGAACCTCATTCTTCCTCTTTCCAAAATCTTATAGGCCAACTCTGATTTCAGCGGGATGACTAGAGGAGAAAAGAGGCCAAATTACTGCTGCAACTATGTACTAATATTTTAATCTGTTGTTACTTTCTTAGTGAGAATGGACAACAGGAGGTGAGGTGAATATTGGTTAGGCAGGTGATGCAAAAGCAGGCAAGACCTTTTGGACATAGAAAAGAGGGGAATGTGCTCCTAAAACAAGAAAGGAACCTTAAAGGTTCAAAGCAAGTCAGAACAAAGCAAAATGAAGACGTGAAAGGGAAAAAAAATGATAAATAGAGAGAGAGAGGGTAAAATAGATTAGAAAAAGTGCAAGAGAATAGAGATTAAATGGGACACAGAGAGATTATGAGGGATCAAAAGAGTCAGAGGCACTCACTTGGGTGTCTGATAGCGTAGCTGAGTTCGAGCATCTTTGCCAACTCTGAAACATAAAGAGACGGTTTAGTCATTTCATGCAAGCGTGAGCACAAACAAGCAATTCTTATGCACCTTACACTTTGTACATAGATGTGATCATGTGGGCGCTAAAACCTCCCAGTTTAGCATTCCAGAAGTCAACTGTCAGCTGTAATTGTGTTTAATAGGAAACAAAATGAATGACCAAGTACTTAATGTATGAAGGAAAAATATCCAAAGGAAATGAAGCACAATCATTATTATGGCTTGTTATTTTTAAACCTTCTTAAGGACCTTTTATTTAACTGAAAAAAGCCACATTGTTTAAAGTAGCTGTTTGGACATTTTCTTAAGTTGGGCTGAAAATAAATTGTGGGCCAAATGGGAAGCAATGAGTGTAAGGCGTACTGAATATTAACACTATAGCCCAGTAGCGTAGTGGTGCAATAGCAGGACAGTTTTGTGAAATTTTGGGACAGAAATCCCCTCTGCTATCAAGACGTGATTCTAAAACAGACACCACCCCTGGCTGGGAGAAATCAATCTGCTGGTGTTCATCAGACGTTTAGTAAAATAGTTTGTTGCCCACATGCCTATGCGGATGTTTTCAAGCGCCGTCTCTTTGCTTTCATTTTTGTTTCATCCTACACGTTGCCTCAGTTCTCCGAAAATGTTTTCAGTCACATTGTTGCAATTAAACCGTTTAATGATCAAGGCCCGAAAGATATCTGCACAAACTACTTCCACAGACGGAGGAAACACATCTTCAATCCCGTTTCATATGTGCTTACGAAATAATGCGGACATTGGGAGAACAAAACCCTTTTTTATTTGGAATTCTACTGGACATCCGGCAGACATTCTGGTGAGCTTCACACAGACATTCCAGATCCCAGACATGATTTCTCCCAGTGGGGCACTTGGGTTTGGAATAAACCTCTTTTGTTGAAGACCGTGTGATCTTTAAAGAGGCTTCTCACCTCTCAATAGTAAAAGTGGCAATCTGACACTCTCCGGTACAGGCACCAGGGCTCTCTACCCTGATAATATATTTTGTGACATATTCTATATAGCTGAAGATTAAGTCTGGAGAAGGGACTGAAGACTCCTCTTCTCCTCCTACTCGCCTCCACACATGCACCCGCGCGCACACACACACACACACACACTCACACACACACACACACACACACACACACACACACACACACACACACACACACACTACCTCTTTCTTTTGTCAGTTACCTCCAACGCAGGAGCAGATAAAAGACAGCTGCAGGGACACTGTTATAAATGTGAGAGTGCATCTTCGGGTTGACAATTATAAATGGATGATATAAAATGGATGAATTATTAAAATTCTGTGGTTATGTTCTGAACAATGTGGCCACACTGCCACCTATTGGTTATTGATATCTCTTCTGTGGGCATGTCTGTTTAAGACTAAACTGTTATTTAGTGTGTGGTCCAATCAGGGAGTCCATTGCTGTTCTACAACACTATTGGAAAGTGACGGCTGGTTGAAACTTGCCACATACAATTAAATGCCAATAAACCGTATATTTTATCCCCTTTTTTGGTCTGATTTTTTTATTTAGCAGTTAGTCTCACCATTTAAGATATTTTGTTAACGTTTTTTGATGATTGCCTTTATCTTGCAGCTGTTGGTGACACCTAATGCATTCAGTTATTTGGAACCAAAAGAAAATTACAATGCCTGAGTGTGGTGCTCCAAATATTCAACAAATTACAAAGCTGTAATTCTAACAGAGTCCTACCGTTTCAAAGATAATAGCAACACTTCTAAACAGAATAGGTCAGTGAAGGCTGTAAACAAGAGAGACATTTTACAATCGAAACTTTAGGTTGCAGTAATTTACTATCCGACTTTGGCAACAGAGCAACACTCACAGCACATTGTGATTGGGTGAACGTACCTTCAGCAGAGATTGAATAGCTGGATGACACTCCGTCTGTATTGGTGACAGCAACTGAGTATGTCCCAAAGTCCTCTTTATCTGCATTCTTAAAGATCAGCTTTGAACTAAAACATGACGAGAGGGACAAGGACAGATGATGCACATTTATCCGGGATTTTTCCAACTGTTCACAGGTGATAAACAAACATTCCTCTGTGTGTGTGCGTAGTCTTACTGGCTGCCTTCAGTCTTAGTAACTACTTCATGTGAGAAATCCGTAATTTCCTTGTAATTTTTCTTCCAGATGAACTGTGAGCCCTCGGATATTTGGCATGACTCGAATGACAGAACAATGTCACCTGATTTCTCATCCACAACACAGGAAACCTCCTGAGAGCCTTGAGTACAAAGAGAAAATGACAAAAAGTGGTCAAAGGAAGGCAAAGAGGGATCTGTTGGGCTTTTATCAGAACTGTCGACTCCACTGCCTTCTCCCATGAGGCCGCCAGCGTTTCGGCAAAGAGTGCATCATCCTGCATAGTTGATGACACAAATTTAATAATATTTCACTGTTTGTGATTGCAATGTACCTTCCACAGCTTTGGCAGTCACAGGGTCGGAGGCCATTGAGGCCATACCCGCTCCTGCAGCGTTGACCGCACGCACTCGGAAGGTGTAGCTACATCCGGCCTCCAGACTTGTTACCTAAATGAAACAAGCAAGCAAAACAAAAGACTGTAGGTGAACGGTTTTGAATATTTCTACAGGTTTTATTGATCAATTTGAACTGACATTGACATTCTTGCAGTATTTTTCTGTTCAAACTGTTGAATCCTGAAGTAACTTATTTGGTAGATGAGATGGAAGAGAACTGGTATACTCTGGCAGCTATTCCAGTGGATCTTTTTTTTTTCTTGTCATAATTACTCATAATTAATCCATCTGGTTTTACAACATGTTTTATCAAACTGTAGAATATTGTTTTGCATTACACTGTTATCAAATACATGTTGATAAGTTGACTGACTTGGTCATGACTCATTTGAGATTTAATATATAATTGCAGCTACTATTTTATTATGAAACAAGCATTTTAATCAGACAGCCCTAACTCAGCTCCGCAAGTACTGTTCACTTCATCCACTAGATGTCATTGTCACACAATTATAACTGTGTTGAATCAGAGCGTCGCACAACAGGGCCTTTAAAACACTATGAACTGGAAAGCTCTGCTGCATATAATAATGCATCAGGACATCAAATATCTTTCTCTCTCTCTCTCTCTCTATATATATATATATATATATATATATATTATAGTATTATTGTGGAGAAAGTTGATGGTGGTTTCAGCAAACCAACGTTTGCTGAAGAGCTAACTTAACTTAATAGTGTAACTTAACGATTACAGTCACTAGAGAATCTGTCAAACTCATCTCAACTTGCTCAGTAACTTGGCTGAAATGATTACATTTACAGCCAGTGAAACCTGATAAGTTCAGCCAACATGAATAATCAAGGTGGAACCAAAACATTTTTGTATTTCTGCTTGGAGGCATTGAAGCATACATCCCCTGCTGCCAGAACACAACTCAACCTACCACCTGCACTATCACATTTTCTTTTTTGTCTCACTATATTTTTCTTCTTTGCTGTGTCAACCATTTTCATTCCTTCCTGTTGGATGCAATCTTTTGTGTGAATGGGGGTTACAAACCTATTGACCAAATACTGAAAAGTCCTGAAGAAAGCGAAACAGGAAAAAAAGCAAAAGAAGCATCTTTTTTTTTTCTTCCTGTTTTACACGTTCTCTACAAAAGCAGACACTTTCAGACACTTCTAGAGAAAACATGTAAAAGGATACTCTTACCTTGAAGAAGCGGTGACTAACAGCAGTCTCATTGGCGGTGGTCCATTCAGAAGAGCCCTGCTTAGCGTACTCAATGTGGTAACCTGTGATGGCTCCAGAACCAGTGTAGACAGGCTTTTGCCACTCAACCACCAATGATTTATCTCTCACTTCACTGAAGGTCAGATCATAGGCTGGGCCTAAAGCACACAACAAATGAGAGGATAGCTGCTTTCTCCTTGTTCTCAATGCTATTGCGCAGACATGAGCCGGTTTTAATGTAAAAGTCCGTCAGAAGTTGATGTTTACTCACCAGGCTCAGGCATAGTCCAAGCCTCACAGCTGAAATCAGCTGACGGTTTGGCAGCTGGTCCGAGACCAGCCAGGTTTGCTGCATACGCCTGGAACTGATAGACCGCACCCTCTGTCAAGCCCTCCACCTGTTGATACAATGTTACCATGGTTAGTAAAATGCTAATAATGTTCTTAAAGAATTTCCAAAATCACACAAGTTGATCCAATGTAAAATAGTGGATAATAAAGAAAGAGTTCTCGCTTATCCAGTTATTCAAAATAACAACATGTTCTACACAAAACAGAATGTAGGTCAATTAAGATTTGTTGTTGTGTCAGGAACAAAAAACTGATGCACTTGTATCCAATTTATGCAAAAATGGTTAATCCTTCTTGTTTATTTTGATGCTTAAAGCAACACTGTACCTTATAAACTCTTTCTGTGATTGGCGGGATGTGAACCTCCCTCCACATTGTTGTTCCACTGCGTCTCTTGTCCACATAATACTCCTTGATGTTTGCTCCTCCAGAGTGAAGAGGCTTCTTCCAGTTCAGAACCATCGAATGGCCGTCACAGTTCAGTAATGCGATGTCATAAGGAGCAGAGGGTGTTGCTGAAAAGGCAGTTTTAATACCATTAATTACAAAAATATTACTTCACAACCATCATCGGGATTATTAATGATCAAAAATATGCCAATACTGACTGAGAGCAGCCTTAACAGTTAACGGTGCTGACTCCTGAGATTCATCACTAAGGCCCAGCTCATTGATGGCCTGGACACGGAAAACGTAGGTTTCACCTGTGGTAAGCCCACTAACCACAAACCTGCAGAAACAGAATCCCATGCATGAGCATCACCTGTGTGCCGACAACCAACTTCTTCAGAAAGACACGCTTTTGTTTGGTTGAAAACATACTTGCAGTCCTTGTGGGGTTTGTGATTGGCCGAGGTCCAGTCCTTGGACCCCTTCACACACTGGTCGATGTAGTAGCCAATCAGATTGTTAGGTTCCTTCGGAGGAGCCCACTGGATGAGGACAGATGTGTTCGTTTCCCTGGTAGAAATCACCTGACCGGGAGCAGATGGCACCCCTGAAGAATTTCAAAAATAGCAGGTGAAATGATGCTTCTCTAAATAACATCAGTGGCTTCATTTCATTGCTGTAGAAATCTGTGTAGTAACACAAAGACATGGACAGGAGGGACCTTTGAGTTGCAGGGTTTCAATCGGGCCAGTCGGCTCTGACGGCTCGCTGGCTCCATAGATATTGGCAGACAAAACTCTGAACTTGTATTGTTTTCCCTCTGACAGGTCGAAGACGGCATAACGGGGAGATCGAATAGGAACCTGAGTGTTGACACGCTGCCACGCGACGCTGTCTGCCATGCACTATGGGGAAGGAGAGACAGGGAAAATGTGATATAAAATATTATTCCCAGAATAAATATTCTGTTAATAATGTTTTCAGCAGTGTTGGTGTTGTCTGTTTGTGTCCGTGTGAGTGTGTTTTCACTTGTATGCACAGCGTTTTCCTGTTCTTTCAATCCACTTCTACACTGGAAAGAGCAGTAGGCCGATTGCAAGCCCCATTGTTGACATTGGAACATGTTGTGTTACCTTCTCTATGTAGTACCACATGGGAGCCTTGCTGGAATATGCAGGTGCTTTCCAGCTCAGTACAACGTATGTCCTGTCGATTTCTGAGGCATGAATTCCTGATGGCGCACCGGGGGGCTTCCCCTCGGCTGCAGAGAAACACACACAGAGAAGATAAAGCAAACATGTGTGTGCATATACACTGTATACACTACTGCAGGTATATTGTAATAATACATATGCTGTAGATATACATCAATTTAATTCCAAACTCACCTTCGACTTCATCATGGTAAGACACAACAGTCAGTTTTCCGCCGAGTTTTTTGGCTATGAGAATCGGAATAAAAAAATGTTCTTGTTTAGCAAGAGATTCTGACTCATCCAATCAGCACACTCGAAGGCAAATGCTCGTGTTCATCACATTTTACAATCAAATCATCTATTTGAATTGGAGGTCATTTCAAACCTTATAAAATCGCACTTCAAACACATCTCATCAACATACAGACAGTGTCGACATGTTTCAATACAAATCCAGTTAAACCCACAGTGGAGGTTCTCGAACTCGGTGGGGTCCAGAGCGGCGATGGGATCAGACATGCGAGACGCTTTGCTGATTCCGCGCGAGTTGACGGCTCTGACTCTGAAGTAGTAGGCGTGTCCCTCAAACAGCCCGGACACTGGGTATTTACAAATCTTTATGGGGTGGTCGTTGCACTGAGTCCAATTTTCAGTTCCAACCTCGCATCTGCGCAATAAAAATCAGGAAAGATTATTGGATCAGAGTAGAGAATGAAACAAGGAGTAGGGTAACATATTTCCATATAGTGTTAAAGGGAGGATTTTTTAACAATCTATCTGCAATGACTTACAGTAAACATTCCTTATGGCGGTCAAGATATCAATTTGTGTATGTCAGTAACCCCTACTTGTCCACAAAGTATCCCAGGATTGGCCCCTCCGTGGTGGTATTTGGGGGCTTCCAAGACACAATGACATAGTCCCTATTGGCATCGTGGATCTTGATGTCCATTGGAGCACCAGGTGCACCAGGGACTGGGGGAGGGCCGTCTTCGTGAGAAGTAAAAAGGTGGTATTTTAATAATGTTATTCTAAGTAAGTAATCCTTATTACCGGTAGTAAGTTTTGTAAATAAGTTCTGGGAAATCTATAATCAAAATAATCAATAGCAATGAAATAAAAACCCAGGACGATCCCGTTACCTGCGACAGAGACGAAAGCACTGTGCTCTGCAGTGCCTCCTTTGGTGACCAAGCGTATTTTATAAAGGCCTTCATCGTCTTTGAAGAGGTTCGGAATGGTCAAAGTGGTTACTCCTCTGCCAGTGTCAATCTTCACCCATTTAGAGTCAAACAGACGCGTGTCTGAAAATGGGAAAAGGTCATGAATTCAGTGTCCCCTCCTGCATCATTCCTCGAGACCACCCTTCTTAATCAATTGGGAACATGTTTTTTTATAAAGATAAAGCTTTTAACCCACCTTATATGTTATTTCTACATTTGAGGAATTATTGTTAGTCCATTCAATGTCTTTCATTATAACTAATCTAAAAGTGACACATTTCCTCCTCTCTGCATTTGGATGCATGTTTACTAGCGTGGGTCAGGTGGCCGGGGCAGCAGGCAGTCTCAAAAATGCCACTTTACAATAATTACCATCTCTATACCACTGCGCCTCAGGCTGCAGGTTGGCCAGGTTGGGGTTCAGGGTCACGGCAGCAGTCAAGGTGGCAGATTGTCCCTCAGTGGCAAACACGGGTCCAAACTTATCCAGAAAGGTAATGTGGATTTTAGTGTACTGGATCTGGGGGAGCATGGCGACTGAGATGTTGTAGAAAGGAAGAAAGGGAGAATGAGAGAGAGATGGGCATAGAGCTGGAGTTACACATACTACTTTAAAAAAACTAGTACTGGTATGGATTTTGTTAATGCTAAACATATTTAGAGGGAGCCGTAGGCCGATAGGATGATTACCTGTGTAAGGCAGCCATGCATATGAACAGGACTCGTCTTCCTGCTTGAACCCTATATGATGAAAACAAAAACATACCAAAAGTATATTGTTTGTATCTAAATACCTGAAAAAAGGATTACTGTGCTTTCGTTACTTCAGAATGAGGATGTCACACGTAAATCAAGGGCAGGTCCTTTTCATGTAGCTTTCTGTCAATAGTAGCCCAGAATACAAATAGATACAAAATGTATTGTGTCCCAGAAACTAATCTAAGTCAGTTAAGGATTAATCTTGAGCGGAAGTTTAAGAGCTGCAATTGTGCAGGGGAAAAAGGGACCACCAATAACTGGATGTGATTGTCAAGACCCAATTTTTTGATATTTCAAGACTTGCTCTGATAGGACTGCATGATAAACACCACACTACAACACCAGATAGAGGATAATCCGGACTTACTCTTAACAATGACTGAGGCTTGAGTGGAAGCCTGTCCATGGCTGTTACAAGCCACGGCGGCATACTGAGCGGTATCATCAGTGGAACATCTATCAAAACAAAAAGTGTCAAGGTCAATAAAGCTTATTTCTTATCAAAATACTTCATGAATCAACCTACAGACGACACTAGGGGTCATTGTTGCCGTGGGTGTTTAGTAAAGGTTACGGGCATCTGTTAAATCAGGAAAAACATCTACTGAATATTGTGTAAATCAAAAAGGTTCCGCTACAACAGGACTTTCTGTAAACCACTGAAGAAAAGAATACATTAAATACGCAATAATTCCCACGTGAAGGCTTTTGTTGCTGAGAGTAATCAGCAGCTGAGAGGGAACAGCATGGATTAAGTAAAGCCCCGTTCACACATACAGTAGCACCTACAACCGTGGTGGGTTGGAAAGATGTTGCAACCAGATTTGGCCTTTGACGTAATACTTGGAGACAGTTCCATGAAGCTGTGACATAAGCATGTCATCTTTGTGAAAAGATTACAGCACTTTTCAGTCAGAATTGTGAGAATTGGGAGAATAGAAGACATTCCCAAAGAAAAAGCAAATTTCACCAGCTGCAAATCCTTGCAGGATGCACTAAATGTTCATGTTCGGTGTCTCTTACCATTTGCATGTTTCCCGTAAATGTAAAATTGTATTTGAATGAGATGTTGCCACCTTTGATACCTTATAGAGCCATGTGACCACAGATGTTTGACAAAATTAGCAAGCCCCAAGCAAATTCCAGAAGCTTCTGACGTTCTCAGGTGTTGCAAACACTAAAAACTGTATTTTCATGCTATGCATCAGTCTCTCTTTCATTTTATTTTATTCTCAAGTCTATGTCACTCTCAGTATCCCTTTCTCTTCCTAATCCTCTCCTCACCCACTTTTGCACAACCTCGTATTACCCCAGTATCAACTGACATAGGAATTACACCAGCCCATGCAGAATGCATAGGCTGGTGTAATGACAAGAAGATGACTGACATCTTTAGCAGACAGGGATACGTAAGCGCGGCCCTAAAGCTAATCTTATTTAATCAAATCAGCATTCTATAAAACCTTCAAATGCACAGAAATGTTTGCAATGGTGGACTGTGTGTGTGTGCATGCATGTGTGTGTTTGTGTGGCGTGGTGTTTCTTAGGGGGGAGGGGCTGCAAAGGAAAGCCATGATGTAACCATGTAGGACTGACGAGTTGGGCAGGTAGGGGTTCTACAGTTTCTCTGTCATTCAAAAAGGCATGTATGGAGGATGGGGTTAAACAGTATATTTTACAAGGAGTTAGGCTTTTTGGCTTAACAGTGTGTAAGTAACAGACGGACTGGATGTACCGACAGAGTGATGACTGAAAGAATCCTTGAGGATCACGTAGCACTGAGGTCAGCAACAGCTGAGCTTCTGAAGACCGGAGGGAGAACATTCAGTCAGCTGACTCTGACGTCAGTACTTTAATTTGTATTTGTCCCAGGCTGGACTGACGAGAATATTTTGTGAGCCCTGAATGTTAAGTCTTGGGATAGACGATAAGTAAAACATGATGGATTCTACAATCCTCAATAGCATCTTCTTTTAGACAATTTCCACTTTATAGACACCTTCATCACTAAATTTCTATGCCTGGAGTTTGTACAAAACGTTTTCTCTTTAAAAAACATTTTGACATTAAATAGCTCTCTCCGGAACCACAGAAGACATTTAAAAATGTTTTCAAGATGAATAAAATTGGTGAGTGCCCCTTTCAAAATAAAAAAAAAACAGCTGTTCAGTAAAAGTTATGGCACCTTGGGATTTCCAGAGTATGGACTCCACCTTTAGCCTCGACCAGGTACGGTCCACTTGACATGCACAGGATCACACCATCTTTATACCTGAAATTGAGAAAAATGTACAGCTTACTCACATAACGACACGTGGAACCATAATAGAAAACATTTTACCAGGGACTGTAGTAATGGATCTTCTAAAGCTATTAGACCTCAAGTAGAAACAATAGACATGAAAGCAAGGCCTTCCTATCTTCATGAAGAAAACATACTTGAGTAACTGTTAAAGAAAGAAAATAAACGAGATTACCATGTTAAAAGAAACTCACCATTTGACAACAGGCGTTGGGAAGCCCTCGACAGTACAGAAGAGTTTGATTGGAGTGTTTTCAAACACGGTGTGGGATCTGAGTCTGACCATGAACTTTGGTCCCCTAATCATAGGCTCCTCACGTACATATTTGTCCATCATCTTTGTCCTCACCTAGACAGAGAATCAAGAATAAGCAAATGAATGGTATACAGCTCTTATTTACACACCCTCCACTTTACATAGTCCTATTACTATAATAAGTTGCATTCTAACAAAATAATATTAAGAAACTCCATAAATAAACATCTTAAAACAATGTGATTTATCTTATAGGGTCTTAAGAAGAGCTCAGATACATATTAACACACAGATTTATGGGTTGTTATAAGCAGGCAAAGTTTATAGATTCTTACCACATCCTGTATGCGAGCTTGTGTTTTGTGCTCATATCTTTCCTCCATCGCCTCAGAACTGAAGACAAATAGTAGGTAGGTTTTGCCAACAATCAATGTTGTCTGTCTACACGAAAATTCTTGTCTTGTCATATTAAACATGTATGCTGCTGTCAAATTATTCAAGCTGTGAAAGTTGAATAAACAATAAGTGTATACAGCCGGATGCAAGCTGAAGGCTTCTTCTAACCTCGGGCACATGTATCAGGATTATAATTGTTTATTTTCATATTCACACAACTTGGGAATGATGCCCAAAGCTTTTGATCCAGCATCTGGCAAAGGGGTGTGAACCCGATTTATGCGACGACTTCTGGACCCCTTCCATCTCCTTTCCGTCACAGAGACAGAGAGGTAAAGCCTCCCCGGCTGAGCCCGATCGCACATACACTCAGCTACAGTGTGTTCTCTTCTTGGAGGAAGCAAGAGACACCAACTTCCCCAAAACGTCATAAGAAGTCTCACGAGGCAGGAAACTCAGAGTTTTTTTATGAGGGTGCGGTACAGGATTACCGCTCGTCTGTGCTCAGGACATGGTGTTCTGAGATGTAAAGGCATACGCAGTAGATGCGCTTGTTGCTGTCGGGGAGAGGAAATATTCACGGGCAGGTGCATAGTGCTGTCAATTGTAAGCTGAGCCTGACTGCCAAGAACAATAACTCTTTTTTTGTCATTTTGGCCGGCCCCTACCATTCTGGCTGACAATGCTGTTTCAGAGGACAATTTATTATCGCATCATCCTTGCTGTTTTTTTGCTGCTATACGCCATGTCTTTTCGCATAGCCGAATTGCATATTCAGTGTGACTATGCCAGTGAAGGCTGACGTCCCGGAGCTGGCAACAGGCCTGTTGCCTGAGATCAGGGGATTGTCAGCAGGGGAGACACAGCCAGCAGTGGGAAGCTCTGAGTCCTTCATCACTGTGTCCATAAAGCCTTCAGGCCTGATGTCATTCCTCAACTGCTGCCGCAAAAATGGGGGGAAGTGGCCTCGAGTCAGCGAACGAGTGGGATCCTGACAGCTGGCAGGAGCAGACAGAGCCGTTGGCTTGGGCACCACGGTGATGTTGCATACTTACTGAGGATGTCTGTTTTCGCAAGTCGGTGCCGAGTTGGAGGGAAAGGACAATTAACGTTTGGGTTTTTCTACGTTGGTGAAATAAGATAGATTTGAATGGGCCGCTATGTGGAGGAGAGTAGGTAAACATATTATAAGAAGAGACTGATCATATGATGATCAGCTACTTGAGGTACGCAGGGATGATCATCTTTGAGGAAGGAGAAAAGATAACCAATCTTGTTGATTAAATGTGCCTAGAATTGTTGTCACGTCTGTAGAGTAAAAAATGATTTAGAACGTAGATATGATAACTGCCCAAAGCAAGAAGTGAGTAACACAATTGAAAACATTTTTAAAGTGGTAGATAAGGAGCACACAACACATAAACACATAACTATATACTAGTCACAGCAGCGCTAAAACAGTTGCAGAATATTTATGCACATTTGTTAGATTTTTCTTGTCATACTTGAAATGTAACACACTTGCAAAAAAACTGCAACGGATCAGGACTGAGACTTCACTGAGACTACGCACACTTATACAGGGAGGAAGAAAAAGGCCTGGCAATAAAAAAAACTGAAAGACCAAAAACAAACACTACGAACACTTGCAAGAGACATAACACTCGGCAATAGGACAAAAGACAACCTGACAAGGATGAGTGGGTGATTGGGGCTAAAATACAGTGATGGTAACTAAACTCAGCTGTGGGGGAAAAAGGGTGAGATACTAAACAAAGACAGGAAGTACAGTGGTTAAAAGAAAGGAAGTTATTCTTTTCGGTCTCAATCTGACCTGCTGCTTTAAAGTTTAGACAGCCTCTTTTAGGCAGTAAATAATTTTAAAAAAAATTAGATGAATTTCCAAGGATGACCTAACCAGTTTAGGATTAGTTTGTTCTTGATGTTAGTTTTATTAACCATGTTAGTCTTCAATTCTAACCTAGTCAAAAGCTTAGTAATGTTATAATACAACTGTTAGCTTAATGTTTTAGTTTGATTTATAATTAGAGTGTAACATGTACCTGCTGTATTCTTTAACCACATATTTGCTCTGTTTGTGGTGGTATTCATGGTTGTAACTCCCACGTTTCATCCACCCTGACATGGCGACACTGTAGATACTGACCTGTTGGATCAGCAACAAACACACAAACAAACTGACATGGTCACCTACGAGTCAGACGAGCAACACAGCAACGCCAACACACACAAACACAAGGGCTACCAACCCTAAAGGACTGCCAAAGTGACTTCAGGAAGACGATGCACTCAAGAATGCCGTAAAATGAATAAAGGAAGATATTGCAAATCCTTCATTGTCTTCCATTTATTTTTCATTAAACCTTTATTCATACAGGTGATCTGTAAGGTCTCGTCATGAGAGACATGGTTGAGACACAACAGCAACACATCAGATAAATGTGACAGACACACAGGACATGTCCTGTCTTTGTCTCTGTTGATGACTTTGACTTGGCAACGATACGTACATTAGTGGAAAATATATTTGTGTAAACTGCCTCACCCCCTGCCAAAAGTTATTTTCAACTTCAAAGTCAAGTGAGTAAAACACTAATCAAATATGAGAGGCTTGTTACTTATAATAAGAGATCTTATCATATCTTGCAGATTATATAGCATGACAAAAACACTCAAGATATTCCCACAGATTCAAGTAAAGAAAGACAGTGAACCACTGCTCCACCCGTATTACTGGCAGTTCAGTTGTTGTGTGTCAGACATAAGTTTCACAGTACACACGCCAAATCCAGAGCATAACCAGGTCTTACATCACTCAATGATTGCAGCCTTCAAACATAATTGCCGTACATCTGAATCCTCAGAGACCAGAAATAATGACAGATGAAGCTTGAAGGAATTTTCCCTGGCAACCCGAAAGCTACTGAGACAAGATATTCCTGTTTCCAGATCTCTGAAATCGTTACGCATGCATGTTTTACTCACTTCTAATGCCTTAAATCTGCAAACCATGCAGCCATGCAATCAGATAGATGACATCATCATGCCCCAAACCTCCTGAAGGCAACGACAACAGTTACAATCCTGGTTCAACCGTGTAGTTGTTTTGTAGGAAAGCCCTAAAAATAACAATTTATCGCAGAAGATGTATTCAAGGAATAACAAACCGTTTTAGGTCTCTATTGTCTCGTGTGAGTGAGTAAAGTGTATTTATGTAACACTCTACAGTAACATAAAATCAAAGGCCTCTCAACAAAAAAGCAGGATTAAATTAAACTGCCCAAAGGCAAGTTTTCCCTGCAGACTTTTCATATTCTAGTACCATCTGTCCTAAACCCGCCGTGGCGTCTGTCTCTGTCAGTCCAACCGATACTGTAACAGCACAAATGTCTGCCAAATGACACCCGAGCCTCGCAGCCTGCAGCAGTAAACCTCTGAAATTCTCAACTATAACTGTAAAACCTCTTAACATACACTGGCCGTGAGCTCGCTACTGGCAGTTGTAATATGATGGCGTAATAATGGTTCCTTTGTGTTGTAAGTTTGTTATTTTAAGATCAAACACAGTGAACACTGTTAGAGTCCTAAAAACTAAACAGCAGCAATTTGGGCCACTTTCCTCAGTGTCCATAACAAGTTTTTCCCCCAGTGGGAGCCCATTTCAACCAATTGAGTGAGTCCAGGTATAAACACAAAAATAATTGTTGTTTTGTCTCAAACAAGACAATTATCGTCAATACGCTGGTTAACCACTTCATTTGGATTTAATTTCCGCACATCTTTCATTTTTATCACATGTCCATGACAATTCCTTACTCATCACTTCTGATTCTGGCTGCACAGCATTTATTGGTTGTTCCTTAATTCCTACACCCCACAGGGGGTCAGGGGTTTGTCAACAACAGTAGATTAGAAGCTAAGGCTACAAAAGTGATGAAAACAAAAAGAAATGGACAGTTTCGCCTTCTTACCCCTTGAGATTTCTTTTGCAGCGACCTCGGTTGTCAGCCTGAATCCACCGGGAGTCAGCCTAAACCAAGTACCAGGCCAACAAAACCACCGCCCGTCTTCAACCGACCCCCACCTGCCCTTCCCCGAGGCCTTAAAAGGAAAGAGAGCTTGCCTATATATAACCAGTATCCTTCAATACTCACGGCCACCACAACCAGTCACCTGTTTGATTTTAATAGTCAGCCCAATTGCTGGTTTCAGGGGCTTTGGCGAAACAACTGATGATCATCAACTGCTTATTCAAAAGACCACTTGATCTGGACAATGCAGGGAATCTGTTATGGGGCCGCTGCCACATTTTCAAGCAGCATTTCTGGAATAGGCAGCGAGATAGAGAGTTTATTCAAGAACCAAATAGCAACATAAGGTGGCTGCCTTATCCATACCAAAATGGCTTAACTGTTGATTGTCAAAACACACACTTGAAAGCATTACAGAGCTAATTGACGATTTAAATCAATTTAAAATGCAATGTTGCTACATGTATGAACAGTTTATGGTGCTTTGACATACACATTAAAATTGTTCTTGCAACACTTTAACCAGCATTTTAGTGCCTCTGTGAGATCTTTCTCCGTCTGAAAAATCTTGAGAAACTATATCGCACACTGAACTTTAGTCAGGGCCCATTTATAGAACTAGCTACAGTTACAGCGGGACTATTCCTGACGCAGTGGAGGAGCTGTGAAAGACATTTTACATCTCAGTCAAAATCAAATGATGGGAAAACACTTGAGAAAAGGAAAGAGAGAGTGGCAGGATGGTAGACGTGTAGAATGTGTGAACAAAGACATAAAAACGTTACCGTACGGGGGTCTGTACAGGAAAACCATTATATCAGCAGAGCAAACACGTTTTCCTTGAAATGTTATTATTTTGATCATGTAATTTTATGAGTTTGTCCTTTTTATTTTTTACATCTCAGATTTTAGATTAGCTGATATATTTTCAACATTAAAACATTAGCTATATAACTCTAGAAATTAATGATTGACTGAATTAATGAATGCATCATTGATGTGCACAGGTGCCACTATCTCCAATTATAATTGGAAAACATAATTTTTATCGTGCTTTTTTATAATAATGTAATACATGCTAAATATATAGGATTTATTGAAGTATTTATACATACAAAGAATATTATAACGCAGTTCCTCATTAATGGTTTATTATTTCGCAATAAATCTCATGTCTTAGATAAGCAAAAGGTGGTTTTTATGTACTTCTCCCCTTGTAATCTTTTGATTCTCTTTTTTTCTCTGTGTGTGTGTGTCCTTGTGTGTGTGGGTGTGTGTGCCCTTATGTGTGTGGGTGTGTGCTTATGTGTGTGTGTCAAAAAAGGGAATAATGTCTGTCTGCGGTCGAAAGAGACCTCTGTTGGTCACGAGTAAGTATATTGGAACCACAGCCCAGTAATCATTTTAGTACATTATGGTGTAATCCTTATTTGACAATTGAACAAGGAATATATAAGCTGAGATTTAAAATGTACAATTCTATATATCAAATACATATATAATTGTAAATTGTATAGAACTTCATGTACAAATATACACATCGCACTGTACATAAAAAGAGTGAAAATTGCTGGACAAGGAACAACCGGCGCACTCCGGACAATATATCAAACATACCATTAAACCACGTGACAATGCAGGAAGTCAACGGCGCACGCGATTGGCTGAGCAGCCAGACACCGGACAACAGTTGAGGAACATCAACGACACTTATCGCGTTTAGTACACTATTATCGCAGAGGAACCCACACAAACACCACCCAATTTCTTTGCAAACATATCCGTAAAGGTGAGGCATATCTAAACATTACATTCATTTAAATATAAAGGTTGTCCCTTAAGACGGCTTTACGCCGTGTTCGTTGCTCGCGTTTTAAGATTCGTTTTATTGTTATTTCAGCTGACTTCGCTAATGTTTTAAGTTAAACTTTATGACGGTCGGCACACACACAATGTAATCATGCATTGCTGTTGTTTACTCCAAAGTGGTTCATGGCCTCTGTGAATTAACGTTAAAGTGGCAGCAGTTCCGACGGGAACCGCATCTTTAAATAACTGAAACGTGTCTAGGAAGTAGCCCCGATGAATGTTCGGACTTTATAGGTCGTAAGTCGAAGGGCACGTTTCGCAGAACATTATTAGTGTCCTGTGATAATTGTTGTATTAATATATCTTTTTTTCTTCTTCTTTCTCTCGCTCGTTGATCCTGTCTTACATCTACAATTCCACGTGCTACATGTTCTCATTTTTATCCATTATTGTAGAATTAAACTAAACTAGAACTTAAATGCATGACTTTATTTAATCATTGCTTCTCTTCAGACATTGTTGTTGTTGTGGAGGTAAGGTGAATGTTGGAGGAACCTAAGCTTGTTCTTATGCACCATACTGAGTCCTACATAAAAACAGCCGTTGACAAATCCTTTATCTTCTTTTAGATCTGACATGAAGCTCTGCTCCTCTCTCCTGCTCTGCCTGGCAGTGGCCCTTTCATCGACCTTTGTGATTTCCCCTCCGTAAGTACCACAAAATAATGTACTGCACGTGTAGGTGAATATCATAGTAGATTAATTAGATTAAGTAGATTATTTAATGCACTGCTATTATTTTCAGTGATTTGAGTGTACATGTATTTCAGACACATGTGGACCAAACTGATCCTGACCCACCACTGGCCAAGCACATTCTGCAGTGTGAGTTTCTTTCTGCCTTTACTAATTCATTTAATTATATGACAAAGGATGCCCCAAAGAAGTTTAATTGCCCCCCACCCGAACCAAGTTGTTTAATATAGTATCTGTCAATACAGAGTCCCAATCCTTTCATCCATTTCCCTGGATAATTCAGCTGCTCAGTGCACGCTTCTAGAAACATACATTTAAGTTACGTCTTTGTTTTATTTTGACTGAATAACTTGCCGTTGCCTCTGTACCATAAAACCCCACGCCCCATAAGTTAGATTTAAAACACAACAGACTCTCACACTGATCCGAAATCAAACAATTGGACTTAAATTAGGTAAGTCATTTTAATTGTAAAAAGAATAGCCTAGAATATCGTGAGGATGGATGTCTGAACAATCTGGTTTGATGATGCAAGAGTTCTTTCAACACTGGAAGATGCAGTTCTAAGCCTCGATACAAAACACACATCCCTTATCGTGTTTTTCCGGACCACCTCTTGAAATCCTTTGAGTGGCATGTGGTTTTGATTCACATGACTTGTTGTGTGTCAAGAGGTTTGTCAAGATTGCGGTCCTGCTATGACGGGGTTATTGAGAGGGACTGTACATGTAGAGTCTAAACTATTATGTTGCTGCAACACTGCAACTTTCTTTATTTCTTCTTCTTTATTTTAAGGCACCCTGTATGTTGAACGTGTTGGTTCATTTTATGTACTGCAAACAGTCTGAATTAACAATAATACAAAAACATCATTATTTGTAGCCCGAATAGCTGATCTCCAAAGATGTTGCTAATTTCAATTAAAAACGACATAATTAAGTGTTAAGTGCTTCCAGAGGGAATAACAACACGTGTATACATTTCAGATGGAAGCTTGTCATACCAACATAAGTTACTGGACACTACATGGACTTTGGTATGTTTGTGTGTTTTGGTTTTTATTATTAAATCAGTCAAGAATCACCTCTTTTCATTATCAGCATAGAAGATCTTAACAACTACCTTTAATGTATTGTATTCTCTAAATAATGGGTATGAGTAAATGTCCTTTCTGAAAATGTCATTATTATGTCATTGTCGTCTCGCTGTAATCCGATTTTCTACTTCCTTTCTCTGTGATTGAGGAACACACGGCAAGTGAGATATGTACTTTTTTTCATTCTCTATTCCAGGCCAGATAAAGGGATCGACTGCAATTCGTCATGGCATTTCAATTCATCTCTAATAGAGGTACAACATTGTTCCGACTGAGTCTAGTCTAGTCTGAGTCTTTACATCGATGTGCGGGAAAAAGGACAAACGGTTTCCCTTTTATTTTCTAAAAGTGAAATGAAAAGCTCTTCAGTGTTTCCCCATATAGCAGCTCCCCCTTCTTCCCTCTGGCTGGTAAACTAATGAATAAAACAAATCCTTTTCTGTGTGTGCGTTCTCAGGACCTGCTTCCAGACATGAAGAAGAGTTGGCCTAACTTACTCAGCCCCTCGTCTGCTTCATTCTGGTATTCTATCAACCAGTCCCTTAAGTGTCTCCTGTCTTTAAATCTGTCTCCTCTTTGATTTAGTCTGGCATCTTCTAGTTGGATATACTACATTACTGTGCTACTACCACAATAGCAGTTTCTTTCAGCTTCATTGTTTGTCTGTATTGTCTATTTTGTATTTGGATATGGAGGTAATTTACAAGTGATGATTACTGCTGATTGTAGTAGTGGTGGTCACGCTTAAATAGTCTAAAAAGGTATACAGTATGTGATCGCTACCTGATTTTTAAACGAACCATCATTTAAAGTAAGCACAGCATGTAAAGCCTTTAAAGGATGTACAGCCTACCTGTCTTCTTCATATGCTTCATACACAAAACAATGCTCCATGCCCCTACAGACAGTCGTTGACAACCAGATAGATATTCATGTTAACCAGCTCAGACCACAGGACTCTACCCAGAAGTTCTTTGGAGTCTATCTATTAACATGAAGCATTACGACTCATCACTGAATCCCTGCAATTACTTTGTACCGAGTTTTTGTAAAACTTGTTTTTTCAACAGGAAGTATGAGTGGCACAAACATGGTACATGTGCAGCCAGAGCAGCGTCTCTGAATACTCAGCATAAATACTTCAGCGAGGCACTGGGACTTTATCACAAGTTGGATTTGGACAGGTACCGCGCATGTACCCATTCTCACTCGCACTTCTTTCCTGTAAAACAATGTTTTTGTATTTACTTGATCGCTGCATGTTCCACGTCCACAGTGTTATTCACAGAACCCTGACTACTTCTAGATTTTTATTGTAAGTCGATCTGTATAAAAATATAACACACAAATATGAAACTGACTTTCTATTATTGGCAGCATCCTGAAGAAGTTTGACATTGTGCCGTCAGAGACGTACTACAAAGTAAGTATATTTGTATTGTATTAAACTGTATATTTAGAACTGTATGGTACTAATAGATTCCTAAATATGTGTTTGGAATAAAATATGGGCCTAATAATCATATTGCCTTCCAATTTTGCTACTTCACTTTGCTCCGATGTGTCTTAGCTTTCACAAATTGAAGGTGCCAGTAGAGAACTTCTACAGCGTCAAACCTAAGATCCAATGTGTCCATCCATCAAAGGTACAAACACCTTGCTGTTGTTGTTTTCAATAGTCCTACTTTTCCTGTGTGCATTTATTAGCAAGTATCTCTGTTTGATTTGTTAGATCTTCTAAATGGTTGTTTTTTGTGTTTCACAGAACGCTGATTTCCAGATTTTGGGGCAGATTGAGATCTGCTTTGACCCTGACTTCACCCTCATGGACTGTGAGAAACATTTGACCACGGAGAAGATATCTAAGGGAGACTGGGAAAACCGTATTGCCGGTGACAAGGCATCTGGGTTCAGCGTCTGTGACCTCAATGTGCCAGTTTACTACCCACCTCTTCCATCAAACGCATGAATGTACAAACTGAAAGGCAACAGCACACTACAACCCTACTTCACCCAAGCCACGGACATGAACTAAAACAAAATAAACTTGCAGTGATATTTAGCATGTGTACACACACTAACTTAACAGTTTTCACAATGAACATGACATGTCAAAGATGCCCTCACACAATCAGTGCAGTTTAAATATATTTTGAACCACATATACAATTCTGGCCGTGACATGGGGAAAAAATAGAAGTGCATTGCTCTTTTTATATCCAGCAAAGACCAGGACACACAAAGTACAATACTATGTAGAGTTTAATGGAATTAAGTCCCATCCTGGCACATGAATCAGGTATAGCACCCAGTGAGTTATTTTCCATTGCTCAGACGGACGCAGGAGTGTTCGGGTCAGGCAAGTGGGCATATGGAATATTAGCCTCGGATCACATTTACTGTTGACTTGTACTTCATGTTATTGACTTTGTAGATGCGTCAAAGTTGAATATCTTGTGAAGTCCGACCATATTTTATATCACATTTTTGTACTTGTGTGCTATCAATTCAGTGCCATCTCTGTTCCTGCATGGCTGATTGATACATTTGGAGAATTAAGTCGCTGCCCAAATATAATATGCAGGTTCTTATTATGGCTTTTGGGGCTGCTGCTTTACAACGTCCACGGCCTTCAGGCATTATGAACCAGTGGGATTATCAAACCTTCTGATTGTGTTCTACGCACATAGGCCCTTATTTACAGCTGTGTTTTTTGTCTGGTTATGATTTGTCTATGTTGCTAATATATAACTTTTGTCAACTTAAAACCGCTGAACCAATGTATAGACTAGAAATTAAATATAGTATTGTGATGAGTAATTGTCGCATTGTTCTATTTTAGTAAAAACGAATCCAAATACCCAAATGCTTTGGCAGGGAAACTTCAAAACACAATACATTATCCACATTAAGTTTATCACATATGCCTATAGTGTAGTCTTTTGATCTTGGACCAAACTCTACAAATTCAGTTTTGTTCAGAATTGTTTCTCAAGGATTCAGTAAATGATTTAGTGAACACAAAATCCTCTGCTCATTTGTACAACTACTTGTTTATGTTGACGCTGTTTGACTACTGATTTTGTTGAAAGCTGAAAGGTATTTTTTAAATGTCAATTAAACATTGCCATCAAATCCTTGCTGAATTGTTATGTGACATTTAATATTAATTACGGTTACTCTATATGCTTAATCTCTGTAATAGAAAGTGAATGCAACCTGTAGATGGAGTTTGTTAGATTAATAAAGAAGTGCATCTTCCTCAGAGGATTTTTTTAACTTTGAACTTTTTATGCAGTATAGTGTAAAACAGTATCTTACTATGCCAGTCATCTATCCACATGTACTCAGTGGGTATGAATATTCATTGCTGTGATCTCCTTACAAGGCCTTAATCCTCCCTGGACAAAGACACCAGTCTATAATCCTGAATCTCCACCCACATCTGATTATATTTTCAATTGTGTTAATATGCCTTGAAACTATGCCAACGACATTCAAAAATGTTACTTGAAGACTGCAGCTCTGGTGTCATTACAAGTTAGGATAAAAGTGGGAAATTCCCCAGGCTGAATTCAGAAATAAACTAAAGTTCAGGTTGGCTACAGACACGTGACCCAGGTAGAGCAGTAGTCCTGACTCATCTCTTGCTGAAGCCCTTCTCCTGTGTCCCCCACTTCCCCTGCCTTCTCTTCCCCCCTCTCTCCCTCTCTCTCCCTCTCTCTCTCTCTCTCCCTCTCTCTCTCTTATGCAACACTGCAGTTCTACAAAGCTGCTGATGTGACAGATCCATGTACCTACACATGCACACTCACACACCCATGCCAAGGGATGAACCACATCACGGTGTCCACTCCCTGATTGCTGTCCTTGCTGCTGTCATCATCATTGATTGTAAAATGGATTGCTGTCCTAAAAAAACAAATCTGATGTAACGATGCTGAATCTGAGCCACAGTTCATCTACAGGAATGCAGCTCACCATCCACACTTACAATGCTGTTCGTATTTAGGCAGGGGCTAAAGAGAAGGAACAGAGGCTAAGGGGAAACAGAGGGAGGTAAGAGGCTGCACCATGTGACCCCAGCAGCTGTTGCTTCATGCTGCTGGGAGGACAGAGAGGGAGGTGAGAGGCAGAAAACAAGGGGAGGGCGAGGGGAGGGGTTGAGAGCTTTCACGGCATACAATGTGACCGGTGACAATCCCTTCTGCAGGGGGAGAGGGAGGCAGGCAGCAGGGGATGAACACACACACACACACACCTCTTGTGATTCAGCAGAACCGATTTATTCGTCACCTCATCCTGCGCCGACCGACGGCTCCGTTTGCAACCCTGACTGCGTGCTTACTTGCGCCTACTGCGTGTGTGTGTGTGCGTGTGTGTGTGTGTGTGTGTGTGTGTGTGTGTGTGTGTGTGTGCGAGGGAGGGATCGGAGGGGGACACACGCACGAGACCCAGAGGCACGATCGGCGGATGTAAATAATGGGGAAACTAAACAGCGACGACTGCGTTGAGGATGGGCCAATGGATGAACTGCGGGACAAATAGCCCCCTCTTCCCCTCCCCCCCCCAAAAAAAGTGTTGGTGCGTTGGGACCTCCCTGCAGGGAGATGTCAATCATAATGGGATAGATGCACAGGTCTTCCCGTTGCCATGGATACCAGCACGCGAAAATTCACCGTGCGGAGATGGTTCTCCATCTACCTGAAGAACAAGGCGGCAAGGAACAAGAACAGCACCGGCTTCTGTCAGCTGGAGGTGAGTCGAGCTGCTCAGACACGCAGAGGCAGCATAAACTTCCTCTAACTGGAGATCGGTGTGTGCGTGTGTGTGTGTGTGTGTGTGTGTGTGTGTGTGTGTGTGTGTGTGAGTGGGGATATGCTGCAAGCTGGATTGCATCACATTTACACCATGTGTGAATATTATGGTGCATATCAGCAGCTTTCTCCATTCAACAGTTGAAGAGAGCGAGTGTGCAAAGTCTTAGTGCATGCGGAATGGGGAGAATGGGTGTTTGGGGTTTGTCGGCCAGCATTGTTGCAGCATTGTTGCAGCTGCTCCTCTGCCAGTGTGACATGAATCCGTAAGGCGAGAGACAGACACTGTATAGGAGGGAGACAGCTACATGGACAACTCAGTCGGAAAGACAAAAAAAACGCTAACAGCGTTTAACGGCCAACAAGCAGTCAGACAGACGGGTTGATGGATGAATGGAGAGAGACAGATTAATGCTGTGCAAGGCCAGGGCAGCAAAGGTCTATTTATAGCCCAAACAAACCAGAGGGAGGCATTATGCTGTTCGTAGCGGATCTACCTGGTTGTTGGAGATATAAATAGATTGCCTTCCCTCCTCTGGTCTATGTTGTTGTCACCAAGTGCCGAACGTATCATCCTGACATATATCTACCTGTTTGCGTGATTGTTAGTCTTTCTGGCTGGTATCTGGCTGTCTGTTTGTGTTTGTTTACCTGTGTTTGGCTGACTGTGCTCACGTGTGACATGATGCTTACATGGTCCATGGGAAGAAGATGTCTTTTACATTTCTTCCCCTTCATGGGAAGGTCAGAAATCAGGGTCAGCAGTAGTTCAGCGTCCCAGAAGTTGTTCCTGAAGCCTGATTTGTCTTCCTTCATGTTGATGTATGTGACTCCTGCGTCCCTGTTTAAAGAATGAAACAGCTATTAATCACATCGAATCGGCACTGTTGCTATTCAGTATGTCACACTTCAAGCCACACTCCAGTCAGTGAGATCAGGACAGGGGATTGCTTTAGAAAACCTCTATCACGGTAGCTTCGCCTTCACGGTTTGTGTGAAAAGAGCTTGAATGTGTGTAATCTTGTCTTTCAAGAGAATCAAACTCATCTATATTAAGATATTAAGATATTGAGATGCATCGTTATTGATATGTGATATTACCTCGTAATAGAAGATTTTGTCTCTACTGCGCATTCCTTTTGCATGAAACAATTGGAATGACCTTTCTCTGGTGTTTTGGATTTCTTGTAAAAAAAGACAAAAAAAAACCTGTGCTAAATTTGAGACTTGCGGCATTATTTTAGCTTAATATGGACTCTAAGTTCAAATAAAAAAAATTGTAGGTTGTGCTACTTTGATGCTGAAAGCATCAAAACGGTCCAACAAAGACAGTGAAGAATTCTAGATCAGAAAGTTTAAGAAAATCATGTATTTCTTGATTGAAGTTCAATAACCACCTGTCTTTGTGTGTGTTTAGAGGATCAATTTCATATATGGGGGTTTTCTTATCAATATGAATGTTGCATTAACAATATTTCAACTTTTATTTTAAATTTGATTAGTTTGTAGTTTGTTTTTTGTTCTGTAACTGTCTTTGTAAATATGTTGATAACTGAGTAATAGTAAAATCTGTCTCTCTTTCATCAGGATGAAAGTATACTTAAGGAAATTGACATCAGCCACCATGTTAAGGAGGGTTGTGAGAAAGCAGACCCCTCTCAGTTCCAGCTTGCTCAAAGTGCTGGGACAGGGCTCTTATGGAAAGGTACAGGAAATGCATTTCCACCATAACCTCACTTACACCTGAATATCTCAAACAATTACTCACGTTAAGTGAAGTCAGTCAGTGCAAGAATCCAAAACATAAGCCGTGAAACTACGGCAAATGCGTTGTGTGTCTGTCTGACCCAGAGAGGCAGCCCTTCATCAGCTATACTACACGTTTATAGTATTAACACTGTTTTGGATTATCTGATTACTACTAAGGTTTTACTGCAATACTGATACTTCAAACTCAAATGAATGTAATTTATTCCAAAAGATTGGATGGCGTTGATCTGGGCTTTGAATGGGACTAATTAAGTGCCTCCACATCTGAACTGTGAGAAGCAGCATGGGACTTGTTTAGTGCATAAAGATGTAATATTTCTCGATCAGCATTAGGACAACTCAAGCCGCAGTTAACTTTGCTTAACAAGAGGTTTAATGAAGCGTGCGTGTGCACTCTATAAGTATTACAATGGACACCTGGATGATGCTAATCATGTTCTTCTTGATTGTGTTTTTTCTTTTTAAACTAATGTGGCTGCTGTCCCTGTTGATGGATTTGCTTCCAGGTGTTTTTGGTGAGAAAGATCAGAGGGCTGGACAGAGGGCAGCTGTATGCCATGAAGGTCCTGAAGAAAGCGACACTGAAAGGTAAAACAAAGTTTTAAGACACAAAAGTTTGTGGGGACTGCTTGTCTTTTCATTTTTAAGTACTGCTTGTAAATGCTAGCGCTAACATATGTGTGTGTGTGTGTGTGTGTGTCAGTAGCATTTAGAAGAAGAAAGAAAGTATCCTTTATTAAATTGTTCTCTGCATTCAACCCATCCCACCCAGTGGGAGCAGTGTGCTGCCATCAAGGCGAATATTTATTTTATTTAGA
Source organism: Apeltes quadracus (assembly GCA_021346845.1). Classification (NCBI taxonomy): domain Eukaryota; kingdom Metazoa; phylum Chordata; class Actinopteri; order Perciformes; family Gasterosteidae; genus Apeltes; species Apeltes quadracus. Next base: position 9,186,795 of record CM037918.1, read on the forward strand.
AACATTCTGCTGAACTAAGTGTTAATTTGTTAAGATTAATATTGATTTTGTCCGCAGAGTGTTAAGGGCGATACTATTGTCATAGCTCTCAGAGTCCACTGCTCATCAGGGGATTTGGGCTAAAATAGGTTAGTTTGTACTTGTGGTCAAGATGAACTGAACAGGATTATTGTAAACTAGGATGCACTCTAAAAGCTGCCAGAGACGCCATGTGCTGATTTAGTGTCTGCGTACAAGCATTTGTCTGAATCTCATAAATAGTCTCATCCTGTCAAAGAAACAGATGCTGCCGTGACCATTGTACTCTGACTATAGACCAGAGCACCATGGGAGGGTTTTGTTTAATCTCTTCAATTAACTTATGCAGTCTCATCTATTTTCCTGGCAAGACCATGTGCACCCAGATTTAAATAATCATAGAATCATATGTTGTTTAATTCATTATTTCTTCGTTCTTTCCTGTACAGTTCGAGATCGCGTGCGGTCTAAGATGGAAAGAGACATTCTGGCAGAAGTGAACCATCCATTTATAGTTAAGCTGCACTATGGTAAGTTGGACTGTCTGTTGCTCTTCATTTAGGTGCTGAATTAAATATATGTTTCTCCAAAATTACATGTATTCTCATGTAAAACAAGTTTTTCCACAAGAGGTGACGAGATGATGTTAACTAGTTGCATATCATTTTTGTTGTGAAGTTCCCATTTGGATCTTATTTCATTTCATATACGTCTTTCCACTTCAAATGCATCCTCAAAGTAGCATGATACAAAGAGCCCTGGTACAGCTACATTGTCTCTTGTTGCTATACTGCTTGTGTTACCTAGTGTTTTTATATGTGTGTGTGTGTGTGTGCGTGCGTAGCCTTCCAGACAGAGGGAAAGCTCTATCTGATCCTTGACTTCCTCCGAGGAGGAGATCTTTTCACTCGACTGTCAAAGGAGGTTTGTTTCCTCCTTTCCTCTTTACTTCTCCGGGTGTATTATTGGCTGGATAAAACTTAATCACGGTCATCAGAACCTTCTTGATTTCATTCGTCCTGTGACGTGACGTGACCCTGCATGACCTGCGTAACTGTCAGTCCAAGGCGATATTTTTTAGATACGTAAACTTTTTTAAATACTTTTTTTAAAAACTTTTTTTCTTTTACTCTTATTTCTATGTCTTTGTTCCAGGTAATGTTTACTGAGGACGATGTGAAGTTCTACCTCGCAGAGTTGGCTCTGGCCTTGGACCATCTACACAGTTTGGGCATCATCTACAGGGACCTGAAACCTGAAAAGTAATTTTTTCATAAAGGCTTCCTTCTTTCTGTCCAATCATTGTTTTCAAAATAACTATTACCGTTTATTTTCTCCAAACAGTATTCTTCTGGATGAAGAAGGAAACATTAAGATAACAGGTCAGTGTGGCACTTATCAACAATTTTACCTGTGTCAACCTTTCTGTCTTTTTATTAATCGCTTATTCGTGCGGATCTTAACCGGTTCCCTGTTCCGTTGGCTCTCTTTTTCAGACTTTGGACTGAGTAAGGAGGCCATTGACAATGATAAAAGAGCGTATTCGTTCTGTGGAACAATCGAATACATGGCTCCAGAGGTGGTGAACAGGAGAGGGCACACTCAAAGTGCTGACTGGTGGTCATTTGGGGTACTTATGGTGAGAATTGTTTCATCTTAAAATTTTAAAACATTATTTTACTGTGAAAGTCTATTTACTGTTTTGATTATTCGAATGCGTTCGGAGCACAAAAACACTTTTGAATTCAGACTTTTTATACTGTCAGAGTGACTTATTTTTTATCATATTTTATCATTTCCTCACATTTACCGTCAACCGAGCCAAATACTCATCTTTTACATAATGTGGCAGTTTACTGGTTCCTGAATCTAACTTTCTTCTGGCAGTAAAGCTGCTTAATTACGGCTTCTGGGCGATTAAGTCCCATTACTTTCTGTAATCATGCATCTGTTGGATTTTGCTTGTTTTGTTTGTCCGGTGGCTTATTTTTTAATAATACTAAAAAGGAGGTTAACACTCATAGACAGCTGACAAACAGAAGATTTCAAAATATTCCCTCTGGACTACAGATTTTTGGAGACAGTGGCGGGAGCACGCTGTTAGTTAAGTTAAAACAACATTTGTTCATTCAAAACCCTGTAATATATTTGGGCCAGTGAATAACATTAACAATGACGCAGGCATGTCAACAGCAGTTGCCACTCATCTGCCTGTTATACCTTCTCTGTTAAAGTTATTTCTGGTGCTTTGATTTTTCTATCCGATCCATAATTTCATAATTTTGTTTGTTGTTAAAAATGTATCTGTTGACTAGTAGAAGCATTGTTCTGATGTTGGATTTTAAGGTGTGGGTGCATTCAATTTTTCCGGAATTTGTAGTTCTGACGATATATTAATGCGCTTTGATCTTTGACAATTAAAATCACATTTTTCCCAGTTTGAGATGTTGACAGGATCGTTACCGTTCCAAGGAAAAGATCGGAAGGAAACTATGGCACTAATCCTGAAGTAAGACATTTTTTAATTTCGAAAACTTCTTGATTTATGACAAAATCTCAAGGATTCCTTCAAGTTCCTGTTTTTAAACAGTCTTACCCTGTGTTAATGGTTTTGTGTGTTGAATTAGTCTTGTTCTTATAGTCTCTATGTAGTAGCTCCATAACAGCGGTTTTCTTGATATACACTATGGGGTGTAATCCTTAATTATTTTGATCGTAACTAAAGTTGATGCCTGGAAAACGATACCATAAGTAATGTTAATGTATCCAAGCACTACCAGGAATGTTACACCTGTTTCACCTCTTTTCTATACAGGGCTAAGCTGGGGATGCCACAGTTTCTCAGTACTGAAGTGCAGAGTTTATTAAGAGCGCTCTTCAAGAGGAATCCTGCCAATCGACTCGGTACTGCTCACATAAAACAAGAAAATGTGTTTTAGGAATAATTGGCAGCACATCTACATGTTTGTGACGCTTTGGTCACGTGAGGGATCACAAGGCTGCAGATAATAGTAACAACCCGAAATTAAATCAGACATTTTGAGTTTCAAATACAAATATAATATTTTACGAACCAGGTCCTTTTTTCAGCAAGCGGGAACGTTCTGACAATTGTTGAACACTGATAGGTGCAGGACCGGATGGAGTGGAGGAAATAAAAAGACATCGCTTCTTTGCATCGATAGACTGGAACGTAAGTACAATTCATGAAGAATGTTCTATGGTCGGTGTGATTTTCAGTGGTCCAGCACTGTTATTTTAGCCACAACTGAGACTATTGACTCTCTGGCATCATGCGCATGCTGTGGATCCATTAACCTGAAGAAATGGGTCACAGTCTTGTCTGGAATCGAAACAAAGTTTGCTTGTGACCCTGCTAGAGTGAGAAAAGATCTAGGTGTGCATTGTTGTATAACACTTGTTGTATATAGGTTATATGTGTTGAGTTGTTTTATGTAAGACTGTTACCGAGAAAAAAAGGGATTTCAGTGTCATGTGACAAACGTACTGTTTCCTGGAAGTTTTGCTTCTGAGATGCAGTACTCAGATCAGCAGCTTGTGTTAGATTTAAAAACATGTATCATCAGAAAAACACATGATCTACGTAACATTAAGGCAGCTGTAGTTGGTGTAAACATACATAGAAAATTAACAGCTGTGATGCCACTTCCAAATAACATACCCACATTCATGAACTTTTTATTGCTTTGTAGCCAAATCTCTGCCAACTTGAATTAATCCCCTCATAATATCCTTTCTCACAGAAATGTTGCTCATGCGCACATGTTCTGGCTGCAGACATTTCCCCTGCTTTCATAATCTAACGTGGACTCCTTGATGTGAGCTGCTAAACATTCACTCACAAGTGAACACTCTAACAGCCCCAAGCTGTTATTTACTCAAAAAGCTCCCACTGGTGAAACGTAAACACATGGTGAAATAACTTCTGTACATCCTACACAGGCTACCTTCCCCTTTTGGTTTCAAACAATTATTTTCACAATAACGGACAGCACACACACAAATAGTGCAAATGTGAATCGGGCGTTCCTTACTGTGTGAGCATTGTTCACAGTTACACTGGTGCACACGTGCCTCTGTATCAGGGATGTTCTGAAGGCTCGTGACTCTTGTTTATCCGTGAGGTGTGATGCTCTCCTTTCTACCAAAATCCACCAGCACGAGCTCTACATGTACACTAATCTCTTGCCCCACCACCGGCTCCCACTGTATCCCTCTCTGCATAACTACTTACCAGCCTCTGCCAAATGCCACATTGTCCCCATTTCCAGATGGTGTTGCTGGCTTGATGTGACAAGCTGTAAAAGTCTTACGTTCTCCGACACACTTTGTTAATTAAAACCGTGTCCATTATCAGGTATGCCGCCTTTTCCCCCCCGTCAGCCTGTTGGTTGACTTTTCATCTGTGAACTTCCTGTCTTTTATTCATGTTCGATGACAGTGATTTAATCTCAAATATCACATTTTATGGCGATCATGAATAAAATATCACAATAGATACCAATGCTGGTGCCTCTGTTAGGTGTTTCATTCCTGCTAGACTGTTGTTGACACTGCAATGACGACACCTGCAGGACACGCACAGTAGTGCAGTTGAGTAAATATACTATATCATTGAGTAGATATAAATTTAATACAGTATGTGCAGATATAATGGGTCGTTTTCACTTTAACATATTTTATGTACAAAAAATGTGTTCCTTTGTGTTTCTTTTTTATATTTAAAGATCAAGCTTAGTCACTGTGATCAGATGTGGCATAATTAGTTTGCTTTGATATATGAGAAGAACTTGAGTGTGGCATAAATATTTAATTTAAGTGTCTATATTTCACTGTTCAAATTGGAATTAAGCACAGCAATATAACAGAAACAAAAACAACAGAACATTTTTCACTACACACATTTACTGCAACATCACTTTTATATTCATTCTTATTGTAAAGCTGCACTAGATCAAGTGTTAATTTGTATTCAAATCAGAAGTCTAGTATCCGTGCTAACACCAACTGTTTGTTGTGTTTTCTGTAGAAGTTGTTCAGGAAAGAATTGAGGCCTCCTTTCAAACCGACAGCTGGAAGACCTGAAGACACTTTCCACTTTGATCCTGAGTTCACCTCCAGAACCCCCACTGGTAACCGAGAAATGCAAGAACACACACGTAGATATTCATATACCAATCAGATAAATACCTGGTCTACTCATTTGAATTGAATGTTTGACTCAAGTCATTCAATCAGAAACCAAAAAGTACAGACTGTGTAATTGAAGAGAATAAAACCGAGGTAAAAAGACGACACAAAATGTATCTGCATACAGCTCAATGATTTAATCAACTCCAAATTTATTTTCAACCACTTTAAAACCTAATTGTATTCTACTTTTGAATGGGAACATCACGTCCAAGCACAGTGAGCACATGTTTGTATGTGTCTGTCTTTGCCTGTTCAGATTCTCCCGGAATCCCTCCGAGCGCAAACACACACCAGCTGTTTCGTGGCTTCAGCTTTGTTGCAAGTGAATCAAAGTCAGGAGCCAAGTGCTGCTACGGTAGCACCTTCCCGCCAGGAGGTGAACAAAATCCATCCCATAGCAAAGGTACGTGTCTTAAGGAAAGCAGTTAATGCTCTGTCTACACAAATTAAACGTCACATAGGTAACAAATATAACAAATGAACAAATCTGCTCAACCGTTAACTACAGCAACTAACAGCTAAAGCCTTGCCATTCTTTACAAACATAATATGTGACTTGCACATTTGACCGTGACGGATATAGTATGGAATAAGATGAAATGAAGTATAATGGAAGCGTGTTCCCCACAGCACTTCCAAGGTGACGTGGCCTTCAGTGATGTTTATGAGCTCAAGGGGGAAATTGAACAGACAGCAACTTCGGTCTGCAGAAGTTGTCTACACAGAGTTACTGCCGTGGAGTATTCGGTGAAGGTAGTGGACTCTAAACGTTACTATAATTTATTCAGAAATATAGCAACGTTATATAATCTTCAACGAGTTTTGAACGTGAAAGTATTCACTGTGTCTCTCCTAGTGTCAAACACGTGTCTGAATCCAACCAACAAAACTGCAGTCATTATTTATGTTGTGTTGTTTTGGTTGCTGTGTCAGATCATTGAAAGAGCCAGGAAGGATCCATCAGAGGAGATTGAGATCCTGTTAAGATATGGACAGCATCCAAATATTATTACCCTGAAGGATGTAAGTGAACCTCACCCATTCCTGACAAACAGCCATGTTAGAAGATCTTCCTCTGCATCTTTACTCGATATATAAAAGGGTTGAGCGGAGGTCTATTATTAGCCTCACAATAGTAATTGCTTTTTTACTCTTCTTCAACCCGACTGCTTAACCAATAAACCAATGTAGCTCCAAAAAATATTGCCGTGAGACAACTGTATGTTATTAGATAAAACAGATGTTGAATTCCAGTTAGAATGTAATTATTCGCTTTATGTGTCATCGCAACATATCACAAAATGAATAGGATCACAATAAGATTCTACTGTGACACAAGTGTCGTGATTATTTCTTCTGGTGCTTTTATCATCAGGTGTATGACGACGGCCAAAGTGTGTACCTGGTACAGGATTTACTGAGAGGAGATGAGCTGCTGGACAGAGCTCTGACAGTGCCAAACTTTACAGAAAGAGATGCGTCAGACATCATCTGCACACTGACAAAGACTGTGGAATATTTACACTCCCAGGGGGTAAAAGATATTTCTTGTGACCTTTGACACCGGACTGCTTTACATCCTTTTGCTGTTTTCCTCAACTTGCTAAATTCAGTTTTTTGTGTTGCAGTTTTAAATTCAGTGGTTTTGTGCAAAATTGTAAAAAGTTAACTTCTTTCTCGTTTTTTCAGGTGGTGCATAGAGATCTGAAGCCTAGTAACCTTCGCTATTCTGATGACAGTGGACTCCCAGAATCCATCAGGATATGTGATTTTGGTTTTGCCAAACAACTAAGGGCTGAGAATGGCTTGTTGATGACTCCCTGTTACACAGCTACATTCATGGCTCCTGAGGTACTGCATCAAATTAATCATAATAGGAAGTCTGTTACATGTCACAAAAATCCAATCATAAAACGGCCATACAAAGTATAGAAAAAATATAATTTACAGTAAATAGAACTGGGAAATGATACATTGTTAAAATGTGTGTGTGTGTGTGTGTGTGTGTGTGTGTGTGTGTGTGTGTGTGTGTGTGTGTGTGTGTGTGCAGGTTCTGAAAAAGCAGGGTTATGATGCAGCCTGTGACATCTGGAGCCTGGGGATCCTGCTCTACACCATGATAGCGGGGTCAGTTGAAAGTTTGAAACACATGCAATGTTACTATCTGCTGCTCACGCGCTTCCTGCTGCTCGAGGCTAAATGTGTTCTGAATGAACTCCTTTCGAAAGCCTCTTCAGATCTTTTAACATTCCTACATGTTGCTTTTAATGTCTATAGTTTAATAGGGTCAGAGCTGATTTTTCAAACAAGTTGTAGATTTTAGAAGGCCGCCTTTGGACTGATGTCACCCAGCCTTTAAGTTGATATTATGTTCCCATTGGTGCAGCTTCAGTCCGTTTGCCAGCAGTTCTGAGGACACAGCAGAGGAAATTCTGGCTCAAATCGGCTGCGGAAAATTCATCGTCACAGGAGGGAACTGGGACCTGGTATCAGACTCTAGCAAGGTTGTATTCTTTTCTTTTTTGGTGAAAAAGATACACATAATACTATTGTGTTGCTGTCTAAATGAACTAATATCAGCTATGCATACATTCCCAGGAGATAGTGATGAAGATGCTTCACGTGGACCCCCACCAGCGCCTGACTGCTCCACAGGTAATATCAGCTCTGCTTTATTAGGTAATTTTACATGGCTGCCACTTGCATTCATACTGATTTTTGTCCCAGTAAGTTTTTACTATATTATAGATAATTTATAATCTCAGTGACAGACATTATTAAAAATATTAAATATTACACTAAACTTAATGTAATGTGTTATTTGTATGTCAACCTTAGAATAACAGTATGTAGACAATTTCACAGTGGTTATCAGCGTAAATATAATATTAACAACTACCTTTTCATCAGTGAAATATCCCTTGGAAGTAATCATAGTGTTTTTTGTTAGCTCATGTTTATATTAACATAGGCAGCAGGTCGTCTTCACTGAGTCGGCCATGTTTCTACAATAACCCAGAATGGACAAACCAAAGACTCTCGAGAGGCCTCTTCTTAGGTTACATGAAGGCCACTGTTACTCTCAGTATATGAAAAAACATAAGAACTATTTTTTCTAATGCCCATTAGGTTCTTCGCCATCCCTGGATTGTAGAAAGAGACCAACTCTCTGACAGAGCTCTGACCAGACAAGATCCTCTTGCTGTCAAGGTCAGTGCAGGAATACAGTCAGAATATCAGATTTGATTATTTGTATGTGAGTAGCTATGTTACATCCTTATTGTAAGATGTGGTAAATATACATTTGATATATATAAATATACCATTTTACCTGACAATTTTAAGATTTATTTGTCAAATGCTTATGACGTTTGGCCACAAAGAGTACTAATTCTTACTTATTTTAACAGGAGTTCTTTGCAACATCAGAAAAAGGTTCTACAATGCTCTTTCCACTAGGTGGTGCTGTTTGCCACTTTAGTTTAATGACGGTTTGAATCAGTATTAACATTATATTCTCATTTCTTCCACAAGGGGGCGCTGTCCGCCACCTACTCTGCTCTGAAGCGCTGTGCTCCTGCGCCTTTGTTGGAGCCAGTTCAGTCCTCGAGTTTGGCTCAACGACGAGGAATGAAGAAACTGGTGTGCCCCAAACCTAATTTAGACCCGACTGAAAAGCAAAGTCCCAACGATCTGAATGAAACTCAGAAGAAATTAGACATAAACCCACATAATTAAAGGAGATATACTCTTGTTTGGAAAAGCATAAACCATGTTACAAAGTGCGCTGTGATCTATGAAATCTAAATGCAGCAGATTTGAGGGACTTTATCACAAATGGGACTAAGCTGAGAAAACTATAACAGTAAAGCCGTCCACAAGCACTAGTATCACGACTAGCTTCAGTTCAATTAATTTATAGTGTAAATAGCAAAGCGTTTCCATTTTTATGCAACATTCATCATGCGCACTCGTGACTTTTTTTTGATCAAAACCCAACAGCTTGAAGAACTTATCCATTATATCCCTGAAATCATATTCATCGTCTTGATCCTCAGCACACAGAATTTCATTAAATCATTCAGAACCCTTTAGGATCCTGCATCTGTCCTATAATTACTAAAAGATCACCCTCAGCCCCCCTTAGCTTCAATAGGTTGAAACAAAATGATTCCAGATAATATTATCTAATTTAAACTTTGAGCCTGAGCTTGTCCTCACAAAACCTTCTAATAGTTAGAGGATGGCTGTTAAAACTAAAGAAAACTAAACAAATTGGCAGGCGGTATTTAACGTAAACACGTGGACGTATATTTATTCTTCACATCTCAGAATATAATTTTAAATTCTAATGCAATATGGACAAATAGTAAATATCTAATTTGTCTGGTCACCAAATTCATAACCAGCTGAATTCAATGCCAAAAACAACATGCGAAGAAGTCAATTTATGCTTCATTTTCAGGAGTTGATTTCATACATTAATACAGTCTTCCACGGGCTTTTCTTTAACATGTTGAATCATTATCATGCAACAGTAGATATAGGTTAGAGAAATATATATTTGAAAGAGGTACTCTCCCACTTTTCGTACTATCAATCCTCTGAATTACAGACATATGCATGTTAAAAATGTAAATATCTTACCAAAGGGAATCATTAAGTTAACAATGCCATGGAAAGTCTTATTATTAATAATATGTTTAATAATTCTACGGTACATATTGTTGTCTTCCATGAATACAGCCTTTAAATATTGTAAAGTCTATTGTGAAACGTAACACTACCGCACATTCCAGATCAGATGGAACAGTGAGCTATGAAAGCATTTATGTTGAACGTAGTTTGTTGTGTTTTTTCATAACATATTGAACATGTTTCTGAACTTAATAGAGGGGTGAAAACCGGGAGAGCATAATATCGCTGCTCGGTAAATGTCCCGCTCGTAGTAAAACTACTCAGCATTCAGTGTGATGGATCATCTTTCAGTGTGCGCTCGAGTGTGACTAGTAGCTGACAGCACAACTTTGTTTGTGTTGTGAAAACTCAAATTTCTGACAACCACTGTGTCAGAGGATTGTACGTAGACGTCACTGTCTATTGTAGCTAATAAGTTGTAAAGCCGCAAATACGAGGTAAGACCGAACAGGGCGTTTCGCAGACATGAGTTCCACACGTCGTGTTGTACAACTGCGGTGTTGTACAATTTACACACATCCTAATTAACACATAGTGTCATGTGCAACTAATAAGCACTGTAGGAGAGAAACAGTAGTTCTGTACATATTATATATTCTGATCCACATGCTGGATGTGTTGAGAGCGGTGGAACGGGGACTGATGCAACTGTGAGGATGCAGATATGGTTGTAGATATTGTGTTGTTTAAGGTATTGCTGTACATACAAATTTAGATTGTACATAAAGTGTTGGCAAGCAGTAAGACTGTATATATATTGTGTTTGCATATATATATATATATATATGCATGTATGCATGTATATGCATCTGTATATATATTGTGTTTGCATATATATATATATATATATATATATATAGAGAGAGAGAGAGAGAGAGAGAGAGAGAGAGAGAGAGAGAGAGAGATTGTACATATTATTTTGTCCATTGCTATCCATTGCTCAGAGTGTACAAACTGTCTATACCTTCCCAATCACTGAAATTATTGGTCTAGAACGCCAAACTTTTACAAATAAAGGAAAACAATAGAATGCTGCTGTATGTGTTAATGCAATTCAACTGAGATTTATTTTTATTATTTACATTTTCCTACTCTGACATGACTGTGAAAAGCAATATTTAACTCTACTTCTATTCAACACTACTTCTCACTTTGCTTAAATATTAATTCACCATAGCAAATAAAACGTGAATCATGTAGGTTAATATGAGGCCGATTAAGATAATGTTAGATACAGGTAAGTAAGATAGGCCAACAGATCTACAGCCCTAAAATGCATTTAGGTACAATAAAAACCAATTCTGCATATACATAAAAGTGGATTACTTCTCGTTCTTTCCATAGAGTGAAATGTAACAGAGTTTCAGGTGGAAAAAGTTAAGTTCCAGCAACTTTCAGCAAGCCACTAGATGGCAACCAATCATCACCCGTGCTCTCACTCGTTCTTCTCTCTTTATATTTCTTAGCAGAAGTTGTCCCTTTTGAGCCTCAACCCCCCCAAAAAAGAAGCGAGGAACACTTTAATTTATATCAACCACCAGGCTCACTCTGGTTTCCGTAAAAGCTTTTAGCAGGCGCTGAGCGGATGTGTCAGGTGGGTGTGGCAGGCTCATCAGCTCTGACATTTAAGTGCAGTAGTGCTCAGAGCATAAGGGATTGGAGGATATGAGTAGATACAGATGACAAGCCCCCCTGTGAAGATGATTGCAGTGGAGTGACAAGAGGAGACCAAACAACAGAGCGAGCAAGGAGAAGGTGTCAAGAGGGGAGAGATGAAAGGCAAAAGAAAGAAAGAGAGCTTTGAAAAACAATAACTCAACCTAACAATTACAGCTTCATCAGAATTAAGGTGGGCTTTCATCCTGGAATAACTTTAAAAAATGCCCTCATGTAAACTCAGTGTAATGTCATGTATATTATGTTTCAAGTTATTATTGCCACACATCATTTAAAGTTACTTTGACTTCTATCAAATGAGATCGTTCTAGTCTTAGGTTTTGTTCTTTAGTCTTACTTAAACGAACATATTTACCTGAAATGAATTAAATATTGAGTAGGAGAAGGAAACTGGGTTTGCACCTGGCTGTCCATTAAACAGACATTTAGGTTCACATCCCATAAAACCAAACTGCCAGTGTCCTTGAGCGAGTTACCATTTCTGATTCTGGAAGTGCTGTTTTGTAGAAATGAAATAACTGCTGACTTGTGTGTGACAGTGTGGCTCGATATCCAAGACAAAGACACCGCTGGGGTTCATCACAAAGATGGCATGCATGCATATCACTATATTTGGAGGATTTGTACGTGATGATGAATGAAAATATATGCAAGATCTATTGCTTATCTACCGCTAAAAACCGGCCAATCAGCAGTCCAGTTTTTTTCCTGGAACACTCAGATAACTCAGATGCACAAAGCAGTTACATATTTTCCCTAAAAGCAATAAACGCTTCTTAATATTCAAAATGTACTTGTGGTTGACACTGAGGTCATTCCGGCTACAAAATATTTACAGATAAAGATTTAGGGAAACAGGCCATAGAGTTGATGTTGAATGTGAAATGTAAACACTTCCCTGTGTATCTATATCCGCCCCTCTTCTGCTCAACATTCCTCTTCTGACATGAAACAGAGTTCTGAAGACAAGCGACATACACACTCTGACAGGGACGGAGATCCCACCACCTATGGCACCCACAAATACACACACACACACACATGCGGACGGACAAGTACACACAGACCCACGGACACCCTGTGGCCCTACAGCTAGACCTGCCACTCGGACGTTCACCGAATCGGACGGACAAATCTCTAACAGACGGCTCCTGACAGAGAGATTATCACCATGACAGGAGAAGTGTGTGCAGCTGTGGGTGGGTGGTGGAGTTTACAGCCGATGCATGTGGAGGGGGGGAGGGGGTGGGGAGCGAACTCTTTGTGCTTTCACACATTTCGGTCTTCTCTCTTTCTCTCTCTCTCAATGCCAATTTCTCTATTCAAAGTCAAACTTAATTCCGGGTTCGTGTCTGTGTGTTTTTTGAGGATGAAAAAAAGAAACACAGGCGCAGAGCATCAGATTTACTCTACTGAACTGTACTAAAACAAGGTGATTGGTGGAAAAAAAATGTTGTGAGATTAGAAAACTATGTTTTAAACAATGCAGTAGTGTACTTGATGGAGGCTACTCATTAACACACCTGCTGTCCAATGACTCAAATTGACAAACACCTATTTGGCATCAAGTCTATGCATAAAACATGCATAGTTCCTTGTCATGTCCTACACTTTAATTGTGGAAAGAGATGATCAAGCCACATTAACAGAAGAATGTTCATAAATAACTAAAGGGATTGCAGGTCCTCTTGAAATGACACACATCACCATCATCAGCAACTCATGTCCAACGCGATCCGCAGCGGCCGGTGTCCTGCCCACTATGATGCATTGTTCATTTAAGAAACTATTCTTTCTGCTGTTCATACAGAAATCTTAAGCCAGCTGCGCAGCTGTGCATGCACTGCCAACAAAACTTTGGGAAGGCTCTGTAGAGGCCCACAAAGACTTGTCCATTGCAGTGGTATTTAGTTATTAATGGGTATATTTTCCAACATGATGTAGTACAGTGACAGCATTTATTAAATGCACAAAAAAACAAGTTGCTAAATATTATTATTAGATTAATAATTGTGTTGAAAAATATCCCACCGAGAGAGTCTCTAATTGCATAGAGGTACCAAGTAGCCACTGTGTAGAATTGGTTGGCGGGACACAGTTAGACATTTTCCGGCGCCGTTTTGAACAAACCTCAAATTGCTGCAATGATGGTGATATAATTATGTCATCCAAACACAAATACACTTACAAGTCAAAGGTGCCAGTGGAGGATAAGTGAAGCTCTGTAGAAAGTCAATTAATCATTGCAGCGGGTCCCCTTCCCTCCACCCTGCTTAAAAGCTTCATTTACCTCCTATGGAGAAGAGATAGAAACACCATTAGTGAGATGATGGCAGGACGAGAGAGGGGAAAGGAGAATCTCACAGATGGCTGAGCTGAAACAGTATAAGGCCCCCGTCTCCTCAAAAAGTGTGTGTGCGCGATGGGCGATAGCATCTTCTGCGCGGATGAGCTCAATTAGGTCCTGTTTTGATTATCAAAGGTAGTGGCGTTCAACTTTTAAGGCGGATGTCTGCCTCAAACGCTGGCGATGGCACAGAGTGGGCTGACCTGCAGAGTCAAGCGGAAGACAGATCACCGTGGAGACGAGGCTGAGGGCTCTCCTTCTGCAATGAGGTGCTATTTAAGGCCTGCATTAAGGGGTGAGACCAAAGCCATTATTTCCATATCCAAGCCAGTGTCTGTGTGTATCTGTGAGTGTGTGTGTGTGTGTGTGTGTGTGTGTGTGTGTGTGCGTGTGTGTGTGTGTGTGCGCGCAAGGGCTTGGGACCCCAGCTGGATCAATTATATTCCTGTGTTTACATGCACACGTTTGGGTGTGTGAAATGCCAGTGAGCATATAGGCTCCGCTTCACTGAGCTCTGTTGGCTACTGAAGCACAATTAGGGGTTTCACTGTGTGAAAGAGGTCAAAACACACATACACACACACACACACACACACACACACACACACACACAGGGGCACACACACCAATAGGAAGTTTGGCTGAATGCTCAAGGCACCGATAATCAAACACTATGCAAATCAGCGAGTTCCTTCTTCTCTGCAAAGACGAATCAATCAAGTTACACAATGGATGTTATTGAAGTTAATGTCCCTTATACACAAAATCGTTGAATTACTTTTTATATTTCGTAAAGCACGCTCTCTATTCTCCCCTTTGATCTTAACCCTTGTAGTCTGGTCTCAGGCCGGCAGTGCTTACCTACGGGATGATAAAGTTGCTGCTAAAGGAAGGTCAGAATAAATTGGTAGACAGAGAACGAACTCAAACACTGAAGACGTGAAGGGCCTAAGTTCAGGCCCAGTATTCAGCTTCTTCAGTGTCGACCCCGAGGAAAAATACAAGCCAATAACATGCCTGCTGTTCAATATGTGCACTACTACACATGTTGTGCTGCTCAGACTGCGTTATCAATTATAACTATTGTCAGAGAAGATTCACTTCACGTAAATATCCGTCCTGCCATGCCAACGTGCCTGTTTGCACCACGGTGTAAACAAAAGCTTTGTCCCAGTTAACTAGTCCCAGTTGGACCAAACCTATTTCGGCATTGGTCCACTGACGCTGGTGTGCTTTGGTTACACCAAGAGCCTACATGTGCGGGCATATGTTTGTGTTATGAATGTGGCAGCCAGGGGATAGCATGCTGCTGCTGCTGCTGCTGCTGCTGCTGCTGCTGCTGCTGCTGACTCCGGGCCTGTCTGCCTGGTGTGCCCCTTTCTGCACCAGCAGAGCTGGCACTACCTCCTGCCTCTGCCCAGCCGACTCGCAGTGTGCCGGCTGGGCGCTACCAGGAGAGGCCCTGCAGAGTGAGGACACAGGTCAGCCGTGACAGAGACAGGGAGAGAGGGAGAGAGAGAGAGAGATAGTGGCAAGGTTTAGACACGGAGCAGGGAGATTAACATGCTGGGGGGCGAAAAGCGGCAGGCCGTTCCAAGACAACCAGACTAAATAAGTTCTTATTTTTACACCACCTTTTCTAACGTTGTACCTATGTTGTAATTGATAACTCCTTATTTTACGTACAAGAAGCAAGTGTACTGTACTCTGTACTGCATCGTACTGCAGTTACAACAAAAGCAGTACATACAAAGATATGTGAGCTACAGTAACTCATTCATGGTGTCTCCAACTAAATCTATCTCAAGTTACCAGATCGCTAGAATCTACTAGAATCTAGTAGACACACACATGCTTTCCAACAGGAATAGTGTAAAATAAAATCCATTTTAATAGATGTATTATATCGAGTTGTATATATAGTTATTAGATGAGATAAATTAAAGATCTACTGTTGGTAATTAGGCTCCTCTAATTAACAGATTAACAATTTCACGTTCCCTCTTCTCTTTGCATGTCTGTGGCCTCGTTGCAGGGTAAGGTAAGGAAAATGAGTTCTTTGACTTGTTTTTATTTCATAAATGATTTATAAAGAGGGTTACCTTTATTCAAGCTGAAGCTACAAAGCAATTATGCTCCATTGTGCAGTTACTGCTCCATTCGGAAAATTTCAAATGTCACCAGAGGTGTGATGTGCGACACAAGCTAATTTATTGCTTAGGAACACCTCAAGAGAAGTCTGGCTGCGTGTTTCTTGGACTGCTCATCTACGTGTAAATAACACTTTTTCCAAAGTGCCAGTGATTCAGGGAATTAGAAACTTCTTCTTAAGGAAAACCCAGAATGTGGTTATGTTTCAGCAGCAGTACGACGTGAGACATCGACGAGGGGCAGTGGGGCTTTCCATATGAGTTATTACCATTAACAATCGTTTATAGTTATAGTTTTTATAGTTATTTATAGTTTTATAGTTTTAGTCATGTCTTGTTACATACTTTTTTTCTTACATCCTGTGTGCACTTTTCTTAAAAGCAAGAAAGTAAAGTTTGTTTGTTAAAGACAAAGGAAAGTAACCCAGTTTGAACCACGTCCTTCATTCATCTTGAAATGTTTCTTTCAGTCCTGCATAGCTCAGCAAGCCATGCCAAAACATTTTATTAACTGTATTTCTAAGTCATGTGTGGTTTCCCCCCAGCCGATAAATTGGCCTAGAGGCACACATTGACAAAGTATCTTACTTATAGAACCACAAACAGCTCCTTTATTACTAGACAACAAAGCAAACACGGATCATTTCACCCTTTAGTTTCGGTGGCAGTAACATTTATTTGACCAGAGTTTAGAGGGATTTTGCATGAATTCATTATTTGTGTTAAATACAGGCGTTACTTTTACAGATGGTGTCTTGTTGAATTAATTAACAGCTTTTAAATAATACAACTTCTTTACTTTTAGTTCTATTGCTAAAGTAGCTTCAACCCTCCCCACATAGGCTTCAAACCGCATTCAGAAGTTCCTGAATTAAGTAATTTATGTAAAACAGATGGTGAAGTTTGCAATGAGCAATTATGGAAGGATGTAAAAAGAAAGTGAACTGATGGTGTGTAGGTTAAAGAGCACGATCTTGATTAAGGCACCAACACGCATGGCCCTCTCTTCAGTCTACAAACTAGTGAGTTGGTCAAAGTGACAAACGAGATAGATCTACAGGCAAACATACAGGCAAACATACAGATTTGCAGATTAGAATATGACTAAATA
Source organism: Apeltes quadracus (assembly GCA_021346845.1). Classification (NCBI taxonomy): domain Eukaryota; kingdom Metazoa; phylum Chordata; class Actinopteri; order Perciformes; family Gasterosteidae; genus Apeltes; species Apeltes quadracus. The sequence continues at coordinate 9,204,010 of CM037918.1, forward strand.
GAATATGTTATATAATATAGAATAAAAGTGTCTCACGTTTGAAGAAATCACTTGACCTGACTGGGAGCGGAAAAGGAAAACAATAAGTTAAGAAGATGGCTGAAAAGTTATCAACCATCTTCCTTTAGCTCAAGGGCAAACCGTGTTGCCCTTGACTTTGAGGGGATGCAACTCCGTACATTAAGTCCCAGAATCACTGGAGAAGTCACTACACCACCAAGACCAAAGGCCCCCAAATGCTCCAACCTTCTTTTTCTCTTCACTCTTACCCTCCTGCCCTTTCGCAGGCACTCTCCAAACACCCCTTTCTGGCCCACGCCTCTTCCAAAGCGGCCTGTCTCCCACCCCCTTCTCCACGGGCCGTGGGTCTCTGGCTGGGGCAGGCTGGCACAGCTGTGCCGGGAGCCGTGCTGTCACAAGCAGTTAGGGTGACAGCCACTCACACTTCATAATGTCCCTCTCACAGGTCACCGAGCGACAAGCTGGGTCACCTCGCTCCAGCAGGCAGCCCCAGGGGAAGCAGAGTGCCCCCCCCCCACCACCACCGCCACTACTACCTCTTCATCAAATCCCCCAAACCCACCCTCCATCCCTACTTACGCCCAGGAAAAGAGAGACAGAAGGGGGCAGGTGGAGGGGAGAGGTGACGTATTAAGCCAGGCTGGACATCAAGAAGCTCTCCACAACGGAGACTCTGCCCGGGCTCGAGATTAAAGGTGGGCAGGCTACTGCTAGTTCCCCCCGCTACGTGGTTAGGGTCAGCGGCGGCTGCTTAGATGCGATGATGTACCTCCACTCTTAGTCTCTAGGTGAGGGTGCGCAAGGCAAAAGAAATGGTTGTCACACAATCATGTCGCAAAATAAAGCTACACTAAAGTTTATTCAATCAACTTCAATAAAACGTTCTACGATTCATACGTTATTACAGAAGGCATTCAGTCTTAACATGCATTGGATTTTCTTGTCACCCTCCCTGTAAGTGAGTGGACGGTATGAACTACTGAAACGCCATAGAAGCGCTTCATGTCATGTGGGATACTGTCATAGTTGTCCATTACTTAAGGTCTAGTCTGATTGCACTATACAGCACTGATCACAACACATTAAGATTCACATTAATGGGCTCACGGTGACGTCAATTGACGCTAATTGGCTTGTCATTTTCACTAATGCGTAGCTTTCAGGTTGTCTCAATTAGAATAAGGTGGCTGGTCCTCAAAGTAAGGACTCTGATTCTTTATTTCCTTTGAAATGACCTTCAAATCAAGTAGTTACTTCTCTTGAAAGATGTCAGAAGGTGTTTGTGCCGCGGGTATGAGAACTGCACAGAAAACGATGTGTTGTGTTCTTCTACATGCACTAACAAATGACAAGCTAAGCATGTGAATTTGGGGCCATCTAAGCTAATTGGACGCAATGCCTGCATTTGGCTTCAGCTGTGGACGAGAGGCCTCGTACCTTCCTCGCGTTGTTCAAACGGTCACACCCTGAGAGCGGTTAATTCAATGAAGGTGCGTACACACCCATTGAACAATGTGTAGCAATTAATTTCGCTCCCCCTCCCACATCTGGCGCTTCGGTGCGACCCCGCCTCCGCTGTGCCGTGTCGCTCTGGCTGGGCAAGCCTCTGCAATTTCACACGTAAAGGACCCCAATGAAACGTGAAAAGAATATGTGGCATTGTTAAATTGCATTAAAGAGTTTAAAACAGTAGCGGTGTTCATCCCCCTCCTCTTCACGCTCCCAAGAAAACAAAGCAGCTAAATGCGCTCAAAGCTCAGTGGCGACGCGTGACATTGTGTGATACCAGGGTAGGTTTTCACAAATGGGACATTTTAATCATGAGGCTTCTCCCGTCATGATATATAACTCACTGGGAGATAGATTTTAGAAGTAGTGTGAAGTAGTAGTGTGAACCACATTGTGTTAAACGTATGTATTGAGCAAAACCAAATTTATCAAGTCACTTAAGCCATTTTTAAATCAACAATGAACCATTTTACCAGTTTTTAGCCTGTCGAATAAGGTGATGATTTTCTGTTACTGTATTTTCCGTACAATATAAAGTCAGGCGACCCAAGCTTGGATGATTAAAAAGTATCAAAAATGAGGTTTCAAAATCTCTGAAACAATGTGCGCACTTTGGTGAGGGTTGATGACATATGCAAAGAGTTTATATGACATGTCAGATATCTCACTCCTGTGCTCTTCATTCGCAGGATGTTAAAAATCAGGCTGTACGGTCGGACCATTTGCACGTCGCGCAGAGCCAGCTAGCTTGGTGTTTAGCCTTGTGCTAACTTTAATGTCATACAGCCGCAACGGCAGCGACAGAGTGGGCTCCTTAGGCCGCTGGTGGTGCCGACCGACAAGCGCTCAGGGATTGTGACGGGCCTTTCAAAGGATGATTAATCAAACCAAAAGATATGAAGAACCAACTGTAAAATCACCAGCAGGTAAGAGACACATTATCTTTTGCTTTGAATATTTCCCTAGACACACCATTTTCTCCTCTGTACACTCTCTCTCTCTCTCTCTCTCTCTCTCTCTCTCTCTCTCTCTCTCTCTCTCTCTCTCTCTCTCTCTCTCTCTCTCTCTCTCTCTCTCTCTCTCTCTCTCGCTGTGCCAGTCACCCTGCTCCAGGGCTGTGGAGATATTTCAAACATATCTGGGAAATCAATCTTACAGCAAACTGAAGGAAAACATCGAATGTCATTGAGCAATAAGTATGAAGCCTGTCAGAGGCGGAGCCGAGGGCCGGGCCCGCGGCGAGTTAGGCCTGCCAGTGTCCCGGTGAGAGGCCTCGTCAGCTGGGCCCCCTGCCTCTTCACGCAGGCACACATATGCACACACACACACACACACACATGCATATACGTACACACTATTCTGTCTGCTGTTATGTTGTTTTTTGTCTGTAGCACTTTGACGCATCTTTTAATTATGTAATTTTAAGGGCCTAAATTATAATTCAATTTTTTCAGTTAATTTTTAAATCTTTAAAAATGAAATGTGATGAGCGTCCAACAAATACATGCTTATACCATTCACAATATTTTGGAATATCTACTTATATTTGATAATCATTTTAAACATTACACCCAGCCCTAACAGGAATTCCACACTCTGAACCTAAATGCTTCTAGTTTGAGGTTCAAGATTGTCCTTTACATCCAGAAGGACAGACATTCCGCACACTCCGCTCTGCATCTGCCAAACGGCTCGTTCCTCCCTCACTGAGAGCAAAACACTCGACAAGATCACGACTCCTTGCTCCGAAATGGTGGAATAAGACACACCTCGTCGGACTCTACCTTGACTAAAAACACTAACAAATTGTAGCACTTAAATTGTACTTATAATGGCTCTTATCTATAACATGTACCAACATCTTATTGATGAAATTGCACTTGCACTTGTTTCTTGTTCTTTGAGTTTGTATCCTTATGGTTGAAATGCACTTAATCGCTTTGGATAAAAGCGTCAGCTAAATGACATGTAATGTAATGCAATTTAATACAATGTAATGTAATGTAAAGGGGGTCTCGGGCTGTTACATGGAAGACATGGGAGGGGAAGATGGGTTTCAGGAGGTGGGCGGAGAAACGGGCCTTAGAAAGCGAGAAACCAGGCCCAGACAGACAAGTGTAGGGAAGCAGAAGGCGATGAAACAAGATGTCACCACTGATGGGTCATTACACCCAAGTAAGCATGGGACACTAGCTGGGCCCGCACCGACCCCCCCCCCCTGTCCCTCTCTCTCTCTCTCTCTCTCTCTCTTTTTGTTTCCCTTTTCCAACAAGGAACAACAAATCATGCCTATTGACTATTTCTCGATTACTTCTAAGGCTGTGCGGCGATTATCCTCACGGTACGACAAATCCCTGCAGTTCAGTGTCGCAGGACTCCTAATTGGTCCTAGTACATTCCCGTACAGATGTGTTGACATCTCCAGGTCAATTGAATTAGGTCTTATAATGAGCCGGGGTGCTGAATATCTTCAGCACATTGAGGCATAAACCGGCACAAATCAGGTGAATCCAGTTAGGAGTGTTTACACTTTACAGCACATGCATACAGTGTTTCTCTCACGGCCCCTTGTTGCACCCATCCTGTTGCTCATTATGGAGCCTGCTTGAACATCAGTGCAACGGCGTCTACGATGCCACATCAACGGGTCGAGGATGAGATCAAAGAGCGACACTAATCTACAAATCCCTTGTGTATGAGTTTAATAGTAAAGCTCAGAGATTATTTGTTTTAAAGCTCACTCATTATTTGGCAACTGCACACACAATGTCCACATCACATAGCCACTGACCACATTCCAGAGACGAGCCAGTCTGGGCTCGAGGATGCAGTAACTGAGAAGTTGCAATACGCAGAAACTTTAGGTGATGTTATTAAAAAGTCTCGATTCAAGTATGTGAGAAAGGAATTAGTGATCTGTCAGTGATTTGGGGCGATGATGTGAATATGAGGAATGGGAGAAGGATTTCATGGTCTTAAGGCTGTTCAGTGGCAGACAACATAGAGGTTATCAATTAAATATCAGTGCTGAACCAGACACAGTAGAGTCACTCAACTATGAAATGTAGGTTTCTTTTACTGTTTTTCACATGTTCACTGTCTTGTACATATTATGCTGAATTCTCTCTTTAAGAGAGTGTTGAGATTTTTTTTTCAAAAGCTCATTAACAAGCTTTGTAACCTTACCATACATAACATTCAGCTGATTAATTATTATATATTAAAAAGGGATTATTAGAGATCTGAATATGTTATGGTGATGTGTTTGTGAGTTTTCTTTAACAGCCAACGACAGCGTTACTGTAACACAAAATAAAAGTGTGAATGCAAGCAACAATCGGACCACAGCATCCCTAACCCGGGCCTCGCCATCTCAATCATTCAAATAAAAAAGTACCAAACCGATGTAGTTAGTGTCGGATAAGAGTTTCCACACACGAGCAGGGGAGAAACCCGGAGGGACCTTATATCAGCCTGCGTGTGTGCGTTTAGACTAGTGAGTGGAACTAAAACCTGGCGCGCAAAGCCAGCGCGCCTTGGCTCCATTGGGACACACAACAGCGACAATAACAACCAAATTAACCATGCACACGCAGGCGTCGGCGTGTTGGGCTGATATCGGTGAGGCATAGGCTCAGTCAGTGGCGCTGGGACCAATCCGGTCCACTGATTTGAGGGACTACAATCGAGCCATTATGCAGCCAGGATGCTTTACTGTGAAATAACACTGGGGTGTCAAAGTGGAAAAACCAAATAAGCATGAGGATGGAACACGGTATCACGCTCTCTCGCCTGTCTCATTCCAGCGCCTCAACACTGTCAAACTCAATAAAGAAGAAAATTGTCCACGATCAGAAGTGTCTTGGGTTCTCTGTTGTGACTAATGTGCCATCTTTGCCTCGAGCTTGTTGAAACACAGCCTCCTTCATCTCTGACTGGAATTATTAAGCCGACGCCCAACAACAGACAATAATGAAGCAATTTGAAAACTTGAGGAAAACTTATTTTCTCACTTTTCGAACAGTTTCCAAACTTTACTTAGAGACAACAAGGACCAAGACTGGAGCAAATGAAATAACTTCATTTGTTTTCACACATTCTGACGGATGCAACTGAGGAGCCCTTGGCTACATTTTATCAGATTTATTTGTGTTCAGCTGCAATCCTTTTTTGACCCTCGGCATGCTGCTGCATGCCTTCATGCTGGCATATTTAATAGCATCCCATCCACAGAGACTGGACTAACACACAAATACACACACACACTCACATTGAGACTTAGTTGAAACACAGAGGTCATAGTGCAATCCCACTTTTTCTTGCTTTAAAGAAAACACAGTGGGGAACAAACAACATGCACACCGGCACACCTCTCCCTGTTACCTTAACCTTTGGGCCCTCGGCGGTCTTGGTGGCATCCGAAGGTGGAGACTCCGTTTTTTGTATCCGTAACCACACACAGACACACGCAGAGACACACACACACACACACACACACACTCCCACTGCAGCTGAAACAGTCAACATTGGAGGGCAGAGAGCTGGTCTACGGCACTCTCGCCACACCAGGCCTAGTTATACTCTGCCTGTTTGAGGTACACTGATTACTGATATTACACACACACACTACCTTCCCTGCAGGGTGTGTGTAAACCCACCATGCAGAAGCAGGTCGCTGCATTAAACACAAGCATATGCTAGCAAGGAGTCTTACTATGATCTTGCACACAGCACTCCACTAGACTGGGCTTCAGTACGCTACACTTGTGTTCCACCGCATTACATTGGGCGCGGAGCAGGCTGTAATGCTAGCCGACGCACCGCCGCAGCGATTGCCAGGCCCATGCTAGCAGGATGCTAGGCTATGCTAAAGCAAATCAAGGCCTCCTGCAGTCATCGGTGTGAGAGCCCTTTTTCACAGTTCACACCCGACCTGCTAATGGCTGATCATTCGGTCGTGCTGTGTGTTGATTGTGCAGGCAGGGGGTCGGCCAATCGTACAGTTCGCTAATGTACCGTACGTAGTGAGGATAATCAGCGAGAGCAGTAAGCATGCTAATGTTCTGTTGGCCATGAAAACTGAGGTCTGGTGATCTGGGAATATTTTAGAGCGGGATCATAACTGAGATGGGAAAGTAATGGACTTTAAGATTGAACTTTTAACCACAGAGATTAAAGTTTGTGAATTGTTGAAAAGTGTGCGGGTTTTGTAACATATTCATTGCCTGTCCGATACTACGGTTCTACTGCAATATGTCTTTGACCATTTTTGTAATTATGGGAGTCTTATATTATATGCTTCACATGATGTTGAACCGACGTCTGTTGCTGCAACCTCTGAAGAAGATTAGCTATTTCACAGTAATATACCATGAATATTGAAAACAACCATCTGTTTTTCAAACCTCTTCTTTCCTAAAGCAGATTGGTGTTTGATCTTTAATTGATCTATAAAAACACTAAAGATAATTAATCTACTCTAATATATTGCTTACTTTCTCATCACCCTTCCATCATTGGCATCATGGGTTGTTGGTCCATTAAAGCACACATCCAGCTGCAGCTGCAAGGATAACAGACTTTCACTACATGGTTATTGTGGCAAAACTAATTCATAATATCTATAGAAAATGGAAAGAGGAAAAACATACTTATCCAGCATTTCTTCTATCATGCCTGGTGTGTTAATGTATTTTTGTGACATCCACTAATGATTTTGAAACTTTGGGAAATGATTTATGGTTAGATTCAGGCATATAAGGCCAAAGGGATACATATACTTTAAAGTTTGTTGAATATCGGATAGAAAACTGAAAGGAGCTTTTACAATTGCAGAAGTTGCCGTATTGCCAGAGTAGGGATTCCTGTTGAGGACAGATTGCCATTGGTGTGATTCAAAGGTTGAGTGAATTTAAACTTACAGGGCAGGATATAGGGCAAAGAATAAACAGGCTGTTGCATTTAAATGATGATGAGATAGAGGTATGTTCGTATCGTTCCTATCACAGTTATCTTTTGCTTGCAATTTGGAACATTTGAAAACTGTTTGACCTTCCAGGGTTGCAGGTATGCTGCACTTTTTTATCTTCCATGAAAGACTCGAGTGGAGAGTTGTGACCTGTACTCGCATCTTGGTCTCCTCTGTGCTCCGTTACGTGAATGAACAACCATGGAGGGTAGAGAGTACTGCAGTTTTCATCTTCAAATACTGCACTGCTGATTTCCTGATTAGCACAACTTAAAGTAGAGAGGAGGAAGTGATGAGTGAAGACTCTTGTTTTAATGTTTATTTAAAGAGATACAACATTCGGGATCTCCCCACTTAAATAAATATGATCATAAACTAATCCAGCTGTGGGTCATTATGAGACTTCTAAATTATATTTTAGGGTGATTCCAGTATTTGGAATGTTATTTTCTCCCCTACAAAGATGTGTTTCTTTGAACCTGTCAAATATTTTTACTTTAATGCAAATTAGTGTCATTGCTAATCATTTTTGAAGCAACTACATTTTTTTCATAGTTAAAGAAATTAAGCCTTTTTCTCAACTAATATGTGACAGTAAGTAAAACTGATTATGTTACTAATTAGGGGGATAACGGAACAAAGTTAACCGGAAAAAAAGAGCCTTCACAAGTAAAACTCTTTATATATAAAGGCAGCCAGCCTCAGGCAGCGATGGGCTGTTAACAGTAAAAACATTTCACTCCCTATAATTAACGTCAGTATATAAAGAAATACTGCTCACATTCCACACAGCTCCCTTCCTTTCACTGTGTTTAAAACTTCTAATTGACATTAAGCCTGTATCAGTTTAGCATTTTCTGTGTCAGTGAAGATCTGTGATGCGTGCTGATGCTGAGAAACATGTTGCATCGCCCCCTCCCTCACAGGTTTTTCGTAGCGCATTAGGAGAACCGTGGAGAATCAGTCGCTGGGATCACAACGCATTTTCTGTGCGAACTTCCCACCCTTACCTTGTGGATGAGCTTGACTCTGTTAACCTGTCCATCTATTTCCCAGCTCATCCCAGAAAGTCCACTTCTGCCAAACATGACAAACTTCCTCAACTAGATTGGATTACAGCACGAGAGGGAGCGTGCTGTAAGCCACGTCTTCAGACTTAAATCTTCTCCGGGCTAAAAAGGGAGTGATAGAGTTAGTGCCACGGAAGCATAATTAATGCTCCTAATTGGGCCTTTCCTTACAAGGCCGGCCGATAGTCCTCTCGTAGCCAGCGGATGGCTGCGGGGCCACTGCCAGTGCGCTGTTAATGACGTGTGTCCTGTGCCAGTCCAATCTCATACAGTTGCCTGGCGTCAGCAATAATGTGTCTCAGACGGCTCTCTGTCAGAGGAGGGATGCACTCGCAAACCTCACAGAGCTGCAAAAGCAGAAACAAGTTTGTCTTCCTCAGACCCGTCGGGTTTGCAGATAGAGTTTGCTCACTAGAAGATGGATTTAACCTCCCGAATCCTCTCTCCCCAGAAGTCCTATGCTTACAAGCACTCTTCTCCCTGTGACCCGTGGCTCAGTGACATCGTAGGGGCAACGAGGTGTAAATCCGCTGCTCTTACAGACGCTTGCCACAGTTGAGTCAGGTGTGACACACAATTTATTTTATGTCAACCCTCTGCAGAACTAGAAATATCAAACCAAATAAGGTCTAACTTGGGGCCTGCTGGTTGTTCAGTGGAGAAGCATACCTGTAATATTTCAGGTAAGGTTTCAGCCGTGTAGACCTTTATTCTATGTCGTATCCAAATCTCTCTTTCTTTCCGTGATTCCTGTGTGTTTACCACACATGTCAATCATCTAGATAAATAACAAATTATTAAATCTATATAAACAAACTGTCTGTATGTTGTTAATCCTGCAGAAATGTGTCATATTTCAAGCTGCTTTAATAAAATGGCTTAGTTTGATTGAGCATGAGTAGATTGATGTTACCTAAAAAAGACTGTACCATATGTTCCATCTATTAAGATCATTTATTAACATAAAGGTATGATGATACATTCTTGAAAAACCCTAAAGGAAATAGTTTTAAGTCGAATGAAAAACATCTGCGTTGACCGTATAGCGTATGAACGGCTGTTTTTCTAAGCAACATCGCACCAGCAGGGGGCAGTAGTGCACTGCTCTCAGCGCTCCTTCTCACGAGCTTCATCGAACAGTTTCTTTTAAAAAAAACTGCAAAGGTTTTATAAAGGTTACTCTAAACAACTTGACTATGTGAATATATGTGAATGTTTGCAACATAACATGATAGTCTATACTCCATATAATGGATAGAGATACTTACTATGCAGTAAAATCCCTTGGATTTAACAAGATAACTTAAATACCAATTATCAAGGACAATTATTTTCATGCTCACAGCTCATATTAAAAATGCGGATGAGGGTCAGTAATTCGCTCTTGTTTTAAATGATAATGAACTTGGGTCAGAGGAAGATGCTGAGACACCACTGATGCACAAAAGTAGGGAAAGACTTTATCTTATTAGTATTTTTAATTTTTACCTCAGTACACTCATATATCTCATGTTGTTTTGGCCTAGATTTAAATTGTCTTTAATTCTGTTTAATTAGATACCAGACTGTGTCTAACTATCTATTTTTGCTGCGAAAGGCCGCCACAGTTCATTGGCTTTGTATTGAATTTGTATTTGGTGACGAGTAGAAAATAGCAATGAAGAAAATTAAATCAGGAAAGATAGGCAGACTCTAAAACATCACCAAATACTTAAATAAAGTTAATAAAAGTCATTTAGCTCTGAAAAAAACCCACTGTGCTGATTTGTTCCATGGCTTCCATTGTCAAAGAGACGAGGGGGGCAGTTTAGTGTCCAACATGGGAAGAGACTGACACACTTTCTTTCTGTGTTTTCACCCTCCGGCACAAAGCTAATTAAGGAGGGAGTCTAGTTTTATTTACTGTCTGCTTCTGCCCCCTGGGTGTGTGTGTGTGCCCGTTAGTGTGTTTGTGTGTGTGCGCGCATGTGATGGTTTGAGCAGGACTGATTTTGCCCTATCTGAGACTGTTCCCAGTCACACCAGTTTAGTTGGGCCTTGCCATTTTGCCCACATTAGGCCAGCGGCACTGTGACAGTGGTAATGCTGACCGCTATCCTTTAGCTAAAGCCCCTTTTAGAAGGGTGCTGGGCACGGCGGGCGACGCTGCAGGGAAGAATGTGATTACTATACCCTCAATATGATACGGATATCACAGAAATATCAAAGATCCAACGCGATTCGCTGTGAATCAGAGTGAGGCATCACAGAAGAATGGATAATCCCAAGAGATCCGCGGATCATTTTTGGATTATAATTCACTGAATTTACAGTAGGCTCATTTTTTTTCATACTCTAAATCATTTTAGCACGTATTTACCATATTGTTTGACCATTTATTGTAGATTCAGATTCAATCATAATTCAGACTATTTCAATCACGTTCTAAAATGTTTTATACATGCTGTAAAATTATTGCAGGTCCAAATATGTTTGCAAAACAATGATCTAAAAATAACTATGTTTTTTTTTAGCACATAAGACATTTTAGATTTAGATTTTGGTAATACTTGTGGTTACTTCACGTGGATGCTGAGCCTTCACTGTGCAATAATTATATACAGACATTTGCACTAGAATACTTTTCATATGAATCTGTCCAAGGGGCGACGTCCTTCTGTTCTCACCTCTGACCTGGTCATGGTTTTGAATCATTTTTTTGATTGTTCCCATCAAAAAGGTTTTTGAAACATTCCATTTCCTACCAAAAACAACACCACCTAATGGATACATTTTCATTTTGATTTGAAACTCTTAAGAGGACTGCAGGCTATTCTCTTGAACCGTGCTTAAATATACTGCCACTTACAGCAAATGCCCGCTCTCTGTGCTGAGTGTGGGTGGTCATTTGTAGTTAAGCTGACAGTGGACATCTTCCCAACATCCGCTGATGTTGATCAAACAGAACCTGCAGTCCCCCGCTGGCCGCAAGCTGATTCAAACAGTACCTCAGCGTGACTTTCTTCACAGGGTTCCGCTACAGCTCCATTTGTTGGTGACAGTGCTGCTGCAGAGGTGACACACCGCAGCGACGGGGCCAGGCCCCCCCCCCCCCCCCCCCCACTCTCCCTCTCCTTCCTCTCGCCCAGCGGCGGTGCCCCAGTGAGCCCTGTACCTCGGCCACATCAGTCAATAAACCGTAGGCGGTCACCCTCTCACACAAGGAGAGGAGGGGGGGGTGGAGAGAGAGGGTGATGGATGGAGAGGGGTTCGAGAGGTATCTTAACAGCCAGCGCAGCGAGGAGGACTCTCATTACGTGCCGTTCGGTCTGACAGCGCCGGTGCTGTAGCTGTTATGGGGAGTTGATGACCCGAGTGACCCGGAAAGCAAGGCGCGGCCCACGCAGCTGTGGTCACCCCGTTGATCTCACACAGTGTAATTAATGCGCACAATCAGAGGTGTCTGCATATACGTGTGTGTGTGTGTGTGAACACACATGCAGGGGTTTGCCTGCTTATTACAACCAAACAGTGAGTTACAATCTGACAACAGAGAGCTCTGGGTAATTTCCCATCATGCCTCATCAGGAACAGCGGGTGGCCAAGAGCCTCGCCACATCAGCTCACACTCGGACCTGGGTAGAAAATTACCATCATTACACACTGATGTACGAGAGAGAGAAAGAGGCAGCCAGAAAAAAAGAACGAGTCTGTGAAAGACAATGGGATAGTCAGACATAAAGAGGAGAGAGACACTCTGTCACGTGAAAGGAAAGAGGGAGAACACAGTAAATGCCAAAATCATGATGCAGTATTGATCAAGGAAAAATGGAACGGTTGTCAACAAAAGACAAATCAGTGATGCAATTCCTCTTTGACAAAAACCACAGAGCAGAGATTTACCAGTTTTTCCGTGTCTCTTTTTCCTGCCTCTCATTAGCGAGTGGATGTGATTGTATTGGATTGAACAGTGAGTCTGTATCGATCCTCTGAGGACTAATGTAATCAATGCTCTCTACTGGCCGAGAGGGTGAGACAGGTGGGAGAGGAGGCACGTGTCAAAGCACCAAAGGTTCCTCATACACTGCATTTGGGTTTATATATTGTTGTGCCAGAGAGAAGCATAAGAATGACTTATATTTTACTTAAGTCAATTTAGCAAGACACAGTGAGGCCCAATGAACTACCAAAAGTCCAAATAGTCATTATGCAGAATTTCCCATTTCAGAATAATGTGCTAATAATTATGAATGCAATATACTTAAGGGTCTATATTCATATATTATAATTTATGTGTGAATCGCATTTTGTATGAATAATAATTAAGTAACTTTAAGATGAATGCAGTGTAAATTGAAAATACGTTCAGTACGTTTTTACATTTTTTGAAGGTCGCCCAAACTGAAAGCACTGCACCAGGCAAAAGGAAGGCCGTTTCTAGCTTGTCAATTTTTCAATCTTTGTTTCATAACTGAAATGCACACGACATGATAGACTAAGGATGTGCGGCGAAGCTGAGAGCCGAATCTCAGCCTGCGACGTCTCGTCTCGAGCTCGGCCCAACGTTACGGTGACACATGAATATTTGAGTGGAATCTATGAGGAGGTATTAAATAATAGTTTCCTAACAAACGGATCTGTAAAAATCACAACCCCAGAGCTGTGAGCTGGGACGCGGTCTGGTCGGACACAATGTCTCCTGACAGTGTGCAGTCCTGCGGCTCCCCGGCCGTCCTGACAGCTCCACGACGGCCCGCGGCTCTTCTTAACTCCTTCTGTCTTCGTATGTTTTTTTTTGTTGCTGAAAGTGTTTACCCTTCCATCCTCTGCAGTTACCTTCAGTGTCCCGGCACATATGTCTGCGGCACACTGTTACCCACCTTGACTCCCCCCCACTCGCCCCCATGCACCCACCTCCCTTTTTTCTAATCTCACAGTGCTCTTTTATTTTCTCCTCGGTTTCTCTACCACTTCCTGTAGTTCTCTTGTAAAATTAGGGGGGGAAACATCACTTGATCACTTGACTGAGTGTTCACCTGGCTGCTCTGCTGGCTGCAGATGAGAGGAAGGAGCGGATAAAGAGAAAACAAATGAGTTGAAAAAATAAACAGGAGAAGAGAGAGAGAGAGAGAGAGACGGCAGGACCCAGGAGGAGAGATGGACATATGAACACCGCAATTTATGCTTTGTCGAGGAGCGGTCATACTTTGCCCAGCAACCCCCCCCTTTCAATCCCTCCTCTACACACACACACACACACACAAACACACAAACACACAAACACATTACCCATGCAAAGGCCTACACAGATGCGCTCTTGGTTAGGAGGAGAGAGGGAGTCTTTGCATGGATGACCCAGTTGGGCTTGTGCCAGTTCTGGAGGAGCCTGGAGCCAAAGTGTAAACCTGGAGACACACACACACACACACACACACACTCACACGCACACATATACGCAGACACACCATCTGGTCCCGTGCCTTTTAATAACTGAAACAAGGCACAAGATGTAGGCAGCATGGTGCATGGTTTCCCATCAGCCTGGTAGCAAGAGAGCAGTGAGTAACAATAGCAACAACCGCCCTGAGAACAGTAAATACACAAAGCATTACAGGTGGAGATGGAAGCACACGGCAGCGGACGAGGCCTTTGTTTGCAGAGAATGTTTTCAAGGAGAGTATAATTATTTTATGAGTTTCCACACACGGGATGTTCAAAAAGACGCAGCAGCTATTTCTCGTTCTTTCCCTTCCTTTGCTCTCCCCTCTCTTTTCTTCCTCTCGGCCTTTCTCCCCCGCTGCGTACAGGAGTCAGTCGGACTTTTGATCCTGACATCTGCGTCTTGCAGGAATGTCTGTGTGCTCTCGCTGCCCTCTGATGTAGCTCCAGGAACTAATGGAATGTGAAAGAGACAGACGGGCTTCTCGTCTGAAAAACACTGCCCTCTCTCCATACACGTGTGTATACATGTGCGTGCGCGTGTGTCTGTGTGTGTGTGTGTGTGTGTGTGTGTGTGTGTCTGCATGCGCGTGTGTGTGTGTGTGAGTTGAGAGGGCATCTCTCACTCCCGTCCATTTGTACTGTATGCTTCAATCCAGCCATTTCTAAAGCATCCATAATCCAACAAATAAGTGGAAATGCAAACGGGCGAGACATGTGAGGGAAGCAAATGATAAACAAGTGCGCCACCTCAATGCGCTGCAATATTGAGCGTGTTTTTGGATCGGCTAACCTTTGAGCTGTAGTGTACGGGTTAATCCCACAACTCTTTCACTTTCTCTCCCTCATTCTGCTTAGAGAGTCTGAAGGTCTAAAAGGGTGTTTACAATTCACTAATCTGACTTCAAAACCAGCTTAACTCTGGGAGACATCAAAGGTGCGCGCGTGATGGCCCCACTGATCCCAGTAAGGGGGGGATGTATGATAGACTGGAAACATAGAGAGAAGGGTGGGGGGAGAACAAAAAGAAACAAGAGGAAACTAGATGTTTCTGAGACCTTGTGATGACTGTCTCACTTGATCCAAAAAAACAACTGTTCCAGATTTATGATCAGGCGTGGATAAGCGTTTATGAGGACGCCTGGAACACACAGTCACACGTGGATTGTCCCTGGATCAAGTGCTTCAATGAAATAATCAATCGGATGTTTTCTACAAAGAAAGATGTTATCTACAAAGTGGGTAATTTTCGTGCTACAGATCTCAAAGTCTGGCATGACATGATTTGTACGCCCAACAATACATGCATCCATCTGGTTTTATTGGCATTGTCAAAGTCACGCGTAATAAAAAAGTGCGGCTAATATGTCTGTTTTTCATAAACACGTTCGTTAATTAATTCAATGCTGGATTTTCAATACAGTTTCAGGAGGTGGATGTGGAAGTCTTTGTCAGGTTAACTAATGATGAAGAGCAAGTTTAGGCGGGACTTGCATTAATATCTAAATGCAGGCACAGTAAAATTAGCCAGTAATAAATGAACATTGTGGAAATACGTCTGGCATTAATTGTCATCCAAAGGTCACGGTTCATTAAATTACCATTAAAGAGTTTGACAAAATATATTTGGTGCTCACTGAGGTATGCTGGCTATGTGAAGTGAAATACATAAATAACTGTAATAACTGTAGCTTTTTTGAAACCTATTAATATCAGATGTAGAGGAGACAGTCTATTCTGCAAGCACGTTATCAGTCCATTTTGTGCTATTAACAGATGTATTTTTCCTCTCCCTTGAACACATAGAAATAATGCAAATTAAAATAAATTGTTATGTAATGAATAGTCAGACCAAAAATGGGGACACAACAATTTGACGTAAATGAGGTGATTGGAGTCATATTAGTTATTCTGTATTTACTGAATACATCTCGAATGCTGAGTTCTTTTGTGATTTGGAGTTTGTCCCACATTTCTATTGAGCTATTAGGGACAGACATGAGAGACTGCCCCGAGCAAACATCTGCTCATACATGTACCCATATGTATAAACATACAAAGGCTGACATACATGCCCGCGCTGGACCCAGACATGAAGACAAAAAATAAGAATGCTAAAGAGTGTGTACCGTGGCAGCACGTTGGATTGAGACGAGGAGAAAGGAAGAAGAGGGAAAGGAGAAAGGGAGAGAATGTGTGTGTGTGTGTGTGTGTGTGTGTGTGTGCGTGTGTGTGTGTGTGTGTGTGTGTGTGTGTGTGTGTGTGTGTGTGTGTGTGTGGGAGAGCGGGAGAGCAGCATGAGACAGAGAGACTCGGGTGGACAGACACTGATTCCCCCAGGTGCATGTTGGGTAAGTCTTCAATAATATGGAGTGACAGGGAACAGAAGGAGCCGATTTCTCCTCATGTCATATCCTCTTTCTCTTCTCGCTTCCTGCTTCTTGTCAACAGGACTTTAAACTGGTGTTTGTTAAATTGGATGTCAGGGTCAACGGAGGACTTTGTTCCATTGAATACTTGTCGGTTTGTGTGCATGTGCAAGCCTGGGTGTGCATAAGTGCGTGTGTGTGTGTCCGTGTGTGTGTGAGAGTTCAGAGCCATCGTTTAAACGGGATAACATGTTGTCTTTTGGTATCAGAGGGGATGAGTCGGATACTAAAACACCGGTGAAATGCCGTTAATTGAGAAATTCAAAAACATCAATACATGTTGTTCCAAGGTAACAACAAATGCAATATAACCACAAATGTCTCCAGGACAGTGATTCAATGAGCTCACAACCACAGCAGAACTCACCCTGTATTGGATGGCAAAGCCCCCCCGGAGGCTCCGCTGTTCAGCCATGCCGCTGCAGCAGGTCCACCCTGCCTTTCCAAGAAGGCTCAGATGAGTAGGAGCCCCCCGGACATCTGCGCTAATCACTCGTCTCTAAACAAGCACTTTCTAAATGACCGTAGAGAGAAAGAAACAAGGAACGGACAAACCACGTAGCCAAACAAGGCCCCCAGGCCTCAAACCAATTTGAATCCCAATTAGATTCATCAGATACTCTCAAGAGGTAAGTATGTGTCCGTATATGTTCGTGCATGTTAATGCGTATGTTGGATTGAGTGTGGATTGGCGGACAACCAGCTCCTGTGTTTAAACAATAAAGGTCATTCCCTGTCAAGATATGTTATTGTTTCGTTTAGCCTGCAGTGATTTTGTTTTGACTGTGTTTGTTACTATCACAGACGCAGCTGACCTTTGACTGTTAAAAAATAGAGGATCACGTTAATGTCATTGTCGTCATCATGCTACCGCAAGTGCAAATTCTTATGATGAAATAATATAACTATTTCCAGAGAAAGGATATCTACCCATGTGTCTGTATTGGTAAGTCAAGATATTATCTATTTACAAATCATAGACTGAATCATTATCCATACCATGTTTTACATATCATGACAAAAGTATTTGCCGATTTCCACCTTGGATTTAAATAAGATTTTTCCTCACAGTTCCATGTTGTTTATGGTGCCTGAAGAAACGCAATGGCATATTAATGCCTTTTGTTACTTAAACAAAAGCACTTACATACACTGACAAACATACACATCAGATGGACAACCCCTCTTACATTACGGTCCCCGTGGTAACAGGTCAAAACTGGTCCCACCTGAACGGGCCATTTCAATTTCACAGGTGAGCTCTGTCTTTTGCTCTGCTCCTCCTTTTCTTTATAGTCATGTCCCGCATCTCGAATGAGAGCAGGTCAGCCTGCGCCCGGTTGCATCTGCAGGCCAGATGGGATTCGATGGAGATGACATTCGGTGGACGACCCACCTGATGCGACCATAGTGCAGCTATAGTTGCCTTCTTGTATCCTTTTGATAACTACGACAGAGAGCCGAACACATGCAGGTGCACACTAATGCTCATGTGTTCAAAGACAGCCATATATTTATACAGAAGCTGTTAATATTTCTGAAATGGCAGCTTCATATGTATCCAGTAGAGCTCTGGCCTCAGACAGCAACTAAAGGAGGACTGAATGAGGTTTTGGTCAGTCTTGTGCTGCGGCCCTGGTCCTCCTCACACCTCTAGGTGGCAGTATTGTCCTATCAACCTGTAAAACCAGTTTCTCTGCGCTCATTCAGTCTTCATCCACAGAAAGAAGACTAAATGGCTATGTCTGCTGTTAAAAACTGAATCTACATCGCTTTCTCAAAATGTAACATATTAAATGCTATATTAAATATTTCAAGAAGGTCCAAAAGTGTCCACAAGACCTTTCTGTTTAGCTTAGCTTGATTTGTTGAAGGCCCCAAAAATCAATGTATGAGTTCCCACTAAATCAATTGGACCGCTGATGCTTTTATTTATTTTTTACTCGTTATATAGACATAATACTGATCAACGTTGTACTAATGGAACCCTATTAAAAAAAGTATATCTCTTTCCAAAAAATCAAAGAAAAGCAAATACTTTTCAGTTGAGGACGCGGTAGTCACTGTACATTCAAAACGTAAAGTCATCAAAGAGCTGCGGGCCGGGAAAAGCATCAGCATCACAACCGTGAAGTCACCAAACCTGAAGTACGTCTGCCTCTTGTGTGTTTATCCCTCTTATGTTGTGTGGAGAAAGGTGTTTTTAGGTTGGTGTGAGCCAGAAAAAGAGGCAGTAACAGCCGCCTTGGTGCGCCCAGACACAATTAGACTCATTATTGTGTCCTGGAGATGAGAGAAATGCAACGCGGGCACCGTCTTGCTGCCCCTTTGGAGACATTGAATCATGGACACACGCAGATACACCAGAACACTTCCAACTGTCCACCACCATTCACACACTGAGCAGCCAGCCAGTTTACATTTGTCAGTCATTGGCAGAACGTATCTAGGTATCTGGCCCACTCACCACTTTTCAGAGGTACGGGTTTCACAGCTAAAGGCCTGTTTTTCATCCTAGGTTTGATTATAATGATGATAGGAACAGCCTTTAATACCCTTGCCTTTCCTTCCTTCCTTGACGGCAGGACCGAGGGGGCCCCTGGACTCCCCAGCAGAGTGCTGCTCTAAAGGAGAACGCTGCTCTATGTCACGGTGTGCGCTGACTGTCTTATCTACCCATTTATCACAGTTGAATTGCAACCAGCCTTGCCTGAAACCTGCTTTCAGACTTCGTTCGGGTGACTTGGGATGCACGATGCAATCGTCGAGCATTTGTAAATGGGGTTTCCATGGCAAATGTCAGTATACCAAGATACTTTGTGTTTCATACTGTATTTCATCGGCATCAGTAAATAATTAAAAGATAACAAAGTACAGCACAATAGGATAACTTTTAATCATTTTTTTGTAAACTGACGCAAAGACAAGTGAAGGATTCTCTTGCTTCAAATAGCCTCCAATGGGATCTTGCATGATTGTAAAAAGGAAAAAATGCTTCGGTGTGCCGGCAGTGCCAGCTCCGCGAGGCTGTCCGAACAAGCTGTTTGCACACAAGCCAGCTCTGATGTCTTCTGTCAGCCCTCATTTTGGTAAACACTGATATCTACGTGAGGACACGGAGTGACAGGTGCATGATTGAGGTACTTAAAAGCAGACACTCTAAGCGACTGTCCTCCTCTCTCCTGATCCCAGCGTTGCTGTGATTCTCCACATGCGTTTCAATCCCGACATTATATGTATCAGCTCTCTTTAATCTCCTGCCACGTCTTTAAGGTCTCGTTTTAATTGATGTAATGCACCTATTGCAAGCTTTAAATGTTAATTGCAAGATAGTTTCAGCAGATTGTAATAATCAGCTCATTATCATTCACGACAGAATTGTTTAGCTTCTTCATTAGAGAGATGAGCATCACTTCTTAGAGATCCTGCGCAAACTTGTTTGATCCTGCCAGCCTGCAGCCGGCCTCACGTGGACTTTGCCACCTTTTCAAAGACTTTGCCTTACGAACAGGTCCACTTAGATGAGATCTGTAAAAGATAAACATTAAATATGCATCCAGATCTTCTGCTTGGGCGAGTGGACTGAATCTGTATGAATGGCTAATGTGTTGCTGTGACGGTAGCAACTAGATTGATCACTCATTACGATATCTGCTCCATTGGCCATTAACACCCGCAAGGAATCTAACCACGGGCCACATCAGACACCAGGGTTAAATTGAGAGTGAAGAAGGGAAGTGTGTGTGTGCGCGTGTGACTGAAAAGGGGAGGTGTTCTGCACTCCAAATATGGTCAGCTAGGCTCCTGTAAATTGAAAGCTGGGTTGACAGTATAGGTGATTGGCTTTGGGTATCCTGGTATACATATTTGTAGATTCGCGCCAGGGATACAGCGCTCTGTATTTATCACACTCGCTAAACACATTAAGAAACAATACTGCAGATAAAAGCGTAACTAATTACCCAGATGGCTCTTGAATAGAGGAAAATTCTGTGTGATAATATCGGACAAGAACTGTCATCTTCACTCATAGACCTCCCCTCCCGGTGGCCTGTTCACTGCTGATCCAAGAGTAAGACGGGGCAACACATGTACGTTTAAGAGTGAGTCAAGAGGCTCTCCACACCCACAGCTGCAGGGATGTTGTCAGAAGAACAAAATTTAATAAACCTGTCCATGACACCTGAACACACACTTTTTTCTCTCTCTGGGCGTCTCTTGTGTTTTTGCTTTCTCTCCAGCACACACACACACACACACACACCTGCCTAAGTGAAGGATTTACTTGTGTTACACACAGTACATTGAACATGTCAATCACGCAACAGTGCAGCTGTCTGTGTGTTGTCTGTGAGCTGTCTGCATTCCTTTAGAAATTAACTGCGCACCTTAAATACTCTTTGACACGCAGCTTTAAATGCTGGAGTGGGAACAAATGTCATGACAAGCTGTTCCATCAGTTGCCTGTCAAAATCACTCAAATTGTTTTTAATTACCATAACTGAATGACTAATGCTGACTAGTATGTTGAAATCATAGCATAATGATCACAGAGCTGTTGTGCTACCGTGGAGTTTCACACCCCTTCACAGCACTTTAGATCCTGAAGGAATGTGAAGATGTCATACCTTTTAAGCTTAGCTGATTGTGATAGTGAGAGATATTTGTTATCAATTAGATTTCTGACCTGCAACGGACGACAGTGTGCTATGATATTGGATGCTACTGTAGAAACCCCCAGGTTGATCAAGTATAAACAATTGTTAAAAATCAAAAAACAAACAAAACTGAAACTTGTTTATATTCTTCTAATTTATATAATATGTCAGTTTTTCCACAAACAGTATTTGTGTAAATCAGATACACTCCCATATTTGTCATAAATGAATTACAACTTTTTAACATTTTAAACTCAAACGAGCGATCTTGAGACTATTGGGCGGCCAGCAGTTTCTTTAGTGTCAGGAGATGCTGGTATTGACATAAGGCCTGTTTACGCCACTGTGCTCCCCCTGTACAGATTCTGTCCACACAGACCTCATACTGGGTGAGGGGACCCCTATTCATCTCCTCCCAAATGGGATAGCATCCTCCAGGGGAGCGGGGTGACACAGTCCCTGCCGAGGCAATGGGGAAGTCCTTCTGCCGATAATAGCAGTCGACGGGGGGAACAACCTCAGCAGGCACCGGGCCAAACAACTGTCAATCAAAGTACATCTCCTCTTCTTCCACTTTTGGTCACTGCTGCCGCCCGTCCTCTCTACATGGCTCTCTTTTCCTTCCATCCTGATTCCTCGCCTTCACAGTGTGCACACTTCAGAAACTGTGGTTCACATCTCCAGCCTGGAGAACCTCTCAGCGAACATAATGAGAACGACGCTCCGACGTGGGTTGGTCGGGGCACCGACGAAGACAAACATCAATTACAGATGTGTAACTGCGAATAATAAGGCATTTAATGGGTCAGCTAATTGCATAGCAGCAAGGACATCAGCCACACATAGAAAAAAAACAACAGAACATTCGGTCCAGCTTTTTTCTACTCGTCCCTTTACTAACAAATAACAATCAACAATTGTTATTTTTACCTAATTAGTAATTACCACACTGATGATTACACACGCATTGGCATGGAAGCAATTGTTACAAGAATAAATTGCACTTCCCACTAAATTTGATTAATTATGAATTTTAAGTATCAATCATCCCTTCCATCAACTCTCAGAAAAACTAGAACTAAATAAGTTGCATGGGGAAAAATAGAAAATTTAAGCAGGAAAACTCTGCGACTGACTTAGATTTTAGACAATTGGTTGATAAAAGTGCCCACCCACACTTCATTTATAATGATTCCTGCTAAGATATGAGGCATACTGTCAAACCATAAAGTACACCCGATAACATGTTCAACGTTTTTAATTAGTAGGGTGAAATTTAACAGAAAAGCATAGATTTCGCGTTGGGATGTGTCTCCGCGATGGACCAGGAAAGCTAAAACACTTCCCTGTTTATAAAAGCTGAATTGTCACCAAGGCCCCGCAAAAGTGGGAGAGGTAGCGCCATTCTGTTGCTGCTAGCTGTCTATTAATGAGACATCACTCCATCAAGGGTGGTCTGTTATGACAACTACCGGAGGCATTTTTGTGTGTTTGTGTTTGTTTTATACAGCATTTGTGTATGTGTGCATATTTGGAAACAAATGGCCCAAAGCAAACACTGAATAATGCAGATTTCTAGGTCTTAAAAAAATCTGTTTTCCGTGGTGGGCATGAGAAATGCTAATGCAAGGCCTGATGCAAGTATAATTATCATACTCTTTTGTTTAGTGATGATAACCAAGATGATTGCATTAATGGTGTTAATGTAATTATGTAAGTAATGCAATGGGGAAATAATTGATTAACAATGAGACATGTTTTGTTCTAGTGCATGAGAGGGCCCTAAGCAGGATTTGATTTGGGGGCCCCCTTCCCACCACGAGTCACCTGTGCTAGAAGATTATTGGCACAAATGTCACACTATAATGTTATAGCGAAAATTAAACGAATACAGTGAGGTTATAACACAAAACTAGGGCTGCTTGCAGCACTGAACGGGCCTTAGCGTCCCCTTGCATGTCTGGTGGGCAGCGGTCAGCCAGAAAAGTGGTCGAAAAAGTGAAAAGAGAAGAAAGAAATATCTGGTGCCAGGCTGGAATCAAACCTAGATCTCTGGCCCCCTAACCGGATACCTTACATCTGAGCTGTGATCCACACTTGTCAATGCATGCACGTTAGCCGGCTGCTTGCGCCGGCTCGCGGCTCGCCGGCAGCTTGGGTCGGCTCGCGACTCGCTGGCTGCTTGGGGCCCCCTGGTGGCCAGGGGGCCCCAAGCAGCTGCTTAGTTCGCTTATGCCTCGGGCCGGCCCTGTTTACAAGTAACGTATATGCCTTAACCAGCTTTATGTCTAGCAGTTGTTTGCGTGCCTGGTAGCGTATTGCGTGGTATGGTATAAAAAGAAACCCCATGACTCATGAAATACATATGGCGCACACACATTCAACATGCACCCACAGAGGGGTGGCCTGCAGGGCTGTTAATTGTGGCTCAAATCAATACCACAATATGTATTATATATTTTCATATGTGTTTATGTGTTTCTCAGAATTAACCATATGACAACACAAATGTAGAAGTACAACCAGGCATGATCCAGCGGAAGATTAAAGCTATGGATGTCATCCACTTCTCCCATTTACATTACACAACACAATTTGATCACATCTAAATGTTAAAAAATAATAAATATGGGAAATAAAGCCCACACCGTCTTACTTATTATAGATCTTGGCATGATAACGTTTTAAGCAGCTTCTCTTAAACACATTTAAAGTGGTTAAAACACATGGGTTGTGTTTTAATACAAAGAGTCTCCTTCACATCGCTCTCCGTTTCTCTCACAGCACTTCAGCTGACATCCCCAAGAACTCCGCTTTCCCGTCCAGCAAAATACAACAGAGTAGACACAGCATTCTCCCTAGCACAATGGATTTCCACGAACTCACCAAACTCCCATAATGACCGAGTCCCTCAATCCGTGGCTGTGGTTGATGTTTGGCTTGCAATGTTGCTGATATTGCCCCTTCTTCCTGCTCCCTCCTTTCAAGTCCACCCATTTGACAAAGTGAAAACAGCAACAAAAACACAAACAAAACCTCCTACGAGCTCGGGCCCGCGCAGCCAAACCTGACATTCTAATTAATTTGAAAAGTAATTGCTCGAAATGATTATTTGAGTTGGGCCACTTTCTCCCGTTACCTCTGAATTGGAAATATAATTGCGGCGGACAGTAATTGGCCGGCCGTAGACTGTTGGTTATTGTGGTCTGTTGTAGCCGCCTGCATCATTATCAGGGCTTGGACGTGGTTCAGTTTTTGAACCACAGTGACTGAAGAGGAACACAAACACACACGCACGCAATGCTCTGCTTCCCCCTGCCAGCTCTTCATCCCCACTTAGGCCCGAGTCCCGCTCTAAGGATCTAAGTTCGTTTCCCATCCTGACCTCTGTTTTTTTTGTTCTTTCTCTCTCTTCTCCCATTCTTTGGCCCTTCCCTCCTCTACCTTAGGGGCAAATGGACGGCTAGAGCGAGAGAGCTGAAAAATAAGGCACTCTGTGCAAAAGTGTCGTCCTTGTGGTGCATGCTCACCCAGGCCCTTTAGTATGATAATCCATATGTCATTTGTCGGTTTTTTTTGTATGCATTCTCTGTTATTGCCTGTATCAGTACGTTCTGTTTATGCTTGTTGTGCAGAGCTTCCTTTGCTAAATTGTCTGGAAGCCAAACAGCCCCCATCAGTTAACCAGGCAGAAAGAGCTGTGTATCCCGCTAAAGCATCCAGGACATGCCAGGGGGACCACACACTCACCCAAACAAACACACAACAAACACACACACACACACACACACACACTCACAGACATTCTAAAGATTAAGAAAAACTCTAAACTAAGAATATATAATCAATAAATCACCATCATCCCAACCAGTAACCACTGGTCGTTCAAAATCACTGCCACCTTTCAAGTAGAAGGGCAGAAACATTATCAGTAAAAGTATTTAACTACGTAATAAAATAATATGAAGCAAAGAAAGGAAGGAACTTTGTGTTTGGTTAGTGATTTTTTCTTTCTTGCAATGCTTCTTGGGAATAATCGTTATACCGTTGGAATGCCTGTTTATTTAAACCTTTTAAATGGGGCCACATTTGTAAGGAGCATGGATATGTGGGATAACCAGCACAAAGGAGTGCGTGGGTCCCACCCAAATCTTGCCAACGCCGGACAGCGAATGCACACAAACACACACACACAGTCACTGACTAATTGACTGACAGACACACATTTTAGTTTGTTTCAGTATTGAAGCCACTGGACTTATGATCATGCTAACGACACAGACAATTAGCTGTGCCAAGCAAGGATTGTCCCACTATTTCCGAAGACGACAAACAAGAGAGTGAAGCGACGAGCACAGATCCTCACCCTCGTCAGCGGCCACGCTGAACACAGAGAACACCGCGCAGAAAGAGAGCGCAAGTCTGTATCCACCAATTACTCTTAGCCTTTCTCTACTAAGCGAAGAGGGATATAGGTCAGGCATGTCAGACTAAGGCTTCTGTCATCCCCCTTCCCTGCCCTCCACTGCGTGCATCACTCCGTGCCTGAGGATAGAGGTCCTACAGCTTTCCATTAAGGACCCTCAGTGAGTATACTGTATGTACAGCAGAGCCCCACCCTGCACGTACACATATTCCCACCTATCTGCACCATTGAAGAGAAGAATCACTAATAGTGTCAACTGCCTTTAGGGAGGAAAACCCCAAGGCCGGAACATAAGTTAAAATAAGCTCAAATATCTAAGTGTTACTGTTGGTGTTTGTAAATGTGCAGTCTCACTTTAATGAAATCCAGCAAAAGTTTTGCCTTCTAAATAGTATCTGAGCTGGGTGGGATTTTTATCTAGCGTCTTTGATTAGTGAACTGTAAGTATTGACAGCCTGTTGTGTCTTATCATCGCAACGAACTCACAGTCGGGAGCTTGATAGCCATCCTAGCAAGTCTCCAATACCATCTGTCTGGTATGGATCTCTGGAGGTTGATGCGTGATGGCTTGGGATATCTACACACCGCAAGCCTCAAGGCCTGGCAGAAAAGAGTTGGAGGAGGTGTAGCTACTCCACTTGAAGCTGTTCAGTCATCTTCACACACACACAGAATAGGGGCTGGTGGAGTATCTGCAGTCTTTTTCATGCCCTCACTCTCTCTTTGAGGCACAAACACACACACACACACAGAGAAGAGCGTGATCAAACACTACTGTGATGTCTTAATTAAGAAGTACTAACAGGCTTGATTAAAAGTAGAGAATTAAAAGATCCGTCGATGAAAGGAGCAATTCCCTTATCGGCTCAGAGCAACAAAAGTGGATGGGAGAAGAGGACGGGTGAAGGAAAAAAGAGAAAACGGAATGTATCAACGGAGCAAACGCATGCAGAGGAGAGGAGGACCGAAGCGTGGTACAACTCACGCCTAAGTGGGACTGATGCGGCTCGGACTGTTTTACTGACGAGCAAAAGTTTTGTGTGATAACGGCTACATGAGTTTTCATTGGCGACCTCCTGCTGGTCTTCGGGACAGATATGTTTTTGTTTGCAGATAGCACTAAAATAGACATTGGGCTGTCTGAGAAAGCGTCTGACCCAAGTTTACTTTTGGGTCACGTTCTCTACCATGGATATGAAAACAAACAAACCAGGCCATTACCAGTGAAGGGAAGTTCTCTTACTCCCTTTACCCATACCTCTCACTCTCCTCCTTCACGTGTCTCTGCGCTTTTAAAGGATTCAATTAACCTCAAATGAACTAAAGGAATCAAGATAAAAAGACACTGCCTGTCTTTCCCCTGTATTCAACTATTCTCCACTCCAGTTCCCTCATAACTCCTTCTGCCCCCTCCAGTCATTTCTTATGCTCCTCCTGCCTAACTCCTTTATTTTGTTTCTGCAACATGTCTGGGAAATACAAAACAGTATGAACAACAAGTATGACTGCCCTGTCCTACGCTAAATAATACAAATTATACTAAGAATAATCAGTATCCTCCCAAAGCAATACACTGATCAAAATGTTAGTTTGAGAGGAAATAATGTTGAACAGTATGAAACGAAGGGCCTAAGCTGATTTTAAAACTACTCAAATTGCCTGGAGAATATTTGATGTTTTCATTCAAATCTGGTAATTTAGCTGTTTTGACCTGTAGCTGGTTCTTGGTAAACAGAGAAAAACAAGCACAGGACAATAAACATGAATTTATTGAGTAGAAATCTGAAAGCTTAACAGTACATTTTATTTAATGGGTTTCCGTTATACCAGGTGTATTTAATTATGAATATATATATATATATACAAATACCAGATATTAATTTAGTTGACAACTGACTTTCCAATCAAATAAAGCTCAATTGAATAATATTCAATTCATATTTAGCATCAGTTTTTATCTGAAATAATTTAATAGCAATCCAATAAACTTAATTACAATATAGATTTTAAAATAACATTACATGTTTATCTTAAAATAAAGTACTTCATTTTAGTGACATCTATTTAACTGAATTCTTCCACAGCTTGAAATTAAGTAAATAAAGGTGATAATCAGTTCTCGGAAAATGCTTGTTTTGGTCTTCAGTACAGTCTGTTGTATATCAGTCATGCCGCAACGTTTATCAGAATACAGACATTTGATTTGGGCTGAAAAGCCTCGATATCATTTCCAACGCATGAAATTGGTCAAGGTGCTTCCTGGATGGCTGAACGAATGCCGTAAAGGCTTGAGAAGTTAGAAATGGACGGAGCACTTCTATTTTATCAGTTACATGCCGGCTGGATTATCTAAATGATTCAATGGGAATTCCACCACCTTTACACATTAAAGTAAGTTTACATTCGTGCCAGTTCTACTGTAAATGTAAATGGGAAAATAAATGGAAAACAAGAGTGGATAAGTGGATAAGTGGATTCAGCATCAGTGGAGAAAAGGTCATCATTTAGAAAATGAAACCTTTGAGTATAGAGAAGTGGCCCGCTCACTCATGTTTAGGGCAAGGCTCTGATTTACATAGTAGCTACTACATCACACTGGCTGAGGTGCATTGTGGGTAATGCATGCACCAGGTTTTAACATTTAAGAATTTGTGAAATGAAAAGGCTCCCAACTCTGGGGCAACTGCATCAATTTTGATATTTTCTTTGCAACCTTTCATCATGGGTCCAACTGTGTTATAGTACTTAATTCTACACCTATAAAAAAAATTGTGAATAATTTGCTTTTCTCTTTAACAGCCATCTGTTAAAACTACATATTGAAAATACTTAAATACGGTCATGTTTAATCACACACAAAACTAACACTCATGTGTAATGTGTAACATTCCATCTAGAGCATTGTATTTCCGATGCACGGACAAATACTGTGCCCACATCCTGACAACACACAAGTGCTCCGTCCCCTGTTGTGTTGCAGAGACAGCGGACACACCTCAGCCCTGCTGACAGCCCGCAGTCTGACCCCACAGGGCTGCATAGCTCAGCACAGCTGTCTGTTGTCCGTTTCTTCCGATCCCTTTCTCCTGCTGCCTCAATCCCAGCTTTGTGCCCGCTCAGCATGATCATGATATACACCTCTGCCCGGTCATCTCTTTGAAGCTTTGGTCTTCTAACGCAACTCAAAAGGATGACGGCAAAAGAAATGCACGCGCACACCGCCAATGATCCGCGGCTCAATGAGGGTCTGGTTGGGCATACTCGTGACACTGGCCTCTCCAAAGAATACGGCAGATACTTGTTAATTAGGTGGTGTGAATCTTCTTAGAATTATTCTTACTAACATGACTTCATATCGTGAACAGCTCTAATCCAGTAGGGCCCGAGTTACATTAGTAAACCGTCAGAGCTCCCTCTATGGGGCGCTATCTTAAGGAGCACGCTCAGTTCACTTGTGTCAGCATTTCAGCTGAACACTGGCACCATGTTGACGTGCAGCAGATGAATATTAAACCTTGAGAAACAAAGATGCGCTCGAAGCAAAACCCTGCATAAATATTTCTCATATGCACACACGCAGACGCTGCCACAGTCTTAAGCATCCCTCCCAGCAGGCACAATCACACTCAGGCAGATAATTCAGTGTCACAGGGAGCCTTGTGTCTGACCCCGTGGCCCCCTCCAGACAGAGGGAAGCAGCTGGACAGGGACCCACGGCCGCCTGGAACTCGCTTGCCCCTCGGGAGCTCAAAAGGAGAAGAGTCCCTTTCTGCCTCGGAGAATGACCAGCTGAGCTTCCACAGCTCGGCGTTCGGATGTGCCGTTATGTCTCTGTGTCCAGGAAGATCAGAGGGGGGTGAGCAGGCCTTGGAAGTGGGCAGCAGTGTTGGGGCTGTTTTTGTGAGAGTAGCTAGTAAAAATATAAAAATGTTCCGGCATAACTCGCTGTCAGGGCGTACTTCACTTGAACCAGCTTATTCCATTTGTGCTTCATGCACATGCGCTCTCATAAAAACCGTCACGTTTCTCTAAAGTAGTTTTAACCGTGTTTCTATATGTTGTTTATACTGATAAGTCCTGTCAATATATGATGTGAGGTTACTACAGAAATCTAACAATAATGCTAGTGTTTTAAGCGCATGTAACATACTGGTGGTGACACACACACACAAACACAAACACACACTTCCGAGTGGTGGTGAGAGAGGTCCTTACTAAGTGCGTATTAATATTGTATGGTTAAATGGAAAATGTTAACATTTTTTCAATCGCTCTGGCAGCTTAATTAAATATTAAACAATAAGAGAGAGCTTTTGTTTTACCATAATACTAAGAAAGGTATAAACATGAAATTATTTTTTTTACGGCAATGACATTTCTTTATCTCTCTTGCAAATATGGTTTTGGCGTAACTCAGTGTAATTTTAACTCGGCAGTTAAACTCAGCCACATGTAACCATTTTAGTGAATGATTTGGTCTCTAATGTGTTGAGTTAAAATATTTATTTGAGTCTTATTACTGAATGAAGCTTGTGCATTACCACTGCCCACTCTCTTTCGTTAGCAGTTCCACAGAGACAAAGCTTCACACGCTTTTGTTATAGTGCTGCACAGCTACAGCCAGCGTGTCCCAGATGACTGAATCTAGTCTTGTCTTTAAACACGCATGTATGATCGCATGGCCTGATTACATCAGTATGATTAAAAGAACAAAAGAAAAACATGTTTTAAAATAAAAATCTAAATAAATACCCACTTTATTCAAAAATGAGGAAAACAAGTAACGTACAGTACAAACAAAGTCAGTCCGAGTCACTTTGAGTCTTAATGATCCGTCGGGTTGGGCTTTCGCTGAGGGTCCCAAAACTATTCGGTGGCCAGAGCTGTGCAGGACAAAGAGTATAGAGAAACAATGGGTTAAGAGAGAAACAAGACACGCCAAAAGAAAGATATATAGAACTAAAAATTAGGGGAAACATTGTGTCTCACTTCTTGGACACATTAACTCATACGGCTTTTAATTTGACTTCATAAGAGACCTTCTTATTTCATCAGCTGCCGCAATAGGGCCTCCAGTGGAGTGCCGCCGTCCAATCACATGGACAGAAGGTTGGCTGACCTGTTTCCAGGGTCGTGGTTGCTATGACATCCAGTGACATGACAACACAGCAGAATGGAAAGCTAGACAATATGTTGTCCAGGCTTTGGTCAATCAGACACACTTGCTTTGAACTTCCAACGGACTCGCGTCTCTGAATTGTGCTTAAATATGGCCGTACGGGACTAATGAAAGACCGAATGAACACGGTTACGAGAGAGTCACACACATGATTTTATCAAGTGATTTTACAATAATATGTATTTTGTTTATGATGAGATACCCCTCCTCAGTTACCTTTAAGCAAACACGTCCTCGGATGAGGGCATAGGGAATCGGGCCGTAGCTCCTTGAGTCGGTGGAATTCCTAAGGTTATCCCCTTCCAGCCATACGTGGCCTTTTGGAACCTAAAAACATCACCACACACACAGAGAGAGGGAACAATATAAACCATGTACACTGTTTCACCCCACAACAAAAGGAATCAAAAGGAATGGTCTACGAAATTGCAACACAACTTAACTTTAGCATATAAAAGTGAGTGGATCTATGATGTAGTGAGGATCTACTGCAACACCCCCCCACCACACCCAACTAGCCGCCTCAGCCCTCCTCAGCCTGCCTGTCCCTCTTTAACCCTGAACCTCTTTAGGAGAGGGGTCATGGGTAACAGGCAGGGTCGGGGGGGATTTAGGAGAACTTCAAACGGGGTCATTAGGCTGTTGGCTGAGATCTGCGCCCCTTTTACCCAGCGAGGGCAAAGCAAGAGAGGGGCCTAAGATAGCCGGGCAGAGAGAGAGGGGGAAAAAAAGGGAGATAGAGAGGGCTAAGCTGCGGCTAGCAGCAGTGTCCAAGGGTCTCCACCGTGGTCCAACCTGCCAGTGGGGCGGCCATTCCAAGCGGGCTCTAATTCGCAGTGACACCAATTATGATTAATCTCATCACTTTAGGAGAGTAGGCTTGTCAAGGCCCTAATTAAGTGCGCTGTCCCCCCTATATGTGCAGACAGGATCAACAACACATTATATTGTCATAATGGGCATCACAATCCACGAGTCTATTTTTGTGTTGCCTAACTTTTTAACGGCAAAAGTCTTCCTGGGGAAAAGAGAAAAACAGGAACAAAAGAAACAGAATTTCATCCGCACAGAGGTGACGTCACTTCTATGCCTATGCTCGTACTGCTTAGTGCCGTCACCCTACTCTCCGATTAGTCTCCAGTCCTACTGTGGGACGGTGCTTTTCGTTTCATATTTGATAATGGAGACAGATGAAGTGACATAATCGCGAGCCAGTGACACGCTGACCTAACATGAGGTAAACAACTCGCTAAATAACAACGAAACAAATGAATATCATTAAAGGAGTCATCTGAGAACCATATGTCAGCATGCTGGATTCCCACCATTACACCTCATTAACATGGTAACACACGCTGGCTCCCAAGCCCAGGAAGAAGAAACACCACCTGTTTGTCATCTGCCAAACCACAACTCCCCAGTTTATCCCCATCTCCTGTAATCCTTTTTTTTCTTTTAAAGCCCCATCTTCATTATGCTCATCTATTAAATGCACAGAACTGACAAAGACATTCCAAGTGGCCATCCCGAATGGTGTGGAACCACAGCACACGCAAACTTCTGACATATTTAGGATCCAGCCTGAGTGAGACCACTAAGAAAGTCAAATCGATAACAGAAGCACTTCAACTTGGCACGTGAATAAATGACCTCAGAGAGAAACTCCAGCCTGGGTAAAGAACAAAATCCCTTAGGGACGAGCCGAGGAGGTGTCTGAAACCTGGCCTGTGCTACTGTTGCGAGTACAGCAGAAAAATGAGTAAATCAAAGGCAAAGCTCTGAATTAAAACTCTGCCGATCCAAAGTAGAGGTGTCAAACACCATCCTTGACTTTCAAGCATTTGTAAATAACCACAAGGCAAATAGTGTCAAAGGTTGGGTTTCAGGTGGTGTGGAAAAACGATTGGCAATCTCGTTCCTTGGTTTGGTGCACAAACGTAGAGTCCCAGGCTTTTGACTGTCATCAACAGATGGCTCCAACCACAATGATCTGCAGAGATGCAGGTTGGCCCAACACGCAGATTTAGTATGACGATGCGGAGTCACTTTAATCCGCTCTGCTGGCGGCTCTCCGGTGCGACGGACGTCAGAAATTGCACCGGCCCTGGGTCGAAGCGAGGCATTGTGTACCTGTCAGACACGTGTCGAGAGGAGGTGAAACTGGAGATGTCCGTGCGGTGGAGGTGCGTTGTTTAACAGCCACACCATTACAGTGCTCATTACGTTAACATGGTTGAGGTGGGGAATTATGTTCATCTTAAACACATGCAGAGTTCATCTTTCACCGTATTACTTACAGAACGCATAGGGACACTACATCTCCATCGCTCACTCTTCCTTTACCTCGCTTTGGCAGTAATATAAGGGATCAAGTGTCATTGTTTTGACACGCAAGCTCAGACAAGAGACATTATTCTCTTCAGCATCCCAAACATGTATGCAGTCACATAATGCTGGTGACGCTGGAGGTTTGGCTCCTGGGAGTTGTAATGGAACATGGGAAAGCATGGGTCAGGCTGCAGGATATGGAAAGAGTTGCATGGTGACAATCCTCTACGTAAAGACTGGCCCGCTGGTTAATTCAAACTTATAAAGCTCACACCTGTTTGGAGTAGCACATAACAACAAAGACACAAGCAAAGCTTAACAAAAAAAAAGAAATCCTCACATACTCATGCCTGTAAATGTGGTCTCAAAGGGGGAAATGGATTCCAATGAATAGTTTTTCTCTCTCTCAGTGCCTTGC
Source organism: Apeltes quadracus (assembly GCA_021346845.1). Classification (NCBI taxonomy): domain Eukaryota; kingdom Metazoa; phylum Chordata; class Actinopteri; order Perciformes; family Gasterosteidae; genus Apeltes; species Apeltes quadracus. The sequence goes on from CM037918.1 coordinate 9,237,434, forward strand.
TGCATTCAGAACGAATCCTGTCATCCTCCAAATACAAAAAATAAATCCAGGTCCATATGAGTTGTAACTCTGGTTTGAGGCTTACAAATATCTCTTTCAGTCCCGGTATTATCTCACTGCATTTGAAAACACTGTGTTGTGATCTTAAATACATTATTGAATTATGCAGTTTTACATAAACTATAATATCTGACATAAAACTGAAGCACTACAGAAACAAAAGCAGTTTGGTGACACAGTGGGGACGTAACATAGATTATCCAGATCAGTTTTTTCATCATTTGGATTATGCTTCTGCAATTTTGCAAACAACCAATTGTTTCAATTGTCAGCCCCTTAGAAGAAATACTTTTACTACCAATATGCATTGACTGAACAGAAGCCACTACATTATATTTTACAAAACACTATTTTCACCCCACAACTAATAATAATCTTATTTCTGTGAACTGTAATTTCTCAATGTATTTATTCTGTAACTGTTTAATGTATTTTTAAACAGTCATGTGTTTTTTCTTGTTCAATCACCTCCTTTGAGTCAATTCAATTTTTATTGGAAAATGAATAAAAATCCTTTTTAAACCTGTATTCCTTCGAGGTGTTCGAGAAGTTCATAAACAAAACCCTACCTTCACAATCTGTGTATTGATGCAACATACACGGAGCCATAATGAGACGGCAGCAGATCCCCATGCTCTTCATTTGGATTGATTGACTTTAGACCAAAGGTTAATGAACAGACAGCTTTGAAGAATTACATGAAGTGGCCTGAAATACACTACGTCCTCAAGAGATCGACGTGATATCGATCGGCTTGAGGAAATAAGTGATTGAAATGAAAGGAGCCTCCAAAGAAAAGTTTTATGCTGAACTTGATGTACAAACCAAAAACATGTAGCTTTTCACTGAGTGGGAAGTTTAAAAACGGCTCAAACTGATCATGTGTCATTACGTACTGGGTTTATGGATCCCATCACAATGATGTCACCTATGACTGTGCCCACTACATCCGTGGGCGAAGACAGTAGAAGAGGAAGAAACCTCTTTATTTCCTATTTCATTTGTTGAACAACACTTACAGGCTTCGCCTCAAGCCATGTTTCGCTGAACTTATTCAACAGTCTGCCGAGAGTCCCTAAAACACACATCAAATTCAAAAACATGCAACATGCAACGCAACCTTTGCTCCATGTACGTATTCTCTCACACACACACACACACACACACACACACACACACACACACACACACACACAAGCGCACACACACCTCCGCCCACCCATCAGTCTGTCCATTCGGCTGGCACTAACTCTAACAGGCTTCAGAGAGATTGCAGGCCTGAGCTGTGGGCGTTGGGGAGAGTAGTAATAGAAAAGCAATGACAGTGGTTTCAGCAGCAGAACCCCCTGCTCACTCTCTGGTTTTATCACTGTTCTGAGGAAATATAGGTGTTGTCGAAAGCTGATATTTTGACCAATGACACAAAATGGATGTGTGCCATCTAAAATGTAAACAACTATGGCGGCCTGTGGACCGCGGAACACCGACACAAAGAAAACCATAACATACTCACATACGTGTGGGCCTTGAGCAGAGCGGATGGGGAACTCGTGCAGATCTTGTCACCTTCCAGTCCAATAACCCTTTTACAAATGTTCATGTTTGGGTCAAATGGACTCTTTGCAATTATTATATCGCCCCTAAAAAAAAACAATAAACATAACCACTTAACTCACAGAAAATACTAAATATCTTGTATTATCTCTGTTTGCAGTAGGTTGCTTCAAACTTCCAGTTAACTACTGCACTGGCTGGCACCCACTTTTGTATTTTGAAAAGCTGACGACTCATCCGCTCAGAGAAGACAATGTCATGGTTGACAATGGTCGGCTCCATGGACGGACCCGAACACTGAAACAAAAAACAGGACGTTTTGTACTCCACTTCAGGGCAGTAAGTATCGATCGTGATATTAACAATACAATACACACCACCACAAATTCTCCAATGTATTCAAAGGCGCAATGTGCGATGCAGCCATACTGGACGGTGTAGCCCACAAACCCCAACGTCTTCCCCAGCACACTGCGGAACATCTCCACCTGCAGCAAAGAGAGCACAACCACCGGTTATGGCACAAAGTCAGTGTGCACACAGTAATCATATGCTCCATATCTACAGCAGTGAGGAAAGGATGGCATGTTTGGCCCATTTACGGTAGGCTTATGTCCTTTGCAGTGTCTCTAAAAACCAAAGCTGTTGGGGGTTTAATTTCACAAGGTGTGGACAAGGTTGTCACAGTTGGCCTACCGCTAAGATGGCACATTCCCTGGTGTTTCATTCGCAGAGGCCGAGCGTCCGGTTCACACAAGAAAACTGCCCTGAACTTTGATCCTGCGTAAGACGGACCAATCGACACCTCGCGTTCAGGTGATGGACAAACAAAGAGGCTGTGACACATCCAGCCGAGCAGCTCAGCACCGTGCTGCCGCCAGCCGCTGACACCGTGCTGCCTCCGGTACGACCACAATCATTAGAGCAGTTATCAACTTCTGTCAACACCATAGAAACACAAAAAGACACCCCCATCAACCCTCCACGCGCCCCCAACGAAGGCACACAAGGACTACCCGCGTGTCTTCTGAGCAAACAGCCCAGCCACACTCAGGGTATTGACTTTAAGCAAAGCGGCAACCTGTTGGCTGGACGGAAGAAAGTAAAGTCAATCTTTACACACTGCGGTGCATAGTGTGTACGCAGGCACACCTGCACGCAACACACACACACACACACACACACACATGCAAATACACAAACAGATTGAAACTGTATGTTTTTGACCGGAACAGGTACAGCTTGGCTCAGACCAAAGTCTGTGCTTTTTTTCATTTAGCCGAGGCCGCTGTCCTGCCACTCCACCACAGGCTGAAGACATATTTTTATTCCTTCCGTCTCTTTCCCTCTTTCTCTCTCCATGTCTTCTCTCCCTCCCAGGGTATTATTAACAAAAGCAAGTAGAGCGGAAACCAAAGCCCCAAATCCTCAGAGCACTGAGAATGACTTCCCAAAGATGGACACGGATTAGACCCCCAATTTCTCCCTTGCCCCACCACCTCCACCTCCCCGTCTCCCCAGGTCCCCAACAGACCGGGTGTCAGGTGGCTCTCCCAGCCCTGCCAAAGGTGTTACCCCTAATCCCATTACCCCCCTCTGCTCTTTTCACACACACACACACACACACACACACATACAAACACACATACACACACACACACACACACACACACACACACACACACACACAATGCTCTCTCATTCATGCCAACTATATTCCACCTTAAACCCTATATCTGTTCTTTCATCCCTAGCACGGTGTGTCTCTTTGGCTAATTCACCATCCCCTCTGATCCAAAAAAGACCAACTCCGTCTTTTCAGATCGCCTCCCTGTGTGCTACAACATGCACTCTTCCCCCTTGTGCCCCGATCACCCGGGGCAACCCTCCTCTTTTTGCCGCCAACGTGAATGACGAGGCGCCCGAGCAAGAGACGGGGGGGACACATATATGCTCAGCACAAGCCCAAAATCGGGCCCCTCTCCGGGCTTATTCTGCACCGGTCAGTCTTCCCACAGCTGGTACAATGGCACCTCTGGCCCCAGATTTCCTCTGTTGGGAAGCAAAGTGGTTTTAAAGGTTAAAGGTTTGCAGCAAGGCGACGTGTTCATCTCTACATGCCCTCAGCTTCCTACGCCAGCCTCTCTCCCATCCAGGCCCTGCAGGGCAGCCTCAGACACGATCCCTCAACGTGCTCTTCCTTCTGCTAGGCTGGGGATCGGGAATCTTTGCTAGCACAGTTGCAAAGCACGGCGCACAGGCTCCTTTACAGCTGCCCTCATATCTCGGTTTCAGATCCCCCCCTCCGTTCCGAACCTGCATTCATCATAGGTAGGGATTAAGGGACTTTGCATAACAAGATCACACGGCCAGTGACTGATATCAAGAGAGTCCATATGCAGCCGCCTGGTTTTCTGAGGCCCCCTCTGTCATTGATAGTGTGTGCCTGTGTGTGCGCATGTGGTGTGACTGTGCACAGACAAAAGCATTAACTTATGTGTTGCATAGACGGTGTATACGAGCTGCAGCGACTCCTCCGGGATTCAGAGCGAGGTGGACATCCACAGAGACCTGATTGGATCTCTTAATACCTCGAACTCCCCAGAGCAAAGAGTCAGGCAACTAACATTATCTCAGCGTATGTGTGTGTTGGGGAGCGGCGCCATTAATTGAATGCAGTATTACAGCTGTAAATGAACTCAAAGTCTCTGTTAATCCAGGATTACACACCAAACATGTTCATGGGAAAACAAAGAGCGTCGGCACAGCCCTCTCTGCAGAACCATCTGTGGCCACCGACCTCCCGTGGCACCGAGCTGCAGTGAGGCAAAGAGAGGGACCCCAAATGAATAGCGGTGGATGGAAACACCTCATTGTGTGTTTAACTCTGTGATCCTCTTACTCTTACCCGCTCAGGGCACAGCAATCACAAATACATGAATGATTTTTTTTTTTTCAGAGCATAAACGGCAGCAGTAATGGGGTTGTCTATCACTTTGTCCATCAAGCTGTCAAAAGCATTTTATGTGTACAATTTTAGACACTGCAATGATAAAATGTCAACAAGGTGCATTCCTGCCTTCTGCATTGACAGCAATAAAGAGGCTTCCTGAGCGTCGCTATGACAGATACGTCCATGGAAAATGGATATAGTGTCTCAAAGGTTGAAAAGCATTTGGCAAATTGTTATCGTTCCTTCATACCATCAAATGCGATGATTCCCTCAGATGAAAACAATGCATTGACCTTGGATATGTTTAAGTAAACTATGCCTGTGCTGATTATTCATTTATCCACTTATCTAACAAAATATGGACGTGACCTTGATTATTTTAAACGACCTTGATATTGCCGACTGTGCTTACTTGCCTGTTTGTTTACTTTAATTTGGTTTATTTTACATTCCATTTCCAATGTCTGAATCTTCTCAAGATATTAAATATGCATAATCACCAATATTTCTGGTACAATACATTATCAAACAAAGGTATATTTTGTCATAAGCCTAAATGGTTATTTTATAAAGAATGGAGGCATCAATATGCATCTACACATTTTACACGTCTTAAAGGATGTGATTTATGAATTAAAGTTACCAATAACAACTTTCAGATTAAAATAAGCATTCAAAAATGTAACCGGGCCAATATTATACTGGATTATTCATTGTGTTTTGTTGAATATTAGTCTATTTCGGTGGAAACTCAGCAGCAAACAAAAGGCAAAGTTGACCTGATTATACAAACATTATTGACGCCAAAAGGAAATATTCCAAAAGGAATTACTGCTACTGGTCTCAAGGGGTTTGAACCTGCCACTAGCTGAGTAGTGTTAATTGATAAACATGGCAAGTCTATTAGAACCACAAAGAGAATCACAATCCAAACAGCACATAAGGACCTTGCAGCGGATTCCTTACACAACTAAATTAGGAAAACATGGGCCGAGAGAGAGCCGGGCAACAGGGGGGCTAAGAGGCTTACAAGCCCCTTGTCAGATATTCTTTTTCTCCCTGAGGATCCCAGATGGAAGGTAGTCTGGAGGAACAGGCTCAAGAGACGGGACGAGTCCCACCTCTGATGTCTTCCTCTGGGCAGCAGAAGGCAGAGGAAGGAGGGGCATTAGTCCTGTTGAGCGGAGCTTGATTTGATCTTAATGTGATCTATAAAAAGGAGGTTTGACAACGAGGGGGGTCTGTTTCGACCCAATCACAGATAATCCAGCCGATTCAGACAAAGACACCTGGCTAGATGGAGAGTGACAGATGTAAAAGTCTGAGCGACAGAGCACTACGTCTAGCCCCCATCTCTTCTAGGTCCGCCCTCTAGCAGAGGCTTAATTGAAGAAACTGATCTCCATATTGCTCTTTTCATTGTTGCTAACGGCAACATAGCCGTGAAACAGCTGAGCGAGGTTACTATTTGAAGAGCTGAGGGTTTAAACCTACAATCAATGGGTCAGCCAGAGCAAATAATAGCCAAGTGATATGAATACAACTGCTATGAATTGAAAGGAAATGAGGCTGGACGGAGTCCCCAGCCAATTACATAGAATGGAAAAATCAGCTGCTCAGCCTTATTGTATCGACCACAAGCGAACGCAAGGTGCTGGCCTGTTGCTGAGAGAATTGAGAGATCTTATCTGGTGTTTTATCAGATTCACAAAGGAGTTGGTGTTTTGAAAGCGCCTGCTCCCGACAAAGCCCGATATATTTTAACACTAGCTTGTGACAGGCAACTCAACCTAAAGGCAAACCAATAATTTTCAAGAATTTTTATTCTGAATCAAATCTAATCAGTGTCTAATTGTTCCTAATGACCTATAATTCAAGCTAAATACTTCAACCGATATCAGCAAATAAGTCCAAAAAAGTAATGTTATTCAAAATATGGGATGTTAAACAAATGGAAAAGTCCATGTCCTAAGCCCAGTCCTTAGGACAAAATTAGCTGCGTACAAAACCCATCCTACCCTTATTGTAGCTGTGCCCTCAGAATATAACTACTTTCAACACTACCAAAACAAATAGGGTCCCTGTTGATGGTAATCTTGCATCCCCCGGACATGAGAAGTGTTCTGCTTCTTGCTGTTTCCCCCTGAAGGGCAGAATTACACAGGAGAAACCAAAACAATCTGACCAGGAAAATTCTGACATGTTATGACTGCTGCCATTATATAGCTCAATCAGATACAGAGACTGATACAACTGATAAAAGCACTATAGAATAACATGTACCGATGACACATTGAAAGGGGGGGGGGAACTTATGTTATTCTTGTTCAATTAGCTTTCTGTATTTACACTTCCACAGACTGAATTGTGCAAGAGAGTGCGAAGGTTAAATTGGGATTGAGGACAATTGGAAAGATGGTGACTTTGCAGAGGGCATGTACAAAGTTTCCAAAGCAACGGACTCCCACATCCTGCACGTTTTACTGCTGAAGCAGGTTCTCCTCCGTCCGAGATGCGAGTTCAAGCAGTACATCCTTATGCATCTCATATAGTCTTTCCACGATGCCCAGAGATGTCATTCATGATGTATTCCCTTGGTCTACTGTCAGCGCAAATCAATCTCAACTGTACTGTCAAAACAGCAGGACGGCCTCTGCTGAGAGCACTTGTAAAGTGAGCAGTTGGGTTATTGCCTCCTCTGGAGCCTTAAAGTGTCCTGTGATCCTGTGTTGCCTCTGGCCTCTCTGCCCCACAGAGCCTTTTTCACAGCAGTCTTAAGGATTCGACTGATCACTCATAAGTCAGCCAGTATTAATAGTGGACACTTTGCAGTACAATGGAAACGGGCCTTTTTTCGCTGCCAGTTTGTCTGATGTGACAGACTATTCCGAGTATGTGAGATATATATATATATATATAAAACTGAGTTTCCACCATATCAGGAGGCCCTTATCACAGCAGACATTTTCACTTGTCATAAATGAAAAATCTTGTTACTAAACAATAATGACCTAACAAAGAAATGTTTAAGTGTCCCATGAAAGTGACGCTCAAACCAGAGATGCTTAATGAGTGTCCAGCATTTGTTTGAATTAGGGCTGTCAAATGATTAAAATGTTTAATCAAATTAATCTGATTTTTCAGTGGATTAATCATGATTAATGATTAACCAGTGGATTAATAATGATTAATCCACATTTGCAACGTTTCCGGGGAGAAATAACAAACCGGGAGGTGTCCGGATGATAAGGGTAAAAAACGGGAGTGTTGGCCGGTAAAACTCCAAAAAAGTGCGCTGAGCAGGCTGCCTCTCTCTCTCTCTCTATGGGCGTAAATCTGATCTAACAGTAGGGGGGGGGGGAGGGACAATAAACATAACATTTCTGAAGAGCAATTTTTAAAGGGGACACAAATAATAACGTTAGCTAGTTGTAGTGGGGGCATATCCAACAAGCCATTAAACAAGCTGGGTAACATTACATTATATTACACTAGCATAGCAGACTTTTTTGTCATGACTAATTTCTTAATTACTCATCATTTGTATTTGAGAAAAGAAAAACTTCATCCGAGAGGGTTTACGTTCCTGTCACTATCGATGTGACTGAGAGTCGCGTGCAGATCGCACAGCGCTAGCAAGCAGTGGATCAAACCACTGTGAGGCAAGGGACGGGGGACTCAAAATGTTTCGAAACTTAAAAAGCATATTATAAGATATTCTAACTAAACATCATTATGTTATTTACAATACAAACCATTGTTTTAATGAAATTTCTGGGGGGGGAGGGGAGGGGCAAACCTTAGATGATTTACGCCCTTGTCTCTCTCCCACACACACACACACACACACACACACACACACACACACACACACACACACACACACACACACACACACACACACACACACACACACACACACACACGTCCACAGTGCAGCAGGCGGAAGGGGGAGAGCGCGATACCGTTTCTCTTCTGGAGACTTGTTTAAATTATGAGAAATATTTTGTATACATGTCACTAGATTTGTCTCTAGTCGCTTTTGACACAAAAGTCGCCAGGAGGGGGATTTGTGTGTTATAATAGTCCAACCACAACCGCATTTCGGACACATTCCTAACCTGTATAATTTGTCACACTGCGCATGCGTGAAATGCGTTAAAGAAATTGAGGTAATTAACGACAAACATCTAATTAACGCTGTTAGTGCACTATTTTTGACAGCCCTAGTTTGAATACATACCTGTGCTTTTCTTTGATGATAAATGTGTATTGGCTGCTGAGCAGTGTTGCATTAAACATTACACATTTCAATCTATACCAGTTCATCGTATTTTTGTCAAAATATGATTTAAGAAAATAATAATTTTAAGTTGTAATACCTTTATTTGAAATAGAAAATGTCTCAAATGCAACAGATTTTTCCCGCTCCAAGACAACTCCAGCTGCATCATCAGTTTAGCCAGATATATTTAGAGCATATTAGGAAGGACTACGCTACGTTGGCGTAAACCAGTTTGGAGACTAGTGATCATTAACCTGTGAATGTAACTCAGAACTTTTAAACTAACAATCTGGTGCTCACCACGTCTGTCCACAGGTACTCTTGTGCCGCGGGGTCTTCCTACTTTATGCACAGGCCGCGTCCCTCCTCTCAGCTTCACACCTTTCGAGCCATGGGAATTAAATTAAATGTGATTAGGGAAATGGCAGACAGGGTTTGGCATTCAGATTCACCGGTTAGAATGACTAGTCTATGTAATCAGAAATGGACGTGCATTGCAAATGTCATAGTTGATCACATGTGCACAGGCACGTGAAGCTGCTCTGTATAATGATCAACCATCTATAACTGTACTTGTCAGGGCAAAATTAAACCGTTTTAATGTTTATACACAATTTCATATTGTGTTTAGTTACACATATAATAAAATACTGAATGTGTGTGGCTGATTCCTGCTTATTGAAGACGCGAACCAAATGTGCAGGCCACGTTCTTCGCACTCCCACCACCTGTGATAAAAGTAATATTGCAGCATGCTGTAAACTCTCTTTTAATCACGGTTGATTCTACTCTGGCCGATAAACAAGAGATGACGTGTAATGGAAGAGGCTGTGAACCAACAAGGTCACAGCGATATAAACCCATGCATTAGGTGACTTTTGTCCCGCACAGAATAGCGGCTGGACATCGAAAGAGCACATCAACGCCCATGTATTAAAACAGGATAACCAGCGACTTTAGTGCTACTCACCTACTGAAAGAGTGATTCGATTCAATGCTCTAACCATTTACCACAACAATCATAAAAAAAAACCTTCTGACAGCTTCCGCATAAGGCCACGTAACAATCGCTTCTCTCATTGGTTAAGCCGCAGAAAGGTCTTCTCCAATTGGACGACGCGCTCCAAAACAGTTTCAACGGTCTCCACGTTACAAGCAGTATGGCGGCCCCCATGAGCGCTGTGGGTAAATCCTCAGCCGAGCGATTGCCCCTCAACACTACGAGTTTTCAGAAGAAAACGAGGACAAAGTTGATCTCCATACCTGGCACCAGACCATCGGTTCAAAATGGACAACTCTTAGTGTCGACCGGCGTCACGTCACTCGACTATCTGCTCGGTCAGTGCGCTGCTGAGCTCCTCCGCTAGCGCCAGCTACACAGGCTGCAGCGCGCGTCTCCACGTCGGGGTGTGCTAGATAATGTTGTGATTTTTCTTTCAAAGATGGAAAGTTGGGTTATTGCCCAATATGGAGTTGTGTCACTGTCGGGTCCGTGCAATCTGTACGAAACGTATGCAGGTGAAACTTCAGCATGGTGCATAATGGAACCTATTCACATTAAAAGCTACACCATCATTTGAAATGGACATATCCATAGGCCGTGGGAATTGGCTTGGCGATGTGTCAAATATGCCAAAAACTAAGCTTTACCAAGGAACAAAATAGTACAAAACATTTGCTCTCTGCTTAGTTGATCAGCAGTTCCAGTATCATCCTTATAATATCAAATGTCTTCATAGAATCACCATGATAACTGCGTGTTAAGAGCTACATTTGAAGAAATAATTGTTATGCTGCAGGCTGTCTGAATCCATGTGTATGGATAGTTTAAGATCTGCAAAGATGTTATGTGAAGTATCAACGGTGACGGAACATTGTAGAGCATTTCACACCATGTAATAGAGAAAGTGAGTCTTTTTATCAGAGGTGAGCCCAGAAATCTATTGCATTGATGTGTACCCTTTTCTTATAAGGGCCACTACTCTCTTCCAGGGCCAAGCTTTTTGTAAAACTGTTATGTTAGGAGTTCTGACAGAAATCTAACGTGCATAAATGGAGAATTTTGTTTTTTATAAAACCAATCTTTTTTTATACATATTCTCTAAAATTATAAATTTGTTTTAACCATGCTGATTTTGCAGAGATTGCACCACTTAAAAAGAGAACGATTCAGAGTGAAACGGAGATTGTAATATGTGACTAATGTTATACAAAAAAGTGATTTTCTTGTGTGTGTGTGTGTGTCTTTGAAAACAGGTGGCGGGTTAGCAGTTGGAACAGTACTTCTCGTAGGTGAGCTTCTGACTTGACAAATACAATGACATGAAAGTTACCTTGAAGGTAATAATTCCCTTCATAATGGAGTATTAACATCTCATTAAAAACAGGCTTTTTGGGCAAATAGAAGACCCAACCAATCGTCAAAAAACGATTAAGATAATTTTGGCGTGATTAGGCAGACTAGCTTAGAAGCAAAGATATTTTTGTTGAAAATGTGTGATACGTTAGTGGTGAGAGTTGTTACCCTCACTAATGCAGCAAGAATTCCCCACCAACTACATTCGATTGTATGTCTGATAGCATTAAATAAGCACATGACATAGATATAACCGATGCTTATGCTCATCATGTATGTCATTGTCACCAGATGCCTATGGCTTGAGATTAATTTATGAATGAGAATAACCTTTACCTAATCATACATGTCTCGCACGTAAAAATCTCCTGTGTTGAATATAGTGCACGTAACGGTATGGTAAACAGTTGACTCCTCTCTGAAGCACATCAAGAGCAAGTTTGACTTGTTTATCATTGTACTGTGAGCGATCAGTAGAAGATCCCTTGTAAACGTCAGCGTACTGGCGTTCACAAAGATGCGTCACACACAATATGAAATGCTTTAAGGAAAATGTTCTATCCTGACTGATTACAGCCTTCGCCAGAAATCCAATGTATTACCAGAGTGCAATTCAATGTTACTGTCAGTCTGTTCTCTCAGCGTCTTTGTGGGTAAAGTCCTTTTAGGCAAGTCATGCCATTCGCCTCCAGGCAGCTCTAACATGACCAGCCTCCTATCTCAATGAATGGGAAGAGAGTCAGAACTGCACTTTTCACGGGTCATCGGGACATAAAAACTACATGTATAGAAACAGCAGTAGAAAGTGATAAAAATTGCTGGAAAAGTTCGATGACTTTTCCCCAAAATAAGGTTAAAAACACCTTTTTTCCCCACAGGTTACTGTTACTGCGCATGCGCAAGGGTTCACGACACAAACCTTAATTTACGTCTCTATCCAGAATGTCGGTGTTACGCCATCGTCTCCGCTGTTGCAAAACCTCAACTGTGCGCATGCGTCAGTGGAACCAGACGATAGGCTTAAATGTTTCCCGGCTTGACGTTTAAAAAGCAGATGATTGGCTTTCCAGCGGGAAGGGCGGGACATGCGCATACAACCGCCATCTTTGCCGTTACGGGTTTTCCTACGGGAGTTGTATTGATGATTGAGGAAGTGGCACGTCTCCTTAATAAATAGTCTCTGGTAGCGTGTAAGCGTCTAGCAGAATGGCAAATAGACTAATGACCTGAAGGTTTCTAGAATCTTAGGTGTGCACACATCCACTGTGATCCTTCCACATTGATGCACACATGTTTATAGAAGTTTTCCGAAGTACATTTAAAGCAAGTGGTTTTTCTCGGCACATAAATGTCTTCCTTTGTATTATTATTATTGTTATTATCTTTCATCACAGGCTAGGCTATGTGCACTGGTCGACAGCAAGGTTAAGGTATTCTTGTTTCCCATTCTAAAGCTGTAATTTGTGTGTAGCAAAGGCCTATACCAACTGATGATATTGTTTTGCCCTTTAATTCACCCACTCCCCAATCGATGCAGGAGTCAGTGATTATACACTAATGCGTTCTTCCCTTCCATTTTGGGAATCAATGTGCGGTTGGTTTCATCTGGTAATGAGAGACACAGTAAAAGGTGAAACGCGTGTGTGAGCTCTCTGGTGCTCGTCTAGGGAAGAGCTGTGCGTGTGTGCTTGTGCGCACTGAGCCGCCTGTGCGTCTTGTTTTGTTGTGTGGGTGGAGTTTGTTGGTGTGTTTGTTTCAGGCGGTCGTCTCCTACTGTCTGCGCCTTTTAGCTGTGACGGCCTGTTTGTGAGACACAGACATAAAATTATCGGACTGGTCACTGTCTGCCTTTGAAGTGGCTGGAGCTGTCCGTCCGGATCCGTCAACTGGAGGGCGATCAGCTCAGTATGGCTGCTGTCTGAAGATCTCTCGTCCCTCGTGTTTTGGAAATGGAAGGAACAAAGCTCTCCAGCGTTTATTATGTTGACCATGAGCGGTTTTGTTAGTTTTAGCGAATGGGTTTTTCCTTTGAATGTTCGCATAGTTATTAGTATTAAATTATCTTACATGTGTCTTTACATTCTTCACAGCTTTAAAGCACACTTAGACTTAGAGATATCTTGGATTTGACTACAGTTTTAGTATTTGTGAAGAATACAGCAACAGATATTTTGCAGTAGTTCCTCACAATCATTACTCTGTCAAACTAAGAAGGCATACTAGTATGACTGAAAGACACATTTAACACTGTCACAAGTTGAAGCTTAACAATAGAATGGCCGACATGTACAGTATATGAGGCTCGACAGATGCCGCTAATTGGCACTTGGCGGTAGCCTAACACAAGCCTCCTTGGTAGGAGAATTTACAACAGTGATTCAGTTATTTAAAAACTCAAGAGCTTTTTGATTAGGTGCCCATATTTAGTTTACCTGCTGTAAGCCCTGAATGACTTTGTGCTGCTCTGTAGAAATGATAACGACCAGAGATTCATACAAGGGGGAAAACACCCTGACCTAGATATTTAGCCTCCTCCCCCCTACGGGTTTGTCAGATATGATTCAGGACGCTCACGCTGCCTCGTCTGAAGGCAAATAGAACACAGGCGTCTCCCCTCTTTACCAAACATCAGGTACAATCCCCCCAAAAATAAAAAAGGAGAAGAAATAAATCATGCCCCGACTGTCCAGAGTGATTGATCTCCCACATAGATATGACCGTCCCCCACCCCCTGTTGCTGGTATACCCCCCAACCTCCCGCCCCCTCCCTTACCCCCCGCCTCAACAGCCTAATGACTCCTGGAGGTTCCATTTGTAAGGCTCCCATAGAAACACAGCCACAATAGGCCCCATCTTGAGAGGGCCCATCTGGGAGTCTTTGTGGGGCCTGCTGAAAGCCACAAAGGCCTGCTGACCTAGAAAACCATCAATAAGAGAACAGGGAGCCCCACCGACAACAAATTGAAGAGCCGTGGAATTTCCTGTGCCATCCTTAAGTCCGTAGGTGAGGACACAGACCGGGAACGTGGGAGGGAGGGGAATTCTCCGGATGATTCAGGATGACACGTCAGGATGTCATTCCCAACCTGTCAGCTGTATGCCCACTACCTTAAACTGTCACCGCCTTTGTCCTTGTGCCGACTGTTTGTCATTGTATGGAGAGGCCTACGGAATCTTTACAAAATGATGATTGTGACAGGAAGCAGCAGCAGCATGCTGGGTAGAGTTATGTGCCCCGCAAGAGGGTGTGTGTGTGTGTATGTGTGTGCGGGGGGGTCATGGTGATGATGCTTGTGAATTTGGGGTGGGGGGATAGTCGGGTGGCCGCTTTGTATGCACGGAGAAAGGCTACCTTTGGGAAAGTCGTTGCAGTGTTCAATCACTCGCCTGTCGACTTAATGCTTGAGACGCTGAGCACGACCCTTCAAGGTCTCTCATGTAACGTCAACAGGCCTTTTATTCTAATAATAAATACACCTGATGTAGAACTAATGAAAGCAGGCCATTGACGGCAGAATACAAACAAAAAGCACAGGGATCGAACCAGATTTTGAGGACAGGCGGTATACAGTCTTGCTTCTGCGTCCTCTTGTCAGTTGTCCAGACAGGCGGGGGTACCTTTGCGGTGAGAGGGAGGTGTCAGGTGAGTGCTCGAGACAGGTGCCTCCCTCTCACCGCTGCTGGTTGCGGATATGATGGTCGAAAGTGGACAGGGACACTGTGAAGGCCTTAACAAGAGAGCCGAAGATGTCAGCTCCGCTCTGATTGTCGGGTCACACGGTAACACCTATGCTTCTGTGCCACGTCGATGGCCGCTTCATCTCTTTCATGCCAAAGATAACCTGAATGTGGTCCTTACATCAATTACAGTCAGATACTTTGATGCACTCACAAACTTCAAGATCTGTGGTGTCTGAATGAATGTTCAGAACTAGGCGAGATCCAATGGTTGATATCTTTTTTTTCCGAGGGGAAAATGTTCTGCACAATATCGTCCCCATCGGCCTTTCAGGTGTTGGCAGGAGGGCACAGATTAACAAGAGTGGGTGTTTATTTGAGTTCTCCACTCACCCTGAGGTTCTGATTGTTTTTGTCTTATGTTTCTTTTTTTTAGAGGAGGACCGATACGATAGCTACTCTCGTATGATCTTGAAGTACTTCTTGGCAGAAGGAGTTGTGTGTCGACATGAACTTTTCGTGGCGTCGGCTCAAGATAACCCAGATGACATCTTACAGGTATGAAAGGAGAACTTTTTTTTTTTTTTTTTTTTAAAGCTCTTAAGAAGGAAACTGCAATGTATGATTTTTCAAACTGCTAGTCCTGACAAACCATCCACAAGAGAAGCAAGGGTGCCCTCAATATGTCTACTTTACCATCATTCCTGTATAACTGCACTGTCTACAAAAAAAAAAAACAGCTGTTGTTAATATTCAGTCATCTGAAGATGTTGGGAATATTCTGCCTGCTTGTAAAAGTATTCTCTTGCTGTACAGTGCTCAGCCTGGTTCACGCTGGTCGGACCGTGATTAAGCAGGTATTAAAGCTTTCCCCCACGATGTGTCAGGGTCAGCGGGGTATCTGAGAGGTCAAGGGTGGCATGGTTGTGACATTGTTGAAATGTTTCCCGACATATCACTCTGTGAAGAGGACCATAGTGCCAGAAGCTGACTGCCAACCAGCATACAGGATGAGGGCCTCTCTCCTACTGATTGATAGTGGGAGGGGTCACAGCCTCACCCTCTCTTTACATATCAAAGGCTTATTAAGAGACCGGGACTCCCAATGGGGATATTTCCCATCATTTATTGTTTTCACTGCTACATTCACAGTATGCTAATGCGTAGATGCTTAGGTTGTACTTTATGCATTACGTTAACATGCACACAAAAAACAAGCTCGCGGGACGACATCAAGTTAGAGCAGGAAATTTGAGAGCACCTTCTTGCTCTTAAGAACCGATGATTACTTGAATCAGATAATTAGTCAGATTTCACACCCACCCTACCGTGTTCTTTTAAACAAGGAGCAAGATTTATATCCTTTTTGTTAGTTTTTTTTTTCTTTTTTAGTTATTGCAAAGGCTAGTGTATCAGAAAGATAATCAGAGTTTTATTAATTACACAGTTTTAGACACTGACTGACTGACTGGCTTATTGCAGTTCCAATTTGAATCAGACTTTGGATCTAAGTTGACCAGTATGGGGACCATTCATCCTTCCGCACTGTTGCCTCACCTTATCTTGTTTGAAGACTTTTAATGCACTCAAGAGTCAGCAAGAGTCCCAGTTCAGTTTTGTTCATGGCCATTATGTGTCATAAGCAATACGTATAATTCAAAGTTCTCTTGGCCATTCACAATCAACATATATAAGTTATTATATTAATTGCATTAATTTGTCTAGGAACTCCCTGCTCCCATCTTGGACGATGTTGCCATCCACAAACCAGTGGAGCAGCCCAGGCTGTCATGTGATCCTCAGGACAGTTTGGATGCCATGAAGATAGCCTGGCGCTATCAGAATCTTCCAAAAGTACAGGTAACCGCATGATCACGTCCGTTATGATGATTGCAGCTGCATATTTGGACAACAACAAAGTAGGATAAAGATAACGCTATAACATTGCTACTTTATTCAAAAGTCCAACGTGTGTCTCGGCTAATGATTGCTTAAGAAAGAACAGCACTGGCTCTCTGGTAGTAGTGGTTTGGCAATTGTCTCTACCACTAAATCCATCAGCTTCTAAACTCCTTTGTGGACTGAATGAGGCCTCAGACTCTCCTTTCAGAGCTGGACCAGATTACTCACACTTAGCTGGCAATAGGTAGGCTTTTCACTGGTCCCCCAACTCACATATACACACATACACACACGCCTGCACCCCTGCTTAGCCTGGGAAACAAGAGTACTTTGCAGCCAGTGCATTGACATGTCTGCTCGCTCAACCCTATGACCCAGACCTGCGCCTCTGTCTTCCCCCAAATCCCTGCCTTTCCCCCTGCCAGGGTCGGCAGCCCTACACTCTTTCTTCCGCTTTGAGGAGAGGTGACCCTCCCCTTCTACTTCTCTGCAGTCTTCCCCCTTCAGTCTATAATCCATATCGCTATGTGGATTAACAGCACACAGTGTATCCCTGGGGATCCTCTCCTTCTTTCTCTCGCCCTGGAAACTTCTTTATATCTGTGTCCTTTCCTCATCGCTCCCCCTTCCCCTGTAAAATCGTCTTTACAAACCACTAGTAAGCCCCACCGGAGGATTTGCATCCCAAATTCACCCCCAGAGTCAACGCTTACTTTCCCCTTACACACACCTCTCCTGGCAGAGCACACTGTGCTGCTCTCTCGATGAAGACATCAGATCAAAGGTGAAGCCGTCAGGGCGGGGATAGAACGCTAAGCGGGTTGCCCGGCTCACAAAGAGAAGATGAGCCCCTGACCCCCTGCCCTGCTGACCCCCTCGTCCCGCCAGGAGAGGGACACACCGGGGGCCCTAATCCAGATTAGGAGTAGATTAAGAGCCCCTGTAACAATGGAATCCCTGGTTTTACTGAGGGAGAAGAGCTAAAACTCCCCCTTTCAGCTGCAGGAAAACATCCGCCTTCCCCTGCGTCCCTGACACATTTGCTTTCAAAGCCAGAAGGGGACATTTGTGTAAAGAAATGATAAGGAGCGTGGTCGTAGTGGTTATTTAACTTTATTTGCTGTAGGAATTTTGAGGAATGACCCATAAACAATGCAATTGCATTATCATAGTGTTGAGAAGCATACTCATTTAAAATATTTGAAAGACAAAGGCGATTTTTGCTTTGTTCATGAATCGCTTTATTCTTATCTGGATTGAGTTAAATGCACATCATTTATTGTATGAAATTTAAAGGAAGCAGTAAGCACTTTGACATCAGTTTGACTCGTTGACCTCCTCAGAGTGCTCTGGCCTCCTCATCCCGGTTCGGGCACTACTATGATGTCTCCAAGACGATGGAGCCAGAAATTCGCCAGGCAGCCAAGTGCCACCGCTTCTACCTTACGGAACATCCCACCCAGTCGTCAGCCACACACAGGTAAAACGACAAGACATCGTTCGCAGGGTGCACGAAGACCAATGAGACACAATCTGCAGAACACGGGCACATAAACACGACATCATCCACAAAACACAGTTACACAAATTGGACATTTTCAACGGAACACAGTTGAGCAAACGTGGCATCGTTCACAGAATACAGGTAAACCAACCATGCAGAAAGACTAACAGCCTTTAAAGAGCTTATACTTTATAAACCCTGCAACCAACATGTGTGGTATGCAAAAGTCAACCAGATAGGAGGAAAATAGCTCCCTAGTATCATTGTTCGAGATGATAATTCATAGGAATATTATAATAATATACTCCAGTGCAACCAAATATTGTTTTTATTACAAATGTAGCTTTTGACGTTTCTGGATTCATTGTTTTTCTATGAAATGTCATAAATTCATTGAATTGCTTAAATTCTTTAAAAAATCTGAAACCTTACTGCTGGTCCAAGCAACCAGTTTTTATTTGATATTTACATTCATATATATATAATTAATATCATCAATGATCATCATCGTTGTTTATGTCAAAAAGATACTGTAAACAATCCCTATTTTCACCATTCCAACCGTTGATAAAAGTCAGTTGAAAAGCAGCCGGGCTCAACCTCTATTCCGAGTAGCTGGTCCAAGACGTTCAGCCTGGTCGTGTATGTCTATTCAAATAAGGGTCTTGTTTGCTCAGCGCCTGTTTGATTTCTCCTGCGTTGAGTGTATTTAGGGTTCAGAGGTCACACAGGCTCTTTACTCAGAGAGTGCTGTTGAACAAACAAGGGCACACGAAGGCCCACTCTCCCACACTGGGTAAATACAGCAATCTGGAGCTCAGAGGATGTGAAGGAGGCTTTGTAGAATGCCTCTTCCTATATTTCAGTAAACCGAGACCCCATGCAAACACGTTAAATATTGCGGCTATTCGGTGGACAATGTGCCAAGATGAGGCTGACACCTTTCACTTTGTTACAAAATATCTGTCCAGAACTGTAATAATGCAGATTGATGGGATACAAAGAAAATAATAAAACGTCCCCTATGCAGATGTTTGCAGCCCTGTGTGTCAGTGCAGTGAGTGAGGGTGACATACTGGAACTGTTGTGCCGTCTGAATGGGTTGTAGATCTCGCTGACATTTTGACAGCAGGAAACTACACCTGCACTGCACCATTGTGCCCCCATCCCCGCCCCAATACAGACGCACATACATCCATGCGCGCACACAGACACTTAGCGTATCGCACACGCACATGTACCACACGGGCTACTCCCCCTTGCACGTGTCCACAGCCCCATGTTGATACCCTAGCTGTTAAATTGCTCCGTTTCACTTGAAGGCATAATTGGCACAAATTGCTCTCTAGGTGATACAGATCCTGTTGTTTAAGACCAAGCATCCCCCCTCCCCGCCCCCTCTCTCGTCCTTTCTTCCCTCCCTGAAAGAAGAACGCGGAGATAAAGAAGCTACCCCGGGTATGATCTTAATTAGCCGACGCACTAGCCCCTGTAGCTAAGCACCTAGACCTTTTGGTACCTGAATGAGGGGTGCTCAGTAGGGGTAGCCGAAGCACAATGCCGTCCCACACAATGGCTGCCAAGCGGAGGCAACCTCCTGCTCGAACCGCACGTCAAACCATCGCAGCCCCCTACCTCAGAGCACGGGCATGGGCAGAGAGGCCAAGGAGGGTAGGTGTCCCCTCTTTCACCAAAACCAGCTCTATCATTAGCCCCAGCGGGGTCAGGAGGCACCATTGTTGGGCTGAATAACTGAAATAGAGTACATGGATGTACTTGGCGCGAGTGTAATCAACACAAGTATGTATTACTGTTCTTTATGCAGGGCTAGTGGTGTGTGACCAATCTATGTGTATCAGCTTTTGTAGCCTGCAGGTGAAATTGACAACTGGCATAGCAGCCCACTGTGACGCACCACAGAGTGGTCCTTACAATGGGGGGCGTTCTTAAGTTGGGGGCTTGTGTAAAATGATGGGGTTAACGTTTCTATCGGCCATCCTATAGGCACATGATGGGCTCAGCAGTAACCAGTCCCTTGACTGTTGCTAACTGCTGCTCCAATGGTGCCGGATGCCCTTTGTCAATATGCACATCTTACCCTTGATTTAACTGCAGAATGCTGTTGCCTGTTAATTCTAGATATCTGCCCATTAATTCCCCCCCACACCCACCTCCTTCTCATTTATCGCCTCTGTTGCGTGTCTGTTTGTGCACATGCACGTCTCATCTGTCTGTTTGTCTGTCTGTCTCGGCACAATAAGATCCTCGGGGAGCTGACAGGGAACCAGTCATGTTGTAATTTAATCAACCAAATAAATTAATTGGATCTCTTGATATGGATCATTTGTCTGCTTGAGCGGCTCCAGAAATGCACAGTCAGGAGAAATATGCTGCCGTCATGGAGCATTAAGCGGCTGTGGTAAAAGGCTGGGTCCCGTTTCTTGAAAGTGGTTTCAATTACATTTTAACATCGCATGTAACCCTTTTGTGTTGTCTGTCTGGTTGTCCACTCTCCTCCCCTGTCCTTTTTTCCAGTACCATGCTTGAGTCCTACTCTGCGTTGCTGAAGTCCCTTCAAGAGGTCATCAACAGCGAGGGTTTTGATGTAGCAGCTCCCATGGTAAGAAGTGGACGATATGATCTGCAATCACCCGTTTCAATTATCAAATGTCGTCACCTGGAGCCACCTCTCCACCTGTCACTCACACACAGGATTTAGCTCCAGTGCCCCCCAGCCTCCATCCCCGAGCGCTGTCACTCACGGCAGATTAACTGCTGACATCATTAAAGCAGTGTGGCCGCCTGACGGGCTGCTGGCACAGTCTAGGAATGCAGACCGCCACGGAGCGACATGGGCACCGGCACAAGAATGCCCAGTGTGGGTCTCGGTCGGCGTGTGCGTTTTTATGTTTATCTGTTAATCCACCATCATGGATTTGCAACAAGATTTCATGTAAACTGTATGTGTGAACACAGATCAATCTCCTTGACCCTAGTCTTTGGAGATGGCTGTGACAGGAGTGGCAGCAGGACTGTGGGTCCCGGCAGAGATTGGCTTGTGATTAGGTTGTGGTCCCAGGCTGGCTATAGTCTATATGGCTGGCCTGTGGCCCTTGGCTGGACTCAACTGGCACTGTTCCCTGATTTTTCTATAGGCTTAACTATAGGAGTTAAGTTTGGCCTCTCCTCCTGATGCCACAGCAACAGGCCTGTCCCCATAGATCCCCCTGCTGGGCTGCAGACATAGAGATAGAATTCTAATTCTGTGGCCTCCCAAGTCCTGTGTAGGGAAAACAGAGTTAAACAAAGAAAGGGCATATCTAATAACGACAAAGACACACACACACACACACAACTCTAAGTATAGTAAGGTATAGAGATGCAGCACTAATGTTGAATGGTATAGAGGAGGATGAATGTACGCAGTCCTGTGTGAGAGTTTGGGAAACTAAGAGCCAACTGTGAAAAACTCCCAGGAACAATAGGGTTTATTTTTCTTAGATTCCTGTGATTATGATGCAGGTCCAAAACGAAGCTTAGGTCATACTGTTGGGAGAGGAAGGGATGGGGAGTTGAGGGCGGACGGAGGGACAAAAAAAAAAAGAGGAGAGGTTTGGGGGGGAAAAGGGAAAGAGTGGACATATTTTAGGCCAGAGCTTTGTTAATCAATCCTGGCACTCACACTAAGTAATCATGAGCCATCCCGAAGTACCACCAAATAAAAGGTTAAAAAAACTCTCACAGGCACCTCCATTCTCTCAGTAATATGTATATGGCCACTTTTTCTCCATCTTTGTGAGAGTGGGTTACTGTTGATCTCTTGTGGTGGGGTGGGTGTTTCAAGGGAAGGCACTCCACCCTTACCCAGGCCCCCTTGGCTGCAGAGCATCGGTGTTGTGCCAAGAATGTGCTGGGGTTTCTGGGTGGCAGCCATATTGGAAGCCTGTCTGACAGGTCCATTGTGCGTGTGTCATGATGGCCTCTGTGATTGGGTAGTTGTGTCCAGTCACGTTTGGGCACTGTGTTAGGATCGTCTGTGCTGTTGAGCAGACTGTCCAGTCGCCCTCTCCCAGGGTTTGGGAATAGTACCCAAAACAGCATCTTCCCAAAACAATGCAAAAGCAGGAATTTGTTCTTAAGACTGTAATGGACGAGCTTTAAATCAAATAAAACTGTATTAATCCACTAGTATGTGTGTTTACTTCTGTAGAAAATGACCTGTTTGTATAATTTCTTTTTCTTTTTGCTTGTTGTTTCTTATAGTCAAAGTCGCGTAACATACTGCGAATCGGGCTTCCGTCTCTCGGCTCGGCTTTGTGGGGCGATGACCTGAGTTGCCACGACAACCCTAGAAAGGGCCACGCTCTCTCTACATTTTTCTATGGACTGCGAGCTATGCTGAGGTCATCGCTTGCGGTTGCCGTAGTTACTGTACCTTCGCATCTCATCCAGGTAAGAACTTTTGACACACAAGAACACCTCGTCAGTGTTCATAAACATTAGCATGCACTGAACACAATTTCTGTGCAACGTTTACCATGATGTATAACTTGCGTATATTTTTAATGTCTGCTTTATTGAGTTAAGAGCAGTCTGTTTTCACTTCTCCACCCTGTTGTGTGCTGAACAAATTTCCTTGACCCGCTACCAGAGGGATAAATAACATGCTAAAGTTGAATCTTCTTCACACAATAGACGGACGGTTAGGATTTTTTTTTTTTTGCGTGGGTTGATGTTTGGCCCATGTGCTTTTTCTTTGTTTTGGTTATTAATGGGGAACAAAGTTTGAAGTCTTTTGTAATGGGGCCTCCTCTTGACCCTGCGGTCCAGTGTCACCCTGGTATGACTCAGGCCCGGGGCGGGGGCCTCATCCTCATGCATCGCTCCCCCAACAGACCCAGTTGAGTGCACACTTCATTCAAAGGCATCTAGGTTTGTTTGTTTGGGCTTTTAATTACTTGGAGCTGTACACAATGGGAGTGTGTGCCAGTGTATGCATTTTTTTATCTTACAATATATCTCTCCTTGTAGTTGTGTGTATCTCTGTTTTTTTTTTGTGTGTGTGTGTGTGTTTGAGGGGGGTATGAGTCGGCGCGCATGTGTCTGTGTACAGTCTGGCCTCTCAGTGTGAAGGTGGAGTCATCTGCTGAGGCATATGGCGAACCACAGCCCTCCCCCAGAGAGTCGACCACGGACGCACACTCACAAGAATAGCCATCTGAGACTTTCTGCTCCAATGTTTTATCGCGCCTACACTTAAGACTCCCTACCTCCTCATCGTTCCCATTCTTAACAACATGGGAGCTGCGTTGTGTCTGATCCTTGATTTAAAATTAAAAAAAAACAAAGATATAGGTTGCTGCTTAACTTTCTGAACAGCTGTGATGCCACAACATGCTCTGGCTCCAAGCCTATATGCTGTGTGCACAGCGGCCTTGGCCTAGTCAAAAAAGGTAGAGTGGCTAACTAGCAGATGTCAGCTGTGGTGGGAGCGGTCCCTCTGTCCCTCTCTGGCCTCCAAACCCTTAATCTGTCCCCTTTCTCCACCCTGGGGAGTGGAGTGGAGTGAAAGAGCGAGGGAAGATGAGGAGAGGGGGAGATTTTTGGACTTTGGATTTTGAGTCAGGTGTTGGATGATTAAGCCAACATGGAGGTAATGAGAGCTTGTTAAAGCTGGGCATCAATAACAGTGTGTTATAATGAGTTTAATCACACTGAGTGTGGAAAAAGATCCAAATTGATCATTTTTAAGTTGTGCAGGCTACTACTTTTTAGTGAAGTTCAATGTTCATGGTATGTTATGAATTAGTTTATTCGAACTGTCTAGACTTGTAGCAGGGCTAGATGACCGAGACCACACCTGACTCTCTATCCATTATTGAACAGTTTGGGAAGTCGAGCTTCTCACTGAAAGCCTCCTGAACGCGGCCCAGTGCCACAGTCCATCTGAAACATTAATTAGCCTGGTCCTCCTCCCTTGTACTATATTTTGCCATCACCCCCGTCCCAAACCGTAAACAAACACAAAACACTCTTTCCTAAAATGCACACATTGATACCTCACCTCCTGCTCAGGCTAAGTGGCGTCCTGACCTGTGCAAATATTTAGTCAGGTGTAGTTGTTTAGTACTGTGGTGGGGCCACACAACCTGCAATCAATTTCCCCCAAAAAGTATTCAATCGATCAATCCAATTTAGCTTTCCGTTCATATTTCTAGCACCACAACTAATTATTATTTACAGTGTTGCTTCATCTGCTGATTATTTTCCTAATGAATTATTTAGTTTCTGAAATAATTAGACATTCGTGAGACAACTTCCCAAGATATTTACTTTACTGTCACAAAAGGTAAAGAAAAGCAGCAAATTTTAGCATTCAGAATTTCAATTCATAATATTCAATGTTTCCAAGCAGTTTTAATTATTTTTTAAAGGAAAAGGGTTTGATCAAATTCCTCAATGTGTGTGTGCGTGAGACTTTTTTTTGGATTACAATTGAGATTAAGTTTGAAGATGGGTGTGGTCACGAATAGCCCGCCATATTAAGACACTTTGCGGCCATATAATCATCAAAATAATGGCAGCGCTCACATCGGTTACATTTTTTTTAAGGAGAAACTGCGTCCTTCCATTTCTACCCTGTCTTCTAATGATGAGTATCCAAAGATAGACTTGACTCTAGACATGTACGGAAAAGCAATTCAATACAGAGTAAGTGAACGTGACGCTGCTCTTATGATTCGTCAGCGATGGTCAGCTGAGGCTCAGGGTGAATCTGAGCTAATTGAGCCCGTGGAGACTTTCACCACGGAACTGAAGTAGCGTTTGCTCGAGTGCCTCTTCAATTATAAATGGCATTTAAAAAAAATGCTAAAATACAAATAAAAGATGGAACCTCCTAAAACCTAAGGAGCTGTGAAGCGGTTTCTTGCCCAGCTGACGTCATTTTGCCCTCCTACCACTGAACTGAGCGTTTCTCTTTGGACACTGAGCACCTCTGACTAGTATGTTCTCGACGAATTAGCACGTGTGAAGCTTTGGCAGATCCTCTCTCTCGGACTGATACTATTGGCCCTACTGTGCCATAACTGTTCAGGATAATTTGTTGAAGCCAAACTCTTTTATTGACTTTATTGAGGCGTTTGAGGGACCTGAAATACCCTGTAAGTGCTGGCTGTCCTGACTAGTGCGATATGCATACTTTAAAAGTAGGACAAAAATGAAAAGGAAGAAGAAAGAGTGGGGAAAAGACATGAAGGCATGAAAACTGCATTAGGCGGTGGCAGCCAACACAGAGAGAAGGATTTGAATGATTCAAGAGGCAAAGGGATAAATAATGCAGGACTCCCTCTTTCCCAGTGTCCCTCTCGTTCCCTTCCCCTCCCCACTCTCTCTCTACCCTCTGCTTCCACCCTTTTGTATATTTCTCCTTCATTCTTTCTTTCTACTGTATTTGCCCCGCGCCCCCGCGCCCCCTCGCCCCCTCGCCCCTGATGTGTCCTCTCAGTTGTCAAGTCACTGACCTCGCCAGTAGGGGGAGCTCTCTCCATCAAGCCACTACTTTCTCCCCCTTCCCCTGTGTCCTCTCCTGCCATGTGCAGGTTTGAGAGTGTGCACCAACTGTGAACTTTTGGGGAATAGTTGTTTGTTTGACGAAGTAAAGATGCTTCCAGTTTTCCGATTGGCTCTTCGCAAAGCAGTTGTGCACATGTATGCCTGATGTGTCCACATGTCTCCCCCCAAAAATCACCTGTGTAACCCCTTTCAGGGCCCCCCCCATTACCCTCACCTAAGCCGTGGGCAGAAATGACCTGGCCATGGGACACGATGACCTAATTTAATTGCAACACTGATGGCCCGTCAGGTGGCTTTTAATTACCTGCTCATGTTTCTCTCTCTGTGTCGGTCTCTCCCTCCCTGCACCCTACAGGACAGAGCTCTAATGGGCAACATAACCAGGCTGTGTGACAACGCAATAGCCCTGGAATCATTCAAAGGCTCCGAGAGAGAGACCAACCCACTCTACAAAGATTACCATGGTAAGAACGCACACACACACACACACACACACACACTTGCCCATATCTTTCTGTCTCTTGTGCCTTCAAATGCACGCGCGCTCACACAAGCGGTGCATTAAGGCTGGGCTATGGATGGAGGCAGGGCAGCCCGCTCGCAGGCTAGGCTGTCAGTGCATGTTAGTGTGCTGCTGCTCAATCAGACGTGCTCCTCAGTAGACAGGCCGGGGGGGATTCAGCTGCCACGCTGTACCCCCTCTCCCTCGCCCCCTCCACCCCTGCCTCCCCTTCCTCCAGCAGAGCCGCTCTCCCTCTCGCCTCGCCCCCTCTCCATCCCCGGTCCCATACCCCTGAGGCTCTGGAGCAGAGTAGACCAACGCTGGGGAATCGATATTCTCACCATCACTCTCTCCCCCTCACCCTGTAGCTCTCCTTCCCTCACTCAATGTTTGCATGGCCAGCATGCTCGGCTAATAAAAAAGAGGGCAAGGCTTTCAGCGGGGGGGACAGAGGGCACTGGTGTGGGACGATTTTTAAGAGATGGGAAACGAAGAGAGGACGGAGGCAACATAGTTTGTCTCGGTCCCCCTCGGTCGACACCACTTTTTCTTTTGGGTTCTACCGTTGCTTCTCTCTCCTGTTTGCCTCCGTCTTTTTTATTGCACTCTCCGCGCAATAAAGGTCAGTTTAAGCGAGTGGAGTATTTTTAGCCGCGCCTCTCGAACTCCCCGACTCACTCTTGCGCTTTTTCTCTCATCCCCCCCCACCCGTCCCTCCCTCCCTCCCTCCCATTCTCGAGTTAGACGGCCCCGGTTGTGACAGATGAAGGGATGAGGAATAAAACCATTCAATGGCAGATTTTGGTTTCATCCAACAGCACGTTTTATTTAGATAAAAAAATCCCGCAGTGATCACATTCCTCTGCTTGGTAAAGGCAGGTGGCACGTAAACCCATTCAACAAATGCCTGTTGTAGTGCATCATTTCTCATTTAACAGTACAAAAATGTTCTTTGGAATTTTTAATTAATACTATTTGTATTTCTTGTTAAAGAATATATTTCCCATCTGTTCAACCAGCCGGCAGAAATGATGGTCTGGTTATGAAATACATTTATGTGCATGATTGTTTTGATGTGTGTTCATGAGTGCAAACGCATCTGGTACGAGTGTGAGAGTGCGTGCGTATGCGTGTGCGTGCGTGTTTGCGGCAGCAGTTCAGGGCTGCTCAAAGCATGCTGGGAAGCCTGTCACTGCAAATCAGGCAAGGGGAAATCACCCAAGTGCACAGAGGAGAGAGCCCACCATCCCCCACTTTCTCTGTCTGTCTCCCTTTCTCTATTACTCTCTCTATCTCTTCTCTTTCTTCTCTCTCTCGCCCGTTTAGCCAGATCCACTTCTACAGTAGTTGTCAATTTTATGAAAATGTAACTTATATCGTGAAAGTTAGCGTAAAATAAAAGAGAAAAAACTGGTAGACTGATACTGTGCTTCCCTCTATCCTTTGCAGGCGTCCTCATGTCGTATGTTTACTCCTCGTTGCTCTAATGCTTTAATTGTCACTTTTCCTGTACAGTACAGCCATGATCTGAGAGATGAGAGGAGAAATGGTGGCACTGGAATGTTTACCCGTTTTGTGGGGTTTTGTATTTCATTATCAGTCATGGATTGTATCTTTTTTTTTTTGGTTTCTGGTCAGCAAAGATAATTAACTGTGACTGACGCAGCTGTTGATGTCTGCAAAACATTGTTTGTCAATGACTGTCCTTCTACATTCAATCAATTCACTCAAGTAGACACATGCATTTCACTACAAATCAAAGAGGGAAGAAAAACATTGATTTGGCTTAAGTATTAAAACCATTGAATTCTAGCAGTTTTTTTTGTCAGCAGGTAGAGTTCGAAAACCGTAATTCTGAGATGCTGACTGTCACATCAGAACATTTTTAGCAGTTAACATGTTAAATATAAATCTGTAAAATAATATGCAAATCTAGGTAAGAAAACTACCCTAGTCCTCTGTTGATGTTTACATGTTTCACTTTCAAAATGTAGCACACAACTTTAGTCTCGGTTGTTTTTAATGTTACAGTTTAACGTAAAACATTCACCTTGTGGCTATGCACACAGGAATCTCTTGCTTTTACTGCGGTTCTAATTGTAGTTGTAGGTAGTTCTAATGTGCCGTCGCTGTCCCTCACAGGTCTGCTGCACGTACGCCAAGTGCCCCATCTGAACTGTCTGGCGAGTAAACTTCCAGACCACAAGGACCTGGCCTTTAAGCTCAAGAGAAAACAGTTCAGTATTGAGGTAAGATGCCAGCATAGAGTGTCTTTATAAACAAAACATACTGTCATGGATACATGTTTGTCCTATTGTATTCCTCTAATGTGTTGCCATTTAACCATTAACCTGAACAAGTGCTGAATTTTGATACGTGATTATTAATTTCGGAGCCGTTCCATTTGTTTCCACTCATCATGTTTATGGCAGAACTGATATTGAAATTAGGATAACGAGAAGCTTCTGCCGTTAGCTCTGCCAGCCCGTTTCCATCATCGGGTGTCAAAAATCAAAGGTGAAGCTATTGACTGTTGCTGCCACACCTACTCTAGAGTGAGAAAAAAAAAAAACTCTTTCCAAATTCACAAATATGCAAACAAAAAATACTTAAGCTGTCAACAATTCGAAGCCGTGGTAAATGGTGTTCTGAGATACTTTTCGAAGACAAAGGCGTGAAAAAAATTTATTTCTGTATACACTGCAGTGCTCAAAATGGCCATGTGCATGGATTTCCTTCTTGAAGGTCTGTATGCTGTGGACATTCTTGCTCATCATGGTGACACTTTCATCAAATTGTCCAGTACACTTTTCTTAGTGATAGACAGGCCCACAGCCTATAGTTTCATCCATAACTTCGAAATAGCATTTTCTCACTGTGATGTGTATTGCGGCACTATGGACCAGCTGGTATCTGCACAGCGACAAACGATCTCTTAGCCACTCGCCCAACAGGGCCGCAGTTCAGCAGCTCGTCCTGAATCGCTCCGAGGCCCCTTGTGAAACATGACTTTGCGTGATAGCGCCTCCGAAGCTGTGCGTTGCCCTTACACATCGTTATCAAATATATCTTGGAAAATCCTAGGCCTGAGATGGTTTCTCACGCTTTCCACACAGTTTCATATGGGTCATTGCCGCCTATGCTGCACGACACCCTGTTTGTGGGAAATGGCCATTTTTGGTTGCTCTGTTTGCATTGCCGGTGTGGAGTACAGGGCTTAAACACAGAACAGAATTGTATGGCCCTTTCCATTTCTTCATTCATTTTGATCCATGACATCTCATCCTCTTCCATTTGTGAGACGAAATCCATTTTGTCTCCCACCATCGGTCTTCAGAGCAATCAGTGTGTCACTGAACTACCACTCATGAGGCAAATTAAAGGGCCCTCCTCTTAGCTCAGGCTCATGATTGGTCCTCATTACATTATCATTACCTTATCACACCCTCTGGTCTTTGGCTATTAGTGAGTCCCATTGTCTCAGCCAGGAGGTGAGGGGGAGGAGAGGAATGCCCGACCCTCCCACCCAAAGCCTCTCCCACTTCTACAGTCGACCCCACTCCCTTCTCCGCCACCCATCGCCATCCTCCGTTTCTCCTGTCTGACCCCCCCCTCCCTTTCTCTGACCCCTGAATAGGCCACTCTTGTATAGATTTATATAGTCCGTAAAAGTCAAGGTGGCTATTCTCAATGGCCTTTTAATTAGGCCACTATATTGGGCCGGCCAGGGGGCAGAAGCCTCGAGCATCACTGCAGCTCTGTGAGGCCTGGAGACTGCCTTCTCCATCCAAGCAGCACGTTGTAAACTCCACGCTTTGTCTGCCTTCTAGGTTTAAGGAACTTTATTAGTTTTTTTGTTATCTTGAATGGTAACCGTAATATTTCCCTCATACACATAATGTTAAAACAGCGATATCAAACGAAGGCTCAACATTTTTAATTGGCTGCAACTGATGACTCAAGAATACATCGGATATGAAACGTCAATCACAATCCTTTGCCATCGCACATTTCTATGGGTCAGGGAAATTCCCAGAGAGCTTCGTAGCAGATCACCAGTCATGCATCTAATCACTCAAAACACACATTGCAACCTGCTTTT
Organism: Apeltes quadracus; assembly: GCA_021346845.1. Lineage (NCBI taxonomy): Eukaryota > Metazoa > Chordata > Actinopteri > Perciformes > Gasterosteidae > Apeltes > Apeltes quadracus. The sequence continues at coordinate 9,267,905 of CM037918.1, forward strand.
ATGTTCTAGTGTTGGGTTCCCCAGCACTTTACGGGCTGTCATTCATTGGCTCAGATAGAGATGTCAAAGGTATGAATGCAAGTGGGCTCCGCGTCCCTCGTTGCAGAGGTCGGTTCGTATGAATGTAGCTTCTGTGTACCTTTGCATGCAGGGCCAGTGCTGTGCTCTGACTATACGGCTCATCATATACTTCGTTTGACCTGTTGGTCAACTGGCTCTGTGGGCCGCTGATTGACACATGGAATGGTGATTGGATTCTAAGCCCCGTCTCTGATGTGTGACAGCTCACACCGTCCCTGCTAATCACCTCATTTACTCAAGCTACAGGACTCCTCTGCCTGAGGCCACGTATTACAGCATTCTCCTACCGACTTCTTTCCTCCACACATCTATCATCGTAATGATAGATCACTCCGCCTCCTGCTACACATTCCATTCAACTTTTGTGTATTTTGAAGGCAACGAAATTCAGCCTCCCCGTGTGTTTTATTTATTTGGATCAGTACGTGATACGGTGGTGGGTGAAGGACAGGTTATGGACAGCGCCAGCCTTTCTTCAGTTGGGTCAGGCAGATACATGTCACCCATGGTGTAATGCTGGCAACTAATTTTCTAACTGTCGGTTGACTCGCGCGTCTGTCATATCACATCCATTGCTCCTCTGGATCGGCAGCGCTCAGAGAACAGGGTTTGAACTAGAAAGGGTTTTCTGCTCAGTTGGAATAAATTATTCATTGTTCCTAATTTGTTAGGTTTTTGCTATTTAATCTGCAGCCAGGCACTCGTCGTTACCCTCATCAAAGTTCTCCTGGTACCTCGATAAGGTTACCGTGGAAAACGGTGGACTGTTTCCGAGAGGTCAAACTGCGGCTCATGAGTGGTTATTAGCCATGAGGCCTGAAGCCAGAATTAACCCACGGCCCTGTCTGAGCAGGTTGGGGAGTGTTAGGTGTTCAGACCAGATTAACACATACTCCAACATTGCCCAGCTGCACACGCATATTTACATTCATGCAGTGACACCAGCATACACTTATTGAGAAACGCAGGCAGGAAGCCGAACCTTTCTCACTTACTCATAATAAGACGTCACACGCTTCTTTTACTACTTTCACAAGGCAAGATGCTTTGAGGATGAAGCTCTGAAGAATGCACACGGTACCCAATTACATTCTGCTTACCTTTGTGTGACCCTTTAAACTGACAGGTTGTGTGCCTGTGGGGTTCTGGGGTGCCAGAGGCGGGTCACTGGGTCAAATACAGTATGAGATGGGGATTTGTGTCAAATTAGTCTTCTACCAGACGGACTGTTTAGAGGCGTACCTGACCGGCCCTGTCACTTGGATGGAAACAGGCAGGGTGCAAGTATTTGCCACAAGCTTTGTAGTCCTGGGAACTTGTGTTCTGTTAATGTTTTCATTTGTTTTTTAATGTTGTAATTCTCAAGTTATCATTGTTGAGAGTCAGTATAAGAAGGATGGAGGTGGAAAAGATGACCAAAGGGTGATGGTCCTGAGCCTGAGTCATACGTCGTCATACGAAAAATACATTTTTGTAGATTCTTGTAACTTTGAAACTTTTTTGAATTTCAGATTTTCTTTTTAATGTATTTATTTTGTACGTTCTGGATATCGGTGCAATAAAAGACAAAACATTACAATATTAGAAACTGATATGCAGTGTTTTGTGCATTTGATAGGCCTTAAAGCTCATGTCGTACTCGTATCTCACTACTACCTGACACAACACCTGCCAACCAACACAGCCGTAGGTCTGTTTGAATGCAGGCTTTGTTCTAAACACCCCCGAAAAGCTCACAAGGACAGATGACTAATGTCAGCAAAGCCCCCGTTGAAGGTAAGTAAATGCATATGGTGCACTTCACTTTTAACTGTCAGAAGAGCAACTCAACGGTCATACAAAGATCTCGGATTACCCAATGACCCCTCCATACCACATAACGTGAACTTGGCGTGGGCCAGCTGAGTATAGTTTTATGCTGAGTTGAAGCAACGAGGGAGCAGAAAACACAAGGGAAGATGAAGAGAGTTATGGTGCTGAGTATGAGCGACTTAAAGAGAAGAGGAAGCCGAACTGAAAGAGTCCGAGGGAGGTGTATGGAGTAGGTTAATGTTTCTTGGCATGTCCTTAAAACGTCTTTAAGACAACGCCTGTGTCTGCTCCGCGTTGAAGCCTGTGGGTGCCGAGGGAAGGGTGTTAATGGACCTATGTGAGGAGCGGAGCGAAAGCCTGGAGAGGAGGGGGGAGGCATAAACGGAGAGGAGCAGTTAAGTGATTCTCGGGTCAGGTCTAATTAAAATGAGGGCTTTTCCTCAGAGGCAACAAAATGTCTTATTGAGAGAGAAATAAAAAGGGAGGGAAGGAGAGAATTGTAAAATGCAAAATGAGTTGGACAGAGACCCACTCCTCAGGGCTTGTTTGTGTATTTGCTTATATGTTTGTTTGTGGTCCACGCCTGGTTGTATATCTGCTTCCCTAAGTCATAAACAATGCTCAGTACTAAAGATCAGAAAAAGGCCAATGTTGAAAAGGACTCGTATGGAGAAAAAACTATTACACTCTGAAAAACTGAACTGGGTCATTTAATATTTACCTCCTTTGGTGAATCACAATAACTATTTGCAGACTGAGTAAACCAAATTCAAACAATAGGCTGATTGGATGTCCTGAACCTATTAGTAGAATGAAAAAAACCTCTGCCAGTAATTTGTACGTCTGTCCTGGGAATTAGGATCAGATGGGGATGGACCTTTTGGAATAATATTTGAATTGAATTATTTATGCTTCCTCCCTTGGTGCATACCAGCCTGTGTCGCGGTTTGGAATGAGGTGCGCTTATGGTTTGTGTGTGCGTAGGAGAAAGGGAGAGGCGGAGAGACCGGCGAAGGCCGGCGAGTGGCACGCGATCCGACCCCTCAGACGAACAATATTCTCAACACACACCAGATTTGCATTCATTATTTAACGAGGATTTTATCTATTCTGCAAATGTGCACGCATTTTTGAAAAGGCCTTGCGTGGAGGGTCTCTTGGCTGAGTCTTGGTTGTGTGTAAGCTGTGGGTGGGGAAGTAGGGATGTTTTTGTTTGTTTGTTTGTTTGTTGTGGTACCTACTTGATGGGACCTGCAATTGATGGAGGCCTGCTGCAATGGTGCATGAACTTTTATTTTATTTTTTTGTAAACCAAACCTACCTCACTAATTCCAAATCAGTAAAAGGTTCCACACAGTACTATGGATGGTAATGTCAATTTGGCAGCGGCAAAGGGGCTCTAATGTCTAGAGGGTGTGCTTGTCTTGACACGGTCAGGGTGGAGAAATCAGGAAATTAGGTTTCTGGCTAAATCAGTCATCAATGTTTGTCTTCTTTTTTAAGCCTCATAAGCCTTTGGGGAAAAAGAAGCAGCCATTGCGTTTGCTGGAGACAAGTCAAAGTGCAACAAGAGAATATCTGCAGCTTCGCCAAATGCGCTGCGCTCCAAACAATATCTACACAATGCCGAAACGTTTCCCACAAACGTGGAGTATTAAAGGGAAAACACAACAGGGCGTATGTGCTCCTCCTGCCACACTGAGTAAGAGTGTGGTGCGCCCGAACTTGCCCTGGAAGTGAAGCTGTTTCATCAGTGAGCAGTGAACCATTAACGTGGTCCGTGCACCACTCAGGCCCCATCAGACTAGACCGGCCTCATTGGACTCAGACCTGATTAAAGTAGCCCTAGTTGTCTTCAGCTCCCATTAGAGAGAGAGAAAGGAAAAGAGGCTCTAACTTGCATGCCACCACACATGCGTGGGGTCTTGTGGTACTGTAAGGTTATGTGTAAGTCTGTTCAGAAAGGGTTCAGCCATTAGCATAATGGTTGTGACTGGGGGGAACCTTAGGCCCCATCGTGCTTACAGACAACCAGGTCGTCACTGTGTCTTTGGCTTCAGAACTCATTTCATTGGTATCTTCTAATTTTGCCTTGGGTCTATGTTCTTTTCTTTCTTTAAAAAAACATTACTTATAAGACTGGTTGAATGTAGAGCCTGTGCAAAGCAGCTACTGCTTTTCCTCAGTCATGCATTATTCTTTGTTTTGCTTGTATGCTCAGAGTTGTTTTTTTAATCGAAACTATACATCATGGGGATGCTGAAACAAAGAGTGTTTCATTAAATAGATCATTAAATATCAAAAACTGCACTGAAACCCGGTTAGCGTCATTGCTGAGACTTGACTAACTGGTGGAGAAAGGCAGAAGTGGTCCTGCCCAGTTTGGGAGGGCGTCATTTTAAAGCCAGCCACAAAAAAAAGTCGGCAGAGAAAGTTCAAATTGCCACAATGAGCGCAAACGGCTCCATGGTCGGACTGGTTCAAAGGTGGAATGTTGATCCGGAGCAGGAGCATCCAACTCAGGAAGGCTCTCTGCTTGGGTCCTAAAAATAACTTTCCCACACTCACTGCTCCGTGTCCTAGGGGGGTCAGGAGGAGGAGTGTGTGCATGCATGTCTCTCTGTTTCTGCTCATGTCTGCTGTTTATGTATGTTAATGCACCGTGAGTAAACACAAATAACGTGTCAAACTTAATGATGCGTACACTCCTTTTTTCTTATTTTATTTGACTGAATATTGGTTTTCTTATTTGTGTCCATAATTTGGTAAAAGCAATAGATTGAGTCATGACCATAAAGCCTACACTGATATTTATGTGTTCTCCTGTTTTCTTAATTGGTCATTATTGACAATTGTTTTGATGTTGTGTATAACAGTTATTTGGTCGACGGCTCACTGACGATGGTGGTTCGATGGCTTTTGCATTTAAAATGAACACGTTTCACAGCAGGCAGGCTAAAATTGTAAACACAGTGATCTATCATCAACAATAAAGATCGCAGTGCAAGGTGTGTGGCATCAAAATACTGCACCAAATGTGTGAAAACAGAAAGCTGTATGAAAACACTCGGTCACGTCTGTCAAGTCGGACGATCAAATGTCAACACTTTGTCAAAAGCTTGGGCCTATCCACATGAGGAGACGGCCTTATATCCCGAATCCAACCAACAGAATGTGTGCTTACTTCCTTCGTTTGATTGCATGGGCGAGCGTAGACTTTAGAGATGCCAGACCAGTTGGACACTAGTCAGCGATCCCTCAATGTGTTCTTGCTTTGATGAAAACAAATTGGGTGTTTTGATCCTCTTTCTTTCTCTCCATCTCCAAGCACGGCATAAAGGCATTTTGTTTAGCTAATCAAGAGAGCTAATTAACACGTCCTTGTGCGAATATGGTTGTATTTAAAAAGGATTCACCCCAGCCGACACGGAGCTGTTTAAAGTGGCGTCGGCCATTGAGAGAAGTTGGCCAGCCGCTGAATGCAGTCGTGCTCATGTATTTTATGAGGGCAAGTGTCACTGTCCTTAAGAGTTCACAGGTGGCTATTGAAAGGCCCGGCCAAATGATGGAAGATGGTTAGGACCCACATACAGCCCTGAATAGACTTTAATTACACTCGGCAAATGATTCGGAGGGCCATTTGAAGGACAAGGCTCCACTTCAAAAGGAAAGATAGAGGGCGAGTTAATGGCGCTTTATCTATTTGTTTGCGACCCCATCTGAGAATTGAAGTGTATGTTTGAGCCAGCGTGGCTTGCATTTATGCAGCAAAAATATAACGATCTACTTTTGTGTGTTTATCAATGTGTGTGTGTGTGTGTGTGTGTGTGTGTGTGTGTGTGTGTGTGTGTGTGTGTGTGTGTGTGTGTGCGCGCGCTACCTAACGCACAAACGCGAATGTGTGAAGGTGGGGGAGGCAGTGGGTGGGAGAATACTCCAGTGTGTGGCTTAACCAAACTTTCCTTTTGTCCCTAACAATGATGAGTGATGATGAGTGACAGGGGTGTTAGGAGTGGGATCTGGAGAACAGAATGCTCCTAAGCAGTGCTTGCCCAAACTCACACAAAAGGCAGCAAGAGGTCAAATCTGTGGCGAGCTTCTTATCCACTGGCATATAGGACACTGCACCATGTTGTCTGTCACATAATAAGCTGAAACACATTTCTGTTCTGTGTTCCCGCTGCCCTGCACCAGCTTGAATACAAGCGATGAATAAGAATATAAATAGTCAGTTTTGATTATCAAAAGCAGCTGGATGGCGTACCGGATCACAGTGAGCCTCTCAGATGCCTCCTGACTTTTCTTCTCTTGGCTCATTTTAAATGTTAATACCAACAAGGTTCTCCGGGAGTTACTCTGTCTCTCTCTCTGCATCCCTTTCTATCCTTGACCCAGCCTCGCTTCATATCAGTACACCTCCTCACTCTAAAGCAAGCAAGAATGCACAGTTGTTCTTTTGTTACACAAAATCCATGCATTCTGCTAACACAGCCCGACTCTAAACACACAGAAACCCCTCCCTTTATCCCCCTTTCCCCCCTCCCACACACACACACACACATCGTGCCCCACTGCAAGCTAGGGATGAGGAGGACTTGCGTGCAAGTGCTTCCCAGGAGGCGGTTGTAGACTGAGGGTTCTGAGGCCCGCGGATGGCTTTAGATGGCGGTTAGCGAGGAACCAGTATTTTTTTGTGTGTGTGTGTATGTTGTTGCCTGCTCTCCTTTTACCCCTCCCCCTTTCTGAGCTCAGGCAGTGATGGTAATAGGGAGTGACAGCTCACCTCTCCCTAGCGTGCCTACAGTCCTCGGAGCGTTAGAACCCCCCCGCGCAACACCCCCACCCCGCCACCACCCCCAAGTCCCGGAAGGCCACAAAGGTTACTCCATATGTTGGTCTGAGGATTCTTATGAATTTTTTTCTACGAGCATATTTCATGTCATGTCTGGAGAGATTTGCATGAAGGAAATCCAATCGGCCATATTTCCCCGTACTCATCAGAAATGAGTACAGAGTCTCATTCATTGTTTAACTTTGTTGCTCGGTCATTCCTCCTGTTTTTCTCAGTGGTGTGGAAAGAAGATCCAGGCCTATCGTTTCACATCTATTGAAGGCTCCATGTTTAGAGAGGGAGGTGATCTGATGACCTGGTGTTGTACGCTCACCTACACTGACTGTTTGTATGGCGAATGGGTGTACACAAATATGCCCGTCGTGCATTTGTGCATGTGCATACCTGTATGTGTATTCGCATTATTACGTATACCTCTTGAACTGCAAATTGCTAATCAGCCACATGGTGACAGCTCAATGCATTTAGGTGTGCTGGTCAGTGAGTATGTCAGAACCTGCTGAACTACGTAGATTTTCCCGCACAACAAGGATAATGTACCAGGCTAGCCTGGCTAACGCCATACCCTGATCTCATTCTCAAATGAGACTGGGTCTGGAAACCACCTGTTCATTTCCTCGTGTTGGAGGCGTGGTTTACGAATGCCCAGAGCCGTTTAATTGGGCGCTTTGCATGTCTGTCAAATGCGCCTGTTCCTAGCGACAGAAGTTCTACCCGGAATAAGGCCATCGGTCAGCAAGTTATGTGTACAAGATGTCGTTCAGTGACTATTGCCGTTTGTGCAAGGCAAACATGAGAGTAGAAGGTATATATCAGTGGTCCCCAAAACCGCATAACCTCTGTTCTCCTCTGTCGCGGGTTCCGGGCTAACCGGGGAGGGGGCGGTGCTGCGCGCACCTCCGCGGATACGGGCACATAAAGTCTGCGGAAGTTTTCCGGCGGGCCATAGTTTGGGGACCCCTGGTATATATGGCCACTCTACAGACATGTTTTTAATCGAAAAACCCGCCCAGTTTATCCGAGAGGGTAGCGTTGTTAGGGGTGACAGTCGCACAGGAGTCAGCGCATATTCGACGTCATCGTCTTGCTGGACCCTCCCCGTTTTGTGATTGGTGCCCCGATTTCTGGGACAAATTGCTCCATGGTTTCCAGACTGTCTTGCAGCGCGAAACAAACCGCACGTGCAAGGCAGGCTGGGAAAACCCAGGCTAGTACCAGGCCACAAAGCTCATATCATCTCAAAGTAGGTTGTTGAACATGACGATGAGTTCACTGTTCTCCAATGGCCTCCAGTCCATCTTAATCCAATAGTACACCTTTGGGATGTGGTGCAGCGGAAGATTTGCATCATAGATGTGCAGACGACAAATCTGCAGCAACTGCGTGATGCCATCATGTTCAAAATCTCTGGGGAATGTTTTCAACATCTTGTTGAAAGTATGCCAGCAAGAAATAAGGCAGTTCAGATGGCAAAAGTCAGTCCAATCTTTTACTAGCAAGGTGTACCTAATGAAGTGGCCAGGGCCGGTCCACATACCTCATTTTCATAGCATACGTTTTGTTTTAAGTTTGAAAAACACGTCTTTGTTACTTCACTATTTGACAAAAAGAGAGAAAATTGAATATCTCAGCTGAATTTCTAGCTCCAAAGTTTGCCTGATTTGTTGGAGATATAATAAGAATAAGTTATGTCTCTGTTGCAGAGTTTCCACTTCTTGAATGACTTTATTTATTCATATCAGACAAAATGTGCTTATGTCAACAACAAAAGATCCTAATGAGTGTCCCTCTCCAGATAAACTCCAGACAAAGTTAACAGCTTCCTTTGATGCATGTCTTTAAAAACTCATTCAGCAGTCGTCCTTTGAGCTTTCTGCATCAACAGAAGTCTTTCAAGGAGACCGTACATGTAATGCACAGAATTCTAATTATATCAGGACAATGAATTTAATGCGCCCCCAACATTTTGCACATCTTGGTGGTTGCATGCGTCTTATTTTTACAAGACTGTTAATGTTCATACAAATCTAGGATAACCAGCTATGTAATGACGTGTGCGTGCGCGTGCGTGTGCGTGTGTTGCGTGGAGGATTTGCGTGCTTATGTGGGCATGGAATAGCGCACAAAAGCATGTGTAGTGGTGAATATTAGAGCAAGCAGAGTGTTAGCAGGGGCGCTCTGTGTACAGAAAGAAAGAAGTGCTTTTCCCATCTCAACCCCCCACCGCCCTCTTTCTCTCTACCACTCACTTGGTTTCTTTTGTATAACGCAAACTCCCTCCACTCCTCTTTTTTTAATCATAGTGAGCTTTTTAGGAGTGTTCCTCCCGCTACACTGAGGCGCTGTAATCCAACTAAACAGCCCTCACTTTCACCCTTTTCACATCATTTGCTACCAAACACAAAGTCAGCTTGGCATCTCATAAGCTGATGCCTGTTTTAAGATGCTGTACTCATGATGAACATTCTGGCTAAACTATATCCACCCCCCCCCCCCCCCACTCCCTCTACCTACGTCCAAAGGGAATCAATCTGCAAGGTTAGAATATTCAAGATAAGTGCCACGGGGTGTGTGTGTGTGTGTGTGTGTGGGTGGGTGTGTGTGGGGGTGCGTGCGCGTGCATATGCGCAGCTTCCCGGCGTCCTCTCCAAACACCCTGCAGGCCAAAGTGGAAACCCAACCACGCCCCACATATCACCCCATGTGATGTTCGGGGACGCATCCAACACCTAATCTGCACACGCACACGTCTTTTTAAAGAACACATGAGCTTTCCATCTTCTCCCAACGTGGTGTGCTAGCGCATCACCACTTCTGGCCTTAATGGCAGCCTACATATCAGAGAGGAAGCACTGGCCCGGTGTAATCTGACTTGTCTTAATTACAGGCAGTATCCCGTTATAGGCTGCTTCCATAGATATCAGCCATTAGAGCAGTGTCTCTGACGAGAGAGGCCCGATTGGCTGCGAGGTGCTTGATAAAGAGGCCATGCCTCATTTACCTCCAATTTTTTTGTTCACACATCCCTGTATTAAAGTCAAGCAGAAAGATGGCAAAGGACTGTGTTAAACTGATTGATGTGCTCCCCTATGTGGTGGTGGTGGCTAATCTGTACGTCCTGATTGCATTGTCAGCAATCAGTGCCGCTCTACAAGTAAATGGTGTCACCGGACGGTAGTGGTTCCAGTAAAGTTTTGATGCTGTTCCATTATATTTTATTAAATGGTCCTATTGCTGGACTCGGTGACAACGATAGAGCTTCGTGACAAATATTCCTTTTTCGTTGTGAGTTTATTTAAAAGCGCCGTTCCCAGGCTCTAGGCTCGTCTTTGTGGTTTCACTTCAAAACCTCAAACCGGCAGCTCTTGTCTGCTAATTGAACTTAACCACAACAAGTCTCCTCAGGTACACGTTACAAACTCGAGCAAGAAGTTCTTTCAGCGGACCTTTACTTTCCTTCTCAACTCTCTGGTCTGTCTGTCTTCTCCCACCACCTGGAGCCTGTGGTGGACAAAAAGGTAGATAAGGACCAGAATGATACTGTTGATATGTTCTTAGTCCTTCCACCTCACCCATTCTCTTTGTCCTTGATAGCAACAGAATAGCATGTGATCTGATTCCATGATAAGTTTGAGTAATTCCACAGATGGTTTCACTTTGAAAACACCATAAAACAAAGTCAAACCATTAAAGATAATATACCCATTATTAGTATGGAAATTAGAAAGGGAATGCAATGGAGTACTGAAAGCGTGTCACTTGAGTGACAGTTGAAGACACTCCTGGTTCAATGCACTGTATTTAAGATATGCGTGATGTTATTCAAACTCCATATTTGGCACATTATCCTCGGGTGGCAGCTCACACCTTGTTGGTATTTAAGACAGATTTCAACGGATATTACCGGATTTCGGTGGCGGTTGCATTTAAGGGTGCAGCTCCCTCATAACAGGGAGGTGTCGTCTGCTGACAGATCACTGTTTGGATGAGAGAGCACAGCAGCATCCCACCTCATTACCGTAGCAACACACTAACCGAGGGACCGACACACTGCTCGCTGTGATTAAGATGTAAATTTCCTCTAATTGGAATGTAAATTCATACATTTATATGAAGACGTCAGCTGTCAGATTGCAATATTGTGTCCCTTTTTTTCCATGTCCCCTGTTCCCCAGGCAGCGACTAGGTGCCTGTAATCTGTATCGTACTCCCGCAGCCCGTTCTGGGATTTGCCGTTTGTTTAATGTCGGGCCCATTGTCTTGCATCCAGCCCGTCATTGTAATGCTCCCCATTCATGTTTCTGTGTTTTGTTGCGGTTTGATTTGCTCTCGCTACCTGTGTTTGTTCCTCCATGCATGGATGAGCCGCCAGGGCTTCAGGGACGGGAAGGGACTTTGAGTCGGGAGGCCGGGGTCATTGGGTGGCCGTATTTTGTGTGTGCATCGATTACTTCTGCTGAATGTTCCTCAATGCAAATAAGTCTGCCACTTTGAGAGGAAGCACATGTATCTGAAGTAATTAATTTTACCCTTGAATGCCAGCTGTGGTGTGCGTGTGACGTGTTCCAAACAGAGCTTTCTCACCAAAAAGGTGTTAATTTAGGGATTTGGCAGATAAAGTAAGTGTGTTTGCCAATGTATATGGCCAACAAAGCTGTGATGTGTTGTGTTTGTCCTGCTAATTCTGACATTGTGCCATAATGAGGGATTTTTGATAACATTTTGATGGTACATTGAGAGCCAATACCCTTTGAATTGACTTCCTCTCAAATGTTGCAGCAAGTTTAGGTGTGCTGCCCTGCATATGATAAACTTAAAACATATGTGTTATCTTATGCAACAGGGTTATTTGTATGGGGTAATTGAATGCCACACTGTTACCGTGTTTCTAAAGGTGAAATAATTTAAATGTTGTTAATTTAACTCAGCCTGGAAAGTGCGCTAAGGCACTTTAAAACATTTTAAAGCAGCCTTTCTTTACTGTTTGTATATTTCACACAAAAGTATTAAACATCAGCTACTCACTGGGAGAATACAAAGGTATTAGCCCAGTAAGTATTAACATGCAGGGTGCTTTGTTTGTTTGCATTCTGACAGTTCAAACACGAGACTTCAGATCGGATACCGATCCTATTTTCACATACCAATACCTGTCTGAACAGGCCATGCACCTGAACTGATCAGCATGTACCAAGGTTTAATTACAAAATGCCACACCTGGCACACGCAGGCAAACAAAAGGTCATTTTTATCATCCAGCAGAAGCAACACAATTTCTGTGAAAACGTCGCCCATTTCTCCTTGAAAGCAGAGAAAAGGCGGCCCGGGGAAGTTACCACAACCGTCTCAGCATTTGGACTGTGAACAAGAATGTTCCCTTGCACGGTTTATTGGCTAGCCCGATCCATTGATAGATTGTGTTGTATGGTGTCGTGGCAAAAGCTGAACCCGCTGGAATGTAAGTCCTCTGCATCACAACACACGTGTGTAAGTGCCCTGTTACAACACAAATCAATAAGACTCCAGTCCATTATCGCCAGCCGTGGTAATGTGTCACTGGCTTGTAGCCAAAATATGAAGAGATGTTCAAAATATGAATGATTCATTATAGTTTGAACTATCCCGACACCACCAAAAGAAAGATGTACGTTCCAAACCGCAAACAAGGACTGCATCATGTGTTGCGTAAGAGACAGAATTGCCCGGCGTTCCATATCCTGCCCACAGGACATGTTTTGATGACTACAAACACAAGCAGGCCAATTTGCTTGTTTGTGGACAGATCGCCCGGCATCTTTGGGCGTGTACTCGAGGATCCTGCATATCTCCTGTGCATTCCTGTGTCAGGCACAGCCAGCGTGGGAAGTCTCACAGGTCACGCAAACCTTTTCACAGAGGAGTTGCAGATGCAGGTATTGCAGGAGCGTTCCCTCCATTTTTCACATGCTTTCAATTATATCAAACATGAGGGTTAACGACAATGGTGTGCTCACAGCATGTGTCGGTGTTGTGCGGTGCAGAAAATGAAAAGCACTGGAGCTCCCAGGAAGAACATCCACGCTGCATCAAGCTGGGGCAAAGGCTGACTGGACCTTTCTATTTTTAGGTTAAGCTGCAGGTAAAACTAGCTGAAGGTGTGTAAAAAAAAAAACACACACACTGCTTAAATGCCAGCACACCATCGCTGCCTTTGCCTTTTGTGTCGTATGTGTGAGCCTGGAATTCCCACGCAGTGTGACTCCAGCTGAGGGTTTATCCGTGCACCAGGAATCCTGACTATGCTGCTGCAGCGCGTAGACGCCACTCCACCCATCCGTGGTACCCACTCCCTCGCTTGGCTCTCAATCAGGAAGGAATCCCAATAAACCTGCTCCTTTCACTTCGATTCAGTCCGTCAACGTATGTTCATCACACCGAATTGACAGCATGGGAAACTAACATGTTCCCAGTCGTTGGGTCTGTTAACCAGGAATCTGCCTGTGGTCAGGTGAACCGGTCGGCCCCCATCACGTGGGGTTATTTTCACTTTGTACATCCTGGTGACTAGTAGAGAAGCCCAACGGGGACTGCGTTCTGATGGATCCCTCCTACACACCAACCCCCAGTGATTCACAGTTCCTCCCATCGCCTCACGAGACTGCAGGTGTCAGAGGACGAGCTGAATCATCGCTTCTGCCTCTGGGTGCCATTGGTTACTTGACAACTGGCTCCTTGTTTGAGATTTTGAATTTCAAATATTAAGGATTTCTAGTCATTTTGAATTGTTTGCACTATTTCCGTTGGCCAATCAGCTGCTCTTACAGGCTCACCAGGCTTGGCTCACCAGAGTCACAGTACTGCCATAGAGGAGAGTTCGGGAGGAACTGGAGGGAGTGGGGGAGGTGGAGGGGGGGCATTGTGTCCCCCCCAGGTATGACCGAGTCACTCAAGCAGAAAGATCCCACATGGAGGGAGGTGCGCGACTGGGAGAGAGGGAGGGGCCGTGAAGGAACTCTTGGCTTCCTCTCCCCGTTTGTCCCCCCCCGTCCCAGAAAACACATCTGTTTTCTTTTCTCTGCCACACACCTTTCTGCATCCTTCGCTCACCTTCTCACTCCAGACTTTTTCACTTAAAATGATTTAAATGTTGTGTTTTTTTTTAATATCTCAGGCAGCCAGGAGGTGTGACGCTTGTCGCATTTCCTGCCACCTGCCGTAATTTGTCTGACTTTCTTTGGACAAAGGGTTTGTTTTCTTTTCGGCCGTCGTTCTTTGGCCCTCGGACGCACTGCTGTCGCCGTTTCCCCCGAGCGGCCCGTCTTGCATGCAAATATCTGCCAGCTCCAACTGACCATTGTAGTCCGAGGCAAAGCTTTCTCATGGCCGCATGCATTAAAACAATTCGACCATGCCCCTCCCCCGATAATAACAATCATTTGCGGATGTGTTGGGTGAAATTTAGCAAGAAATTATCATTTTCTGAATCACTTCACTCTGCTCGCTCGCCGTTTGTTTCTTTCTTTCTCTTTCTCTTTCTCCGTCTCGCCTTTGAGGCCTTAAAAGGACTCGGAGCCCCCTGCATGTCCTTCTTTTTGCTTCTTTTCTCTGTACTTTTTTTTTCATCATTATCCAACAGCACTTTTCTGTGCGTGCAAATGCTTTCTGAACGGCGTCCTTTCTTCCCTTTCAGGCTGGATGTCATTGTTGCTGCCTGTGGGCTGGGTGTATTTATTTATGGGTAATTGGTGTGTGGATGAGTGAGGTAATGAGGTGCATCCACACTTGGCTGCTCCCCTCCCTGAGAGCCGGAGACAGACGTAGCCTAGCTGGGCTCCGGCTTGAGCTGCACCGCACTGCTGTTTCCTCCACACAAGCCAGAATGGCTCTTTCATACCCAGGTGGACAAACACAATCACTGGGGCTGATACCTAAATGAGGCGTCTGCTGTTTGAAGTGTGTGTGTGTGTGTGTGTGTGTGTGTGTGTGTGTGTGTGTGTGTGTGTGTGTGTGTGTGTGTGTGTGTGTGTGTGTGTGTGTGTGTGTGTGTGTGTGTGTGTGTGTGTGTGTGTTTGTGTGTGTGTGTGTGTGGGCCCATGAGTACATGTCCACTGTGTGTTTATGTGCTTGTATTTGTGGGTTGAGAGGGAAAAAACAGCTTTTGGTTGTTGGCCCGTCTGCAGTCCTTGTTTGTCTTGCGGCTTGTGTTTGTATAAGTGATTTTCCCAGTGTGTTTGTAAGTGCATGTATATCAGACTGAGCGGGTGTTCAATGGAGCTCAAGGAGGACCTCTGGCTCTCGTAGCCCCCCTGCCAACCTCAAACTGCCCCTGACATCCGGCACAGTTACCTAATGATTTCACTTACACCTCCCTTATCTGTCTGGCCCGTGCGGCAGCATCCGTCTGACGCTCGAGTCTTCACATGCCATTTACTGCCTCATATCCTGTGAAATTCAATTGCACAGCTCCAATGGTAGCCAGAGTAGGAGGGGATCTCCCCCTTTCGTATTCTTTCTCTCTCTCTCTCTCTCTCTCTCTCACACGCTCTCTTTCTGCCACGCCCCATATTTGAAAAGTTCAACGCATCACACCACATTTTTTCCATATTATCTCATAGCAACGTTGCGTTTTCATGTGTGAGCCCTGTGCATTTGAAACTCCTTCTAATTGCAGTGTTTCGAGTACAGACTTTGAATGAGATGTAGAAGTTTTAAACTGGGCAGCTTGGGTGTTTGAGGCTTCCCACAGGTGTTCTGCAGATAATATTATGCATAGATTGTTTTGTTGTTATCAGGGTAATTGGTGTAGACCTGCCAGCCTTTGATAGACACACAATTACTGTATGTGATGCATAAGTGGACTCATTTTAGGGCAGGATTTTGAGTTGCTAATGGTGCATTATTCAGCTTTTGGTCTGTCCCCAAAAGTGCCGGGCCAAATCAAACACGCCGCTCCAGGATAATTGAGGCCCACTCCGCACCCCCTGCAGTGAGCAAGGCAGAATTGTAATCCCCTGACAACTCTGACTTGGCCCCAATCTGGCAGGCCGCCCATTTCCCAGCAAAACGCCGAACTCAGCGCAGGGGAGAATGAAGAAGCTCGCTTTCCAATTTCGTTCTTCTTTTCAACTCAGCAGAGCCTTGTAGCCATCTCTGGACTTACCCTCACTTTGTTTCATTTACAACTTTACTTCATTGAACATAATTACACTCAAACCGTCAAGCTAATATTCTTGCCCAATGGTCTCCTCAAGCTTTTGTGGTTTTATGATCAAAGGTTTTTGTCACATATGTCTAAGCACCCAAACCACGGAAATGTTTCCATTTGTCTTTTAAAACTGTCGCCTCAGCCTCAAACTGAAAGGCTCAGTAATTACATCAAATTTCAAGCAAAGTAAACTTGGACTTGAAAACCACAATTCTGTTAATTTTGTTAGATGCAATGTTGCAGTTAAAGCTCTACTTTGATTTACAAGATGAGTCTACAAGTATCAAATATCATGTTTCAGGAACCTTGTGATTAAATGTTAGCGTTCCTTATCTTGTAGCGAGCCTTTATGGTTGGAGCATTCAGCCTTTTACTGATGTGTACACATTCAAGATTCAAATGCACTGCTTTTTTTTGTTTGCACTGGCAGTGCATTAAGCGCTTTGTTTTTTTTATTTTTTTACTTAAGCATCCCCTCCCTCACCCCTCCAAGGCCATGGCTCACTGTTTTAATGGCTTTAGTAATGCTTCACAATTAACACTCAGCCAGCGCCCTGGGTCAGGTAATGGATGGTGTTTTTCAGGCTAAATTTTAAAACGCTAAACAAGAATTCCCCATCACCCACAATGCTTCCAGGACCTAGAGGTTACAGGGGAAATGGAAGGTGGTGAATTTTTTGACAGGGCAGCCGAGGTGATGTCTTATTCCCTTTGACATCTTAAACACCCTAAAGGGGGCTTTGCCAACAGTCTACCCAGGAAGCACCTCACCTATCTGTGGATAAATTTACACAACCACCAACCCACAGGGAGCATGCTGGAGAGGAGAGCAGAGGTGGAGCTGGGGTGAGGATGGAGGACAAAGAGGGGAAGGGGGAAGGCGGGGTAGGAGACTGAGGTGGGCCTGATTGTCAAAGGTCAAGTTTCACGTAATGTATTATTTGAATCAAGTTTTGGATTAAGAAGTTTCAGCATTTCTCTTTGATATTCTGTCCATCTTGGATCGACTTTTCTTTGATGCACTGCAAGTAGAGACACAGAATAGGTCAGATTAGAGTTTTCCAGAGTGCATTTAGGAGCTGTGGAACGACGCTTTCAGCCCCCAGCGATTGCTTTTCAACTCCACTGAGAGCACATCAGCTGTTGTACCATTTATCATTTCACTGTGAAAGTGACCTTCATTTCAGAGTGTCACAAATAACAGCGGGGGGAGCAGCGAGTGGACGTGAATAATTGAGCCCTTTGGAAGAATAAAAATAAAACATTTTATAAGACGCGCTGTCTAAGGATTCCCGGAAATTTTGTAATTTTTGAAAATCTTTTTACTCCAAGACCTTTGACAATGCAAGACAAGTTGCAAAGTGAGTTTAGAGTTTAGGGAAATGTCTAAAAGTTTCCATGCGCCTGATGTTTATTACCCCAGAGGTCATATCGTAAAAGGTGTTTTAATTTATGACCCAGATTGACTACAAATTATTTATTCTAACTCGTTCCATTAGTGAAACATTTAAATGAAAAGGCAAAGCTTCTTTCCCTTTACAACTGTATATTCCAGCTTTCTATGAATTTTCTCAAAGGCTGAATATATGGAAGCTCTGAAGACAGACAGCCTAATAGAATGGTAACAATTCTAGATGCTCCCCAGTGGCAGAGTTCAGGCTGTTTGCCTGTGGGCCGATGTGGAGTGAATGGCCTTAGAGGCTCTAGGCTGGTCTATGTGTGGCCCGGCTGGTCCAAGTCAGCAGTAATGACTGGCTTTGGCCAGCATGCCTGTTAATGTGAATGGGGTTACTCTGGGCAACACCTTTTCAGCCGGGTCCTATGAAGTCCCCAGTATGGTGGTCTTTGTCCACACAAGGGCTGTCCTCTCAGCAAAAAGGGCTTCTTTTTTGTGAGGACTATCAACTGGTGATGGATTATACCCACCCCCCTTTATTCATCCGGGCAGACTAACAGACAAGGATGCACGCAAACACCAACCTTCGTCTTGATGAATCTTCTCTTCCAAAGTTTAGTCACTTATTTTTCTTCATCTTTTCTTCAATATTTCTGTTTGGATTTTCTCTTTTGCTGATGATACAGAAATCCTCACTAGCTCAATGAATGCCGGTTCATGCATAAAAGTTGCTTTTGTTATCCATGTGTTTGCTTCGATAGTTCCTGAATTTATCAATCTGTTAACCTTGAGTTCGTGACTCCACCTCTCTCCTATCCCATTCCATTCGCCTTTATGGATCAGTTAACTGGCAATGACACTTCGCAGGGTTTCTTGTGGTACGAAGCCGTTAGAGTGCAATACAACTGTGAGCAGTACCAGAAGGCAGGAGGTTGGAGGTTCAATGACTTTAACACCGCCATGTTGATTGTAAGTATTTAAAATGACAGAATATATGTTTTTTGGTATCTTCTACCTTCTCTCGTAGTGTACGTTCTGGTGTGGCCATTTCCGTAGTAGTCTTTTTTTTGCTGGCACCACAACCGACCAGTCCTCAACCAGTGCGATTGCCCCCACCTCTCCCAAGGGGTCAGCCACTTACCCAGGATGACACAGTAACCTCCAGACGACCTTTCGTTTTGCCAAATGTCATGCTTGTAAACTGCCTGAACTCCCATCACGGCGCAAAAAAAAGGAGACAAGGGGAGAAATGGGTTGTTCTGTTGCAGGGCAGGCTGCGTTCAGGAAGCCCAGTTTGTACTGGCCTGCTTTGTGTGCGCATGTTGTAAATACCTCCGTGGGACACATGCATACGCCAGTGGTAGCGTGACTTTTGTACAGGGGTGTGTGCACTTGTATACTGAGAGTAACACAGAAAAGAGTATGAATAATACATGACAAAATATCCTCGGTACGTCTTTTATTTTTTGGTGACTAAAGCAGTACCAGAACCAGGATCCTAAAGGGGTATTTTTCAACATCAAGGCAACCAATAGCTAGGCTAGCTGTTTTATTCTAAGCTAATTCTCTGCTTGATCAAGTTTCCCATTGAAGGACAGAAATTGCTTTGATTTTCTCACCTATCTAAATGTAGGCAAAAAGGCATCTTTCCAAGTACAGTACAGTACTTTACAATGGTGAATTAAGCTATCGCCTCTGCCGTTAAAAAGATATTTCCCTCCATGTGTGATTTTCATAGCAGAGCATCTGTGTAGCACTAGAAACCTGCTTTTACTAAAAGTGTCAGTGGTGTTTTAACCTGAGGAAGTGTATATCAGAGTCATGGTTTGAGGCGCAAAATGTTAGAGGGGTGGAGGGCACAAGAGGTCCCCCAGATACGCTGTCATAACTCATGCAGCCACGCAGTTTGCTATGGTCCTATCTGTAGTGAAGGCAGCACTTAGACATGTTTGTACTCTATGCCCTACATCCCCCTGCCTATCTCCCCAGGCACCATGTCACTCCAGGGGCGGACCAGTACTCCCTGACTGTGCCCAAGTCCATAACACCAACTATGCCCCCCTCCTTACTACCCAACACCACTGGGGTCAACGTGCCCTCGCCCCCTCACCCCCTCACCCTACAACGCCTACAGTCCATACCAACACTGCCCTCCAAAGAGAAACAAAACCAAACTGAAAAGAGACAAAATGGCCCCACACTGCTTCCCCTGTCAAAGCTCTTGACAGGCCTGCGCAGAGGCCCCCAGAGGAGGGCTCAGTTGAAGATGATGACGATGGAGATAACAAGTCAAGTTGTTGTGTTACAGCGCAGTTACACTTTGGCCCTTGTTTGTCCATTTGGTTATTCAGAAGCATCGCAGAGCTAACTGATTCCAAAGCATGTCGTGTTTAGTAACATGACAGATACTATCAAAGGCCTGTGGAGCGTGAAGGGTAAGTCAGCAGCTAAGAGAACGGGAATAAACATTCCATTAGGTATTACAAAACCTTGAAATATTGTCATCTAATCAATTTGCTGCTGGGGCATGCTCGCTTTTAATAAAATTCAGTGGGTTATTAGTCCCATACTCCATTCTCCCAGTGTTTGGCAATATAATTACACTCAAAATGCTTACTCATCCTTCTGCCTGCCTGCTGCCTACTCTGTCAGTAGCATTAGCCATGAAGCCGAAGAAATGAGGGGCCTGTGTCTGTATCCGTCTATCTGTCAGTCCGCCTGACTGTCTGTATTCCCGCCTCTCAGATTATCCGGGATTAGGCAGCAGGTGACATGGCGAGCAGGTGACCGTTGCCCAATTACCAGAACGAAACTCGAGATGAGCCTGAGTGTGGTTTTACATTTCTTTCCTACTTCTCCCGTCACTCATAAACTCTATCTACGCTGCCTATCTCACTAAATATTTAGTGTTTCATGGCAAGGTTGAAACTATGTCCTTTCAGATTTGTTTAAATTATTTCTTCAGAAGTTTGCACTACTATTAGTATCTTGTAATGCTGCAGGGAGAACATTTTAAATACCTTGACAAAAAATTGGATATTAATCGGACCAAAGAATATTATGTATGATAAAATAAATGTGGTAAACAAATCATGAAGACAAAGTCTAAGGGATAAAAACGTCCCTAGTCAACGGATTATTCTTAGGTCAGGGATCCAGTTGCACTCTTTGTTACAACAAAAGAAGAGGAAGGAAGAGCTTCTTTCCAGCTTTTGTTGAACGCAGGTGGGCTAGAATTACCAGTGACGGGACTTATGCTGGGCTGTTTCTGCTTTTTGATGGAACGGTAGCGGAAGTTTTCTGTGAAATTTACTGCGTAAATGGGACAATCGTTTCCTTTCCGAACAGAAAGGGATATAATTTAATTATGAGGGTTTTGGTGTACTGAAGGTAAAAACCTATAGGAGCTGTCCTATGGCATCAGCAAATGAATTCCCACACAATGAAGTGTAACTTTAGAGGTGCAAGGGATTACACTACTGGGAGGTGATTTAGCTTGGTTTTGTGACTGGATAGACCAGCATGTCTGGGAAATTTCTACCTATTTTGTTCTGCTACCATTTTGACCGTTGGCTGGTTGTAGAAATGGGACTGGAAATGGACATTGACCTGGTGTCATGGACAGACGCACACATTTGTTTTTCAGTCGACGCACTGCAGCTGCGCTGCTCGAGGAAATTGAATTGGCAAAAGGTATCACCTCTAATGTGACCACTGTCCGTGAAGACTAGACTTGTGGTGTATAAATCCATTCAAGCTGTATAAAAATATGCAATCTTGGCAGAAAACCACATTTGCTTTGTCGAGATTTCCTTTATGATTGGTATGACGGCTTAATAGAGGCAATGTGTTGATAGAGATTACAACAAATGGGGCCAAATTACAGCAGTGATTGCGTTAAGTAGGTGTTTATGGTAAACATTGTGTCACTTCCATGAGCATGTTCCAACATCGGCTAATCTGATCGTAACAGCCCGACCGGTCGTCATGCGTTGCACCGAGGTGTTAGGTTTCCCATAGTTTAAAACTGTACACTGACACGGGCCATTTGAAAGTGTGGCTTAAACTATGGATGAAATGACTCGTTAAATTAGCACCTACTACTCAAGTCATTAGCAAGCCGTTACCACCAGTGGAATGCCTTTGATGGTGCTGCTTTGTGTGAGTAGGTCCTGTTTAAGCTCCAGTTTGAAACGTTGGTCTGTTGGGATCTTGCAATATAAAGCGCTTACATAACTTTGTTACACTCATAATTCAAATGTACAAAAAAAAGTGAATGTGAAAACTGTGGAGATTGTGAGCAGGGTTTTTTCGTAAGCGGATGGGAATTGTCCATTGTCGGCTGATATTAGTAACCCTCTTAGGGAAAGCCAGTCCGTGGGCCGGCCCTTGGGGCTCATTTCAAGTGCTTAGCGCTCGTTTGGAGATTTGTCACCCCTCACCCTGTTGCCAGCATGTCCCCGGCCCCTCTGGCCGCGGAGCTCAGCCGAACCGCAGACCTTCACCCCGGCCTGCCACTGGGGAGGGAAGCACTAACATCACATTTCTAACACACACACTTGCACTAACATTATGGCACACATCCATTTTCTTTCAGGAACCCCCCCCCCCCCCCCCCCAACCCCACCAATGCACCACAGCCAATGGTCTATTTTCCCGCCGTCGACTCCCATCCGACACCCCCCGTCTTGTTTTTTTTTCTTCTTTTTTTTCACCCTCGTGAAGGTTGCCAGGCAGCAGAGAAAGACTTCACACACACATACACCCCACTATGCCTCTGAGGGTTTTCCGGATGTCCTTGTTTACATCATGGAGTGTGCTGGTCGTGGGGAAGCACACTCACAGTCTTCCTGGTTATGTCTGTCCAAGTCCTATACTGACCTCCATTCATTTGATATCAACACAGATGTCCACGGCAGCCACTTAGTTCGCTACACTCGTATATTAAGGCGAACATCTTTATTAGTTATAATATTTCTATTGGATTGATCTTTCAAAAAGTGAACTTGCATTGACAGCAATACGAAAAGAGTTTGTTTGTTTTGCCGAACTGAAAGAAAGAAAGTGTTTATGTCCATGATAATTAAATAAGTTGTGTAGCTCTAAGCTTGTATGTCACTGATGTGCAGGATGTTTTCTAACTGTTACTAGGCTCCCTTTCCTCTCCGTGTTTCAAACCGATCGATCGGTTTTGTCTGCTCCTCCCTCCAACTTTGATGTCAGCATTGATTGTTCTCATCTGCCCCTGAACTCAAAGGTTAGAGTAGCTGTGCCGCACTTCTGGATTGCTTTGACCTTCGCTCTGCACATGCTCAGTGGATTCACGGAGCTCAGAGCCAAACAGACATGGCGTAGCCAGGCCCATGGGGGCTTGACAGCAAGACAACGGTGTGATGTCTTTTTTTTTTTCTCTTTTTCTTTTTTACTCACCCACTGAGGATGATGTATATGTGATTGATTTTTCTCTCTCTGCCGTGTTTCCGCTGCGCTGCACTAAGCAGTACTGAGTCCAGGCTTGATCAATGCATTGTTTTTCTATTTAAATCACACTTGAGTGAGCTGAAGACACGAAAGGTTACACAGGTGAGGTTTGGCAGGGGTGGAAGTTGGAGCTTCTAGGGGGGCCCCTGAAGGCCATTAAATGAGTTTACATGGATTTTTGTGTGCGTGTGTGTGTGTGTGTTTGTGAGAAAGAGAGCCAGAGAGAGAGTGAGTTATAAAGACTTAAAAGTTTGACTAATTCATCATGTGTCTTTCACCAACTGATCATTCTCCCTGTGGTGTCAAATAATTTAGCTCATGCTCATTATGTATCTCCTCTTTTCTCTCAGAAGTGTTTTCCATCTGTGCCTCTCTAAGTCCTGCGTAACCTTACCTTTATCATCTTACATTAAATTATAGGTCTTTCACAGTGTCTCAGGGCTCACCTGCCTGAGGCTTCCTGAAGACTTCTCCTCTGGTTTCCGCTCCTTGCTTTACAAACGGTCTTCTGACACACACACACACACACACACAAAAAAGCAATGCATTGAACAGAGAGAAGACGAGGAGACCACTTGATGCCCCTCTGACCCCTCAGCCACAGTAACCACAGCACAGAACGTCATATCAGACAAACATCAGTGATGTAAAAACTTTTCCAGCTCAGTCTGAGACCATTGAATGCGCCTAAAAACACGGTAATAATCCGGGAGGAAGTCGTGCACCCTTGAGGGGTGGAGAGTGTTGCATAGTCCTAAATTAGCTCTTAGTAATGACGCTGTTAAATCCTGTACCCAAACACCTAGTCGTTAGGAAAAAGATAAGTATCTGCGGGAGTGGACGGGCGCTCCTAATGCTGCATGTCTTGAGGGGGGAATGATGTGGCAGGCGGGGAAGTTTAGAGGGCTGGGCTGGGGTGGGAGCGCAGGCTTTGACCAGCGGGTGTCAGATGTCATGGCAGATTCTTTCAGGGGCAAATTACAGGGTTTAACTTCTCTTGTACCCAGGATGCCTGTATTCCGATTTAACCTCCTCGATAGACACTTGAGCAACATGCTACTCAGGACCATTGTTGGGCACACACTCGACTCAGGAGATACTTCACCTCGTCTCACGCTCTCAGCACCTCTTCAAGACTTTGTTCGCAGAGCGCCATTGGGGCTTCTTGAGAGAGCAGGGCAGTGTAGCTCGGCTAAAGGTTTATAGTAGTTAGCGTGTTGGTGTTAGGGGGCTTTACATGAGTGGCCCTCATTAACCTCTTAGCGTCTTTGTGCTTCGAGTTGGCACAAGGCTGCTCCATAGATAAGCTTTACTGTGAAACAGCTAAAAGGCTTGATCCTAATGACTCTGGTATTAGCTGAACATGATCATCTGCGTCGCACAGCAAATCTACGCAAGTGCAAACACATCAAGATGCACATCGGCGCCTGAACACGGCTCACCTCATCAATGCGTGGCCTCCTCCACAAAAGCACCCCTACCTCACGCACTCGCACACAGACGTATTCCCCGTGAGCTGTGACAGACCTAAAGCTCTGTGGAGCATTTAGCAGCGTGCTAGCAGGTGTGCTCCTCGATGCCAGCGCTGAGGGGAGTGCTCAAGCATCTAATGCAATTTCAGCCCAACATGGCTCACTGTGAATAAACATCACTGAAGTGTACCATCTACTGTACGTTGATCCCCTGTAGTGCTTTCTTTTTCCTCCGTACGAGGTGATCTAATACTTTGCCCCCCCTCTCTCTCTCTCTCTCTCTCTCTCTCTCTCTCTCTCTCTGACTTCTGCAGAGACTGCATTTGCCTCCAGACTTGTCTGAGACGGTGAGTCGTGTGAGCAGGGGGGAGCTGGCAGGAGCGGCCACGGCGGCTTCGGCTTGTGGCTCCGGCTCTTCCGGCAACAAACACCTGGACTTCTAGTGCTCCCACACAGTTGCCGACGGCAACCAACACCTGCAATGCCTCAGCGTTGTCCTCTTTACCATGGCGACCAGGTTGTTCCTTCGCCGACATGATGTCAACCTCAGAAGCCCTGCAAGCCATTACTACCTGCCAACTCTCCCGGCCAGCGTCTAAAGATCTAAACATCAACTCTATTTCCACGTTCCTCTTTTGTAGAAACAGTATATTCACAAGTTGATGTTTACATGTGCCATCCTGCTATAAGAAGTTCATTTAACCAACGTTGAATACTTACAGTTAGATGTTTTTCCACGCAAAAAATGACTTATGAAGACTGGCTAGCTAATGGTCGCCGGCCTTCACTGCCTATGGTGGCGATACAATTCCTTATTGAGCACCTTTAAGACCTGGTACATTTAGTCTGTTTCTCTGTCTCTGGGGATTCCCCTGACAAGCAAAGTGTCATCATGAAATA
Organism: Apeltes quadracus; assembly: GCA_021346845.1. Classification (NCBI taxonomy): domain Eukaryota; kingdom Metazoa; phylum Chordata; class Actinopteri; order Perciformes; family Gasterosteidae; genus Apeltes; species Apeltes quadracus. The sequence continues at coordinate 9,293,083 of CM037918.1, forward strand.
TTTTCTAGTCTACACAGACCCCTTACTCTGGCAAACATTAAATAATTTAACTGCATTCTCCCTCGCTTCGAGCCGCTCCTGACTTGCTCCTCCATGGACAATATTATATCATTTTAGTTCAATAAAAGCAAATAACATAACGTAAGCTCTAAATTCATGCGTTTTTTTACTTGATTGTGTTTCAACACCAGCTGTGAAGGCGAAGTTGACGACCCGTGATGGGATCTAAAGTGAGCGTGTTATGAACCTGTGGTTGGCCTCACTGGTTTCAGGTCTGAATGAGGATGCTTCCATCTGACCCTGAGTCTGTGCCGGTGAATGACGTCTACCTCCTGCGAGCCGGAGAGGTGAGCAGCGTTGCAGGCAGAGAATAGAAGAGCGGGATTTGGGTGCAGGCTTCACACCTCATCAGGCGTGTTTGCTGGATGAGCTGCTTTGCCATGACAAGTCCAAAAGAACAAATTAGGTCAAATAGTGACATGGAGAAACAGAGGGGGGGGGAAAAAACATGAAAAATTAAATGTTTCGTTTTTGTTTTCCTCAGTCTGCTGCTCGTGCCAGTTTGAATAATTTTACCTTTGAAAAACTGGCAATACTGGTAACCATCTGCAACACGTGTTGGAAGAGGATAGTGTTACCTGACAGTTTCATGCATGATTGGAGTGCTCTTACATCGGGTGTATGAGAGGGAGAAGACTACAATGGTCACCTGTAGTCAAGATAAAAACCTACAAGTTATTGTTGTCGATGAGCTCACGTGTTACGGATATACTTTCTTTCCCACTTTCACAATTTTTATAAGTGGTAAATTTCTTCTATGCACATTGGAAGATATCCGGGTTCTCACATTTTAATCTACTCACAGAATTTAGTGAGTTGACGCTAGTTTTCCGAGTCCTCACTTTTGACCAATGCGGTCTTCAACATAAATTGAAGCTGCTTTGGTGCATTGAGAGTGTTCTTCCCTCTGATAATATTGGCTGTATTTGGTTAGATAATGATCTGGGTTATGATCAGCACACTTCTGTAAAGAGCATAAATAAGGCATTCATATTTAGATTAATTTAAGCTTCTAAACACATTAACACCATAACTGGAGCGTCACAATCAGGTGGAGAATCTGTTCTCTCCTGTCGGATTTATTTTTGTGATGAATGATGTATTGGTGTCTTTGTAGACGCCCTCAAGAGCAAAGCGTGTGTGATGAGTTTTATAACAAACCACAAAGTATCTCACCTGGGTGAAAAGAAAAATGGAAAAGGTGGTTTTTTTTTTTTTTGCATTGACCTTAATGTACTCGGCAACAACAGCATTTAAGGAGTACACTTGTTTAACAGAACCTGTTTCTTTACAGCCTTGCTCGGCCTAAAGCAGAGACGGGGAGCTCTGGCACCAAGTGTAGAGAATGTTCTTTTATAACTTTGTCTTTTGGCAGCTTCTGCTCACGTTGCATCAATTCCTTAATAAAGCCAGTTGTTTTTGTACAGCAGCTTTAGCTGAGGCCGAATGTGTCGTATTATTAATGGCCATTGCGTTGCAGCGCTGTCCAAGTACACATCGCGGGCCAGTTCCTTCTCACCACACACTCAATATCTTGCTGCCAATTTTGGTTTAATAAAGCACACACTTCTTTGCAAATGAGGTTAGCATATCTGTCGAATACAAAAGAAACAAAGCCGAACTATTATGTATTGTATTAACAATGAGAATTCTCCATTCATGTTAGTATAAAGGGCACACTCACACACAGAGCTAAGCAGAGTGTCAGACTCTTTCCGCCGCTGTCGGAATTCAGATTTCTGTCTCAGAATTGTTGTCTCATTAAAAAAATAGATCACATGGCAAAAAGTTCTCCAGAACATTTCTAGAAACTTCTATTGTTTAACTTGTTTCCGAGGGAGAATTACATTAAACCTTTTTATCCCGAGGCTGTGTATTATTTAGACTTCCACTAATTGCAGTCTTTCTTGCATTTTGAATCCCCCTTTCACTCTTTCTGTGCAATAATTAATGTGCTGATTCTGCTTGTTCTCCCTGTCTCTTACTGCACTCTCAAAACACTTTTCCCCCTTGTGTGATAAAAAAAAAAAAAAGAATCCCCTTTAAAAATCAGTTTAGCAAGATAGGTGTTAATTGTTGTGCGAAGTGTTACCTGACCTCACTGGGCATCCTTTCCTCTAATATTCTCTCTCTCTCTCTCTCTCTCTCTCTCTCTCTCTCTCTCACTAACACACACCCTTAAATACACGCACATACACACAGACACAACCCCCATGCTGAGGCAGCAAGTGAAGCAAAATAACTCACTCTGCCACACAATCGCTCCTTTGCCCCGCTCTAGGCCCTGACTGCTTTATTCCATGACCCCCCCGCCTCCCCGCACCCACCTTTCTCTCCCCCTCTTCCCTGCTCCCTCCTTTTCATTGGCTGTGTATTTTTTTCATACCATCGTAACTCTACTGCAACAAGAGCCAGTGATGGTGAATTGCTTGACCTTTCTTATTGTGCAGCGGTGTTGTGCTGTGTGGTCTGTGTCGACTTGGTTCGGCCCCTACATCGAGAAAGGTTGGTTATCTTGGACACCTTTGTTTGGTGGGAATTGGAAGTGTTGTGCTCTTAAAGAATTGCTGTCAGCATTTACATTAGTTTAAATATGCAGCAATATGGCATAATCCTCAAAATGTTGGACTCTACAAGGCAGCATTGAACAGGCAAAAAGGTTTTCTTTTAAGACACAATTTTACTGTACAAAATGTTTTATAGTTTTCACAAAATACATTTAGAAAGCTCCATTTTAAATAAAATTAAATTGAAATATTTAAGAGACAGCTTGTAGACGTTTTATCTCAGAAGCATTGCTCAGACGTAAACCCAGTGTGTCCGTGTTCCACGTCCAGTCTGAAGTAAAAATGCAAAACTCAAAAGCACGACAGATGATGCTAGAAAAACCCTCCCATGGTCTTCAATTATAAATAAGGACTGCAGGGTTTGACTGCAGTCTTACGAACTCGAAGCCAATTTAATTGAACTGAACGTGTTTACAAAATTCTGCAACACAAGACTAATATCTTTTAAAAAACCATTGTGTACTAGATGAAATACAAAGGCTTTGGTCTGTTTTACAATCAACAATGATTAAATCTGATATGTACTTGTAAACAACTGCCAAACACTTTAGAGGTTTAAAACTCTGTCAAGCAATGTTTAATCATAATTATAGGAATTAAATATTTCTAGTAGCACAAGTTTTTTGACCATAGGACACTATAATACAACTATACCTAAGAGACAAATTGTACCTGACCCTAAAGAAATGTATTTCATGATGCATGGAACATTTATAGAATATTCTCGGGGATATAAATGAAAATCAACTTTTATTGGAGAAATCTTTCTGGAAGATTTCTAGGGAAGACAAGTACTTTACATTTTGACATAAACGAACTGGATTATATCGAAGACGCAGTCTACCATTTACAGACTACAGGTTTTCCTTTACACCTGTTTTCCACATTGAATGTTCTTCGTGGTAATCTAGAGTCAATCCAGCCACCAAAGCAAGACGTCCAAGTTGTGCCGCATGTCACGTCGTCTTTGCACACCGAGCCGTTGATAGTGATCCGTGTTTAATAAGCCGGGAAACGCAGGACAATGTCAGAGGAGTCAAGACCACAGCCTCAGTGGGTGGATCGAGTTGCAGTTTCTTCTGCTAAATATCCGTTCGTACGAAATAAGACCAATAAATATATATATATATTTTTGACACAGTAAGAGTCTTCCCTCCAGCTTTTCGTCTTTAATGATATGCAACAGCGTCCAGAGACCATGCAAAGGCTGGTAGAAAGTCTCGATATAAGCAGATCAAAAGATAGTCATGGCAGAATCTCTCAGGTTCTTCTCTTTCAAACAAACGCAAGACCAACATGGTTTTCTAGCAGTCCATCTATCAGTACTTGATCTTGGTTTTTCATATTAACATACAAATGGCCATTTACTAACACACCAGAGAAAAAAGGAAACAATGACTGAAGTTGGAAATAGAAAAGAACAGATAAGTTTTTGTTCCATAAAAATTTAACACCGGGCACTTTACAGAGGTCCATTTTTTCCGCGACTTTCCATTCTCGTTCTCCCGTCCAAGTCGTCGTTAGAATCTGCCTAGAGCTACAGAACAGCACACAGTCCCACTGGAAACAGAGCCCAGACGTCCCAAGGTTCTCCCAGAGTCTCTCTCTTTCATTCCTCTTATCCTCTCCTGTCCTTTGCCTCTTCACAACCATCCCTCGCCGCCTTCACTCTTCTGTGCCGTGTATGTGTGAGGAGCACTGCCGCAGGCCGATGGTGGAGTGGGTGGTTACAGGGTGAAGTAGCTCTTCTCTCTACTGTAGTCTTGACCAGTACTGAGACATGTCAGGCTCGCTCCCTGGGACTTGGACAGGGACAGACACTCCAGGAGAGATGAGTCCTGCAGAGACAAAGAGAGAGGATGTGAGTAAAAAAAAAAAAAAACGAATCAAATAACGCTAAAGTTGATGCACCGTGCACAAATAGTGTGACAGCTAACACTTGTCAGGCTCACAGCACAGAGCATGGTTCTGTAATCCTTGCAAATAGGTAGCAGTGAGTTACAATGCTCTGCACATGGTTGCACAGTAAAAGGCTTGCAAGCTCAATCAATTGCGGCTTTGGCAATGGCATTTAAACGGCCAGAGTAAAACAGCAAATTAATCAAATGAATTAGCAATTTAGCACAGAGGAAATGTGGTTATGCATGATTAACTCTTCATGACTATAACCAGTATGTATGGCTCTCTGTAAAAGCGTCCTAATGGGGTGGAACTAAATGGTCGGCAGTAGTGGCATTGACATGATGGCGCAGAGCAGCCCTGAAATGAGCTTCATGCACTGCAGAAAGAAAACGATATGGAAATGTAGAGATATTGATCAGGTTAAACCATGAAGTTTCTCAAAGGAACAGAAAGGAAAAGGAAAGTTGCTGTAACAGATCATGAATGGAAGATGGCTTTAGCACCCCCTAATTTACAGGAAAGGCGGCAGATGTTTCAGAGAGAATTGGTAAACAATGAACTGTCTGCCTACCTGTTGAGGTGGTACCAGAAGTGGTCATTGATTGGCTGTTCATATGTGCCTGCATATGAGGGGGCGTGTATGTGTCGTAGCTCCGCCCGTTCACAGGCGGACTGGTAGGCAGCATGCAGGAATAAGAGGAGGTCTGGCTGGGCTATAGATAGGGGGAGAGAATGTTACATTAGCTTAGCCAACCATAGTTGTAGTCTGTAAGTCCGATGTGGCTTGGTTTAATTTAATGAACTTAATTCTTTTTGGTTTTCTAAGACAGCTGTCCTTGTTGTTATTGTTGTTGTTGTTGTTGTTTGGCCCCGAAACACAATTTAAATTACTCATGTTGTGTTTGATTCCACTCTTACAATCACAACAATTATCAGAATTGTCCCACAGGTTTATCTTAAAACATGATTGGCTATAGAGCACTGTGCTCTTTTACTTACTTGCATAGGTAGATTGTTTGCCATGGTGAAGCTGGGCATGGGGGGCAGCGCACTGTAGGTGTTTGCCAGAGCAGAGTCGGGTCTACCCAGCATTGACCCCGAGGTGAAAGACACTGAATGAGAGGAAAAACATCAAAACATTAATAAAAAAGTAGTGTGTGCGTGAGGTGACGCCTTAGAGTCCCGGACATAGCGCGTATCTGATCGATTTGCGAGCTTCAGCTTTGTGCCCTCGTACTTCATTCGGTGATGACGTAGATATAGCTAAGTCAGCTGACACTATTTTGCTCCATCACCCATCAAGAGGAAACCAGCGGTGCTACTTTAAGTGAACTAGAGCGCACAGCCTTTCACCGCCCCCTTTTTAATGAATCCGCAGGCTTTCACGTATTATATGTAGTAATAGCGCGATGTCACCGTTAATGCAGGCAGCGCAATAGTTGACACAGGTATTTTCGGGCACCTACCCGGCGTGGTGGGCTGCGGGATGGCCTGGTACACGCTGGTGCTGAAGCTGCTGCTGATGGGGATGTGACTGGAGGAGCTGTTGGCCTGCCGGCGCTGGTTCCGCAGCTTCTCCTCTCGCCTCCACTTCGCTCTTCTGTTTGAGAACCATACCTGCAAACGAAAGCTGCCTGTTAGTTTGTCCTTTCGCGGTTGGAAACGTTTCCATATCAGTCGTATACATTTTTTTTTTTAAATACAAATATTTTTCCGATGACTCACTTGTATTCTTGCTTCGGGCAGGTCGATTTTCGCCGCTAGTCTCTCCCGCGCGAAAACATCTGGATAATGAGTTCTTTCAAATTCTGTAATAAAACACACCGCACAACAAAATGTTGGTAAAAAAAAAAATTAATAATGGGTTTAAAATTTCGCAGGGCTATTAGTTAATATGTGTATGTCAAGAGCCTATAGATGTCTGCCGTTATATTTTATAATAAAATATTTTATAAAAAAATATATACATTGAGACAAAAAGGTGTGTATATTTCTTTTTTAATTATAATAATTGCATTTTTTTAATCAATAGAAGAAGGAAGATGTAAATGATTGACTGATTGCTCCACCTTTTTCCAGTGCTTCAATCTGCTCCTGGGTGAAGGACGTGCGGTTTCTCTGTAGTTTCCTCTTGAGCTGGAGTCGCATCTGTGTCTCCTCGGAATCCTCCCCGTTCGAGCTGATGGAGTTTGTGTTTTCTCCTGCGCCGTCTTGTTGTGGGCAGCCGTCTGAAAAAAAAAGCATATGATGGAAATATACATTCAATTAAGCTAATTGAATAATGCATTCTCGGGTCGCGTGTTGTATCGGCCTGCAGCTAATTGTACAGACCGCGGTGCCACATCATTAATTAAAGCTTCTATCATGGTTGATTAAATTCAAAATTGGAGGAATTGTTGCGGTTGCTTCCTGATGTCGCCAGATTACAGACGACTGCCTGCGATTAAAAAAGAGGAACAATATGGAGGGAAAAAAACGCTTGGCGGTTAAACTGTTTATAAAATATTGTGGGAAATGCCCCACGCACTTACCACTTCTCAACAATGGCGTGTGTTCTCAAAAGGTTAAGAGAAATGTGGCAAGATGTGGCGAGTCTCTTTTCAGAGCCTATGAAACGTATTAAAACCCCAAACTCTCTAGCCCCCTTCTTTAAGGCAGTGCCGTGCCTCAATGGTCGTTCCCATATGGGCGTTGGTATGGCCATTGAGGTGACCGCCAACTTTTGAATGGGAGAAGACGCTTTTCAGGGCGACACAAAGCCTTCAGGAGTAAGGGAAACCATTAAACTATGGACACCGCCAGGGACGAGCAGTGAGCCCTCGGAGGGGTGTAATATATGGGAGGAGGGGGGCGGGGGGGGGGGGGGGGCTATTGCAGGAGATGACAAAAGGATTCTCTCTCTCTGGAGGCGCACATGCTATAGTACTTTGGCATTGTGCGCACGAGGATCCCAGTCAACAGAGCTTTGAGTCCAGTGTGTTAACCCTTATCCACTACCATCATTAATCACGTCCCCCGGCCAGCTACACGCCAGTCAGGATTTCTGTCTTCAATTGGAAACAAATGAGTGAGGAGAGAGCATGCAACCCCCTCAACAACCAAAATAAGGCCAATCTATTCACTGCCCCTTCAGTTGCAGGGCGAGGCTTATCGACTAATGTCTGTCTTGTTGTTGGACATCATTATCACACCGAGAAGTTAATGCGAAAGTGAGCAGGGGTGCGTTGATAAGAGCGGTTTATGTAATATCTCACGGATGCTTGTCTGGAGCCGAAGCCTGAACTCGTGGAGGAGGATTCAGCTTTTTGAAAAAAAGATTTTGTTTGTGTTTGTAACCCGATTATTTTAGACAATTTTAGAGAATAATGCCTTGCTCGTGGACACGAGGTTGGAACAGGTGCAGACCGGCCAATAGGGAGCCACGCTGTAAGCCATTTCAACGCTAACGCGTGGGTTGCGTGGACCCCGCAACGACTTAGGTTAAGGTGTGACAACTTTCATTGGGTCTCGTCTTGTTATGGAAAAAATAATACAAAAAAATTGTCCATCATATGAGTTCAAGCAAGTTGCAGGTTTGCTCATAAGCGTTTTCGTACGCTTGCCGTATCCCTGCAAACATATTTAGTGTGTTTAAATGTCTCACTGAGGAAAACCTGTTGTGACATGTTTCTGACAATTTTACTCGCTACAAATAGACAAAAGTATTCTTCTATAGGGCAACAGTTTGTATCCACGCTATATATTTCCATAAAAAGGAGTGAATGTGCAGCTATTATCCGTCTGCCAGACCCACTGACGCTGGGATGGGATTTGTTTTCTTTATAAAAGCGCTGGGAAATAAACTCATTCTTTAGTATCACGATGTCTCAGCCAGTCAGGCGGAAAAGCAGCAAAAAAGAGATACCGAACCAATTGCGGCACCTTTCAGCTGCTGAGACTGGATCAAAACACTTGAGAAACCGCTTAAAACTGAAAGAGAAAGTGAGAGACTAAATCCTATAGACGGGATTTAGAGCCATATAGCCGGCGAATGGCAATGAGAAAGAGATAAAAGAATAAAATCGGTGAGGAGTTTTTATTCGTTCCTCTTTGGAAAGAGTCGCCTTATTTTGGGGCCCTGTCACTCCATGAAGCCATTATAGATGCTGACTCGGCTTTCGGACGGAAAACATATTTTCGTTCCCCTGACAACAGTCTTGGTTGAAATTTCACTGAATGTCACTGAATTTAAAATATGCATAAATAACTAGCTATTATTAATACTATTTTAATAATATTGATGAATTATTTATTTTTATTTTAACTATAAAAAATATAATATTTATTAAGGTGACTGAACAGAAAATAGCATATTACAGAGATGTGTAATAATAATAATAATAATAATAATAATAATTACAATAAAAATAATAGCAACAACACTTAAGGTCGTTATACTGATTCAAAATAGTGTTATATATGATTCCAAAATAAATGTATAATTGCGCTATTATGTGGTCTTTTCCTCTTTGCTGATTGCAGCTAAAAGTAGCCAAATGGTAATCAAACAATTGCAAACTATTATTCGCAGCGACTGAATTTCCCAAATTCTGTCACATAGTAATCAAACTCAATGCTTCATCGTAAAACGTGTTTAATGATTAAATCTTACAGAAGCAAAGTCGGCATACACTGGTAGTGTTTCTAATAAGAACAGAAAACCCTCTGAGGTGAAACATTTCCACAGCGGCATTACCATCTCCACGCTCCTGTACGCTGCCATAACGAGAGACAAAGCCCTCTTTAATGAGCAATTACACGTAGTGCGGACTTTTCCCATAACCAATCATTGCGTGTGAAGAAAAACATTCCTTTGCACTAATATCCTCGCAAACAGCTCCCTGGCTCTGCCTCCCCATCAGGAGGGGAGGGAAATGCAGGCGGTTGGGTGGACACCTCTGCTGAAAGGACAAGCCGCTGTCACGCACATCCATGTCTGGGACAGTGGAAGCATTCAGACTGCATGCATGACCTGTGGCTTCCTCTAATCGACTAGTCTTAATTGGCGGTCTTGTTTAGGGCATCAAAGCATGCCAACACCATCCCTTCCTGCAAACAGAGCCCTTGAGCGGAACCGCTGGAATAGGGAGGTGCAAAACTATTCATATTCAAACAGGATCATTTATGTTGACCTCTGTGGAGTTCGAATGAACCCCAATGCATCCATCGTCAAACACTGTGCACGGCAATTATTTTGAAATGTGGGCCTCAGAAATCATACGCAGACCGAGCTGCTGTATCCGTCTTTGCAATTCACGTGACGAGGTGTCTTTAATGCCACTGGGTGATAATGAGGCTCACCTTGGTTGGGTTGCCCTGGCACTGATGTTCCGGGGTACCAGCCGGGCCGGGTCCCCCAAGTTCCTGTCTGACCGTTGAGCATTCTCAGCTTGTCATACATGCCATCTGCGCCCATCTGTTGCTTTTCACTAGCCAGGTTGCGGAGGACTCGGTTTATCGATGACACCTGAATGACAAATTACATACGAGACGAAGATTAGATGGAGCATCACATCAGCGTGTTTCTATATGCGGGTAAAACGACGTGGCACACACTTTCTAATCCTAATAAATGTGCAAAAGGAGATGTTCCTTCAAGGCGCACAAATGGACGTCGGGCTGCTTCTTATTGACTGCATGTTTGGATGATCACACACGCAGCAATGCGCGCCCCACGCTCTCTATTTCATAAGACTGAACGGTTGGTTGCCCAACTGCATGAAAAAAAAAAAATCAAAAGTCATTGTGGCGTCATGTGGCAAATGAAATCATGCACGTACACTTACACTGGGTATGTTGTCGTTGGTGCAGATCCCCTCCGACAGAAGTCTGTCACGGATCTCCCACGCGAAGATAGACGGACACTCCCGCTTGTACTGCGCGATTTTCGCGACCACCTCTGGAGTGGCAACCCTGGGCTTGCTGCCGCCTATTGCTCTTGGTCGGATGGAGCCAGTTTCATAATACCGGCCTAGGATCTTGCTCACACAGCCGTTGGATACCTGGATAGAAAACAAAAGACACAATTCACATACATTATTTACGACTATTACCGGAATTTCTAAGATAGCGTCAAATAATTATCACCTTTTCACTGTCCAGCACTTGGACTTCATCATGGGTCTACAAACACAAAAAATATGCCTTCAATAGTACATTAGGCATTAGATGTATTCTTTATGAGCAGGCAGATGACTTTCCTTTCTGTCGGCCTTATTACATTTCCAGTAAACGGAAAGATGTAAGTTTATATCATAATTTTACTGACTTAGATCTTATCATTAATCGCAACATTTGTGCTACAGGAGAGCTGAAAATAACGGGAAACACATACCATTATGTGTTCGTTATTTTTGTTTAATTGTTTTTTTTCTTCTTTTAGAAACCTAAAAACCAGTTTGCATCCATTGGAAAGCAATCGTTTGTTTTCCGTTGCAAAAGGACCGTGGTTGTCACCTGCAGTATCCTGGAGATGTCGCAGGGTCGAGCACCACTGTGAGCGAGTTCAACTATTTTCTGCCTGGTGGAATCCGGCAGCGGTCTACCATTAACAAACACACCACCAAGCTGGTTTACGCCACTGTGACCTACATGGAGACAAAGGCATCGCTGTCATCACATCGTAAAATAACTTGAATTAAACATTTGTGAGAGAGCAAATCAAGCAAATCAGTTTATCTTAATGGAGAGGAGGACGGGATAAGAGTTGAAGATGAAACATGAAAACAGTGTACAGAAATGCAGACGGTTTCTAACAGTTAAAAAAAAATGTCGTGTAGTTGAATAAAGTGTTTAAAATTGAAGCGCACGGATCAAACAATTGTTGTAACACACGTTTAAAACATTGCGCTATAAAAAAAATCATTTAGTATTTAAAACCTGCAGAACATGGATTAAGTGATAATAGCCCACTTCAAACAAAACATATCGTCTACTGCTTTAAAAAAAAATGATAACCCAGTTGGTCTTTGGCCCCAAAAGAACTAATCGAGCCTTTTATAAAACCGGGAAATGTGGGTATTAAAGCACACTGCACTGTTATCCATCGCTTCATGCACAGCTGTGCATCGACAACACCTGCACCTCACTCAAAAACAATCCTCAAAATAATAGCCAGCAGTACTGACAATTATTTAAAAAAAATACTAGACTTCAAATAATGTGTTAAATTAGCTTTTCATTCAAAAGTGTCGCTTTCTGGAAATTGTCTTTAAATCGACAAGTCAGACCACGCTAGTCCTTCGAAACGCGCACTATTCACGCATAAATAACACAGACACTACACAGAAATCGAGCCCTAAAGTAGCATTCTTATGGCAAGTTACTACCCATAAAAATGTCGCTTTTTGTAAACAATCCCTAAATGATGCTACGGTATTTCTCCGAATCCCAGAATAAACCGGCAAACCTGAAGCCGAACGGGAGAGCTGACTCCCCGGTGCGCCCGAGCTGCTCTCCGTCTCTGCGCTGCCTTCCCCTGCGCTGCCGCCCGCTACATTGACTCCGGGAGCAGAGGCTCCTTAGCAATAAATAAGCTCCAAATATAGAAGAGGGGGAAAATATGATGAGCCTGCCTGACATTTGTCTTTAAAATAAAGCTAGCTGCACGTCAAGTTTGAGCTTAATTTCTGGAAATAGGCGGAAGTCGCCTCGGATCATGCATGGGAGGCTAATTGAAAAGATCAGTTGGAGCACTTGTGGCAGGCATGTCACTTTATGACACCGCTCTGCTTTTGAAAATCGCATCGTCACGACAAATAGTAGCATGATAAAACGACCCTTTCTGTCTGCATTTGGATATCACTCAGGCAAAATTGGACGCTACTCGTTTACCCTCCGAGGGAGACTTCGTTTTAAGGTGGCCAGGGGCTACGCGCGGCCACAGAAACGAGGGCGCGCCTGGCTTCTGAACATATTAAAAGTGACAAGCGGTTCTCCCCCCTCCTCCCCCCCAACCCTTGTTTATATTTGACAACAAATGCTCACAGCCACTGCATTCCTGTTGTGTGCAGTCGGTAGGCGTCTTTGCTCTGAAATATGTCACTGCTTTAAACTGCAGATTCATTTGCACATAAATTATCAAAAGAGGCCGGTGTAAAAGAGCCCTGTTAAAATAAGCAACGTATCCCAAATTAAGGCTATGTGTAATAATCTTCCAGCGGGGATCTGATTGATAGTAAATCCATTATCATCCCTTCCGCTCTTTGGTAATTCCAGGATTAAGTGGAATTAATATACGTCTTACATTAAATTTGGCCTACCGGCATTTAGCGGCCCTGCGCTGCGGGTTCCCCCAGAGCTGCTCTGTCACCTCGGATTAATAGCTATCATATAAATCCTCTGGATCGATAAACCCGTCCGATAAGGACATCACATAAAAATCCAACTCTCCTAAGGTTAAGTCTTAATCATGGACAACAATTCCCTCAAGTGCCCAGAGTCGATCTCGCCCGCTGGCGCTGATTATGCGCCTTGTATTCTATTGCAAGTCGACTAATAGGAAAACATATGGTGTCAATTTGGACGCTCCCCACCAAATACACCCAGGAGTTATTAGCACAAAAGCCACCGAGGCTGTCGCGACCTTTAGACAACCCAAAGGGCCGGGCCCAATGATATCGCCTCGGCAATTCGCACCAGACATCACACGCCAAGCCAGGGGAGCGTCCCATTATCATCAATCCGCTGCAAAGCAGGAGCACTGGGGATCGGACGGGGCTTTGATAAGGTCCCATCATCGCTATAATGAAACACTGGCAGGCAAAAAATAAAATTCAAATAATAATAAAAAAATCTGTAGCTAAAAAACAAGATGCCAGGCATTTTTCTTTCTTTTTTTTCTTTACATGTCACTTGAATTGTAAATCACACTCATCCTCACATCAAACAATCCAACTGTCATGGTGTGCAGCATTGGATTCAAAAATTTGTTTTACTTATGCGCACAGATTACAGCACAGACACGTCATCAAGGTATATGGAGAATAATATAATGAAATCATCCCACACACCTTCATCACAGATGTCATACACCTCTTGTCCAGCAGCAAGAGAGAAAATGTTTCATGTTTATCCTTTTTGGTTTCAACACACACCAAAAGTAAGACATTCAACTCATATGGGCCACTTTTAACACAGAGGCCCGTAAGCAACTTTATGTACCATGTTTTTTTTTTTTTTAATTTATTAGCACCCACGACAATATGGTTGTTAGTCTTTTTTATTCTGCTTTGAGTTCTGCCTGCAACTAACAGTAAAGCCTGGGGTTGAATAGGAGCATTTCCTTAGTTCATGCTGTCTCTCCGTGAAGAATATGGACTAATCTGCATAAGACATTATTGCTATTCCTCATGTTTCATGCAGGGCTCTTCTCTTCGCAGCTAATCTCGTATGCAGCCTGGCAGCCAGCTTTAACGCTAATGCAGACGGCTGTGCAATTATTTAATACCAACTCAAGCAGAAACAAAAATCTCCCTGTCGACCCCCCTCTCTCTCTCTCTCTCTCTCTCTCTCTCTCTCTCTCTCTCTCTCTCTCTCTCTCTCTCTCTCTCTCTCCCTCCCTCTCTAGAGCAGGACGATGTGTGATTAACTTGTTCAATAATAACTTCCCTACCTATCATTGCAATATATATATATATATATTAACAACAATGAAACGACCATCAAATAACTATATTTCTCGCCCCTGCACCTCATGGTCATGCAAATGCACGTTCATTTCAGTGCATAAATTAGGTAGTCAGTGCATCAGTGCATAATGTCAGTGGGCGTGGCTTCCATGCAACCACATTGGAACTTGCGGTTGTAATCAAAACTTTTAAATGCAAAAAAGAAATATGAAAACAACTTACTGTTCTGCATCATTGAGGCTACGCCAGACTCCCACGTGGCTTGGCTGTGGTATTCTGCGCGTCACAAGGAAAAGACAAAGCTGGTTAGCGTCACGTGCACACCTCCCTTTTTCACTGTCAAATTATTTGCAAACATTTTTTTTTTAAATACATAAATGAAGTTTTCTCATCTCATCGTTGGATTAGAATGTTTGCGGATCTTTGTGCTTAAAACATTATTGATGCATAATGAATTATCACATCCTCATTCAATGTATGTATTTTAATTAAACTTGCCTGGAAACAGAGTTGACTGTCCACTTTATAACAATTTAGTCAATCATCTGCCGTTTTCACTACTTAATGTCTCCCTATAGGACAAAGCAAAACAACACATTAGCACAGCCACAGCTATACTGATGCACGTACTGTTTCTTTATTTGTGCCCTACATTTACAATTAACCTCGTTGTTGCCAAGCAATTAAAATACAATTGACGCGGTACACAATTACTTGAGCATCTCTATATTTTCAGAAAGCACTTGTCAAACATAACTTAATTTGAGTATTACTTTTACAGGACTATTTATTTCCTCATTGCCTTATGAATAAAAACGTCATGTTCTTCCTATGAGGGAGTCTATCGTGAAAAGTGTACAGTGACACTCGTTGTCTGTGCCTCGCCTCACTGCTCTGCAAAAAGTCCAGACCAGGAGGTGGTACAAAGCTGGTGCACAAAGCCTGCTGGACTCGTAACAATGCCCCCCTTTCCTGCCTCGTATACCTCAAACCCGGGGCAAAAACTCGGCCTCCGCGACTAGAAACACACAGCTTCCCTACTAAACACACCAACAAGTTCAGATTAATACAAAGAGCCGGAGGCATGCATCCACCCCCTCCGGGACCATTCACAAACACACACACACACACACACACACGCGCGCGTGCGCGCGCACATGCACGCACAGACACACCCACGCAATCTCTCTCGCTCTTTCTCACACAGATACACACGATCGTGACCCTGGTGCCGATAGTGCATGAATGTGGTTTTTGGTGGCTCTGCTTTTCTAGAATGAAATTTAAAAAACAGTCATGTCTTGTAGCAAATATTGGGCGGTTATTTTGTGCCGCTGTTGCGGCGTGTCGAGCGGGTTTGGAGACACAACAGCGCAGTAGGGCGCTAAATTGGGAAAGACAAATGCATTAAAGAAGCTATTGACTGGCGGACAGATAAAAAGGGGGCCGGGGAGGGAGAAGTCTGAAGTTTTCGTTTTCGCCTCCATGCAAAGTGGCCTGGTAGCGACGTAGCCAGACCAAAGCTAGTTTATGGGATGCACGCAGGGGCCGCCATTGCATTTATATTGTTGCTTTCTTTCATGTTTAACAAATAGGCTGCATTAATCAAATTCAGATGCCATCACACTGGGTCACATAGTCGGAGTTAGCCTGTTTAGCATAACCTGATATTACCAAAGGAGCTACTGACTTAATGCAGATATCATTCTTATTGTTGGGCTTATGGCATGTCAAAGTAAAGTGGAATAACGATAATACGGCTGACCAGCCTAAAAAAAATGCTCTCTTGTAGCTTTTAGCCCTGCATACGGTCCAAGTGGTTAATCATTTATTTAAGGTCGAAAGCTCAAACGTTGTTGTTCCCGACGTTAACTGCGATCTAATCTGCATTTCTTTTCCTTTAGTAATCCGTAACAACAATGTCTTAATTCAACATTCTGTTTCTGACCGCGCTCACACATTCACATGCAGAAAAAGTACATGTAGGCCTCGGGTACAATGTAGGCTTACAATATGTAGGCTGTGTTTACTACCTAATTTGAAAAAAATCTGTTAAATATTTGTCAATTCATTTTTTATGTGTAACCTCAACGCAAATGTCCACATATTATTAAGCCTTCATATTAAAGCCTGATCTAATTCTTCCATACATATTTTAAATAGTTTTAATTTTAAAGTTGAAACTACGCATAATGTATCTTAACAATTACAAAATAAAGTTGTTAATTACTGTAAATTTGTCTGTTTTTCCCAAATATTTTTCAAGCAGCACTTTTTTATCCATGTTTTGCGTAGTACTGTATTGTTGAAATTATTTAAAACACGATTCACTCTAATAGATTGATTCTGTCACGGTCCATCTGCTAAAATAGAAAAAATAGTTCAACTCGCTGTCATCAAGGAAAACTCTTAGGCGCTAAAACGGACCTCCTCACCAACAGCTTCATGGAGCCGCTTTCCGGTACAAGGCGCTTGGGTGACTCGCCTGCATGAATCAATCTGACACCTTTCCTCAACGGGTCATTGCGCCCCATTCTCCACGATGATCACTGTCCTGGCCCAACGTGACTTTTTACTCTTTGCTGTCATAAATAAGCGGTAAGCTATCCGAGGGCCTAAACACACCAACACAATCAAGCAGATAGAATAGACAGAGGCGCTAAAGGCTGCTCGCACTTCAGAGAGAGTCCAGTCAGGAGACAAGCTCCACAGTCCAAACCAGAAGAACACAAACTCACCACCGAACCTCAATCTAGCCGAGAATAAATTACCTATCATTGGAATATTAATCATTTGGATATTAATTTGAATGATTAAAATAAGTTTGAGAGTAATTTTAATAATAATAATAATAATCTCAATAATCATTCCGTAATCATTCCTATATTATCAGAAACAAACTAAGATGTGGATCTTACCTTTTTGGGGCATCCTGCGTCGTTGTCAGAGTCCTTGGTAAACTACAGCTCTCCACACCAAGCAGCGAAGGAGGAAAAAAAGCCGACCAGGAGCAGCCTCTCTCGGGAAGTTTAGACAAGGAAAAATTAGTTTCCAGCGGTCTTCGTCGGAGACGGAGGGGATATCCCTGCGAAGGGGACAGAGATTGACAGTGAACTCAGATGTCAGGACGCACGGAGTTTGGCGAGGATGTGCGCTGGCGTGTGAGAGAGCGAATGAGAGAGTCAGAAAGAGAGAGGGAGTGGGGAAGAGAACGAGAGGAGGGAGGCGAGAGGGGGGGGCAGGAGGGAGGGAGAATGGAGAAGGAGGTGGGGGGTGAGAGAATGAACACACCTATGCTGATTAGCGATGGAACAAGTGTATTAATGTAGGCCTGTGTGTTCCTGGTCCACTGTGCTCTTCTCCCTCCGTCGCTCTTCACTGGCCCATTAGCGCGACCCGACCTCTGTCATCATCCCCCATAAAAACACTTCCCCCTGCACCACAGCCAAAGCGGGAAACAGGGCCGAGCCACAGAGTGCGCGCGCGTGCGCGCGCGAGCGAACGAGAGAGAGAGAGAGAGAGAGAGAGACTTCCCGACCCACTCATCAGCCCACGCATGCAAATACCCTCCGCTCACTTGCTGAATATTGCCCTATTGCAAAGCAACTGCCACGGAAATGCCCATTGGTCGGAAGGCTGTGCTCTTCAGCTCCAACCTGAGGCTAAGAAGTGCTGCGAGGGGATCGGGAAGTAGAAATGGAGCAGCAGCAGCATCACGAGCGGCGGATCTCATAACACAAGAGAAACTACGAAAAGCTGCAGCCTACTGTTAACCAAGCAGTCGTTGCTCCGCACGTGCGATTCACGTTTTTTAGCACCTACTGTGTAAATACGAAATAATTCAAAAATAATTAAGATGATGCTTGAAAGTTAGAACACGTTTTTAGTTTTATGAGAGCGGACTTGGGATGCTGCATGGAAATACAGCCGATATGGGGAGATTATTTACCCCCACGTGCTTTTGTTGATTCTTTGGGGTATCACCTTTCCCTGAATAGCCTTAACCTTCCTGTCAACAAGGAACACCATGCGTAAAGCGCGCAGCCTTTAGGCAAGCTCTGCTGCTTTTTATGGACACATTTGCGAGGCACGGCAACGTCCCTCCTACGACCTGACACCAAATAGCACGCGTAAATAAAGTAAAGCAAATGACTGTGCAGCCATGGCCACACGCTCCCAAACCGCGCGGGTTGAATGACTGGCCATTAACGCACACCTCAACGAACCCAAAAGCAACCCCTCTGCGCCGGTGTTTGAGCATACAGCCGCAGCTTTGGGCAGCACCAGTCTGCGCACTGAGGAGCCCCGCCGCGTACCCCAAAAGGAGGAAACCCGGAGGGACGAAAATGAGGCTTGTATGGATGTGGAAGCACAACTAAAGCAGAAAAGGGGGTGCATGAAAGGGCAAAGACACAGAGAGTGAGAGAGGGATGGAGAGGAGGAGGGGGGGGGGGGGGGGTTGAGAGACAGGCTTCGGCAGGGGGGAGGGGAGATCATTTTCGGGGGGGTGGGGGGGGGAGATCGAGGCCGTGAAATGAAGTCATGGAGGCCTACACTTGACTTTCTTTGACATGTGAAAAAAGTAGAAGTCAGAGCTCATCAATAAAACACTTCGGAGGTGAAAGAGGGCTCCCCAACAACCATCGCATTCCTAACTATGGGTTCAATGAGTAGACAAACGACGCTGCCAGAGAGAGAGAGAGAGAGAAGGCAGCGAGCGAGAGAGAGAGGGAGGGATGGGGGGGGGGGGGGTGGGGGGGGGACTGCCCGGCTTGAATGGGGCCCTCAGTGGGCCGGCGAGATAATGAGCTGAGAGGACTGGCTCAAACTGTCACCGAGGGTCCCGCGGTGAGGAACAACACTTTGGCCAATACTCCTTCATCAAACAACCCGTAAACTAAACGAGCACATTCATCTGTTTCTCCTTCCTGCATTGTTTCTACTCACTTAGACTGGTGGCTCAGCCTATAGGCCTGCCGTGAATGGCCGCAGCTTATATCAGCTAACGGAGGAGAGGGGAGGCGGTGGGGGGGGTTCCAAAACATTTTCACGTCAAGGACCCCCCTATTAGACAAGCGATAGACCACAAACAACCCCCCACCCCCTTGGAGTTACTAGGGAAACTTGGGGTTGGTTATGACGTACAAGTGAATGACACATGCTGGAGGTGGAGTTTAGCTCTCAAACGCTTTCATTCAGTTTTTTTTCACAAAGGAAATTAATTTATTTTACCCCATAACTAAAACAGGACGTTGATAGCAACTCACAGTGTTTACTAAGCTAAGCGTCCTCCTCTCGGTCAGCATCTTGTTGGCGTCACATGCTGTGGCACCAAAACAATTGGGAATAGTTTTTAGTCATGGGCAACATTAAATGATTCTTATTAGGACAATTTAGCTTGACTTTATTGGGTAACAAAATGCTAATAAACGATGAACGGGCTGAACATTTAAATGTTAAAATATTGTCTCAATTGCACCCCTAATAGAAGTCTTACGGTACCTTTGTGGTGCAAATGTTGTTACAACTCACTCGTCTCAGACTGCAGCTGTCAAAAATCCCCACCACTAACCTGCCCTGCCTGAAAAGGCAGATTCCCCGATGAGTTTGTCAAGTAGTTTTCTTTGGAAACAATACCTCTAGCAGGTTATTGATTTCTTTAGTTAAGCTGTAAATCCGCTCCAAGAGCTAATTTGTTGTCTTCACTCTCGAGAGATTTCAGTTTTTTTTCGCAACCTTTGCTCGCAGGTCAAGTGCTGTCATCTTTATGGGCAACAACCGCAACAACAAAAAGAAATATATATCTACATATATATATATATTATATAAAAATGTCTTTTGAGGCATTCTGGATACTGTTTTTCGTCAGTAAAAAAAACGGGATATGCTGATGTTGGGAAAGCAATTAGCCCAATTCGGATTAAAAGCAACTAATGCCACAGGCCTTGAAAAGAAAGCTTAATCCTGTCACTATTTCTCCCCGAGGCAATCCGGTATTTGTACCCATCTAGAAACTTTGAAACGCCACAAAAAAAAATTGAGCGAAGTAAAAACAAACGTGGAAGAAGCTGCAGTGAAAAACAGTGACATTGTGTTTAGACAGGGAGCGAAATGTAGTGCAGGGTAAACCCCCCTAATTTGGTTCTTATGTAGGATTACAATTGACCCTTTACAGGCTGATGCACATTTATAGGAGGAATCATGGTTAAAACTTGTGGAATATTCATGGTACTTGTTGTTTTGGGGAAAACCTATTGTTATATTTCTTAATTCATTAATACTTGTTTGCCTTTGAGATGATCCCAACTGGAGGTCATAGTTCACTCACCTTTATGTAGCAGGGCATCTGGGGAGGTCTATTAGAAAATGTTTCAATATTGTAACAAGATTGCTTTCAATAAATACAAGTTGGCAGGGATGAAACCATTAGATTTATTTTGATTTAGGAGCATTGATCCATGTGCCAGTAATACATTATATTGCATTTTCATTAGAAGAGAAGTGGATTCTTTTTTTCAGGTCACTGCTGTACACATTATAAATGTGATTAACAAATCCCAACCTGCTAATAACTAAAAGTATTTAAGGCCTCACAATTAAACAAACCTGCTTAATACCCTTTTAAGGAAAATCCATTATTAATATACAATTCATCATGATAAGTATTATTCATTCTATTGTTGTATTATTGTCAATACTGTTAGAATTAGGTCTTGCTATTTTTACACCGTATGACGGCTTTAATAAAAACAATTAAAATGTAAAAATGATGATGAAAATTTGGGGGGGGGGTTTGGTGTTTTTTGTAATCTCAAAATTCCCTACAAATGTCGACCTGAATTTCTAAGACGTGTTCTTGTTGGCATTACCTGCATTCATCAAACACAATCACATGTATTCTCTCAAAAGAGATTCAATGATGACATTTGCATAAATTATTTGCACTTTTACAATGTACAGCTCTTTTTTTGTGTCAACAATAATGACATTTTCCGCAGTTCTTTCATTGATCTGTTTTTTTTTTCTTCTAAAGAGTGCTAGACATGGGACGGTACAGAAAACTGTCAAGTTATTTCTCACCGCTTATACACCTTTAGAAAAAAAAGTTATCTATTCGGCATATTCGGAATAAAAAAATATTAGCTTTAAGTGCCCTTTATTTTACCATGTTCCATCCCAATAAAGTTCTACATTATGTATGTTTTACAGAATGATGGTGCAGCCCTATTTAATGCATCCACAGTGCGAGATTTTGGAAGTTTATAAAGAGACAAGGAGGGGGGGCGAGGATTTCCCAACGCAGCACACGGACGGCGTACAGTCCGCAGAAGTCCGCTCCTGGCAAAAGGCTAAAGGCTTGGATAACCACCGGGGCCAATGGTGTGACAGCCCTGCTCGGCAAGCGTGACAGACAGAGACACTGGAACCAAACATGCAAAAGCCAAAGTGCCGTATGGCTACTGTTTGGAAATCTGATTATATTAAATAAACCTGCAAAAAAAATGCATTTTCTTCAGGACGAAAATAGAATAAATTAATACATCTTATAAAATACTTATTGTGAAAATTAGTTTTACAACGCATCAAATAATCAATATCCAAGCCTTAATATAAATCATTTTCTCCATAAATCGCACGTGGATATCAGCGGGATGAAGAGGCGCAGTAAACAAACAGGATATTCCGCGTTCCTTCCGCGATGGATCGAGCAGAACTGAGAATATCCCCGTACACATTCAATGTACTGCACAGGTGGAAGCCTTCGTTTCCCTCCTGTAAATAACGCTCACAATAATTCATAGAAGACCGCTGATCACACGTGTTCGTGAGTGTTTGTGTGCGCGTGTGTGTGGGTGAGTGATGGCAACCAGAACGAAGGCAGCCCGTTGTGTTGAACTTAATAGTGGGTTCCACACCTCCTACAGGCTACACAGAGAAGTCCGCAAGCACGTTCCCCCGTAAAACGATCGCACTTTCCCCGTGCCATCAGTCTCATAATCAACCTTCCGTGGGGCACAGTTTTCCTCTGCACTTTTTAAAATGGGGGGAGATCAGGCAAAGTGGGTTTAAATATTTTCAAAGTGAGGAGTCTCAGCGCTTTTGATATTAACAAAAAAAAAAGAAATGAAAGAACAGTTTGTCCAAACTCACCGGGTGAGAGCTTGCAGCGTGGTCTGGCCGGTATCCTGCGCGTAAAAAGTCGCGTCTTCCCTCCCCGGATCTCTCCTACGGATCACAGCGACACAAAGTTATAGGTCCCGATTTCAAACCGATCTACATTTGGATCCTACGTGGAGTTGAAATGTCAATGAGAGTGGGGTGAAAAAATCCGCGGCTCTTACCAGCAACTTTCCCTTCAGAATAAGCCTGAAGTTGGCAGTGATTGGCTGGAGCGACGGGACGACGTCATATCTTGGACGGGACGCAGAGCGCAGAACGGGGAAGGAAGGTTGAATATACATGTGGAGCACAGCGGCCTGTTTACTGTCCGAGTGTGTGATGTTTATAAACTGACAGGCGCCAGGTTCTCTTTTTATTTAACCAATTTCTTTACTTTCCTTACATTTATTTCAAAGATTCCAGATGCCAGATTGAAACGAAACAGTTGTGTTTTAAACTCCAGTGGTTTTAAAAGCATTTGGAAGAAAGTTGCTGTCGTTTACCCAGAAACTGCAGATTATCCTAAACACCTTTAGAAAAAAAAGCTATCTATTCGGCATATTCGGAATAAAAAAATATTAGCTTTAAGTGCCCTTTATTCCAACACGGACTTAGCCTCATTGTCTTTTTGAAGTTTTACATGTGTTTATAATTATAAATGATAATCATGGACTCGTAAAGCTGCTCTTCCCTCTCAGCAGCGGTTTCTTTGGCTGCTATTAATAGGGATTATGGGTGTACTGACTATACCAGTATGACATGTGTAGATCATCATTGTTGTTGTGTTCTGGTTTCTTTTTGCAACAGGTGTGCGTAGAACAGGTGCAGTCATGTCCCACTCAATAGACAAACCTGCCTCCCTCATATTCCACGTGATATATTTCGGGGCTGAGCTATGTTTCTAGAACACGTATACTATCCAGGCCCAGCTCTGTTCCAATGGTTACACATTGTAACCATAAACATAAAGACGTTGGTGACAATTCCGCTGTTTCACCCTGCGCCGAAAACGTGTCATTTCTACAGCCCTATAAAGTTGTCGTAATGGGGGCTTTAGCTTTCCTTTTACTGAAGCCGGCTAAAAGCCTCCAACCCCATTTCAGCCTCGGATGTTTGAGTCAATTTGAACAAGACGGTGAGTAAATGGGCAACAGCACCGCCGCCCGTCTCTCAGGAAGAGACCGGGGAGGCGCAGGTACGGGCCAGTCAGGACTGGCTGTGTTTGGCCCATTATTTGGAGGCGCAGCCATTAAGAGGCCTTGATACTGTGCAACGCAGCAGGGTGCTCGACATCCGCGCTGGAAACCGCACGGCTTGGCCCCTGCTTATCGGGCTGTCAATAAAACGAGATGGGATACAGCGGTCGGGCCAGGTGCTCCCGTTCCCTTCCCACACAGCCCCGCTCTCCAGAAGCAGATCAGGCGTAAACGCAAATCTGTCCAGCCGGTTTTCCCTCTGCCGTCACCACGCTGCTTTACAACGCCGCCCCCCCCCCCTCCCCCATTCCTCCCTTTCCTCCCTCCTCCCGCTCTCACACACACTTACGCGCACGAACCGCGCTTACACTAAACCACACTGACAGTTGCTTCAGTTTTGTTTTCAGTTTCAATATATGAAGAAGAAAAAAATTGCAACTCAATTAGGTCTACTAACAATAATAACTACAACAAGCCGGTGTTTGCGCGTGAGATTGCTGATATTTCGCAATCACGTACGTTTGAATAAATGTTTATTCTGGTGTGGATTAGGAAAGGACAATGGACAACCTGTGTAAAACTCGGGGAGAATATCTGAAGTTCCCTAGTATGTGCCGATCTCTGGCTCACTCTGACTGATCAAATTTGATACAAATTGTGTAATGATCGACCTCCCCTCTCTAACCATGCAGAACATTATGCTGCAGTAGCCTACGCCTCATGAGCTTATTGTTTACTGCCACTGTGGCAGACAGAGAAAAATGTCCGGGGACCGAGCATGTTACCAGAAAGCAGGTGGTGCTGTGTACAAAAGGGGTATTTTATCCGTCTCCATTAGGATACATTGCGATGGAATCGTGGAGGTAAGTTTAACCTGAACTTCAAGCTCAAACTGGCAGTGACCCTACATTTGATTACAACTTTGCTTTGGAATATTTCCGCTTCTCATTCAGTTTGGTTTTAAGATTGTAAAGAGTGACCAGAGTTGGTCGAACTCGAGCCTGATGGCATTGGTGGGTCATCAGGCCTGTTCCTGCTCCTCACTTTGCCACTCAAACAGCAGGCGTGTGTGCAGAAATGTTTCGATAGGCCTGATCTGATATTTTCAATGTAAGATAGTGTCCAATGATAGTATAGCCTAATTACCGCACTCCTCGTCTGCCTCTCTCTGTCTCCCTCTGTGTGAAATGTTTTAATAAGCCCTACACGCTCTGTGTGCAGGGTTTGATTTGTTTTTTTCTCCATGCTCCCCGGTCCTGGATCGAGACATTAGCCGAATTCCCCCGGGGTGATTGGATGCAATTTGTCCGGAGTAGACAGGCACGTCCTGGATGTTAGGGATTCACTTTGGCTCAACGTGACAAGTCTGACTTCGATCTACAATTGCATCTGAGAGTGCAGCGGGCGGAACGATCCCATGCCACTAAGTGTTCTCTACACCAACCCCCCCCCCCCCCCCACACACACACACACGTTTATGTGTGTGGGTGGGGGGAGGCGGGGGAGGGGGGCGAGGGTTATAACGAGATCATCCATTTACTCAAAAATATAACTATTGCATTTGCAACACCACTAATTACCTAGTGAGGCCTTCCAACTGCGGGCTGTTCCGGCAGTGGTCCGTCCGAGTCGGACTGGAGAGGAAAAGCCCAAAGGAGGGATAGCATTCCTAAAATGTATATGACCCTTTACATTTGATCAAAGACAGTGGACTAAATCTTTAAAAAAAACACTAGAAAATGGAAGACTGACACCTGCCATGCAGACTTTCCTGTGATTGATTTTGATGCTTCGTGTTGGCAACAATAATGCTGCTGTTTTGCGCAGGGCTGAGTAGGCGCATTTATCACTCGCTTGCCAGGAGTGGCTGAAGTCAGAGTCCGTGTCGCGCCTGTGAGCTGACAGGGGAAAATGGGAGCTAACGAGGTTGTCAGATGTCCTGACAAGACAAATGAGAGCTCGTCACTCCCTGCGCTTTAATAACGTTTAATGGAAACGTATTGCATCGTTCAAAAAAAAAAAAAAAAACATACAGGGTTCTGGCGGAGGCGCAGTTAATTACGCACGGCGAGGGGAATTACGCAACAGCCAAAGGGTGTTTGCCTGCTTCATTACCACCGAGGAGTATTGTGCCTATATGACGCCTATGGTTTAACAAAGTATGTCGATCTTGGACTTTGTGTGACTACTTCTAACGAAGTTGGCCATCACATGATGAAACAAAATTGAATTGCTAAGTCACATTTTATGACAAGGTCTCGGCTCATATCTTTGCAACGTGTTCACCTCACTTGTTACTTGTCAAATAAAACATCGAAATGAATAGAGGCTTGTTGATATTTTGTAATATTTGCCTCTGTGCTCACGAAATTGTGCCACGGTTCAAAACATTTGACGACTTTATTTTCCAGGTGTAAACATGCAGGTGCAGAAAAACCGTTTCCCTCTACAACACTGTGCACCGAAATGATTTCCCCCATCCCGTGTCTGTGAGCTGACTGATTTTTGTGAATAGGGTTGAGGTTGTGCATTCTCCTGTGTGATTCATGGTGTGCGATAGAGCCAACACAGTGCATGGTAGTTATGGTCATGATACATAATCCCCAGGGCAGGGCTGACGCTGCTCTAACCAAACCGGACGGCTTTAATTATAGCTACTCTCGGTGGTACCAAATCAAGGTTTTTGATTTATTTTATAATATTCTATTATTGAAAGGTGTGTATTGTATTGCTCCCATCTATCCCAAAGAAATTCTGTCTGCAAAACCGCGTTCAAATGCGCTGTTTAACGAATGACAAATGCCAAAAGGAATATTTGACCAAAATGAGGTCACTTCGGTGATCAAGTGCTCGACGCTGGACCTGCGCATCAAACATGTAATGCAGTAAAACATTGTTTCGTCTCTTCCAAACTGAAAAATCAAAAGTAACAGGCTTTTAAATACTCGGATGTGAGTATTCCGAATCGCTCCGACACTTTGGAGGTGACAACTCGTTACTTAGCACGAAGGTTCGCCTCCCCACGATTCGACGAGTGAGTGACAGGTGATGGGGAGGCATTTGTAAAGATCGCATCCGCTCCTTTCTCTCCTGATGGAGGGGGCGGAGTGGGCACGTAAAAATAGACATCATTTTACTAATGCCATCACCTGGCCTCTGGCACTTTTCTGTGCAGGGTCGCAGCGGCCGAAGCACCTGCTGCAGGAGGAGCAGCGAGAGAGGCTCCGGAGGGAGGTAATTATACTGTCTGCACCGGTGCACACATGGTCACATACTGAAGAACCCCGCTTTATGTAGACGGATGGATCGGCTACGTAGAAGCTATTTCTGTGCGTAAAACTATAACAAATGTTAAAATGAGCGAATAAATGCCCATGTGATGCCTGCGTTGCGTACAGGCCATGTAGGACTACAAACAAGCCTCTAAGCAAGGGAAGAGACGGACCACATAACACCAAATGTGACAAACTCAACGCGGATCTGTGTGATATGTATAAATGGATGCAGCGGCACGACGCTGTACGTGAACCCACACAGATGACTGGGCTATGTAAAACAACACACACTAAATCAGGCAATAACGACGACAAACCGTCTGGAAAATGGAGGCACACAGTGCAGCAAAACATCACTCCTCTTCGCCTCCCTCGTTCTCTGTGTCTGGATGACAAATCCTATCCTGGAGTAAATATTTTGAGAATAATTGAACTGATTGTTGTTTGCAAGTTTCTCTGTCTTGAAAATAAAAGCGGCAGCTCGCCTGCGCGCGGCTCATAATGACTTTGAGACCATTGGCAACATATATCATAATATGGCGATTCTTAAATGGTTAATATGCAATTCTGCGTGATATGTCAGGATGCATTATTGATTCGGCTTTCCCCCCGCACATATTATTTTAACACTGAAAAATTGAGATAGTTGGGGATTAACAGCATCTTAAAAGCTCCTTAAAAAAAAGTGGTCATTAAAATGTGAAATAAGCCGACCTCTAGTTCTTTAAAGACTATAACTGCACGAACAGAATGCAAAAGGTGGAGAAATGAAACGAGACACTTTGTTGTACCCTGAACGCATAGATTATTAGGACTTCTGTAAGAAAAATAATGATAACTTTCGGGTCAGTGGTTCTTTATTGATCTTATACACTCCATTCCACTCTCGTAGGCCGGTTATTCAGCAGCACCCCGCTGTGGATACACACTACATTTCAGCCTAGGCAGTGTTAAGCCTGCGTGTTGGCAACAGAAAGCCTCTGCATGGAACACGAAACGTTTCTAAATCTAATCACAAACGAACCGTAATTAGACAAGTAATTACCGGCGTAATTAAGAGCCTCTTTTTGCTCACTGTGCTTTGATATGGATGGCCAGGGAGCTCCGCGCTTTATGGCACACAGGCAGCAGCAGCGGCAGCGGATAAAGTCTTTATTATTATTGCTGGAAACCCATCTGGTAATAGTCTTGCCCGAGACCTCCTCCCCCCTAATCAAGGTTTTAATTAAAGACGGTTGAGGGCCATGGAGAACATGAAGGCCAGTAATTAAGACTAACATTGGACCCTAACAGATGCAACCCTCCTTCTGCGTTGATGTAGGGAAGCTCACAAACCGAGCGCAGTGTAGATGGAACAATAAATAAATAATGACGGATCGGCTGTCGCTACAATAACACGGAAATATAAACAGGAAAACAGTCATTTATTTATTTTTCCAGTGTTATTTGTTGTCATATTTCTTTGACGTGTATGGATTTGTGGACAGCTCTGGAGCTGTTGTTGCGAGAGAAAGCCCCCCGGTCAGACGGCATTAGGCTGATGCCATGCGCACTACAGTGCGTCATCTGAGGGTCCAAAGAGAAATGATCACTATTGTCGCACACACATTGAGGCATTATTCTTAAATGATTCGTATACAAATAATCGTTTTAGTAATATACGTATTGGAGGAAATTATTGCCATATGGACGATGTATGATTTAAATTAGATAACAAATACAAAAGTTATGCTTGTATAATTAATTGATCCTACGTGAATGGATGATCTAAGGTAAGAGCCAGGTCTCAGCATATACTACAATAATAATTAAGCAACACATTCGCTTAATTGCTGCTAAAAACCTGCAAAAATGTGGATTTATGAGCAACCGTATACCTGCAATCTCTCATGCAGAAATACAATAAAACGGCGTCTTGCGTGATTATCAATATTCATCATTGGCTTCCATTTGTGCCCGCTCATCCACTCCCTCTATAAGCACGCACGTGCTCTCGCATTCACCATAAGTTACATTGTGGAAGTTAAAGATTTGCACTTCTTCAGATGGGCCAGCAGATGGGCAGAAGTTTAGCCAAAATCCCCCGCGAAGTCCCCCCCCCCTCCCCAACCACCCCCAACCCGCCTGCCTGCTCAGCCACCACTGGAGAGGGCCTTCAAGAGGCTTGAACTTTGACTTCTCACCCTCGTCACATCTCCCTTAACAAATGGCAGACCTGAAAACGAGTCAACATTCTGTCCCGGTTCGAAATGACACAGGGATGGTGAATGTTGTCAGGTGGAACCAAAATAGAAATACTCCATTCTCACCCGTCCTTCCTCTCTCAAGCCTCAAGCACAGGAAGGTAAACCCATAACAACGACAACTTTGACATATGTAACCGAATTCATGGTAATAATATGATATGTTATGATATGGTATAGCTATAGGAGGAGGATTTTTTTAGAGAGAAAATGTAACATTTTGCAGGATCAATTAGGTTTTTAAATGGACAATTAAAGGAATAGACATAAAAACCAGTCCAAATAAACTATACCTCCAGTCCTAAATACAAATCAGAAGTCTTATAAAACCATCTTAGGTGAGGAGAAAAGAACTTTGCCTGAGTGCTGCAGTGTGCTCTCCACCAACGCCACTTGTAGAGCTTTTCTGCCCCCTAGTGGCCACTTAGAGATCGACAAACGCCGATAATGCTGCAGTCCAGCATCGATACATGCTGCTGGTTTGATTTGCACTCTGCTAAACAAAAAGTCACCGGGGGCTGTTTGTGTTCACGTAAACGTATTTGGCTCCGGATTACAGTCACTGTTTGAGTCCACTATCTATGCTTTGAGATACGTTTAGAATTATATCAGAGAATCACATGGAAAACAGTTAATGTCTACGTTTAATTTTGTTTGGTTTAACGTGAGGATCACTATAAACCACAAATATGATATCATTATGCTAATAATAATCTATATTAAGGCTCCGAGCTGTTGTAAAAGTGATATTTTCTATCAGAGTACTCTGTCTGTCTGTCGTGACCTTCTTGTGTCATTCACTTATGGGATCCCTGATTTATGAAAACAAATATGTCGTTATGGCATCACATAGCATGATGTAACAATAAATGTAACTTTATAAATACAATTGATTATATTATATGCTACAGGATGTCTGGGTTTCTGCAAACATTAACATCTTAACGGCTTCTGACACAATCTGTCATTGGTTGAATTCTGCTAAATTATTAAAATATATTACAGTTTGAGAAAAAACGGTCTCTATATCAGTATTTATTGTTCCATCATGAATATGTTGAGCATAGTTGAACAAAAACCGACCTGTTTGTGTGTATTAAGAGACTGTAACCATTCAAATGTAACTCAGGTATCATCCGTTAGCTATGTACAGTATATAAATTGGAGTCATTTTGGAGAGCATTAATATATAACAAGTGTGAATAATGAATAAGAATTAATCTTTAAAATACAATTGGAATACAAACAAAGGTTGCCATTTGGAGTTTCCTATTTGAAATCCTATTTGAGTGTTTCACAGCATTATGCAGGCTTTTTAACAGAATGTCATTTCATTACACCCTCTGCCGACTTAAGTGGTGTACTAGAGAGTTATAAAAGTTCCTGTACCATGTTAATACATATAAATGATACAAAAACACAAATAAGTATCAAGTATTTGTAGCTTTCTTTTATGATGAGAACAACACTGACCACAGGCTTTAACTATAACCCCAACCCTTTCTTACCACTGCATCACCAGTTACAGGAGAGATGAACTTCAATTTGTTCTGCTTCAGGTATACAACTCCATAATAACCCAGTAATGTTAAAAGAATGGGGCTTAATTTTCCATCTGGTTGCATGGAGAGAAATGTCAAATGTATTGGATCGAGACCGGTGTTTTAATCATTAAGGGAGCACAGTGAAGTTTGATGAAGAGGTATTGCGGTTGTGCTGCTTATGCATCATTTTGAGTATTGATCAAGGGATTCTGGAGCTCATATGAACAGATTTTAGTGAATCTCGAAAATTGAAGAAAAAAAAAGTTTTTTATACATTGAATGTATGCTGTAATGCGGGAATAATATCTAAACACAAATGGCCTAACTTGATATAAATATGAAGATTATTTAGAAATGACTCGAGCTAACAGTTATGGCATCTCTGATGGACACAGTCTGTGCTGCAACATTTTGTCCTGAAATGGAAATGTCTTTCCCCTAGTGTCTCCCTCTCTTTCTTTCTCTATGCATGAAGGGAGGTTAGCATTTATTTGACAATTTCTGCCTGTAAGTGCAGGCTTTAAGTGCAGTGTTTTCATCTACACCTAAGACGAGCTACGAACCAGGACAATTTAACAGGCAATTTAACTGACCGTGTGTTAGGGAAGCTGTCTGAGTTCCACTCTCTGCCAGAGCGCCATTGGCATGATGGATGTAGGCAGTCTGGGCTAGGTGAACACACACACACACACACACACACACACACACACACACACACACACACACACACACACACACACACACACACACACACACACACACACACACACACACACACACACACACACACACACACACACACACTTCTATTGAATACAAAGTTACACTGACACACCGCCCTGCCATATTTTCCCAATACAAACGCATATGGGCCAATCCATAGCCAACCCCCTTCCATTAAGTCAACATCTTGTGCTGGCGGTTGGAACAGTGTGGGGCTGGAGTCGGGTTGTCCAAATCCGTCAGTAAGAGGAGGCAGAGGCGTTTGTCATCCTCCTCTCTGGGCACCATCATCCTGGAAGAGAGAAAGGGGGGACACAGGGTGGTTGAGCTATGAAGCATCTGGCTCTGGTAGCTCCAGCTGCAGGGAGAGAAGGGGACAGGAGCTCTGCTGCAGCCCAGGGGAGACACTCTTTCTGCAGCCAAAACCGCTCCACCACCATCTTTCAGCTTGACGGAGGAATAGCGAGTCAAGTGAGATGGAGAAGGAGCTTGCAGGCATTGTCGATAACCTGAAGTGAGGAAGAAGATGTTGAACGGAGAAAGTAAAGTACTTTTATTTAGTTTCTTGGTTAGGGTTTTAGGGGTTTACATTTTGATGGCAATCTTGCATCGATGTGGCTTTGATCCCTTGAATTAGGGTTACTAATACGATTAAGGTCTTTGTGGTTTTATTGAAAGAGTTTCCTCTGTCACAAAACAACCCGGCAGCAACAGCAAAAAAAGGCTGGAAACAGCATTTGGGGCTCAAGGGCACCGTTCAGTTTTTTTTTTCAAGCAAGCCACAGTCAAGAGAAGGTGTAAACAAAATGATGTGACGTCAACTGACTAGAATGTTGGACCAGAGGAAAATGTCACCCAAATGATGACCCATAAATCACAGGCCACAGACACACAGCCATGGCCTAGAGACAGTCTGTAGCATCCAACGTCAGCCCACAAATGATGTTCAGCCAGTGGCGGACATTTAGCACCAGACTCCATTGGCTCCGAGGCCACTTTGTCACAGATCTATGAATGATTCAAAGCCCGGGGACGGCATTTAGTATTAGCACTTAATGTCCCAGTGTGTTTCAGGGTTCGCTTTTAGGCAATATAGTTATGCTGATTGAAGGAAGGCGATCAAATGAGATGTTTTGAGGGAGAGGAAGAGAAGCACTCAGGGGTGGGGGGGGGGGGGGGGGCAACACAGGCATTGTCTTATTGTGAAGCATGACCTTTATCAGGGAAGGATCTAGTTGGCTGAGGAGCCGCTCTGCTCAATCGGAGATGTCCTCTGGGATTAATTAACCCCATTCTCCCATTAGGCCCTTGGGATTTGCATTTCTCAGATTGGGAGAAGTCTACACATGGAGCACACACAAATCGTTCTCTTGATTTCTACCAGGTGTGGGCACTTCCTGTTCAAATTTAAAGACATCGCCCACTTCTGCCCTACAAGGGGTCTCAGTATAATCAAAATCATATGGAAAAAAGGCATACACGGACTAAATATCTAAAAAGGGAAAAAAAAGAATTGCTGTAAAAAAATGTTTCTATTTTCCTTGGATATAACACAGACCGTTACCAAATTTTAACACCGTTGTGATTATCCGAAGAAGTTATTGAAATTAGCGGCACAGATCAAAAGCATCTGTCTGATGTCACTAATGATGCGTCAAGGGGGCCGCCGTGTGCTATTGTTCTGATAGCCTATAGATGCATGTCTGTAATGTGATGAATGTCATATTCTCAAAAGAGAGAACACAAATTTACCATTCTTTGTGTCAACTGCACCATTACTGTCAATCATGTGGACGGCTGCAGAAAGCCAGAGGGGTGCCGGCTCACACAACAAACGCTGGTCCCCAGAGTCTCATGATGAAGCTCCCCAGACGGTCTGCTGTAACAGCTCCAGCTAATCTTCTTTTCATGGTCTTCATTACGACCTGTCAGCACATAAATTGACGGTAAATTGCCATGTTTATTAACACAGCACTAAAACAGCTTCCTTAACTGTTTTGGCCCCTCGTGCAAATGTTAACGTTTAACAGTGACCAATGGGATCAATTAAGATGCAGCATAAAATGATGCTGTGCCTAAACAAATCCCCCCCTAACACACACACACACACACACACACACAGGGCCTCCCATTCACAATCACACCTTAATATGTCCTCTGTTGATGACCCCTTTTGAAGACCTATTCAGACAGACACTTGCTCGCCTCATATTTGCAGCTCGAGTAACGATGGGAAGAGCCATGCTTCACGGAGCACTTCACCAACAGAGTCTTGAGTCTGAGACTTGCCGCGGCCTTTGCCATATAACACTGTAATTACTAGATCAAATCTGCTCAAATTGAGGCAACGCTGTTCTGTGATCCCTCCTATACTAATCAGCACGCTGGAGGTATGGCGGTACGACTATAAATTGCTGACTTAATTAAAACCCGGACCTCTCCGTCATCTAATTACAGGCAGAAAAGGTTATTGCTTCAATGCAATTTTCCAAATACGATTCCCTCACAGTTATTAAAGGCTCGGGCGTCGTTTATTGTTTCAGATTTTTCAATATGGAAATGGCCCTGATGACAGACGTAATGACTCGGGGAAAACGCTTCATCTCGATAGTGGACTGGCACGGTCATTTGTCTGGGATTAGTGGAGCGGACAGGAACTGGGAAATGTCATGGGAGGCATCCCATGATTGCCTTCACTTTACAGTTGTCATTAAACAGAGCAAAGGTTCCTTTTCTCCTATGTGGCAGCAATGAGAAGTTTATTAATCTATCCGGGATAGTATGGGCGGTGAGTTATTATAAGTATGTGTATTCACAAGGGGGGGAGGAAAAATTGTGGAGAGTGATTGTGTGATGAGAGACTGTTCCTTGTTGTTGTTGAGTCAAAGCGATATTCTACTTCAACTCCTTTCAGGCACCACCCACCTAAAAAAGGCGGAAAATAACTGTAGAGAAGGTGACACAAAATCATTAAGAGCAGCAAAAGAGAAATTCAAAGAACACAACTATTAAAAACAATGGAGAAACCTTGGTGAAAATACCAAGCACCTCATGAAAATAAGCAGTGGAGGAATAATGTCATTGTATTTTCAGATCGTAACAAAGAGAAATGTACCAAATTTCCTCTCCTATGAGTGTGATGAACTGCGGGGTTGCTATGCTAAGATTAGCACATAGCCATTTTCGAAGGTTAACATTGTTAATATATTACTTTCATTATCGATTCATAGTATCTCAAGGAATTATATTGTTTGGCAGAAAAAATGAAAAGGACCGCTGAATTTACCATAGCTCAATAACATGAATTCTGTTGTTCTATAAAGAAAAAGGCTTTTCTTACCGTGAGTGACAACACCGACATGAAAAATCAAAAGACAAGTAAATACCTCAAAGTACCCTGTAAATGGTCAGACGGCTGAGCAAACAGACTCGGAATTGACTGCAAAAACCTGAGCAATGGTCTTGGCTACATGCATACCAAAACAAGGGGACTTATTTTTCTCCGTATTCAATGAAAAAATGTGTTGGAATATCTTACATTTACTCTCACATTAGATGCACTCATTTCTAGGTAAATACGTGTGTACCACAACAAATAGTTCAAGTAAAAAAAAAAATGTTTTTCTAAAGGTCCATATTGAATTCAATCAATTAGTGAAGAATCTCTGTTATTTATAGGGACTTAAATATTAGTTTAACAGTTCTTATGAATTGTCGACACATAAAACTAAAAAGAAGTAAATCAGATAAGCGCAGACTGTGGCGATGGGCAGGAAAAGGCCACGACAGAACTGTATATCCCGGACACTAATGCTCTGTGTCTCCCACCATAGGGTTTTCTTAATTACATTAACCAAATGCCTTCTGCAGTGTGTGTAATCTCATGGTTAACTGAACACCCCTGTAGCTGCAACCCCCTCCCCTCTCGCTCGCTCTGTGAAATATTCATGTTGAAAGCCACTCTTCCCAACTACTTTTTCTCTCCAACATGTTAATGTCTGCAGTTATTCAGCTGTGCTACTATTGTTTGAGATTAAGATTTTCTTCTCAAAAACCTTCGACAAATAGACTAGGCCTCAAAAGCATCCAACATTATCCGTTATTAGAAGGTAGAGTATACCATTTTTATTCGAGTAAGTTGAACGCTATTCTGAAGATTAAACAACAATTTTTCTAACAGAAAATATGATTTCTTCTCTCAGATGAAGCTTGTGAGATGCACGTCTCATACCAGTGATACCAGTAATATAGTCGCGTAACATAGCCAAGACTTTACGTTTATGGGTACAGGTTTTTAGGAGATTTAAGGGATACATCTCGCTGGGAAATAAAACATTTGTATTTCTACATGTCTGCACAACACACTGATTCAAATTGACCAGGCGGGACTAATTTAAATACATTAACTATTCATTAATAGAATAAAGAGGCTAGTTAGCCCCAGGGCCCCTTTATAATCATAAACTGGGGTGTACTATTTATGCAAAACAGTAAAGTGCCATGTGCTGGCTTATTATGCTACTGATGAATGGCAAAGTACACATTTCTCCTGCCCACAGAGGAAGATTAGGCACGGCAGTGTCAGCAACTTGTTCCCAGGGTACAGATTATGCTCCTCCATATTACAGCTAGTTAAGATGCATCCAAGTAATTTGATTCTTCAAGTCATCTTCATGTATATGACCGCACCCTCCTCCCCATGCAAATTCTTTCTATGTCTTTCTTAAAACATTATGTCGCAAGCATTAAGGCAACAAAACAGAGACACACTCGCAGTGACACACGTACTAGACTAGAACTGCATGTAGTAGCACTGACTATTGACTGTTTAGATTTGTTTAAGGATACAACTTCTTCTCTGCCCAAAGTCCTCAACCCAAAGAATCTACCAAGACAGAATATGATCCAATACCAGTGTGCGAACTCATTGAGTTGTACATCATTTTTAAAAAGATGCTCATTTTAGTTTTTGGGGGTTTTTATGTGTCCAACAGTCACATCTTTGCTCTTTTGTATCAAAGACCTGTCATATTGCTAGCGGCTACAGCTCTCTGCTTCCCCTGATCAGTACCTCAATAGGTTTGGGTTTGCTGCCTTGGTTGGGTATCGTTCCTTCTCTAACACACGCACAACTGCACACAGCTGGATATTTTCTTCAAAATAGTATGTCTTGCTGGTCCTAGATCACAGTAAAAACTGTGGATATTTATATACTGAGATTATATGGGATATCGGTTGCGTCTAACAGCTCTCAACATGGCGATGGTCTTCTTGGTAACCGTGCAAACACGGTTTACCTGAGGGGGAAACCAACGTGTAGGTGCTCCACTCTTCCGAGATAGTACCATTTGCTGTACCCCCCATATGAGAGCAGTGAAGAGATGTCATGAGCTGGGCAGTGCGTGGCACACACGAGTACACAGGCATGCCAACAAAGTGAGGAGAAGCTCAAGAGACACAAATAGATTGGGCACACACATCAATGTCCCCTATGTCTTCATGGGTAATAGTTGCTACTGCTAGATTGTTGCTTTTAATCCTACATAAATGCTGTAACAGGAGGAATTCTGACCTGTGAAGCAGGGTAAATACAGGTGAAATTAATACAATTACTTATGTCCTCATATTATTTTGTCACAGCCATTCCACGTTAGTTTGAAAGCACAGCCAAAAGCAAGGCCCTGGCCCACCTTGATGAAACCTGGGTAATAATTAATACAACTATTAACACCTGTGTTTATCCTGCAGGAAAATTAAAATGGCAACTGGGACATGGGCCTAAATCTCAGGTTTAAGCAGTGCCTCATCACACACAGAAATGCTATAACTTGACAAACTCTCAGGACGCTATAAAAAAGCTGTGGTTGGTTGTTGTGTTCCGACAAGACTCTACAAGGATGCATATTTGTGGGTGACGATGGATATTACATCTGGGCACTTTCCCTTTATGCTCGACACATTTACACACAAGCCACACTGTCGTGGGAAACTCAGCCGTGAAAAATAAAGATGCCGCTCTGTCGGGTTTGCAATGCAGGGACAATTTGTTACCTGTTTCAAAAGTGACCAGAACCGAGTCTACAGCGGGCTGACTTTACGCGTCAGCGTGCAACGTGGCGCCTGAGTCCCTCTCGCGTTACCGACATCCCGTGGACCAATGACGGGGCTCCTGTCAACGTCGAGGTCGGACCTCACTTGAAACGGTGCATGTGATTGGCTGTACGTAAGGCGGCAGAATGTCCCGGTTTGGTTGCGCCTCTCCTTCCGAAAAAAAGGGGGGACGGGATTGCCCAAAACCGTTTGAGTGAAGTCCGTAGGTGTTGTCAGTGGACCTGCCTGCAGCCTCACGTGCCCTCCGAAGCGTTAGTTAATCGTAACATAGTTGCACATCGCCGCTGAACAGAAGAACTCGGTTTGGGTCACGCACGAGCGGTTCAGAGTGGCTACATTGCCGCTTGCTCATTGTGGTGTGACGGCCCTGTTTCGAAAACGACAACTCGCGACCTGCGGCTTCATCTCTGTCCGATGGACCTCCCCGGCTTCGTGTGCGCCGCGCTTCTGTGCGCTGCCGCGGTGCACGGTAAGCCCACGTTGAGGAAAGACCGAGTTATTCACGACCAAGAACTGGGCAGGCAAGCCCACGAAGACAATAAGAGCTTCCAATACGACCATGAGGCCTTTCTCGGCAAAGAGGAAGCCAGGACATTTGACCAGCTCACCCCCGAGGAGAGCAAGGACAGGCTCGGGTAAGGACATGTCGTCACACTCTCGACACGTGAGCTGCTTTTGATATCAGTCGCGTTGCTGTTGTGCCGGGCTTATTGTGTAAATCACGCGAGTCCCCTCCCCCTCCCACGTAGGGCTCTGTTGCGTGTAACTGTTTGAGGGGGGCTAACAGGAAACTTAACATTTTAATGTGAGTGCCCGGGGAAGATGCGCACACGCCAGCGCATCTTTCTTTTTACCCGGCGATGTAAGACGTGGTTGCGTCACCAGCTCGAGCCGCACGCGCTGCTCCCGAGTTAATTGCTCAAAATGCCCAAATCTGAGATGTACATCGCTGCTAATGAAGCATTTGTAGGCGGCGGAGCTTGAGCCCAGTAGTGTGACAGGACACGGCCTTCACGTAGAGCTGCTGTCATTTAACGCCGTGGAAAGGCCCCACACGGTGCGTGCTACGTGGTTACGTGTGCTTCATGGGGTTCTTTTTTTGTTTTGTTTTCCGCTGCCTGGTTGACAAGTTGGCACCGTGTAACACAGGTTGGCCCAATGGGGCTTTCCCTCTTTAAAAAAAAGGGGAAAAAAAACCTGTGGTGTTGAGAGTGGGAGGACCCTTCCATCACAACGTGGCAAAGCAGGTCTAAGAATACCTCAGCTGCACTGCATTCTTCACCAGGATGGCTCTGTCAGCCTGCCGTCCCCCATAGTGGTGCAAAGATCAATTTAGCATGCAAGTATATATGTTGACATGTAATGGTAAAATATGTTATAGCATAGTCTTATATTACCGGAGTGATTATTGTCTGTATTGAACTAACGTGTGAAAGTATGGTGATTCAAAGTTTATCTTCTGCAGCCGTGGAAGGAAGGACGAACAAGTCAGGCTCCATACGCAAAGGCTCAAACAAAGGAGCTGTGTAACCCCATTTTTAACTATGTTTCTTATCTCAACTTGTTTTGCCATATTTCATATCTGCCCCTGAAATGGCCTTCACGTATGTATAAAAGCTCAGTGTTCTGACCGCTCGAAGATGCCATTTTTTCACAGAGCACCTAATACGTGCTTGTGTATTTGACCTCCTGCTTGCAAGCAAATAAATGGACTTTTACAACTTTGATCATTCATCAAGACCCTGTTTTTTCTTATTAGACAAACATCAAAACAAGTAATTCTCTTCTACTGAGCTGTTATTGAAATATTCCACAACAAACTCTCAACAAAATGCTCCCTGTCTTTTTGTTCTCTTTCCTTCCAGTAATATAGTGGACAGGATAGACAGCGACGTGGATGGCTACATCACCACAGATGAACTCAAGGCTTGGATAAAACGTGTGCAGAAGCGTTACGTCTATGAGAATGTGGCAAAGGTGTGGACGGACTATGATCTGAACAAAGACAACAAGATTTCGTGGGATGAGTACAAGCAAGCCACATACGGATACTACCTCTGTACGTAGGTTTCTCTCCGGCCAGGGCATTTTTCCTTTTGAGAGTACAGTATTAAAGTGGTTATTTATCAGAAATCACGAATCAGACAGTAACACAATGAACATATGCCTGACAGTAACTAGATTTTAATTCCTCCCTTTTAGCCAACCCGGAGGAGTTTGATGAAGCAAAAGAACGGTTCAGCTTCAAGAAGATGCTGCCCCGTGATGAGAGGAGGTTTAAGAGGGCGGATCTAGACGGGGACATGGCAGCAGACAGAGAAGAGTTCACATCCTTCCTTCACCCCGAGGAGTTTGAACACATGAGGGACACAGTGGTTCTGGTAAGTTTCTGTAACCGCATGGTTCTTATGAATGTAATTAGACATGGGCGTTAAGTACGGTGTTTGAAATTCAGATTTGCATGTTGGTAAGTCTTTCTGTTATGTCGCTGAGATCCATTCTTTAACTATATAGGAGCAGATTTGAGGTTCTGATCCCTGTATTATTTTCCTGATTGGTCGCTTGGATTGATGCGCTATGTGATAACACCTTAATGAAACTTCAACTGGGCCACGAAATGATTGACTTTCTGTATTTGTTTCTATGAATGGGTCCGGTGGGATGGACGGACTGTCCCATTTGAGACTCGATCTTTAAATATAAATTTAGCTTCATGGAACAGTGGCGTGGCAAATGTTAGCAGTGATGCACTATGCTGCGCTCTTTATAAAAGTTGTATTACCCATTTGACAGAGTTAGTAATTCATCTCTAATTTTGTGGAATCATCAAATGTCAGCCAGTATGTTCCACTGATAGTGGAAAATCTGTCTCAGTCTCAGCTCAGTCTGATTCTCGCAATATTAAGAGGTTCAGCTCCCTTCTTTTCTCACACAGGTATTTTAATACAACCACAAACAATGGTTTATGTTGTTCTACGAGGGGAGGGAAGGAAGAGACGCTTTAGAAAGGGAGTATAATACCAGGACAGCTCACTAATGGAGCTTGCCGTTCAGGCAGGACAGAGGTCGTCTCACCGAGTGCCAAGTGTGCACCTACACACTCATTCACACAACAGAGGCCTCTGTTTAATGCTGGGCTCCGTACCTACCCGAGACCTTCCCTGCATTACACTGTCCACTGTCCCACCGGAACGTCCTGGTAGTTTGGAGCGGCATATTCTATAAAGTCTTCTTATTGCGTTTACCCATTCCATTTTATTTGTCAGGCTGGCTTCGGTTCATGGTGGTCCGGGGTGATTTGTAGGAAGACATACAAAAAAATTCTCCCTCCCTGTTAGTGGTTACACAGGTCTACAGGGTTATATCTTTTCTGTGAATGTCATTTATTGTTTATACACGCAACCTTTTACAGGTTAAGTGGTGTAGAAAACGGGTAAATTGTGGTTCTTGTTTATTATTAGTCAACTATCAGCCTACAGAAGCTACTTGACTATTAATCATTCAGTACGTTTCAGTAAAGGCATCTCACCTGCAGGTGATGCATACAGTGATTTCAATCAGTGAAGCTCTGTGTGTTGTGCCAATACTGTAAAGCCATTAGTGTACATTTCTGTGGGTTGCAAACTGGTGAGATCACACGGCAAGCCTTTAAATAACCGTTTAGTCAAATTCACAATGTCAAATCCACAACAAGAGCAAGAAATCACCCAGTGTTGGCTCTTCATCAAACGTGGTTCTTATTTGTAAGGAACCATACAAATGGGGAGACGTATTTTTCTTTTATTACTCAAAGGTCTCTCTCCTTTAATGGTATCGTTGACTCATTCTGAATGCAGGAAACTTTAGAGGACATTGACAAGAACGAAGATGGACACGTAGATGAAGATGAGTATATTGGTAAGTTTAAGCAATACGTTAAAATGAATCTGGTTACTCAAAAGAAATAAGATATGGGATAACAACACGCTGTGTAATGCAATAAAACCACTCTGTGAAAACCTTAAAAGGGTCACAGATAAAGGAGTATGCAGGTCTGTATCATCGGCATTGCTGCTGCTCAGCATTTATCCATTACATTTTTGATTGACATCCACTGACTAGTTTCTGGAGGTTGTGAGTTGATTTGAGGAAGGAATCCCATATTTGTTTGTTGCATAAAAAATATGTCTGACCACTATTGTTGCCATGTAAGTAGGAATTGGTGTGAGTATATTTATTGAAAAATATTTGTCCCCTTCCATTGTGTCTCGCTGTTCCAGCCGACATGTTTGCCCACGAGGACGGGGGTCCGGAGCCGGACTGGATCAAGACAGAGAGGGAGCAGTTCTCTGACTTCCGAGACCTGAACAAAGATGGTAAAATGGACCAGGACGAAATCCGCCACTGGATTATGCCACAAGACTACGACCATGCCAAAGCTGAGGCCAGACATCTAGTGTACGAGTCTGACCAAGACAAGGTGCGTGCTTTCATCTGCATCAACTTGTTTGAGATCCATTTCCTCTCTTCTTCTGTGTCTGACGGTCTGTCGGCCCACAGTAAAAGCTTTACTGGTAGAACTATTTTTTTTTATTGTCATTGCTGTGGCCATCGTCTAGGATAAACAATAATGTGCTTGTTTTCTTTGGTATATTTTGATACGTGTATTGTTATAGTATACAGGTCACTCATCATGCAATTTGTCCTCCCTACTCAGGACCAAATGCTGACCAAAGACGAAATCCTTGAAAACTGGAACATGTTCGTTGGAAGCCAGGCCACCAACTACGGAGAGGACCTCACCAAGAACCACGATGAGCTCTGAGCTCTCACTGCAGTTTGTGTGTGTGTGTGCGTGCGTGCGTGCATGCGCGCGTGTGTGTGTGTTTGCGTGTGCATGTGTGCATGTGTGCGTGTGCGTGTGTGTGTGTGTGTGTGTGTGTGTGTGTGTGTGTGTGTGTGTGTGTGTGTGTGTGTGTGTGTGTGTGTGTGCGCGTGTGTGCAAAAAAGGGTTTGTGATCATCTTTGTTTTCAAAGATCAAGTTTGACTCTTGCACCTTCTCCGATCCCCGCAACCACCTCTCCATCCTTTCCTTTTAGTAGCGGGACCGATGTCAAGAGTGTTTGATTGTAAGTCAACACTGTAGATGACGAACAGGAGGGATCAGGGTTGGTCGGACCACTAACACTAAGGGCCCGCCTCGGCTCGGTTTCTGACATTCAGGAGCAAATCCGGACACGGTGGACTTCCCTCTTCATCCACGGTGCCTTCCAGCCGCGTCGCCGGCTTCACTGCCTCAGAGATCTGTGTAGATTCTTCTAATGAAACCCGTCCAAGCTTAATGCCGAGCTTTCGGTGAATTGTGCGTTTTTGATAGTACTGTCAATGTGAAACTACAGCGCACAACATTCATTCTGTTTTTATTTATTTATCAAATATTCTCTGTACTTAAGAGGTTTACAGTGATTTTTTTTTAAATTTTTATTATTTTTATTCACAAAGTTATGATTCTTTGTTTACATTTTCCTGGCCACATGATTTTAAAGATGGGTTGTTTTTGAATTAGTTAAGTGCTTTTAAGAAATGTTTATTAATTGATCATTAATAGCATGGTATTTGCACATGTTTTACGTGTAGTCTGTGAATTTAGCTTTTTTCTAGCTTGGTTTGAAATGTATTTATTAGTATATTTAGGCCAACAGTATGCTTCCTTTCACATTTCAATTACCTCGTGTCACATTTGAGCTTCATTCTTTTACCGTCTATTTTAGATGATGATGTTGTTTTTTGCCTTGTGTTAGTTTGATCCCATATCTCCTACTACATAACTCAGAGGTCATCTTTTTGTACTAGCTGTACCAAATGTATTTCATCTGGCATTGTATATGCAGTATGAACCTGGTGTTCTGCCACATCAGGAAGCCATGTTTTGTTTTTAGATCACGTCTTCTGTATTTCTTAATGTGTACTCTGGATAACAGCTGCATAGAACTATGCAACTTGTGAAACGATCAAACTTTGATCACATTGTATTTGTAATGTCACTTTGCCTTTTCTTTCTCATCTTTATTTTGTTGTGCTTTGTTGTCCCAAACCTCATTGCCTTCTGTTCCCAACACAAATGGGCCCAAACACATTAATAAATCTCCATTTCCACACTGAACATGCTTTTGAATTGTGTCAATAAATAAACTGTTATATTTTGTTTTAATCATGAATTAGTTCTCCTTAAATTATCACCCAGTAGCTGTATAGCAAGGACCACTTGTCTTTTCACTCGTAGTGTGCAGCACTCTCCAGGCACATGATACTAGAGTCCTCCACTGCTCACAATTTCCTCCTAGCGCTTTGTTCTGCGCGTGCTTGAAGTTTCACAATGGACGACTCAAGGAGCTATATCGGCAATAGCCCATTCAAATGTTCAGGTGTGGATTCGACTGTTGATTCATTGAACACTAAGAACGAGCGGACGCCGTTAAGGCTTCTCGTGACTAATTGCAGTTTGCACACTCACAGCAGAGATGGAGTTAAGCCGACTTGCTGTTGCTGCTGGCTGTTGCAGTAAAACTCTTGAGTTGTAACTGAGAAAGCAGCACTGCCACCCAGCCTGTCCCCTCTGCTCGCTCATGTGGAACATATGGATATATGTGTGCCAGTTAGCAAGACAAGTCAAGCGGGACCAATGCGATAAAGCTCATTAGGAAGAAGGGACAGGGCCGTGTATGTATGGGATGAGCTCTGTGCTGCTGTGGAGCCTTCCTCAAACACTCTGCAAAGCCATCCAGCTCTGACTTTAACATACATTTCTTTGACATATTCCAGTTTTAGATGACTTTGTAAGAGGACAACATGACAATAACAATGTGTATTTCATAACAATTTGCAGAAATAGGTTAGCGCATTCTGGCGTGGTTCCACCTGTGCGGCCTCATCCAAGAATTTA
Organism: Apeltes quadracus; assembly: GCA_021346845.1. NCBI lineage: Eukaryota > Metazoa > Chordata > Actinopteri > Perciformes > Gasterosteidae > Apeltes > Apeltes quadracus. The sequence continues at coordinate 9,337,455 of CM037918.1, forward strand.
TTTTCAGATTAGTTCCGTCTTTGTTCATCTGACAAAAAGCTCCCGGTCCGAGGAACATTCAAAGTAGAGGTGTTGCCTGTGGTGTTGAAGTTTATTATAGTGTTTTTGACTTTGTATTTATAAGGTCTGTTGAATGATCTAATGTTTGGTTTGGTGCCTTTCTGAAGGGTGTGGGGTCAGTCGCGCATCATGCATTTGAATAATTGGGAGGCCTAAAACACTAAGTAGCTCGACGTACTCCCTCCAGACGGCGTATGAGATTTGTCATGTGTCAGGGTGCATCTGTGAGTCTTTGCCCGTGTGTGAGTGAAGGTGGAGGAGTATGAGTCGTCCACGCAGATGTAAAACCACCCAATGTGTGTGTTTGCCTGAGCACGAGGGGGCACATGGGCTATCTGTGCAGCCTGCCTCGCGGTCATGTTTAACAGCCTGCCCCTTGTGTTTATGATAGGTTCCTAATCATTCACACTGGGGGAGTGTGTGTACAGTAATGCCTTCAGACAGCTCTCATATGATTGTCTGCGTAGATCAACCCCTTTGCACTGATAATAATGAGCCCTCGGGGTGAGAGCAGGGTGGAATCAGTGGGAGAGGAGGGTCATGAAGCTTAGAATATTAGTCTGTTTGAAATTAGTCTGTCTCTCATTTTCGTCTTTCATCTCTGGTGTTTGTTCCTTGTGCTCTGGGAACTTCTGGGCCACTGTGTTGTTTGTAATGATCTCTGGGACATGTGAACCATGCCACGCGTTTGACCTGTTATATAATAACATGCATAATGGCAAGAAATCTTCGTTCATTATGGAGCTGTTTAGACCAAGAACACTATCTTCAACACTCTTATCGAACATATATATGTGTCCTTGCCTTGACCTGACAGCTTGAGGGACAAGCTGTCCCTTTGCCTTTTCAAGGGGGTTCAAGTCAAAGTTTCCTACTGCTGAAACTGCATAGAATGAGCCAAATGAATGCTGTGACCCCACATGATGAAGAGGCAGTTTTAGGGGTCTAAAGGAGGTCTATTCGTCCCTCAGGCAAAAACGTAACTTCACTTTTTTGCCTGTCCCAGACTCTTCAAGCAAACTCTAATACTGCCAAATAGGTTCCCCTACCAGAACACACCTTAATGTTTAAGCAAAATCTGTGATGCAGACAAGCCAATCACTAACAGTGTCGCTCATAAATAATGATGAACAAGAAAAAGAAATGGGATCAATCTCAATTAAGTGTGTTTTTAACCCCAAATGAGAAAACATTGACCCTCTTTCTGCCGTGTGGTGGAGGGGCTACATTTGGTGAACTTGGACCTTTGACTCCAGCCTTTGTTGAATCCCAGGCGACAGCCCCGACGCCTCGCACACCGTTCCTTCTGTGTTTGTGCAAGTTGTGTGATTGTATGTGTGTGTGTCATGTGCGTGTAGGCTAATTTGGGGGCCTCACACGTTTCTACCTCTGGACAATGAAGCTTGAAGGAATCCATCAATCTTTAATGACACGGAGAGAGTGGCTCCCCGTCCTCTGGCCCATCACAGGACTCTACTCCTCCTAGTGGTGATGAGACAGAACTAGAGGAAACTTCTCCTTTTAACAACTGCTCGTGTGCTCGTCTATCACCAGGAGTTTTTATGTGCCCATCAACGTACAGTAGATATGGAGTCGGCCATTAATGACCGCACAATTAGAGGGAAGGATTTAAAGAGCGATACATTTCAATTTAGGAACCATAAACCTAGTGAGTTAGTAACTAATTCTGGAGAAATGGGAGCCCTTTGAACTGAGGTCAGGATAAAGCGAAATCAGTAAGAAGCAGCTTTTAGGCGGCTGCTTTGCTACTTTAGTTGCTCATTCATTCTGACAGGCCGCTGCATATCTTATAATGATATATGCAGGGAGAAACTTTGGAAGGTTTTAATAAAAGACGGGCAAAAGGGCCCACAGTTAGGTCGTTCTGGAGTTTATGACAATAAGAGTGGGGACAATGAATTCCAAATGAGACTATGATGTTTGGACACAATATTTCTTTCGCTCCATTTGTCCACACTTTCTCTGGCCGTCGCTCCCCGTGTCCCGGCATCTGGATACCTGTGGGACAGAGGGGAGGAGAGGAGTGATGAGACGTGGCCTTGTTTCATCCCTCCCGTACTGCTGCGCCCCCGGGGGCCTCGGGTTGGTTTGTGATCTTGTGTCTCACATGATAGAGACCCATCTAATCCGGTTAGACGGTGATATCTTCCAGCAGAAAAGGGGAGCCAGCAGGAGGGAGAAGCGAGGAGAAGATGAAAGACGGGTTGGTTAAGGAGAGGAGGAGAGTATTTAAAAACACTGTGTTTGCTGACCCTGGTTTTGGGCGAGAGTATAGCACATACATGTGTGCGTGTGTGTGTGTGTGTGTGTGTGTGTGTGTGTGTTTGTGTGTGTGTGTGTGTGTGTGTTTTTCCGTGCCTGTGTACCCCCATGGGATCCTCCCGGCTGTTGCCTACATATCTGACAGACTTCTCTCAAGGTGTTTGTACCCTCGCGTTCTATATGTATCGGCTCCATCTCTGCTCCCTATGTGAGGAAGCTCACCCTCTAGGCCCCATCTGAGCTCCAGGCCCCCAAGGCTTCTGCATTCCCAAAGCTCCTACACACCGGCGCCCCCCCCCCCCGGCTCCCTGCGTTACCACAGGGAATACCCCCAAGAACCCCCAGGCCCCTCAGACTGTGAGGAGCAGCAGCTCTGCACAAGAGAGCTAGCCCGGAGGGAGGGGGGGTGGGAGGGTGGTGCTGTCTGGGAATACAACTAAGAACACGCTTCACTTAACATTGCGACTGTTCTTGACAGCGCCTCCTGTTGGTGTGGCAAGTGTTTTTGCATGCAGGCCTCCTTGTATGCCCTGTTCAGTTTCCTCTTCAGGGCCCTGACCTTGTTAACGATCCCTTGGGGCTCATAGAGGCCTCCGTGTGCTACTTGTGCATTGACCTTTCCTGCTCCCGGAGGTTAAATAACGTCTTTATGACCCCAAGAAATGCAGGCGGAGCTTATTGACGATAACACCACACCTCATGAGACCAAGTAAATCAAACGGATCAATGGTATGGAGAGAGTTAGGGTTCGAACTGGCATGGAATGAACTGTGCTCGTTTATTGGCTTTCAATGTGACGGTGACGTTGATCCCACTTGCAATCAATAAGAAAGAGTTTTGGGGGGTCACACGTGGATATGGAGGCTCGCAAGCAGGCAGACCTGATGTCTTACAGATGTCTTGGGCTGTGCGTTACCAGGTGTACGTCACCTGAGATTACCCACGCTGATACCCCTTAAAGGCGAACAGCCAGAAGTACAGCTGAGGGGGCATCTGGTGGCGTGTGCATGCGTGTACATGTGTGTGTTCATGCATGCGGATTGGTGGTAATGTTCGGCGGAATGGGAATGCAGACATTTTGTGCTGTAATCAGATATTTTTTCCCACTATTTCTGATCAGAAACAATAAATTGAATGCATATAAATTGAGGAGTTCCATGTAGTTTCTTTGGACATTTGCAATAATGATGGCAGCGATGTTGAGGATGTACAAAACATGTGTTCCTCAAACACCACACGGCTTTGTCCATTTAAGAGTGAACTGGAGTGAGTAAAATGTTCAACTTTGCTGTCCCTCTGATCTTCCTCGTCCTCCCGAGGCCCCATGTAGAGAGAGAACAAAGAGAAGCACTTCTTAATCAAAGTGCATCGGATTAAGATGCTGAAAAAAAATAGATCACAGAGATACTACTTTGCAGCCATTTAGTGAATTGGAAAACAACCTGAATAACCACTTCATTAAAGTCTGTGACCCTGAAATGGTATTTTAATCCCTCTGTTATTTTGGAAAGAGTCAGGATCAGTTATGAAAAAAAAATAGCAGCAATGCAGAAGCAGATGTGTTTACGTACATTTTACTGTGTGTGTTTGAGAGAATGCGAACACTGTGGTTTCTATGTGTGAACATGTAGCCAACACCTGAACATACCACATGTGTGTTTACATGGCTTTTTCAGGTTAGTGAGATCCTTCGACCACAGATCCAGGCAGCTGCTCTATTCCTCACACATTGAGTCATATTTTATCAACCTACCTGCTGTAGCCGAATCGTCTCCTCTCTTATAGATTTGACATACAACTCCATCCACGTCATGTATACTTGATGGAGCAGGTCATGTTTTCAACCTGTTCCTCACTCACATTTTAACATATTTATTGTGACCACTCATCACAAGACTGGAGTGGACACCTACTATATAAAGAATGAATTGTAAAGAGGGGAAGCAGGATTCTGGGGTCGGTCACTCTGCAGCGCTCACAGCTGGCTGATACTGCCATCATGTGGCTCAATGTTGTAAAATGCCTCTTCGAATATCATTTACAATAGGGACCTTAACATGAAGCCTTGTGTGTGTGTGTGTGTGTGTGTGTGTGTGTGTGTGTGTGTGTGTGTGTGTGTGTGTGTGTGTGTGTGTGGATTTAGGGGCCAGAATATGCAGAAGGGGTGGTCAGTGAAGTACCGCCAGCTGACACTGAGGTATGTGTCTTTTCTAATGAGATTTACTGGGCTCCAGATGTTCCCAGTTATGAAGATGTGTGTCAGAGATTTAGGAGGGTGAGACCTGCACCCCCCCCATCCTCCCTCCCCACCCCCACAACCCTTATAGGTGGCCTCTTAACCTGACAACACCAACACGTCTTCTCTTTCTCGCTCTCTCACACACACACACACACACACACACACTCACAAGCCCATACTCTTAAATCACAACAACGTGAATCAACATTTTATAAACTTAGAAAAAACAATACAATACAACAGGTACGTCTATAATCGTAAGAAAATACACAAAGCAATGTAAAGAGTGTATATACTATGAGAATATAAAGATGTTCACATTCTCCAAAGCAAAAAGTGTCAACTTAATAGAGAGAAAAAGTCACATTGCCTATTTTCTAAATCCAGTTTACATTGTCCAGCACATTTTTAAGGTGACACAATTTTAAGAATAAAAAAAGAAGCCAGTGCAAGTGTACTAAAATATCCAATCGTGTATCAACATTTTCCTCATCACACATGAAAACAATATTGTTCTTGGCTCAGGACCACTGCGGCATTGTACCCTCTCAGTGTGAGTTTTTAAAGTCAAATCACCAGAAACAGTTCTAGTTGGGGTGCGTCATGAAGCTCTGGGATTCATTAAAATCTCTTGCCGTTGGCTGGCAGGGGGGAGGCATCAGCTGGGCTCCCCACTTCAGTGAGTTTGGCAAGGCCCCCGAACCACTGACCAGCCTCCAGCATCCTCCTCCGCGCGCTGGCAGGACATAACGTCACCTTCCTCTTCGTCCTCGTCCTCCTCTCACTGTTCAGATGGCCGGCTGCAGCTTGGTCAGGTTCCTCTGGTGCATGCTGTGGTGGCGCACCAGCTCGTCAGAGCGGGCAAACTTCTTCTGACAGTTGGACCAGTGGCAGGTAAACGGCTTCTCACCTGACAAAGAGGGGACAAGAAATGAGATAAATTGTTGCTTCAGAGTGAACTCCACTCGTGGAATGCAACCTGGTGTTTGTCAGCTGAGCCAAAGAAAAATCCCATTGGGAATCGAATGTTGAGGTAGAAAATAAAGGTATACGCACTTGTTTTACCTGTATGAGTCCGAGTGTGCGTCTTAAGATGATCTGACCGTGAAAACTTTCTCTGACAGGTCTCACACTGAAAGGGCTTCACTCCTATACAGAGGTGCAAACGGTTGTTTGTTTGTTGAGACGGACATTCCCAATGAGTAGAGCCAACGTTGTGGAAAGTTGAAATCAATATATACATATAGATATAGATATCTATATCTATATGTGTACAAAAATTACAAATATAAATTGTTCAAGGAATCAAAATATATTGGTTTTATGTTCAAATTAAATACACAGAATATAAAAACTTGAATCTGCTGGTAAAAGCCCACCCAACATTTTCCTAACTTTCAAAAAAAAAAAAAAGCCAAGGTCATAACCTCAGCGGAGGAAACCCATAGAGCAGCGTGTACCTGTGTGTCTGCGCTGGTGCCTCTTCAACTGGTCGGAGCGAGAGAATCTGCGGCCGCAGTCTGTAAAATCACACTGGTAAGGCTTCTCTCCTGCAAAAAAACCACCCACATCAACAGCTTCATCAATCTACCGTTCAAATACCTACACATCTTCGATCCGCAGCATCAACAATTGCTTCCCCCAATTAATCTTCTTTTGAAACTCAATTTTCAGCAGCACCTCACCTGTGTGTTTGCGGCCGTGCATCTGAAGATGGGACAGTTTGAAATATCTCTTGCTGCAGCCAGGATAAGAACATACAAATGGACGCTTTTCGTTGGCCTCTGACGTCGACCTCGCAACTGGTGGAGCGATGCCAGCGACGCGTCGAACATCCTAAAGGAAGGAGAGTTCAGAGGGCGTTGGAGCAGACAGATCCACGTGTTGGTTGATTGTGTATTTGTGTTTGCTCTGACTTACCTGGAGTCCTCTGAAGACACCGTGTGTGTGTATGTGGTACTGGGCTTTGACGAGCATGGGTGGAGGAGGGGCTGTAGGGTCACTGTCATAGCTGGGTGGATGGCCACTGCCAGTCAGGAGAAGAATTATATCAATTAATAAAAGAACGAGAATGAAAGTGTGAGTGCACAAATGATTCAATAGATGTGTCACAATACACACAATAGAAACAGAAGACGTATAGAGACATAAATACGGTCTTCTCCACTTTCTGACTTCCCTTGGCAGAAGGCCAACAGTCCATCTGGTCAAACCCTCCTCTTCCTCCTCTGCCCCTCCACACACATGGGTCACCACTGAGAAACCCAGCAGGGTGTTTAAATCCAAAGAAGGCTCACCTCTTAATGGAAGATGCCAGGTTGTTCATTTGGTTCCATGTTACACAGTCGAGCTGGGCCCTTTGGTACAGGTTATCACTGAGTGAAACATGCACGAGTTATTAGCATTTTACACCTTTGGCAAAACCACATTTTCTCTCTTTATTTGGTTTGCAAAATGTCAAGGCAACAAATAATGTTTAACGAATCAAAGGGTTACAGAACGAGGTTTCAGCCCTGGGATTTTAAAGGATGAAAGGGAAAATGTAATTATTTAGTCTTCCAGTCATTTCTTTTTTTCTTTCCCTTGTAAGGACAGTGAAAACGTTTCAATCAGGAAACTCCAAATCGTTTGCTTATTAACACATCCTGTCCACCCAGCGCACTCCTCGCTGGCTTCATTAAAAACCATGGGCTGTGAGCCATTCTTTACCTTGGCAGGTCACACTACCGCACACGCACCCCCTCCCCCCCCTCCCCTCCCACCCACACACACACACACACACACACACACACACACACAAACATTTGCCAGAAACACACACACTTGCAGTGGTGCAGATGTGCAGTTGTGCACTGTGTGGGGGTGAGTGCCTCCGTGCCTAGTACACCATGGACCAGTCAGTGCATGACATCATTCTGTCCTCAGTATCATTAAAGGCGGGAAGAAGTTTCGGGGGAATTCTTGAGACGTCCTTGAAGGAAGGATCGCAATGGCTCGCTAATCAGCTCTAAACTATGTTAAACTGTGGAAAGAGTGATCACTGATATCTGACACGTATTCAATCTGTGTGTGTGTGTGTGTGTGTGTGAGAGTGTGTGCGCGTTTTTGTTTGAGGGTTTCCAGTTCACGCTACAAAGCTCCAAAACAGCAACGTCTTCCTTCCTCTTATCAAGTCCTGTTCCATTATTTGGGTTGCTCATGTTCCTTTTCCCCAACAACATCGCAGGGCGGCATTCAAAGAATTTCGTTCTGATTTAGACTTTCAGAGGTTTTCCATCAAAATGGAAACAAGTTGGAAGCCCGTTCTGAGGTGACAGTGAACAGATTCCCAGCCTTAACTTTGCCTTTTGACTCAACTTGTCTCTTCTACTTTTCCCTGTCATATTTCCTGAGGACGGACTGAGGACGGACACATCAGCAGTAGGTCGCTCGCTGTTTGTTTTGGCCTGCTGAGCAGCAGTGGGCAGCACTTAACCTCAAAACCAATTGGATGCAGACAGTGCAGAGGGGGACGCAGGGCTTAGCGTAGGATCAGAGGGAAGAGTGGAATTGTAGCAAGAGCGGATTCAGCGTAGCGGGAGTCGAACACAGCGGCAATAGGTGCACGCAGGAACCAAAAATCACACCTGTTGTAGTTCCTCAGCAGCAGAGCTTGGCTGCTCGGACAGGACTCTGATGGATTGTGGCAACCGAACATGGGAGGAGGAGCTGGGTACTGCTGGTCAACTGAAAATACAAGCACAGTATTTGCTTAGGATAATAAATGTGTGCATTATTGAGGAACTATCAAATTATTTAAGCTTCAGAAAAAGGCTAAGACAACGCCCGAATATTCGCGCTTTTAGTTTAAAAAAAACTCCTTCCTCAATTATGGAATATTTGCTCATTAATATTGGCAATTCAAAAAAGGTTTGAGCTTTACTTTTGAAAAACAGGGTAGTTCAGGTTCCCTGGTAGTTAGTTCAGGTACATTTTGATTTCACACATATATATATATATGTACATTATATTAGACTATTGAGACAAACGCACACTTTTGTACATGCATGCAGAGTTGCAAAGCTCTTCCATTCAAAGAGAGAACAGGTCAATCAAAAACAGTGGTTCCTTTTAAGTTCATATAGCATATCGGTCCCCAGACAGTTTATTGGCATTCCAGCGGTCACATAAAGCTGTTTCCTCAAATTACCATTTCCAGTCATTAACCATACGCATGCTTCAAAAGCCAGAGGGAGGCTGTTTATGTAGGCCTGCGTTCACGAGCGCGTGTGCAGACAGAGACGTGGTGACACGAAGGGAAAAGGGAGAACGGTGGTTCAGTTGTGATGGGAAAAATGATGGGTTACTTATATGACCTTGCTGTGACATGACAGTCTTCCGGTCTGCGTGTCAATTCAGTGAAAAGGCGTCAGGATGTAGACAGTTACCTATGTTGTTTGGCGGTGACAAAGTGTCCTCGTGTTTGAAGGACAGGCTGGAGAGCTGAGGAGTGTGGTGAGACGGAGTGTGGCCGTAACTGGGGTTGTTGTCTAAACCCACTGCGCCGTAGCCTAAAAAGAGAAAACAAAGAAGGAAAGCATTGATAAGGATTTCAATTTAAATTATTTTCCTGGTTGTGTCATGAGATTACCATCCCTCAAACAAAGCTCGCAGTATCTGGTCACTCATCCGAATCCCCCCTGCTAATAACTCTTAGACCCTGGCAGGGTCTCCACAGGGACAGAGAGACATTCATCAAACTAATAAATCCTATTTCCTTGTAAAATATCCCCACCATCTATCTTAGGTCTTGTGGTTTCAATATTTATGGCAGGTGGAAAAAGAAATTTGGCAAACACACCTCGGACAGACTGAGATGAGCTACCGGAGAATATGCTTAGTAGAAAAACCAGGTAGAGAAGTAATGAATTAAACACATGGTTAGTAAATTGATTTCTTCAATCATTAACATTTATAAAAGTATCTTTTTGTGGGGTAAATAGAAAGTTAAAGACAAATTTTGCAATTGAGAAAGCTATGGGAAAATTACGATAGCGGCATAGGAAACGCATCTGCATGTTTATTTAACATTTTAAACCGCGGAACAGTTGCTGAATCCTGAGTCAGAGCCGTCGAAGGTTTCTTGAGAAAAATGACTCACAAATTCTTTCTTAAATCCCTGCGGCCTGCAGAGTACTACGCTGAGTATTCATCAAAGATTCCAAAACAAAAAAAGACTCAGAAATTCACATGAGGAGACATACGACCTTAAACACGACATCTGACTAGTGAGCCCCAATAAGCAACAATCCAGCGCTGTTTACAGTAAAAGTAGATACATCACGTCCAGGAAACAGATAGGAAGCTGATTTCCAAAATTTAGGATTCCAGTAAATAGCCGTTCAACTCCCTTGCATCTGTTTTGCGAAGGTCTTCTGGGATTAAAGTATTGTATACGTATTTTAATCCCAGAAGAGTAAGTATTGTTCAAAGTAGAAAATCAAATTTAAGATTCAAAGTTCATCACTTCAGCATGTTCTACTTAATTCTCAGAATAAAAAATACTTTTGAATAAAGGTTAACTCGGTCTTATCAGTGTTTCCCTCTTTCTTTTTGTTTTGTTCAACAACATTTCTGGTCAAAATGGTTTTCGTGTTCAAAGAAAAGGAAAAAAAAAGAAAATAAGTAACTTATTTACTCTTTTAAGAGTAAGTATGGCTGAACTTTTTTATACGTGTAATATACGATAATACTAGAAATATGAAACATTTTAAATGCAAAACCTCTTAATTTATTTCAGCTGTATCAGCTGATAAGCAATGGATGTATGAGGTCTCTCCCCTACAGCTTGAATACCCACAGCAACATTCACTGTGGCACCTCAGTTATTATTTATGTGCATAAACTTGATTGGTATTTACGCAATTCTGGATATGCATTACTAAGCGTTGCTGTCAAATGTGCTAGTGATATAAGTACAACATTGCAACTGTTAAGTTGCAGACAAACAATGTGCATGACTTCCAGCAAAAAAAGAATACGGATACAATACGATGTAGTTGATCTTCATACGGATGCATGAAAGGTATAATTGAAAAATCTAGCATCGCATTTCACAAAGATATAATGCAGGTAATAAAACCGTATGAGAGGTCTTCCTGCGTATATTTATACTGATGCCTCAACTGTCGCTGTGACTCTGCCAGGGAAAACATGAATCAATGCTGAAAATCCCAGTTCAAAGAAACTGTTATAGATGTCTGCCAGAGCTTCACCAGAAAGCTGTCAAACGTGTTCCCGACGTGGGACAGAATGACCCAGAACGACACATAACATCCTGCTAAGACTCAAAGCTGTTGACAACTCCCGAACAAAAAGTCACTATCACATACAGCTGGAAAAAAACCCAGAGAAACCTTCATTTTATCGATTAGTTTGTGAAAACATCTGCTCGTTTTAATGTGCTGGCATAACACTGAGCTGACGAAAGAAGACAGAGGTTGGACTGGTAATGAACATGCATACCCTGGTTCCTGGGTGCGGGAGGACTGTCCATACAGCCGGGCAGGTAGGTCCCATTGGGAAACATCAGCGGTTGACCTGCAGCTTGCTCTCCAAAGGCGCCTACTCTGCAGGGGCCCGAGCCTGTGAACTGGCCCGAGAAGTGCACGGTGAAGGCCCCGAGTCCGCAGTGAGGGTCCTCTATTGGATCAGCGGTCCCCCAACCTGGTTCCTGCTTGATGAGGGAGTGGTGGGAAGGCAGGGAGCTGTATGGAGCGCCAGGGTGGAGGTCCAGCAACTGGGTCCACTGGCCACCACCAACGGACATCCCACAGCCACCACCGGCCCCCACCAGGGACGGCACAGGGGGCGCTGGAGGTAAAAGGGTCAGATCTCGAACATCTGACCCCATCGACATGGCTGTGCACGGTTCGGTCAGCATTTGCGCGTGCAGGTCGAGACAGTCCAAAGACGGAGCGGAGTTAGTCCGGCGGAAGACGCAGCGTAATGCGTCACGCTGTAATAAACTGTAGTCTCCAGAAAGTTGCACAAAACACCTAAAAACAACTAACTGAAGGAGCAATGAGAAAACTCTTTCGTACAAAAACAGACATCAGCGTTCCCAACATACTGTTAGAGCCATCTTTCCTAAAGAATGAAGATAGATGCAAGTGTCAATGACAAAAATGTGCACGGCAAATCTCAAGTGCCCTGGGTATTACCAGTGGGCTGGGAGTGGGAGTCTGTCTCGGTAACAGTGCCTTGTCCCTCTGTCTCTAAAGTGTCTGACTTCCCCGACCCTCCTGAAGGCTCAAATAGTGCATAACTCCTTGGGCTGGGGGAGGAGCGAGGAGGCTGGGAAGGAGATGACTTCCTTGCATCGGTCAGCACAGACGGAGCAGATTCTGACTACTGTCACATTTGCATGAGCGGGTGTTTCTCTAAATTATCGGTTCAGGTTCAAGCCCTGTTTCTGTTGAAGGTTTGTGTTAATAACTTTTGGCAAGACGGAGATGTTTTTGTTTAATTTCTCTGTGCTGACGGAGGAGCGTTAAAGCGTTAGAGATTTGTGTTTTTGTTTTTGAGGCAAGGCACACGCTAAATATCTGTAAAATGACAGATATTCAGGGCTATAATAAAAGATTTAAACAAATTGTAATTACAAGAACAGTAAACTGAAATGTTCTTGAATGTGTGCACTATTCACCTCATCCGTTGCGGTTCTTTAACATTCATCATCATTTCTGACTCCTCTGACTCATGTGTTTTTATGAAACATACCCAACCCCAAAAAATTAACAAATGAACAAGGCAACACTATGAGAAATAGAGACTAATCAACAGTCAAATAGTTGTATCCTTTTTTACTGATGTGTCAAGTTGTGATAAATATGTTTACATATTATATATAGACATGACAAATTACCAGAAATGAATCACAATAATTGAATATATGTATCAATAATTATTAGCCTACTCAAAATGTAAAACTGGTAGAACGTTCCCATTTTGGGAATAGTACTGTTTTTGCTAAAAGCAACACACATACTGCATGGCCTTGGAGCAAAGCCACATCACACAAAATAATTATTATTTATTAGTCGAGGAGAGAGGGAGTGTGCGTTTATGTGTGTGTATGAGCGAGAGAGAGAGAGAGAAAGAGAAAGAAAGAGAGAGAGCGAGATTGAGGTTTTGACCTTAACTCGATGTGGAACTACACAGGAATGCAGTAAGTTGGAATATGCCTCATAAGTTCAAGACAGCTGCTGAGGATCTTTTAACATTATACTATTTGTCAGATAAGCAGTCGAGTTCTTCCCTTTCATAAAAACTAAAATATGTGACAAAGTTGCTTTTTAAAACTATAGCTCGCTGCATTCAGTGTTGCATCACAGCTACTTATAGTTGACCTGTGATGAGACAAGAGCAACTTTTTATTACTGTCAAAGTCACTATAAGGAGGTTTGACAAAAGTGATTACGTATCAAAGTATTGTAGATCAATCACAAATAAAAATAAAAGATCACATTGGAGATCTTGTATTATTAAACTGTTGTTTGTGTTCATGTTATCAAATTATATCAATCTGTTTTCAGTGGACATTACTAAGGGAAGTGACGACAGAAAACTAGCAAAGGGAAAAGTGAATTTCAAGCTGTCTGTCAATTTAAATTACTTTCTTTACCCCTGAACTAATGACCCGTTGGACACCCCCACCCTTTAGACCCCAGCATGATGGATAATGATAAATTTGCCACTAGAGAATTAGTTTCCGTGATTTAAAGCACTCATTTTTTATGGCATCAGAAAAACACACTTCAAATTTGAAATAGAAGACAATGGACAATGCTGTGAGGTTAATATAGTGAGCCTGTTCCTGTCATCACCATCTGGAATATTAGTCGAGGATTCCAGTGAAAGTCGGTGACCCCTAATTCAACTTGAAAAGAACTAGTGGGTAGCAAAGAAAAGGAAAACGGATGTAAAAGGAAAAAGAAGTCCGAAGTCACTGTGAGGGTGATGAAATCCGATGGCAAACTGCTGAGGTGTCAGTAATTATTGCACAATGTTGCTTCAACACCCTCTAAATTTACAGTAAGTGTGATTCAAGTCCTCTTTTAAGTTTAGTCGATGGAGTTCTTGCTGAAGGCCGCAGGTAACTGTGTTTTAATTATTGGATGTTTGTCCAAAACCAGTAGTGTGCACCAGCAGTAACAACTGCTTGATATCAGGTCCATGGTGACACGTGGGCCTTAAAGGAGAGCCATACTGGCCGCCTCGCCCTTCTAAGACAACAATAAAATGCTGTTTTGGCAAAGAAGAGGATCTGTAACAATCTTATAGTCCAAGCATATCTGATTACAGCGGTCATAACCTTACACATGCTCCTAGAAGCTAAACGCAGATTCCTCTTGGTGGTTTGTGGTTATGGAGAAGATAAATGGCTCTCTGACTTACCCTATTCTGGGAAATAAACTAGTGCAAAGGCAGACCTATACCCCTGAGGAGCACGCAGTCATTCAGAGGATGTCCACGTAGCTGACTAGTTGCACAGAAAATACATTTCTCCCAAGACAATTTGAGAAAAACGTTCCGTGCTCCACCCACTACAAACAAACACAAACTAAAGTAATGTGCTGCATGTACAAAAGGTTGTGGCACAACTAAGAAAATCAGCACAGAGGAAAAGCAAATGCAATACCTCTGAGCCAAGGCAAATGCTGGCCGTGTCTTCCCCAGCGGAGTCTTTTCGCGGGGATTCATCAAAGGTGACGGGGCCGGGAGAAAACAACCCCCTTCAGCCTCAATGACGGATGGCAGTCCCCAAATACACCCATTCTTGAGATCAATCTGTGGTTTACTCAGGGTTTAAAACAACATAACTGTGCACAGGAAGGGAAACGGTCAATAATGCCTCTGACCCTTAACAAGAAATAAAACAAGGCTCAAACTTTCTGCAGCAGGATAAGTAAGAGGGAATCTGAGAATGATTTCTTTCAGCAAAAAAGGCAAAATAAACTATGCAGATATGTGACCTTGCAGACCACGCAAAATTTCTCCATATGATAATCACCCATAGTCATACGACTGTTTCTGGGGATACGCAGTTTACTAAGCTGCTTCTCAAACTATTGATTTAAAATTCTATAATGTATTAAGTAGACATATATTACAAATTAATTTGATATAATGTAGGAGAGGAATGCTCAAAAGTGACAGGTGTTATTTCAATGTGGTGATAGTAAAAAAAAAGAAAGAGGCCCAGTCTATTACTTGCACACAAACACCCAAAAGCAGTGCGTTGTAAAGTTTCATCATTTCCCACCTATCTGCCCCAGTGGCCTCCATGAAATGGTTACTATCTAAAGCAAAAGTAGGGAAGAACAATTCTTTCTCTGTGTTGCTTCGCTACTTTCTCAGAGCGCTATTTGGACATTCGAGACAGCCAGGCTTCTGCTCCTCAAGATAACAACATCTGAACACACTGGCCATCATCACTCATTGCTTTACACATTTAACGACACATTTGGAAAGCATTCATGTTATAACTGCGACGGCTTTAAACAGCATCTACATTGTTCCTCTTCTCCGTGACCGACATGAAAAAACGGCAATCGTCAGTTTTTAATTCTCTCGCATATCACCTCCAAGCGCTCTTCAAAGTGTTTGCAATATCAGACAGGAGATAAGAGATGGAGAAGAAAGGTCTGTGGGAGAGCGGCCGTTTCCATGGTTCATGTGTCAGACACTGGTCCAGTGAAACCCTCACACACCAGCTCTCTTTTCATTGTTGACGATCACCATTCAAATAAAAAAATCCCCCCTTCCCCTGTATGCATGTACGTTCACAGCGGGAGGCCTCTGGATCTAATGCAATAGGAAAAACCAAATCATCTAAACACACTAGTTGAAAGTAAATTACTACTGCAGACGTACTGTCGTTAACAACTGTTAGAAATTTGCTTTAACATCCGTCTATTTCTACATTGGATTCGATATAAATAAAAAGATAATCAAGTCATTTGGAATTTGAAAAGCTACATAAACTAAAACATTTCAAATGTTACACATTCGGAAATCAATATACAAATCTAAGCGATGTATTTATGAAACATTACCCGAACAGTTAAATGTCTGTTCTTTAGTTTTGCTGAGCGGCAGCAGGTGCCTGTGTGTCAGAGTCAAGGCCGGCCTTTATCAGTCCTTTACAGTAACCACAGCTTCTTCCATGCTGTCACACCCTACCAGCTGTGGCCGGGGAGGGAGCATCATGGGATAATATGTCTGATAGCGGTTTACGGTCTGTTGTCGTCCACAGCCTCAGTGTGAGAGTAGGCGAGCAAAAGTTTAGGCGATGACTCGGAGATGAGACGTGTCACAGTGATGGGAAAGTATAAACAGGGTGCGATTTGACAAAAAAACAGAGAGGGGGATGTTTTTTTGAATTTATTCATAGACAAGAACGTTGGACTTTTAGCTTGCATAACTAGGGAGAAGAACGCAAAGGGTAGACAGGCCCCTTTTCGGGTCCGTGGATTAGTCCCCATCACAACATGGCAAAACTTGTAATGTTGTGTAATGTAGTTGTTTTATTATTGGGTCCTGCAAAGTAAGACGATATGCTGCTCTGTACGCGTTTCATGTTTGGTTCAGCGCTGTTTTCCTTGCGAAGTTCCCGCACTAAAATGTTACAATGTGTTTGTGTTCGATGACGTTCAGAAATATGCGCCGTCTGCCAGAAGGCTGCTGAACAGCTACTCTGATGTATCGACACTGAAGATCGTTAGATTTCAAGAGTTTAAGTAGGCGAGCAGTTAAGTTGCATTCGTCGCTATCAAGGTGGGGAAATCCTTGTCCCCCCCGGAGATAAAAATAATTTAGCAGAGGGGGGATAGGAAAACCAGCGAGCGGGGAAATCCCCACCCTCCCCCCCTACAAATCGCACGCTGAGTATAAAAATGACCAAGACTCTGGGGTAATGTCACTCAATATCACAAATAAATAAATGTAACTTCACTTCACTGCAACCTTCTCAACCCCATGAAGAAAATAGGTTCACCATTTTGTGGTGAAATGGTTTGCTGATCATTTGTTTCACTTGTAAGAGCTACGCTAATTGCCATTTCATTATTCAAATCAAATAAGTTAACAAAATAATTCCTTTCCAATATTTTGTGAGACAACACATTACATCAATCTATCGTGTCTCAATCTAGTTTTAATGGTTACCCAACATTTGTCTGCATCATTGTATTCAGCAGCACTAATGACACTGCGTTCTAAAGGGCACCTCAAAAGCAGAGGGTCACACAGTTTAACATGCCTCTAATTAGTATTTCCAATCCGCCATGCATGGCTGCAAGCCAAATATTGCGCAACAATTCCCCAATTGAAACAAACTTGATTTGTTGCTTGACTGAGCGTCCCGCTCCTCCTAGACTGCGAGCGTGTGTAATATAAACACATTCTGATGACAAGAGACCCCGCCGTCCTTAACAGAGACACAGTTTCATCGCAGTGACTCAATCTCTCTGGACAGAAACTCTGAATTCCTGGAAGATTATGGCTTTTTTTTCTTTTTGCTGCTACCATTAGGTTGAAACGGAGCACACACATTCCACGCAGAGGGAATTAATGAGCTCAGATAGCTCAACCACACAAATGCAAAGTTGCTTTGATTTATTGCAGCAGTCTGCAGTCAGTGTTATGAAGCTCGTCATTTAGTGATATGGAAACATATGACAGTTCACAAACCGACTTTCTTCCTCTGGTGATGCGAGAGTTACCAACATCAAGCAGACAGATTAAAAGCAAAGATTATTATTGAATAAAGAAAATTTCCACGGAGCAGGTTTGTTCTAAAGCACGCGGCCTGATACCTGTAAAGACATTTTGTCCTATTTGACTAAAATGACAATTGTCTTTTTGATTCATTCCAGTTCATTTCCGAAAATGCAAATTTCATCCACATGCCAGATTATATTTACATCACATAAAACAAGGAATAGCAGCTAATCTTTATCATTGACAATTTCTTTGTCCTCAATTTTCAGCTGTAGGGATATTGACTCAGTGCCGGCCCGAGCCTCTAAGCAGAATTTTATTTGGGGGCCCCCCTCCCACCACGCACAGTCACCTGTGCTAGAAGATTATTGGCACAAATTATTACAATTACAAAATTATAAACGAATACAGTGAGGTTATAATACAAAACTAGGGCTGCTTGCAGCATAAGTGAACTAAGCGGCTGCTTGGGGACCCCAAGCAGCCGCTTAGTTTGCTTATGCCTTGGGCCGGCCCTGTATTGACTTGTTAGTAAAAGAAAGAGAATATTTTTTGAAAGGCGATATTTGACACGATGACACGTGTACGAGAGAGAGAAGATAATAATGCTAATAAGTTAGTCAGAATCTGCATCTTTTTAACTAGCCAGCACGGTTCTTAGCATGACAAACCGTAAAATATGAGTTTATAGTCTCACAGGTTTAGTACATTGGGTTTGCTAAAGTGAAGTGAGCTCAGATTATACAAGTACGGTAAGTATCTAAAGTTAACTTCCCTGTGACACCTTTTGTTATTTAATCTGTCCGATGATAGCCCTGTGCAATAAAATAAACTGAATTAAAAATCAAGGCGTGTGTGAGGCGTTTATTTCTGGATTTAGAAGTCCATCGAAGGGCCCCGTGGGATTGGGCATGCGTCGGAACCATTGTGGACTCTGGACTGGCCTCTGTTTAATATCTTTCCTTTGTTTATTTGTTTCTGGTAGTTGTGTGTACTTGTGTGGGGAGGGTGGGTCAGCTTATAAGTAATTAACAAGCAATTCGCTCCACCTAGAGAAGCACGGAAGTTACTCATGCGATGCACCGTGACAAGGTCACTGACTGATAGATGAGCCCGAGCAAGGGGATTTTTCAGAGATTGCGAGGCCCGGCAGAACTGTGGGAACCAGACAATTAGTGGAAGGTAGACCGCCATGTTGGATGATGACCATGAGACGGGCTTGCATGGATACTCACCGCTTGGCTAGCTGACAGGGAGAAAGCAGACACCTGGGCTCAGCTAACTGTTAACACAAAGCCATTTATCTCTGAGCAGGCAATCTGCCAGCAGTTCAAGAAGAGCGTGTGTTATTTCCAATCAAACAGACATAGATGAGGTCAACGTAGACATCTTGGCAACATAAATAGTTCAGACCTACACATAAAACTGAAGGGTTGTTCATTTTGGATGTTCTTTTGTTGTGTTTGTACACAGTATATTTCCTACATCCTATTATATCATCTAGGAAATATGCTATAGTATAATATTTCCCTGTAAAGCGTAAACTCTCATCAATTTTGAGTTGCAGCATTGACACAACAAAAAAAAGGACTATGTGACAGCAAGGCTGAGAAAATAAGTGGGTTAAATGTAAATTTGGATTTGTAGAGGTTAGATAATATAAAATTACCGTAAAAACATCTGCATGATTTCACAACCTTGAGGGAACTGGTCAATTCAAGAGAGAGGCTGCCCGAAAAAAGCAGAACAACCAATAGTCTTCCACTGAATTATGTTCACAGACCCCAAAGTAAAATCCAGTATCAGACAAGCAACTGGACACACAAGCTATGTCTGCTGTTATCTTGACAATTACATCTTGAGAAGCCTTCACTGCCAAGTTAGATTTCGTTTTATATAAAACAAAATTGTGGTTGAATCAGAGTACGGTCTCTATGGAGTTAAAAGGTTTACTGATATTCACCGTGCACATACTTTTCATGACATTCTGCAATGTATATTATGAATGCTATCAAGCGTTATGAAACAATTTGGCATTTTAAAGACCGTTTAAAGAAGACAAAACATTGTCTCATATGCACCTGGGTCTTCAAAGCCTCTAAAACTCTTATTCTGAACTTGAAATACACCAGGTACTTGACAACAGCTGTTAATCAGATAATGAAAGCCTCACAGTTACACAAGCACACTTGTAGAGAAGCGGCAATAAATTCTTTGCCATGACAGCACACAAGGGCAGGGAGAGAGTTAGGGGGGGATTTGGTACCAGGCACTTCCCAACACAATGATGCATCGCACTAGCGCTATGGTGAATCACACATAAACAGTTTCCCTTCAGCACACTATTTTAAGGTATTTGTCCTGCTGTCCGCAATAATTCAGGCATCTTACGCTGAAGACTAACAGAAAGTCGTGACAAGCGGCATTTCACGGAAATGTGACAAGGTACGATGTGTCTCCCCGTCGATGTACGACCTAAAGTAAGCAAGACATATTTTTGTAACGGATGAAGTGTGAGCTGCAGCACGGCCTAGACGTGGAAAAACCCTCCGTTGTGCCGTCACCCTGAGACGTGGCCTGCTCAACACCTAAGATGTTAGTGACATGACTGCATAGTTTTCGGGTGAACTCCTACTCCACTTACCCTCTTCACCCCCGTCATCTCAATCACCAAGTGACCCGCCGTCGCAGCAACACACAGGATCCCACTTTGTGCAAAAGCCCATAAAGCCCATAAGGCCCAACCATAGGTCAGCGGGTGTATGGTGGAAGAGTGGTGGCCTTTGACACGTGCTGTTTCCGGGTTGAAAAGCTCTGGTCCAGGCCTGCCGTGGTGGTCTGCTTCAGACGGACAGCAACTCGATCAGATAACCTCTCCTGGGGATCAGGTTCACCTCTGAACGTCTCCTCCAAGGCATCCAGGGTAAATCTCCCAGAGAGAAGATGGATATCTGGATGAGAGTGAAAGAGATATTGGGACATGGCGGTGGAAGTCTGCGCGGGTATTGTAAAACGTAGATGTAGGCCTATATCTGACCTCTGGAGGAAAAGAGGTCGCAAAAACTGAAGCTGCGCAGCACTGTCAAGGATTTTCGTGGCATCTGGAACGATACGTCTATATGTTTGATGGTTGGTTTTGTCTTGTTGTCCTGATGGCATGTTCTGTTTTGTTGTCTTGATGGTTTGTTTTGTCTTGTTTTCTTTTCTTTTGTCTTCTTGTTTTTAAATCTATTTATTCTGTCTGATTTGTATTCTCTGCTATGGACATTGTACTAGTGTCTGTGATAAATAAAGAAATGAATTGAATTGATACTCATTAAAGTCCAATCAGTTCTCTCTGTGTGTGTGTAACGGTAGCATACGTATTTAAAGAATTTAAAGTGCTTTTCAAAAGTAACACGGTTGAGAGAGGGATACATTCCACAATAAGGCATGAGACAGAACTCAACCGTGACCCTCTTTTTTTAGGTTACTGTGACTTTAACCGCGTGAACCGGAAGCAGAAGAATTTACCGACACCGTTGCCTGTTCTTTTCCGCTCAGGTTTCAGCAGTGGTGGGAGCGTGGATTTTATCATCAGGGCTCACAAAATCACCGAAAATGAGCGTCCCAGCGTTTATCGATATTACAGAAGAAGACCAGGTACGACCCGTGTCTTAAAAAATAACTCATCATATTCCATCTTCCTTCTGGCGGAGGAGTCAGTTAGATGGAAACTATCCAACGAGATACTTTAGCATGCTAGCCACATATGATGCTAACGGCTGCTGACAGCTTAGCTAATGCGGATGGTTAGCTAGCTAACGTTACATGCTGCCAATGTGACATATGTTGAAGCACGTTAATTGTAATGGCATCATTCCGCTTGCCGTGTCGAGAGTATTGCTTTTCCGCTTGAACTCTGGGTGTTTTCGCCTGCCGCCTTGTTAAAGTCTCATCAATGTTGTTACGTTGGGATAGCTGCGAATGCTAGCTGCTTAGCCATAACGTTTTATCGAAATCAACAAAAAGCGCATTAAAAATAGTAAGAGTGTTCTTTCCCTTACGGCTCGCTGCAGTAAGTCTTTGTCACTCAAAACACAAACCTCACATTATATAAGTAACAAAAGCGAGCTATAGAGGTTGAGTAAAAGCACAACATCCTAAACTAATATTTCTACACGTTTTGCACTGTCTACATACAGCGTGGTACTTCTGTGCTTTTAGAGCTTATGCAAACACTAATAGTGATCTTGCATTGTTACAGGCTTCAGAGCTCAGAGCCTACATGAAGGCCAAAGGAGCTGAAATATCAGAGGAGAACTCAGAAGGGGGACTACATGTGGATCTGGCTCAGATCATTGAGGCGTGCGATGTATGTCTCAAGGAGGATGATAAAGGTAGGTTGTGATGAAGAACATCCTGGCTTCCTACCCGTTGTTGGCTCTTAATAGACATTTTGGCTACCAGGAGAAGCATTGAATTAATTCATACATCTATTGTGTGGCCAGCGTCCCGGTAAGCCATTCTGAAGTTCTATGATACTTATCTAATGTATTGATATCTCCCCGTGTGTCCCTCTGTAGATGTAGAGAGTGTGATGAACAGCATTGTGTCTCTGCTGCTGATCCTGGAGACGGAGAAGCAGGAGGCTCTCATTGAAAGTCTATGTGAGAAACTTTTGAAGTTCCGTGAAGGAGAGAGACCCTCCCTCAGAATGCAGCTGTGAGTCCTCACTGATATTTTTTTCTTCTCAAAAATGTGTTATAACAGGCTTTTATCATAGTTTTTTTCCAAAGCTCTAACCAACTAAACATGTTGTATGCATGGAGTCTAAGCAGGGCATTGTTGGTTTTTATGTAGTAATAAACCACTTGTCTTGCCAGGATGCTATTGACAACATTAATAGGGCAGTAAAGCTGCCATCTTCTTGTCAAAACCAATGGCATGTGTTGTGAAAACATAGATCGGTTACATAATCTACCCTCTGCTCCCTTGACTATCTTTTTTTCTTTTGATCTTCCAGGTTGAGTAACCTGTTCCACGGCATGGAAGAGAACACTACAGTGAGGTACACTGTGTTCTGTAGCCTCATCAAGGTGGCTGCGACTTCTAATGCCATTGCCTTCATCCCCACTGACCTCGATCAGGTACATCCTCCGTCAGTATGAGCTGGGAGAACTGACCAAAAGCCCGGATTCATGTTGAGCATTTGTTTGTGTTTAGATTCATAGATGACAAAAAAAAACTATAAGTAATATGCATAGGTATCTGCATAGGCTGCGATTTATTCCTCTGCAATTGATTTATGATATGTGTTTTTGCCGCTAAACAGGTGCGCAAGTGGATTATTGATTGGAACCTGACGACAGAGAAGAAGCAAACACTCTTGAGGCTGGTGTATGAAGCATTGGTAGAATGCAAAAAAAGGTAACCACATATAGAGTCAGATGGGTAAATTCATGTTTGTACAGACACAAGAAAAACAACACAGGTTATAAGATTTAGGACTAATGGTACACATGTTTTCAACTCGGACACACACCTCTGCGTAGACTGTTAGACTGGCCAATACGTGAATTATCTTGTTTCAAAAGAGTCTTCAACAACGTTCTCGTCCTGTCACAGTGATGCTGCAGCAAAGGTGATGGTCGAACTGCTGGGAAGTTACACAGAAGACAATGCGTCACAAGCACGCGTTGACGCCCACAGGTAAACCTATACACATAGTTTAACATTTTACATTAACCCCTGATATAATGAACATCTCATGCATAGAACTATTGGGATTCCTTATCGTTTAGATGTATTGTCCGTGCTCTCAAAGACCCTAACACCTTCCTGATCGACCACCTGCTCACCCTGAAACCTGTTCGCTTCCTGGAGGGAGAACTCATCCATGATGTGAGTACTATGGATCTGCACATTTTCATTGATAAATATACAGGAAAAATTATATTGCACATCAATTTCACTTTACTATACTTAGTGCTTGAAAATGTGCCTTTCTCTGTGCCTTCTACAGCACACAAAGCAGATTTAATACTATTTCAAGAGTTCCTTTAGTTCCCCCAACGCCCCCTTTGGTTTGAGAATACATGATTGGATGCTAAACATTCCAGCCAACCTGTAACCTCTCCAGTCTGCGAACAGATCCACAAAGGATGCATCTTCCCTCAACCCTCACACATCTTGAAGACAACACCTACATCTAGGGCTGTCACAATATCACATTTTTGTTGTGCTATTTTGTATGGCATATTGCAATTTGCAGACTATTTTATGCCACTGATAACATAATAAAATATAATAATACAAGTACGCTCTTTCAAACAACTATTCGTCAGAATAGTTAGACATTAGAATTGCAATGGGAGGCAGAAGTATAAGAAGCATGAGCTGCCAAACACCCTACTTCAAAACTGCTTCTTTGCTCTGGCTAGGAGATTCCATCAATAATACAGGTTTTTGTATTTTTTCTATGTAGCAAAATAGGAGTACACTCAGTATCGATGTACAACGAGAAATGAAAAGAACTAATCCAGTGAGAATGTTCATACACTGCCAGCTTAACCGGTTGAGAAGATAGGAACATTTCTTAATTGGGCAGGGTTTATTTCTTTCCCATTGGTCAACAGACTGGTACTTCTAAGAGAATTAATAGCTTAGCCAAGCACAATGAATAGCATTACAAGTTAAACCGGTATCAATACAACGTTGACGCAACATATATATTTTTTAGTTTTTTTAATGGTATTTCTCCCTCTTCTGACTTTGTTTTCAGCTGTTAACCATCTTTGTGAGTGCAAAACTAGCAGCATATGTGAAGTTTTACCAGAGTAACAAAGACTTCATTGACTCTCTTGGTAAGTATCCATACATTTAGATATTATTTGCACAAATTCTATAGTTGAGAACTTCTCTATCAACCAGTGTTTGAAGCTATTCCTCTATAAGGACAGCCTTATTTTGATTTATCCTGGTGTTATGATTGGAGAAAATAAATAGTCTTTCTTTTGACCCCTGTAAATAAAATACATATAAAGCCTGGATGAACAGTCTTTTGCTGTTTCAAACTTTCATAGGTATTGAGTCAACGTGCTGCCCACGCTGTTGACACAGCACAGGAATGTGTGTGTGTGTGTGTGTGTGTCAGCAGTGCTCCATACTGAAGGCTTTGGTTTAATCACAAGCCTGTGTAGGATGGACTCTCAAAACAGACAATGTGGCGTTTGCGTTAATGAGTAGATTCACTGACTCCATGCTCCTGAATGTAGGGACAATTATCACAGGGAAACTCCCGAGGTGGAGTGTAATCGACTGTGACTGTTTGGTGCTTAATGATCCCTGCGTGTTGCTCTCCAGGCCTGTCTCACGAGCAAAACATGTCCAAGATGCGCCTGCTGACATTCATGGGGATGGCTGTGGAATTCAAGGAGATCTCCTTCGACACCATGGAACAGGAGCTGCAGATTGGAGCCGAGGACTGTCGAGGCTTTTGTCATTGACGGTACAAGCACTTTCCCTCAGATCAGTCCTGGCCTTCTGCTCTTGTAAAGTGTGCCGTGGGTTTCTCGCTGGGGGAGGAAAAGGGGTAGAACAGTGGTCACAGACGGACACACTTTTGTACTCTGCTACCATAAAATGATGTGTCCTTTTTAAAGAAAGCATCCAGTGGAACAATGGCAGAGACCCAAGAATAGCACTTTCACTGTTTTCACTGGCTTATTTTAGCTTCCTGTCCAATTTTATTTAAGTGCAAAGCTTCTTTTTTTTTTTGCTTTGTGTCTGAACTTTTGCTGTATATTTATTTTCCTACTTACTTTTTCTTTCTAGCTGTTAAGACTAAGATGGTGTACTTGCAAAATTGACCAGACACAGCGAAAGGTTATTGTGAGGTAAGCACTTCAATCAAAGTATTTTGAATAAATATCTGTAATGGAGGGCTGGTATAGCAAAAATGTGCTTGGTGTCAAACATGGCCTGGTTTACTTTACCTGGATGATCAGAAAACACAGTTCTTGGTCCCCAAACTGTGTTCTGCAGATGGTGCCGCTAACCATGTGTCTGTGTGTGATTCATTGTTCATTACACTTGGTACTATTTCCTTTTCGTGGACACCGTACTACATTATATTAATTTGTCTTTCGTGGAGCCCTCTAATCTTTTTGTTTTATGATCAGTAATTTGTTGCAGTGTTTGACTAATTTACTTGAATGTTTAAGTTTAATGCTGAATGTGGCTGAAGTTTTCTGGTCAAGTTGAATGTTGCGTTTATTTGGTTGTGGTTTGTAGAGAAATAGGTAATGTGTCTAGAAACAAAACCATTTTCGGCTCTGTTTTCAATTTCACGTCCTCATACGAACCGTCATGTCTTATCGTGTTTACGTTTTAACTATAGCTCTGTATTTCCGCATAGTTGAGACGTGACCTTGCTCTGCAATTTTGTTTTATTTTTCTTTGGCAATTTAACATTCTTGGTTTTCTGTTTTCCACTCAATCAGCCACAGCACTCACCGCACCTTTGGCAAGCAGCAGTGGCAGCAGCTGCACGACAGCCTCAGCGCCTGGAAGGCCAACCTAGCAACCGTCAAGACCAGTCTGCAGGCATTGTCACCTTCTGCTTAGTTCCCCCCCTAACCAACTGTCTAGACTGCCGGGACCTCTATTCCTTCTGTTTTCCAAATTATCCGACAGAATTTATCGGTTTTTATATGAATCCAATAAAAGAACAGTGGAGATCACCTGTGTTTTTTTTTTTTATGTTGAAATGGACAAATGTTGGATGGATTTAAATGTTGTGAAACAGCCTAGCACATACTATCCCCTTGATGGATAGTCCTTATACCCTGACAACAACCTCACTAGTTGACTCATAATCTTTTTAGAAAGCCGTACACTTTAATGGGGGCTTGTCCGCTAGCAATTCTCGACATCTGGTTGTAGTTAAAGGATGCGATGTCAGTATTAAAAGAGCTATAACTTTGGGTGAGAAATAGCCTGCAACATGAGGGTCACTTATCTGGGAACACGAGAGGTTACCGTGGTAATGTAAACTTGTGTAGACCGATTCCCTGCCACTACAAATTTGAAACTGTCCCTCAAAGTTGAAAGTTACTGTCCAACTAGAGTCACGTCCCTGTCTCCTGATGTCTATGAAAAGTGGAAGGATGAGGTTTTTTGGTTTACCCTTGTTCATTGATGTAAAGTTAAGTACCATTTATTGCGCAGTGATCTGTTCTCAGCAGGGGTCTAGAGCATTAGGAAGTAAACTTTGATATACGGCCCAGGCATTAGATGTAAAAGGGGTCTGCTGGAGTTCTCCTCCTCTGGGACTGGGATGAAATCACCAAAAATTGACAAAGTGCAGACTACTGGCATTGCACTTTAAATCCCCACCCCAAATAGACACCGCAATTCCCTTTAAGTAATAAAACCACAGCTCAGCGTGTTTACTTTGTTTCTTTTGAGTGGTCTGCCACTCCTCATTCTGTCCGGATTAAAGTCGTAATCCGATCATTTCATCCCTGCCACTAAAATATGTTCACTCCGATGAAATGGGCATTAGAGGCACACATTTATGGCTGCAGTGTGTCCTTTTCCCTATCAGATGCCTGCAGAGGCTCACCGCTCACTTCGCTCTAGTTGTCCACAGGGAGCAAGCTTCTCTGACGCTTATCAGCGGGTGTAACTCACAGAACACATTCTCAAGAGCAAAGCCTCATCACAGCCACCTGCAAGGTACAGCAGAAAGAAATGAATGCTACTACGGCTTAAAACAATACACAATATCCTATTTTGCATCCCTCAGAATACGCTCTTTTTATTTGCAAGCCATTGCGTCTCAGCTACTTCTCTCATACTGCAAAAGGGATCCCACTCTCCTCCTGTCTCTTCTTGTCTCCAATTTGTTTCGCTGACTTTAAGTAACTGTTTTCTGGATGGTCCGTCAGTAACTGTTTTCTGGATGGTCCGTCATGTGAGATGTGCCAGACTGTGTGCTATGGTTGGTTTATCTGGTGCAAGCTTTACTTCCCCATCTTATCGTACTCAGAGAGAAGTAGTTCTGCATAGTTTGGGTATTAAAGCATACAAGTTAATATTTGGATTTGCTGTGGCTCAGTTTATCAGCAGGAAAGTAATTTGCTCCTGAACTCTACAGCTGCATTTTAGTGGGATTTATTGTACTTTAGAACTTCACTCTATTTAAAAGCAATGGTTAAGTGACTGTTACCTTACACTTTTATTTATCTTATCGGAACCCCTTCACATTTTACATGTCTCCAGCACTTCCACCAAATATTTCCTCTAATGTTTTAGATGTTTCTTTTAAATAACCTAAACGATTTAAACATTATTCAAAATGTATCACACCAAGACACACACAAAGATCAGAGAACTGCAGACTCTTTGCCATAGTTTGGTCCCTCAGTTAGAACTACTCAGCCAGCTATAACAGCACAGTAACAGGGTGTCTCCATTTGCAATGACCAAGTTGTGGTTTGAAATACTTGTCCACTTATCTGACTTCTTGTGTTTGAGCACGCCCTTTTCTGTGTGAGCTGATGTAACGCCACATGGATTTCCCAGCAGTAGGACACTATTTTAACATTGATTAGGCCGCATGCGGTGTAAGGTGGCATCTGACATCACACGCTAGATAATGTCTGGAATACGTCATTTTCCTCACCCCCATTCCTTCATATCAACATTCCTCTGGGTAAATCCAAGACTGTGATGGTATCCAGAGAACTAGCCAAGTGCAAGAGCCCCCCCCCCCCCCCCCCCCACCCCCCTTCCCCTCGCTGCTCTTCAATTACCAGAAACCAGTAGTCACCCAGATAATGTTGAATTGCATCCTATCTCTGCTTTTAATAAACACTGGCCAAGGAGCCCAGAGACAGATATAATTCTATTTACATAGATCATAGGAAACATAAACACTGTTACGGTGGATGGCTTACCAAGCAGAATGCGGAACACTGTGTTGCTTCATGATGTTTTCGGTGTTTTGAGGTGTCTCTAAGGTCGCTATAGTTACCGTTCTTTGCGGTGGAAAATGACATGCTAAGTGTATTTTTACACAGATGCCCATTTCACAACATTTTCCCATACAAGGCCTGTGAATAGTTGTGTTGTCACCAGCTCTTGGACTGCTGAGAGGAGATTTAATGCTTTTAAGAGAGTCCCAATGTGAAGATCCCAAAAGATAGCATCTTTTTACAGCAGTAATTTGCACCGACCCATTAGAAGTGAAGTTTCAACAAATTAAAGTAAGACTGCCCTTTAAATTGTAGTAGATCTTGGTAGGGAAGATCACTGTTAAATGACACAACATAAGTCAGTGTCTAAACTTAAACATAAAATGGGGGTCACCTACAACGACTAAAAGGTAAATACCTACTATTACAGCAACTATTGCTACTATTATTGGAGTATTTCATTGTTTCCCAGTTGCTTCTTATTTCGTGGTTTCAGCTGCCATCTAGCGTCCATCTGTATTTACTTAAGTTCTCTCCATTATCCAGGTGGACGTGATCGATTGGTTGAGTCTGCGCAGGTAGTACAGGAGGAGCTCGAGAACACATCTGGGAGCAGTAAACGCAACCCATTGTTAATCTACCGCGACTGTGCTCAGTGGTCTCGGGCACAATTTTTAATGTTCAGACGACAGTAGCCGCGTTAAAAGTCGCTCTTCGGCCTCTTTTTGTCACCGAACGCTTCCTGGTTTCTCTTATCTGCGCCGACCCACCGCTCCGAAAGGTTTCGTTTTGTTTGCGCTGAGCTGCGTCCGTCATTATGTGACGCACCGTAGGTCCATTTGAACCCAGGTAAGGCTATCTGGGGCCTGGTCGGTGAGAGGAAGGGGGAAAAAACGACATAGCGGTAGTTTGTAAAAGCTGGACGCGTTGTTTGTAACTGCGCCAACTAATGCCCCACCTGTCCGCGCGCAGGTGCACTCGGAGCCATGTTGGTCCATCTGTTCCTGCTCCTTCCGCTCCTGTCTCCCGGAGATCTGGCCTGTGTGAAGAGGGTGCCGTCGCAACAAGAAGACCGAGAAGGTGAGCAGTGTGTAGGAGATTGACAGGTGAATCGATCGGTCAGTGCTGTTGATTAATTCGCCTGCTTTGACACGCGTCTCAGTGTTTGTAGATGAGGGCGACGCCAACTCGTTCCTGGGTCGCCATCTGCTGTTCAACCGGTTTGACTTTGAGGTTTTCGTTCCTGGAAACCTGGAGCGGGAATGCATAGAGGAAGACTGCAATTACGAGGAAGCGAGGGAGGTTTTTGAAAACATCCCGGATACAGTGAGTGAAGCCGCTCAGTTTCATTTGCTCGGAGGCACAGGCCTTCCATCTCCAGCTCCAGTTCACCATAGCCTACTAACGATACTTTGTTTTGCAGGATGCTTTTTGGAAGAAATACATTGAAGGTAAGATATGTGTCAGGTAGTTCCATGGTTTACACAGATCATTTCAAATGGTCATCTGAGCTATATCACTATTTGTACTGATGACTAGTTGCGTATTGGTTAACTTGCCTTGCCTGCAGAAAATGAGCATGTCACTTTTTCTTTTGAAACCTGTTTCCCCACTTACAAGGTGAGTACAGTAGCTCTGAACCGTACTGGTTGGTCAGGAGTCAGATCATAAATAAAAAAAAAGGCTTGTTGTTTTGCGTCAGGGTGTAATAAATTCTGATTAGATCTTATCACTTGTCACTTTTGTGTCCTGCTGTAAAATACTGTGATTTCAGATAGTTATTACTTCAGTCACTCACTGAGGCCTGTGATGATCCACAGAAAAGCAGCAACAGGGCACACGGGTTGACGTGACGTTACTCTTGGTGGGACTGATCATTGTTGGCGTGGCCGTTGTTATCAGTGGACTTCTGCTCTGGTATTGCTGTCAAGGCAAATGCAAGAATGTGAGCCATGCAAAGTAAGTGAAGGGGTCTTTATCAGTGTTTATGGGAGTCATGTTGTGCATGCACACTTTCCCCTCTAGCATTAGTACCCATTTTTAGCAACAGTGCCTCCAATGCCATGGATCTAGTACAACTCTTTTGCACTAGTTTCTTCCAGGTCCTTGGACAATCTTTCAACCTGTACACTTGGCACCATACAGCATATATGTTTGCATCTATTTATATGCAGACAACTTTTAACGCCATTCTTTTCCAGTATCTATTGTTCTTACTCGTCTCTGGCTTCAACAGATGTTTTCATTAGTGATTAAGCTGCTGTGTTACACATACAATATCCTAAATTCAGAGTTGTCATAATCAAAGACTTATTTTTCAGACAAAACCAGAAGACACTTAGTTTCTGTCATATTTATATATGAAATAGAAAAGTATAAAATTTGAGAAGCTGGAACCAGTAAGTGTTTTTTTCTTGGAAATTGAAAGATATTTAAATCTCAAAATAGTAAACAAATATAATAATGTTCTATTGATGAATTGATCCATACTTGTTTAAACAGGTTAGTGCTTCTTGTGCAGTTATATAACCTAACCTAATCCCACCTTTTACGTAATGGTGTTATTAAATATTAATGGTGTTATTAAATATTCTAGTCACACATGAACGACATGACACGTACATCTATATTCCACTCGCAGCTCCGTCCGGGTGCGACCGAGGAGGAGCAATGCTTCACTAATAATGCAACGTCTCGATGAGGTGTCCTCACAGCCTGTGCTCCCGCCCCACATGGAGGGAATAGATCCAGCGCTGTTGCCTTCTTATGAGCAGGCGATTGCAAAAACTGGTACCATATGATGCCCCACCGCCTCCTTATCCCGGGTATTTGCATAATCTATATCTCACAACTCACTTCTTTTCCTATGGTACACCATTCATAATGCAGAAGGTTCATTAAAATAACCTTTTTTTTTTAGCTCACGGCCTGGGACTATTCAGCGGTAGTGAAACCAGTCATGTCCGCCAACATGAAACGGACAATTGAGAAGTAACATTAACACTGTTCCACACTGCTAAGTGTTATAAATCTTTTTTTTCTTCTCCTCTCATAACAAGATTTTAAAAATTGCATTGTGCCTTGTATGTTCATTGTTCTGATTATCTTTTTACACTACCTTTCCATAAGCACTACAATCTCCCTTCTTGATGTGTGTGAGCCAAAACATTGTCCCATACCTGTACTAATTATTAAGAAGAGAGAAATACAAGTATTTTTATACAATGGTCTACCTTGCTTGCTTTGTAAAAATCCACCTTGTACTTCATGCTTTATTTAATCTTTTATCTTGTCTTAAATTTGCAGATCATATTACTGTCGTGTCACTAAATGTATGTCTGAGTCATGAACCAATGAGAATGCTCTTCTTGTATGTGAAGTAATTTAAATATATACATTGCATTTGTGTATTAAATGTTCTATAAACAGATGCAGGGGAAAGGTTTGACATTTCTACAAGAAAAAAAAAATCTATATAGCTGTGAGAAAGGAGAGCTAAAACATATTTCCAGTGTTGAGATGTGTTTGGCTATCTGTCCTTTTACATGAATCTGTACCATGACTACCTGAAGTGAAAATCTTTAGATATTTTTGAATAAAGTTGACATTTAAATGATCATTGTCTCATCTTTCAACTGGGTTTGAGGTAGTGTACATGGGTTCAGGATGCCTCTAGGCCATAAGTCGTTGATGTGAGCCCATTACATTTTTAGGAACAGGCAGCCGAGAACTCAAGAGTTTCTCCAAGGATGCAACATTTGTTTCCCAAATAACAGGGCATCAATAAGGATACTGCACAACAGTCATCCTAAAACAGAGGGGAGTTGCAAAAAAACGTTTGTTTTTTGCCTGAACGTATTCAGTTTTCATTAAAGCTATAGGGATTGTGTTTCTATACCAAAAGAAAATCACTCGATATGTAGATGTGGGCTTTCTATGATATTCTACAGCTACTTTTGGCATCCTAAATGATCTCAAAAACAATTATTTTGCCGAACTTTTAGACCGACTTAAGGAAAAAGCGAGAACTACAAAAACTTCCAACGAAAGTCTGCGGTGCATCCTGGGAAATTCACTAAATCGGTACGTGAAACCATGCAAGGCTCGGACGACTCCCCGTGACGGGAGACCAACCAAAAAAACCCCATCGAAATCCCACCAGAAGGCTAAAAAAAAGAAAAAAAAGAAGGTACATTCTTCTACAGGATACCCCGCGAGTTCACGCACCGTGCAGCGCTCCGACGGGGCACCGCCTGCTCACTCACTTACTCGCCCGCCCGTCCGCTCGCTGGGTCGGACCCCGGGGGGCTGCTACGATGCGTGTCCGCTGCTCCACGAAGCTCCGACGGGGAAGTGAATCTCTCGCCGGATGATGGACACGAACTACCCGACCTCCAGCTTTGCGGACGCGCTGGCTCCACCAGCACAGACCGTAGCTTCTTGGGCCTATGACCGCAGCGCGGCCAGTGCCAAGCCGAGGTAGGGAGATGAAGGAGAGGGGCACCTTCCGAGGGAAATTGCGGTGGTGCTGTGGGGGGGTGGAGGGGTGGTAGTGATGTGGGTGGTGGTGGTGGGAGGGGGGAGCAGCCTTGCTGTTGTGGAAAAGTGCAAAGGTCCTCGTTGTTGTGGAGGAATTGGCGAAATGTCTGCGTTGCATTGAGACGGCGTAGCGGAGGCTTTGACTTGCCGTTGCGGGCACGCACCTTGCTAGGTCTGCTAGCACGCCGCCTCCCCGGCGTGGCCGCGGACACCCGGTCCCCCCTGAGCCGAGAACACGCTCGTTTCATACGTGTAGTCTTCTGACCGGTCGGGCGGCTTAAATAAACATTTACACGAGTGTTTTTTTTTCTTCTTTTCTTTTCTCTCCCGGCCGCTCGTCAGAGCCCGAACCGCACAGGCGACTAGCCACCGATGCTAGTGGTGTCAGCCGTGCCAAAACCTCAAACTAGCGGTAACGTTTCGCAGCTAACGTCGCGACTTCAGCGTTTGACTCGCTGCGTCGGTTGCGAGTTCGACTTCGTCGGCTTTTGTATTTTGTAAAAAAAAAAAAAAATAGACCGCAAGTTTTCAGAGATCTAATTTAGTCAAAGTCCAGACCGTTGTGTAATGATCTTCTCCATCTTGTAGTGACACAACTGGATCTCACTTAATGACAAAGTTGTGTCCCTTGGTTCTGAGTCTGCTCATAAGCAGCATGAAAGTTAACACAGAGTCTTTAGAGAAGCATCAGAAGAGATCACGTAAGGTGAATCACTAAATTAGACTACCGGAACGATAACTTCGTTGTGTTGTATTCCCCCCTCGCAGGTACGCATTTGTTGTCAGAGGAGTCGTCGTGTTTGATTCGCATTGATTTCAACGTGCAGCTCGGCCGTACATTTCACCCTCGCAAAGATGATACGTTTATGTTGTTATGGAGGTTTTTCGGTTCTGCATTGCACTGAGCGGTGTGTCCAATGCTTCCCCTCGGTACAAACGTGAGTGGGGAAGAACATCAGGGACGCGTTTGAGTATATTGCAGTCCAGTGCAACGCAATCACCGTCTTTGACCTCGGCCTGTTTTGATTTACTCTTCTCCGACCGTGCCAACCTTCAGACATGTAGAATATGTGGCAGATTTGTTTTTATGGGATGGCGTTAATTGGGCATCTCCATGTGTGTCACTTTATAGTTAAGCTAAGAAGAGTTTGTTCCATAACAGACCGCCAGTGTTTGTCTATTAAAGGGATGAACAAAAACAAAAAGAGGCCCGATGACTTCTTTTCAGCTCTGTTCATCCACAGATGAATGAATACCTTCAGGCCGGACACGTAATATTCCCTCAGATTTCATATCTGTTACCTAATGCATTTTTTCTTTAGAGAGAATATAAAGTAATGTGTCAGATATACAACTTATGTTGTCCCTTGTCTCAGGCTAACATCGAGTACCAGAGCTCCTCCCTGGACATAAACAGCTGTGACTTGAGAATTATACAATTCACAAATAACTTTCAAAATGTTATTCCGATTTTTACAAATAAGGAAGATCAGCTTTTTAACTACAGTTGGTTATTCAAGTGGTTGATACGTAATCCAAACTAATGCCATCAAAGACGTTTCTGACAACAGGCTGCTAATTATTTCCACTAAGAATAATACCAACCAAATGCTCATGGATTCTTTTCTGTTTTTAAACCCCAAAATGTGTAAACTTCTTGGTTATGTTACGATTTGTGGCGGTCAGAAAGGCGGGTTTGAATGAACAACTGGACCAATAGACGTGTGTATCTGCATGTTTTCAAAGCAGGGCTCATCGAGCTATCATTGCGTTTTCTATCGATTTGTTTGTCGCTGAGCAGACAGCCAAGAGCTCATTCTGTCAAGACCAAAACACAAATGTGCTGTGTGTCGTTTTCTTTGTTTGTACTTTGGTGCTTCATTGCTGCTTGTCAAGATGAGTGCTTTCATGTAGAGGTATCTGTGTGTTGACACAGTTCCAGTTATGGCGCAGCACACCTTGATGCAGAGCTCCTCCAGAGGCAAAGCTACGCTAATAACCACCAGCTTCCCGCCTACACCACGTCGCACCTTCCTGCGACGGCAGGTGAGTTGTTAATGCTACACGCACAAATTACAACGAGGATATTTTTAGGATATTATTTTTGATGCACCTTGTCTTAATTCACAAACTGAAGTAACTGGTTGATTGCTATTGCTGTCTTTGCACGCAGGATACGGATTAGTTTGTGGCCCTGTTTCTGCGGTTATGTTTATGTTGCCTTTTCTTTAACCCTCAGGAACACTTGACTCGAGCAGTAATTCTTCTGAGACCTCAATCATGAGCTTCCTGTCAGCCATGGAACCGAGAAGCCTTCAGGCTGGTCCTGTCGGAGCCTCACTGCTTCCTCCTTTTAGACCCCCATCATGGCCCGCCGGTGAGAACACGTCCACGATTCATGTGTTACTTTCAGGCTACCACCTATTGGGCTATGGAAGTCGTGTCTATTCATATGGGCATCTTTTGATTTTAAATGTACTACACAGTGGTAAATTCCTATGGTGTTTTGTCTTGTTTATGTATTGTGTATTTGTGAGAAACAAATTTACAGATAAACTTATCCAAGTTATTTAAATCTTCAATTATAAAGGATACTATTGTGTTCTAGACCAGATCTTTTTTACAAGTTATAAGTACTATAATCTTTTAAAGATTGAAATAACAGAAAATACCATCATTTATTTTTAACTATTAAGCAGAGAAGCCATGTCTCTTAAAAGTACTTTAGAGAGGCTTCTACTGAACAAAATGAAGTTGGTTGGTGTCAGTATTTCCACGTGGTATCAAAAGCTTTATCTAATGCGATTATGATCTCACCTCTTTGCGTTGCCGGTTGAGCCCTTATTTTGTCTATATTGTGCAATGCAGGTACCAACTCCACCACAGAGCTGTATTTGACTGGTGCCCTGCCTTCTACTGCCACTTTCCCCTCTCCTGCTGCTCTGTCGTCGTTCCAGCACCCTGGTGCCTACCCTTCCCGGAGTTACGCCACCAACCCGTCCTTGGCTCTCCAGGATCCTGCCTTCAGCACTCCCACCAATGGCCTGTTCTCTCACCACGACCCCCTCATCCATCTCAAGTCAAGCCCATCTCTGCTTCCCAACGCACTGGCCTTCAATCATCTCTCCACCCCGGCTTTGGGTTCGGCTCTGCCCGTCCAGTCCTCGACCTACCGATCAGCTCAGGAGTCGGCGCCCCACCTCCTCCAACCCCAGTTCAGCCTGCTGCCCTCTGCCCTGCCCGCCCCTCACAGTGCCCAGCACCCCTACGGTGCCGCGGTTTTCTCCGGCTCTATTGAGAGAGCTCTTCAGCGTGAATGTAGTGTGATCAAACACCACCAGAGGCCTTCCAGCAGCCACGACGCCTTGGAGCAATTGGCCAATGCAGAGAACCCCTTACAAGGGTACTTTGGCTCTAGCAGTGAAGCGGATGTGTCCTACCAGCAGGACCTCTCCCGTCAGACCCCAGTGTCCTGCAGCCCTTCCACGGGAGCGGATTCCTCCCAAGGGGTCCATCGAGCGCCGCAACCCAAAACAGACTCCGTAACTCAAGCGTATTCGTCCACATCTGTGCCAAAACCAAAAGACTGCCCTTCCAAGCTAGCTCAACACCCGATTGGGACGAGGAGGGTCACGAGCACCCTCGAAAGCTGACTGGAGGGTCCCCGGACCATTACTCCTCCCCGGGACAAAAGCAGAACTCGGTGATTGCTAATCAGCAGTCAGTGCAGCTGTCCAGCCTGATGTCCAGTAGTTTGTGTCAAACCTATATCACCCCACAAGCCCAGTCACAGCCCACCCATTCACCCTCAGACAAACACTCTCCCCTTTACAAGACTCTACCTTCCCTGTCCAGCCAGTCTGGCGTGTCATCTGTTGGGGAGACTCTTGTTTACTCCTCCAGTCCCAGGATGAGCCATGAGCAGGACATCCAGTATGGAGCCCAGGTCCAGGGCTTGTGTCAGGGGAATCTCTCAGAGAGCTACCCCACATTGCACTCTCAGGGTGCCCCGAATGTGACTTTCACTTCTCAAGCACAGGGGCAGGGTTCGGTGACTCAGTGCTTTTCAACAGGACCATCGCTCATATCCTCCTACCCACCGACATGCGTTCAGAGTCTCCCCACGTCAAGTTCCTCACAGGATTACACCCTCATGCAAGCGTCAGTGGGAGGTAAAACACATGACACGCTGTCCCAGCATCAGACACAGCCCCATAAATATGTTTTGTCCACACCGTTGCCTACCTATTCTTCACCTGCTCAAGCCTTACAGAATAACATCAGATCCTCAATACAGGACATAAAGACAACCTATGAGAAAGACAAACTTCCTATCCAGGACCTAGATGCTCTCCAGCAGGCATCAATGCAGGATTCTGCTGCAGCCAGCAACGCGTCTGCTCACAACAATGTCATCTATGTGGTTTCAAAAATGGACGATAATCACAAAACACAAAGCGTCATCCGAAGTTATCCAAGGTCTGACGACCAGCTCCTGGGACTAGTTCATACAAACACGGAGCAGATGAAGGATGAAAGGATGGGTTCTCTGAGCTGCTTAGATGAACAGCACATCCATCTAAGCAGTGCCAGTGGTCAGGAAAATGCCAACGCAAAAACTACAAACTCCAGTATTATAGCTTCACATGTACCACTTGGCTCAGAGCAGCTCAAACAGCACCCTCTCCAGCTCAAATCTCCAAAGCCGCATCATCAAAACCCCCACAATCACACCCAGTCTCAGAGCCAGATCCCAGCAGCCCACACCCAATACATCACCATCCCCAGCGCTCTTCTCGAACCCAACCAGATGATTCTACTCCAGCAGCCGCTTGTCCACCATAGTCAAAACCCTTCAACGGTGGTGTCCGTTCAAGGTATCCAACGGAGCCCAGATCTCGGCCCCGTTCACGTGCAGTATCTTCAGATGGGCCGTGAACTGCTGGGCCCCAGTGTCACTGAAGGCCTCAGACAGCAGGGCCCCGCCGCGTCTGAACAGAGCTCCGGATGCCCCGATAACTCCAAACACCACTACAGCCAGTCGGCAAATCAGCAACCCAACGACGCCAAGAACCACTTTGCTCTCAACTCCATTTGTTTCCCCGATTCGATGCTCCTTGCAGACGACCGGAATATTCTGTCGAATGTCGACGACATCCTGGCTGCCACGGTGGCGGCTTGTGGCGTCACACCGCAAGACTTTGTCAAAGCCACGTCCTCCGCCGAGGCGGAAATGGCAGTGATGGCGAGTCCTGTCGATTCCAAAAGCCACTTCCAGACTGTGGATTTAAGGCACATGTCCCCTAGTTTCTCCTCGGCACAACAGACCATCCTGACCAACACCATGACACTAAATGAAGTTCAGATGGCCACAAGCTGCCATGGTCAGCACCACACTACTTCTGAGCTGGACGCAAATGGAGATGGAGGAAGCTCTGAGAACGATTACCACTTGGCAGGGCAGGTGTACGACCCGCCGGCTCACCAGAGTCGAGTCAAAGGGAACGTCAAGGGTGTTAAAGCTGATGACGGCCTGGTGGAGTGCCAGGGTGGTGAAAACTTCCCAAAAAAGAAGGCCCGCCCTAAATCCTCGAGCAAACCCGGTGGTCCGGAGGAGGACTGTGGAC
Organism: Apeltes quadracus; assembly: GCA_021346845.1. Taxonomy (NCBI): domain Eukaryota; kingdom Metazoa; phylum Chordata; class Actinopteri; order Perciformes; family Gasterosteidae; genus Apeltes; species Apeltes quadracus. Next base: position 9,375,929 of record CM037918.1, read on the forward strand.
AGGTGAGACCGACCAAGCGCAGCGGGCAGGCGAAGCGGCAGAACTCCCGGGCTAGTGACGGCAGCTCGCCATCTGCCTCCCAAGGTGTGTTTGATAGCTCTCAGCAGGACAGGATCAGACAAAAGATCAGAGAAGTTGAGGAGAAACAGCCAGAGGTCAAAACCGGCTTTATTGGCTCCTTCCTCGACTTTATCAAATCTGGCCCCAAACAGCAATACTCTCCAAGTCCTACGCGGACGATTAATCGCCCTAGAAAGCCCGGCGCCGCCGGCAAACCACCGGCGTGTCCGCTGCCTCCTTTGCCTCCCAAACTGCAGACTACTGCAGTTCTGCCCCGGCCATTGATTCCCCAGGAGGGCCAAGGAGTGAGCATCCAACAGAAGCGTCTGGATGAGGATTTGCAGAAAAACCTGGAGACTTTGCCATCGTTCAGCTCGGATGAAGAGGAGAACACTGGGAAGAACCAGGCCCTGAGGAACAGCATCAGCTCAGCGCTTTCAGCTCTGGATGAGTCTTCAGATCGAAAAACCAGAGCAGGTAATCATACCCGGTTTAGAGCCTCTAGTGTTGTTAGATTATCGTTTATCTAATTATTGTGTTTTTGATCATTTACAAAATTTTCAACACACCGAAAAAGGTAATCGGCCATTCAACCAATTTTTTTTCGCATTGCTGAAACTGCAAGCTGGCATATTATACAGGAGTTATTTTACACCAGGATTGTACAAATCATTGCAAAGATTGTTATTAAGCAGCTTAGTAAACTTGCTGGTTGTCCCTGATTCTGTAAGTAATTAATCTAAATTATTATAAAAGTAATACGTTCTCATGTTTAAGCATGAGAAGTTGTTTCTTTCTGATAATTATCTTCTCTCCAGATAACCCGGACCCCGGTTTGATGATGAAAACGGTCCTAGTTCCCATCATGCCTCTCGTCGTTACCAGTGCCTGTTTGTCACGGTTCACAACACCTACACAGACGACAAACGCAGTCTCAGCTGGGACCGTGTTTGTGTCCAAAGAGGAGTCTAAAGAGACCCCACCAGGCCAGATGGCCGTGCAGTTGACGAGTGTGGCCATTGAGGGACTCACCGACGAGGAGCTGTCGGACAGCGGGGGCGAGGGAATGTACAGGGAGAGAGACGAGTTCGTTGTCCGGAACGAAGACATCGAAAACCTGAAGGTACAGCCCTGCAAAAACCACATCTGGATAAAAATGTGCTTCATGTCGGATCAAGTCATATCCTGTGTATGGCCATGGGTTCCCCCACTGTAACCTTTTACTGCGTGTGTGTCGGTTCATAGGTCACGATGAGAGCAGGTAGTGAGCCTCCAGCCATCTGGAAAGTCCAGAAGGCTCTGCTGCAGAAATTTGTGCCGGAGGTGAGAGATGGAAGGAGAGTCTTCTCCGCCACCAACAGTGTAAGTGAAAGCAGACGCGTGACACTCGTGGAATCTTGCATCAGTCGTCGATCATCATCAATCTGCAACAAGTGAAAATGTTTCTTCTTTTGGGCAGTATCTTGGATACTTTGGCGACGCCAAGACCATGTACCAGAGGGTGTATGTGAAGTTCTTGGACACCGTAAACAAAAGGGAGTATGTTCGTGTTTGCAGCCGGAAGCCGCGCTGCAAGCCCATGAACTCGCTACGGTACGTGAAGAGTGCTGCCTGACAGTAACGCCTGAAAGATGGCTCTCTGGTGGTCTAACTTCCCTTTGCTCTGAAACCCAGGGGTGTTCAAGTGAAAACATTGCTCGGCTTGACAGCCGACCCCTCCTTAGTGTCCCAAAGCCAAAAGGCTCGGCCCAAACAACTCAAGCCCAGGGCAGAGCCCCCGCCCAAGAAGAGGAGGAAATGGAAGGAGGAGCTTTCCCCTCACGCCTCGGGATCATCTGCTGAAGATGGAGGTGAAGATGCCTTTTTTCCTTTTCATTACATATTGTATCTTCAGTATCTTCCTGCTCTCTCACTGCCTCTTCTTCATGATTGATGTCCCCCAAACCTACTCTTAGAATTAGACCCTGCAGTGCCGTTTGCGTCACGGTTACTCAACACGCGGACCATGAAGGAGACATTCAGGAGCTTTGTGGAACTGCTCATCAGCATTGCCTTAGATGAAGATGTAATGACAGCACTTGAGAGGGCAAACGGTGAATGAATTAACCTTTTTGACTTTAGCTTTATCACACAGCAATAATCCAATATTAATAGAGGAAATAAACGAGGTAAAAACGGGGGTCAGGTTAGTGGTATGCTTAAGGTGTGTTAACTTGTTAACTTGTACTCTTTCAGATGAGTTTCTGCTGCCACAAATGAAGAGAGTGGATGGGATGATCAGCGACAACAGGAAACTCTTGCTTCACAAACTGCACATTGGGCAGGTCCTAAAGGTGAGTTGTGTTTGTTGCGTGATTATTACTATAATTCTCCAAAATAAAGTTTAAAGAAACTTCTTGCAAACTAAATCTTAATCTTTTTTTCATGACAAAGAGAAAAGCAACGGCAACCTAAGTAACTCCCTTGTTGTGCGTCCTCAGACGGCTCTCGACAGCTTCCCAGAAATCGCGGTGGTGACAGAACTTATGAAGGATGGGGAAACCCCGGCCTTTAAAGTGCGTCTCAGTGGGAAGGCCTACAACAAGAAAACTATGAAGCCCTACAAGATGCTGAACAAAGTACCTCAGGTGAGACAAGAACATATTTACACTCCCTGTACTCCCAGTATCTGTCCAGCAGAGGGCACCATTTAGCCACTGTTCCCTGCCATCACGGCCCTTTATAAGACTGAAATGTTCTGGAATCGCGTGTGCTTTGCTTTGTCTCTTCTTTAGGAGTACACGGTGGACCAGCAGAAAACTCAGTGGTTCTCTCTGTACCACTCTTTGCAGCATTACAAGTACCACACTTACCTTATGTGCAAGGACGAGGTGAGACATGTGCTCCAGTGTGCTTGCGGTTCTAGTCTGTGTTGTTACAACTGTTTCCCTCCGACGAGCAGAATTTAGCGGGTTTCATTTCAGATGCTAATTATTACGGTGAACATTTTTCAGAGTTTTTTTTCTTCTTTTGTGCTTCTGTTCTGCAGATAGCATCTATGCGGGTGCAGTCATTGGACGTGGGGCAGGAGGAGACGGTTCAGAAGTGTTTGCAGAACGGAACTTGGGTAGAGGGGCTCTTCGACCGCTTCGGGGAGCTGATCAATCAAGTGCAGCAGGCCTGCCGGTGATCCCGTCCCCACCGAGCTCGTTCTTTTTTTAACAAAACAAACCAAAAAATGCCAACAGCTAAAAAGACGAGGATGCGTCTGACTCAACGTGGCAGCTGAGCAGGATGGAGTGAGTGTCTTGGTCCATCGGGGACCTTTTGAGCTGACATTTTTGGGGCCCGTGACCTGAAGGGGGCAGCAGTTGGACAGCGAGACGATAGTAAAGTTAAAAGTCACCACATCTCTTCAGAAAGCAGCAGCTTGATGAACAGAGGACATTGGACTTTGGAATCAAGAGCATCTTTTGGAATGCTTCCACATAATGGTTACTAGATAGAAAGTAATCTGGGTTTTGGATATAGTGCACAGAAAATGCAGAAAAGTTAGTAAGTTAAAGTTGCACCAAGCCTTGGTCAATCGGTTGATACGTAGGCTCCCATTCTGAGAAATAGATTTATTGTAAAAACAAAAAAGATGAAAAAAAAATCTCTATAACCATATATATATTTCATTGTATAATGTTTGTAAAACATCCATTTTTTTAATGGAGCACAAACTTATATATATTGTACATTTTGTATAGAAAAACACTGATGGAAACTGCAGCAATTCTCTTCAGGGAGAGTTTAGTAAACTATATACTGGATCTATATTGTTGTTTAACTTTAGTGCTTCAAACACCCATTTTCTTATCAGGTGCAAATCAGCGTTGTTCCAGTGCTGATTTTTATGACTTTTGTTAATCAAATACTATGACCTTGACTTACCTGATGGTGAAATGAAATAAATAAGAGGGGTGTTTATACTCCTTTACAGATTTAGCCCACATTTTATGACAGAAATGTATAAATATATATATATTTTTCATATAAGTAAATATTGTTCTGAGACACTTTTTCATAGTTTTTTCAGTTTTCCAAAATGGACTCTTTATATGTTATCAATTTTACACTTTCAAAAACAATCTTGTTGTTTACAGATGCAGTTTGTAAATAAAGTGTGGCATGTATTTCTTTGCTATGATGTGTTTTGTCGGAGGAGGTAAACATTGTCCAAGTGATCTGGGTCCAGTGTGTGACGCACCCGAATAACAAAGTCGCAGCATTACAGTCCTCCCTCAGGTTGAATTCGCTCCAGTGACACAGGATCTCTCGTCTGATACAGGTACAGGGATATTATCACATGTCATCCTTCCGTTATGATTGCAGCGACGCCATAACGCCTCATCGGCCAACTCAAACAAAATGTCTCCCCCAGCTCAGAGAGGTTCATGCTGGAGTGAGTTTCTAGTTGATGCAGGCTCATATTCTGTAGGACGCGGACGTTGTGCTCGCCCACCATGCTCTCATGACCAAACTATTCCCTGGGACTTGGCGGCGGACTTTGTGTCGTCTGAGAGGGTCTTGAGCCTGATGAATAAAATATAACTATCCAGCCACGATGCCAAATGACTGGCAACCCCCCCCCCAAAAAAACAAAAGGGTCTCTGTGAGGAAAGCCTCTGTCCTGTGTCCTCTGTCCTTTAGGGTTGCGGAGGACGGCCTGTCAGACAAGCGTTTGAGATTCCAGCCCGGCCACAACTGGTGGAGACCGATACTGAATGTCTGCTCTCCAGATGCAAACGATACGAATCACTGCATCGTTTCATATGTGGGAGACGGACTGAAGGGACCCTTGAGGCAGCGTAAGAATGTAGGAAGGACACAGTAACGGGACGGCTGTGTGTTGGATAGCGCTGCCTATTGGTTTTGGAAATGCTCTGCGGTTAAATTTAAGGTACTGTGTAGTTTTAAAGCTACTTTAGCCGGTCCCATATGCACTTGATGAACATCCGCATCTTTGCATTCGGCAGTTTTGGATAGTAACTATTCACTCAAGCATTGTACTTTTGAATGCAATTTTTTAAGGTACTTTTATCAATCAGTTAAATACAAATGGACTGTTGAGTTACTACAGCAATTAGTTTTCCTCCACTTTCACAGAAACTACTGCACTGTATAATAAGTTTAAACAATGGACCAAGTTTCTAAATGCTCTCATCTTGTGCTACTTTGACACAAGGCAGTCTATAGTTTGAGTCTTGAGGTTTGAGGTTTTTTCAAAACGAGTTCCACCATTTTACCCTCCACATTTCCTGACATTTTTTTTTTAAAACTAATCGTTTAGGCTAACAGAGACAAAATATTTTACATGCGCATGACTTGAAAAATATCAGAAAACAAAACCACATTTGTGTCTGAAAACCTTGTTTGGCATGATCCTTCTGATCGGCCTAACCCCTTTGTGACAGTGGACTAAACCACCCAATGATAAATAAAATGCTTACAAGCAGCTCCATTTACCCAGGTTATATTTTAAAAGCCCTACTTTTATAATCTTTCTGAGGCTGACATTATGGGCATATTTGTCATGCTTTGGCTCCCTAAGCAGACAGCATTTTTTGTGTATTCCTCTTTCCGGAGGAAATTCCTTTGTCATCATTAGAACTGTAAACAAAAGCACTCGACTGACATTGCATGACCGATAAGAATAAAGGGGGAAGAAAAGGAAAGTTGCAAGACTTCCCGGCTTTGTGGATAGAACCCGTTGAGTAAATACTGATTTGACTTTGTGGGCTAATATTACTGATAGTATTAACCAGAGTGCTCTCTCGCTCACACCTTCCGTGTTGGTGTAAAACAATGTTTCACTCCACTGCGCTGATGTCAGCGTAGTGACAAGTTTACAAAATACCAGCACATCGTTCCGCAGTGACCCCATCTGAAGTTGTAAAACCCGTTTAACCCTCACCCAAAAGGTTTCTCACTCTAGCTCTCATTTAAGGTGTGTATTTCCTTGTACTCCATTTCTTTGGACACAACGGCTGTGTGAATATAAGAAGAAATGTCTCTACTTCATCTGCTATAACAGTGAAAAGGGTAAGTTCACATGCGGCACAGTAAAAACACCAGTACCTCAGTACCCTGAGCTTCTGTGAATTCAGTGCTGGCAGGTTGTCGATTCCTGAAACTCGCTGCTTATCACTCACTCACGCGGAATAGTTAAACAGTGATTCTTTTTTCTGCCACAGGGGTTAAAACACAAGGTTAAATGCAACGGTAATGTGCTGTTTCTATACCAAGCACGGGATTAAAGGAATAGAGTGTTGTAGTCCCAATGATATGTTTGAATAGTAGTATGATTGATACTACTATTTTTCTTTTATGGGCACTCCAGAAATAAGTGCTGCATTAAGAGGGAACTATAGCTTGGCTATTTTTGAAGAAATTCTTATAGTTGTTGTTGTTGTTCTTGGTGCGCTCCCCTCTTGGTTGAATGCGCTTCTTGTCAGTCACTTTTGATAAAAGTAACAGCTGAATGAAAAGATTTCATTAAGTTGGTGGACTGAAAACAGGTGGCCAAGACATCCTGTTTCATCGTCCTCAAGTGGTTCACGCTCATGAAACACTTGATCTTACATTGCTATTGTTGGATCTTTCAGTTGACCACTTGCACATTAATACCCTTTTTTTTCTCTAGCCCCCACACCTCTAGATTGTAGCTTGCCATTTTTAAGTAGCTTTTAAAAAGTGCAGATGATAACATCCAACCATTTCTGTGATGTTCCAAGTCGCTCTTCTAATGGCGAGTAAATTAAACAGTGTGCAGTGCAATCTGTAGTTTCCTCAGAGCATGCTGCTTTGCTCAAGAGCAAATCAAACCGGTTTACACGCCTTATTCCCGTTGTTTGCACATGGTGGCATTCTTGACGCATTTGATTTCAGTGACGTTTCGGCCTGCTAGATGGTCCTTGATGAGGTGGAACATCAGTAGGGTCGCTTTGACAGCTCACACGATTGAAACCTTATTTCTGTGTCTGTGTGTTTCTGTCCTTCAGGTCACTATTGTTTAAACAGCCTCTTCCTCTCCCGTCTACCACAGTAGCTGCCTTTAAATCCTGGTTCTTTATCAGATCAGATTTACAGTGTAGGCTTTAAGGGTGTGACTTTGTGAGTCCGTGCAGCTCGTGTAAAAATCCCAAAAAGAATTTCCTTCAAATTAAAAGTCTTTTAGTTAACCAATGATAGTACTTAAAAAACTTAAATCGGAAATATTGTTAGATCTGCAAACTGCCTTTTTTCCGCACTCGGCACTGTGCTATAACATAGCAAACGTGGATGTGATAAAACAAATAATATAATGTATGGCGCTTTTAAAGGTAAAACCTTTTGACTGGATACGCTTTGGCCGCACGTGGTGGCAGCTATTCCCCTTTCTCACAATGTCATTTCCGAAGAAAGGAAAATTGGTCTCCTTTCCCCGGTGAAGCCCGGATGGGGAGGTGATCGGGGAGTGAGTATGTGACCCGGTGGGAGGAGACGGTTTCGGGGGTTGTTTGTGGTTATTGTTGCGTGCGTCACGTCGGCAGTTGCGAACCAGGGACATGGTCTGAATGGCTGAATCCTCGGCCACTGGGAGAAGTTCGCATGCACCGAAAACCAGGTAGGCGAATACCAATCCAACCACAACGAGCTGAAACAGTAAATGAAGCGTCGGGTTTGAAACACTTGTTTTGGGGTTAGTCAGCTTGTAACCTGCTGAGTTAAAATCGGATTTTTGAAGAAATGTATTTCCATTTGTCGCCTGCTGCTAATTGAGATTTCATGGTGGAAATGCCGTTTTTACGCACAGTGTTTGTGCCATTATTGTGACATGTGGTAACGCTGATCTAAAGGCTTCTACTAAAGACAGTATCGTTATGTAACAGCGTCTATGTCACTGTTGTGTGCACATTGAATTACGTTCATTAAGTTGGCCGCTTAACATATGGAAACGATTTTTTATATAGGAGGGAAAAAAAACTAACGATCATGTTTTATTTGTAATTGAGCTACTGCAAATGTTCCTAATAGATCCCTTAATGCTCTGTAGATGAGTTCAAAGCGTAAGAACACCGTTTGTGTTATTTGTCAACAGTCTTTAGTGCCGACTCTGCAGTGTCTGCGTTATGAACCAGAAGAACCGGTTTATTACTGAATCACACGATTCTGACTCAATCCGTTCATCTCACAGCTCTCAGCGTGACGCAGGAATGCACGTATCCGCCACAAAGCTCTTACCTGCCGCGCAGCATTTGCAGCATCACCTGAAATCCTCCAGAGAGGTTTGGAAGTCAGATCCCCAGGATTGGGTTGAGTGTCTGCGGGTGGTGTTGAGAGCGCGCAGGTCTCTCCGGGGCGAACATCCCCATGTGTGGAGCGCGCGGCTCCCTGCGCGATTATTTACCTCCACCGCTGTGGACAAACACATTGTTCCCTGTTGTGCTTCGCCTCAATTGCAGCTCAGCGCCCTCTTAGCATTGTATTTTTTTTAGCTTTATAAAGAAAACTAAAGCCACAGGGAATAAGGCTCCAACCTCAGCCTGGCTCAAGCAACAAGAGGTGACAGATCGCAGCCTGGTTCCCAGGATTATTCCGATCCCCATTTCATTCCTTTAAACAAGAAGCATTAATGGATATTGATGAGATCCGGATTTATTTAGTGACTGGTAATCCAGGAGGGGAGTCTCCAGATGGCCCAGATCAAGGAATTCATTCTGATAATGCAGCATGTCCTCACCAAATAGTAAATCATTCCATATGGTCATATGTTGTGGATATATTGAGTTTACATTGATCCATGTTTGCATACTATGGACTTGATTTGATATACATCTCTCAATATTTGATTCCAAATGTGGTTATGTGAAGAAGTGTATAAAAGGGTTAATCCCACTCAACAGGACAGTTTCATCTCTTCAAAGGGGGAGACACAGAAGGATGTGTGTCATTAATCGTTAGATCACCAAGATATCTGTCACGAGTGACCTCCATCTTCATCTCTGTAGTACTCGTGAAACAACTGGACAAACTTCTGCTTTTCTGTTCCGCTGGGCTTCTGTTGTGAAGTTTTACAGATGGTCAGTGTTTGTCATGTTGCGTTATCACAACATGGAGCCTTGTATGGTGCTGTCAGGGGCTGATTTATGTCCCTTGGCCCCAGCGAGCCTCTCAGATCCTCGCTTAACATTTGCTCAGCAGGCCTTTAATGTTTCCTGTTGTGAGATGAAAGACGCACTACGTAGCATCTCACTGTAAGTCCGGCTCCGCTTACGCAGGTCTGGCATGCGCTGAAAGACACAAGTCCATTTGTCTCACCCAAGAAAACCACAAACACAGATGAGATGAGGTTGAGAAGTTGCATTTTGGAGTGTTCAATGTGGGGATGTTTGATTGCATGAATCATCCACTGATTTCTGTGCCTCTGCTGGTAGCAGTGAAGCCCATTCAGTGGAAAATGATGATAAGGCCATTATCATTGTCTACGTTTCCTCTCTTCAGGCACAGATGATGCTCTTTGGTTCTCCTGTTGTCTTTAACCTACATTGGTGGACAACACCATTTGATTCCTAGGTGTTAACATCTGTTAGGTCAATTAGAATGAAGCTTCTGAGCATCATGTACTGTGGAAGTGGGCCTCACAAGAGGATTTGGGTTGGCTCACCACCCCTGTGCTTTGCATTGATTCTGGACTTTGTGCTGTTAGACTGTGAATACGCTGGGTTGAATTCAAATTGTTTGTGTTTTTTTTTAACATCACGCACAGGAGAGGGAGTGTTTGATATGTAAAGACAGAAAGCACAATTCCCTTCTGGGGAATGACAAACATAGAATAGTCAAAGCTGAGAATGTGGAATCACCAAAGTGACTTGTGTGGAGACGAGTTGTGTAGTTTGTGGATGTTTTTTTTTCCAAAGCGTCTAATAATCTGGTTTTGTGGTGGATTTTTCTTCTAATTACACTGTTTAACAATATTGCTAAGAGAAAAGTGGCTACTGCAATTTGGAAGAGCTGCATGCTGGACACTTGTTTCACCTCAACAAACGGCCCCAAACTAAAAAAAATATACAATGATGATCCCAACAGTTTTCCAAATGACTTAAACAATTGTTTCTGAAGCTTGTAACTGGCAAGATTTTCTGTTGCTCGACTTATTAATTAATCAGCTACTTCTTTCAATCACTATACATCTGTGCATAAAACTATTGAAATCACCTCTACTCTCAGCCCTTATTCCCCCCTGACTCTGGCTCTGACTCCTCCCACCCTGCGTCCACTGACGTTCTCCTCTCCTCCATCAGAACCAGGCATGGCTGGAAAGCCATTCCGGGCCACCTTCATCTGGAGCAGCATCATCTCCAATCTCCAGACTGGCGTGGAGGTTAAGCGCCGGCGCCACAACCTCAAGCCCTACCACGACTGCTTCCTGGGCTCGGAGGCGGTGGACGTGGTGCTGACGCACATCACCATGAACCGCTTCTTCGGCGACGAGGCGGTGCCTCGCGTCAAGGCCGTCCGTCTCTGTCAGGCCCTGATGGACTCGAGGGTTTTTGAGCCCGTCGGCGTCAAAGTGTTTTACAAGGAAAAGAAGCCCGCCACGTTCGAGGACAGTAGCTGCAGTTTGTACAGGTTCCTGAGCACGACCCCCGGCTCTTCACCACCGCTGGCCAACGCCAACTCCTCTAGCAGCATCGAGAGCGGCTTCGACGCACCGAACAGGAACAAGAACGACTTCAGTTCGTCACATGAAAGGTACGGACCCGTGTCATAACATCTTCCCACCTCGTGTTTGATTTGCTTTGTTCTCCTTCCACCAGAGTTAATCCCAAATCCAGTGTAGCTTTAGGCGGTGTCTCTGAAAACTAGTCAGGCATGACTGGAGGCTCTTGAAGTCCCATCGTGCAGTTATGACCTCGAAACCGGCTCTTGCCTTCCAACACAATCTCCAGTTGGTCTTTTTAAATATTAAAAATACAGGTTATTCTTAAAAAACATATTCTTTCTCTTTCACTGTTAAATCTCAGTCTCTAAAGCCTGACTGGGAAACTCATTACCGACATTACTCCAGGAAATGACAAACGTGTCCTTTTTACACTTTCATTTTGTACACCATTTTTAAAAAGCCATATCAAATGAATTACTGAGCCTTATAATTGGTGGTAAATGTATTTTGAAAGGGCCAGTTGCTCATTCTCATTTCAGCGCTAATTAAACAAAAAAAACGTTATTGTAAAAAAATAAAAGCCTTGTATCTACCGAAGGCGTGAAATTTATATTCATTCTCAGCAAGAAAGCAAATGAGCCTGTACCAATTAAGTTGTATGGAGGCTGTGTAGCATGTATCAAAGATGACAGATGGCCTCTGCAATTTGTGTTGTTGTGAGAGTGAAAGCTTCAGACGGGACCAGAGATCACACCTACTGAATTAAGGATAAAATATATCAGTAAATTGCAACTGAATCACACTTCCTAGAAAGCGATGCGATGATGACGCAAGTCATTATTGAATCATTGTCATTACCTGCATCTTCAGACAAGGCGTGCTGAGCTACCCCAACCAATCCCCTGCGAAGACGGACAAATCACTGGAGGACGTGCTAGGAAACCTCAACCTGAGCTCCTCCATCACCCCTCAGATGATCAACCTGGGCCTCTCCCAAGAGCGTAGGTCGTCCTCTTCACGCGGCAGATGCTTAGTCACACTATGCGTCTGTGCACATGTGACCCTTATGGCTTTCAACTCTGGTGTTTTCACAGTTGTGGATGAGGTGTGGCACCAGCAGGCTGTGCTCAGACTGTTGCAGCTCATAGAGCTCCCCCTGTTGGAGAGGCTGTTAGAGGGTAGAGGCGCGTCGCAGCCTCCCCTTCATGGCATGGACAGTGACCCAGACCTGTTGTATACATCGAGCTACTTAGACCGGGAGGTCCTCAAGGCCTTCAGTGAAGCACAGTGAGTCCTCTAAAACAGTCGGGTTTTACAATCCTTTTACAAATATATGTTGGGCCAGCTGATATACACAATACAATAACTTTCTGTTATAGTTTTGTCATGCTCGTTAACGGGAAAATGTGAACTCATCTATTGACCAGCTATGCTAAGCCGTGAGGTTATTGTATGCTGAATCAAGTTACTAAAATTCTAAAACCCACTTTTTGCAAGTAACTACACGCAGTTACCTACGTGACACATTATTTAAAACTAAAAGCCTGTGTGTATTGTCTACTGAACACGGCTATTGTAATACCACACTTGATTAGTAATCACCTGCACCCAGAATGAACAGCTGCAGGTTCCTGTAACCAACTGGATCACTTAGAATCAGAGCTTCAACACTTAGGATTCAGGTTAAAGGCAATGGCCGAAAATTTTGGAGAAACAGTTAATGGATTTTTATTGCAATACTTTATTTACAATACAATAACTATGTTCATGTCATATAGCTACTAATGAAAATATCAAAGATATTAGATAATACTGTAAAGCTACATATTTTACAGTGGGCCCTCATTTTTAATTTTTGTTATGGCAATAATAACAAAAATTATAATAATAATTAATAATAATAATAATGATCCATTGATATAATGGAGCCGGAAGCCATCCTGCATGTTACACTTACATTTGTTATATTCCTTTACTGTGAGGTTGCTTTGTCTAATCCATTAATAGCTTAATAGCGCTAACCCGAAGAGCTCATCACCTTCTGTTGCCTGACTTGACCGACCTGTCGGATGTGGGTAAAATCCCTTCTCCCTCCCCTCAGGGCTGACGAGTGGATGTCAGGAGCAGTGGACTGTCTGGAGTTTCTGCCTGATGAACGGGTCGTGGAGGTTAGCCGAGGTTTGGCAGGATGTGCCGATGACCTTCCCCGGTGTAAGAGTCTGCTCTATGGCATCCTGGCACAGCATTACGGGAACACCCAAGAGCCCCCTCTGCTCAGCAATCACGTCTTCGACATCCACGCCGGCATCTCGGAGCTACTCGGTAAGAGCGGGTCTCTTTGTAAATGTGGCTTTAATCCTACCGGGCTGCTTTTGTCAAGCTCGGCATTTTCACCCTGCTATTTTCCGCGGCCTGTTTTCAGTGAACGGCAAGCGAGAGCAAGCTTTGGAGTCCCTGCAGCTGAGCCTGAAGCTGCAAGACTCTCGCAGCAGGGAGGAGCTGCGCAGGCTCCTGAGATTCATGGCCGCTGCAGCAAAGCCAACGGAGGTCAAGCTGCACAAAGAGGCGAGTTCATGTCCACCTCCTATGTCAGCGCTTACATGTGTTTTTTTTTTGTTTGTTTTTTAAACTCTAAATAATTCTCTGTCAGATTGAGAACCGAATGGCGGTGAAACGGTCTTTCTCAAGTGCCATCGTCTACAGCAGAAAACTCCCCAAAGGAAAGGTGGACCTGATGGTGCTGTTCATGATGGATAACCACAGCGACCTCTTCAAAGTGAGTGTTAGAAAGAGGCCTTGCTGCCAGTGTGTACTTGTGTGGCCGCCGTTAATGGAGGGATGTAACAAGCGATATCTCCCTGTCGACCAATTGCTGTTTTGGACTAAATGAAAGAAGGATTACTTTAATCATAATTCAAAAATCATAAGTGTCTGATTGTGTAAGAGCAAAGACCGATAATAATTCTACGTATTTTTTCCACCAGATTCCTGTTTTATTGCACAAGATGGTCAGTGACAGAATAATGAACATTGTGAAAGGGAAGGATCCAGATGTCATAACAGGTTTGCACATTTCCATTCATATATTCCTCCTACACATTCAGTTGTTCAGCAGCTCTTTGTTTGACCAAAGAACACTTTCCGTTGTTTCTCTGATCGCTCTTCGCTGCAGGTTCAACGTACTGCCCAAGAGTGAGCTCTAAGGCATACTCCGAAAATGCAGAACAAACTACTAAAGAGGAACTTTGGTCTTTACTCCGCGCCGTCCACGAGAACCCAAAACTCTCAAATAAAGAGAAGAGACGGTTGCTGGCGCAGTTTTACAGAGGCCACCCAGAGCTTTTTGTTCAGTACTTTGGAAATAGATTGTCTCAAATCAATGTGTTGCTAAAGTGATGCTTATCGGTGTGAATGTGCATGTAAGATCATGTAGACTGTTAAAAAAGCTAATGTGATGTGAAGATGTGCAGCGTAGACTGTGGATGCATTGTATGTAAATAGTTTTGACTGACTGAAAAAACAAATGTGAATTTTATTCAGGTATTTTCTTTGGTGCAGGACACTAACAAGAAATGTCCATGTCTGCTATGATGTATGGTACACTGTTACTTTCCCAGTATGACAAAATGAAGCAAGTGTTCCTGGGAGGTTTTCTCACTACAATGTGTCTTAGAATGAATGTGCATTTATCTCTTTTCATTCATAAATGTGTCTGTGTCACGCGGTTTGTCATGTTCAATGCCAAGCACACTAGAGGTAAGTCTTGAGGAACCCTCAAACGGAAATTGGAACATGGAAATTTGAAATCTGATGACTTGCTGTTCGTTCGAAATTTTACTGTAAAGTTTAATCATGGCCACGTTCTAGTGGTCTAGTGGTTCTGTTTCAAATATGTTTTATGTGTTCCGTCTAATCAGCCAAGGAAATCCCTTTCAGGTTTCCAGGTGACAAAAGATGAAGTTTTAACCACTAAACATCTTGTTTTTATTTTGGCAAATCTTAATAAAACTCTCGAATTGTTAAACATTCATACATGTACATGGTCCTATTTGAATGTTGATAGACGAAAGGTGTTTAATCTGATGTAATGGGATCATTATGCTTCATGCAATTAACTAATATAAACCCAATAATAATCCCTTTCGACACAGTGTAGTAGAGTAGTTTCTTTTACGAACTTGTTCTTATTAAATACAATGTTTTGGTAGCAATCCAAAAAGTAGGTTGGAAGAACTCGTTGAGTTGTTCTTATAATAGGCACGTTCTGTCATTATTTATATCACAGGCGCTGGATTGTGAACAAGTTTAAACAGCTCAGCCATTCAAAGACAAAAAGTGGTTTCCTTTCATAGAACTTTTTTTGAATTTGGTTTATGGCGGATGTTATTTGTGCCTTTGATGGTTGAAAGCGAAATGATGAAACCCTTAAAGGGCCAAAAAAAGCAATTACTTTGATACTAACTCCTAGTTGGTGGGCTCTACTCTAACAGTTTGAAACAGTCATTCAGAAGCTATTAAATAAAAAGACAAAAAAGTAGACATTTAGGTTGGTTTAGTTTCAAAGAGCATTTGAGACATTTTCAAAGAAGCCTTCAGCCTTAATTGTGTGGCTGCGTAGACAAATGATGATGTAAGCATGCCAATGTGAAAATAAGCAGCTGGTTTGGCGCATTGAAACATGTTCAATGTGTAAGTCTCTATTGCGGAACTGTCTAGATAATGTCAGCTAATATTGACATTAGATGAAGCTGAAAGAACACTGAATAACCCCAACTAAAGAGTGAGGATGTTTAAAAGCCATGTAGCCCTTATGTAGAACAGATAAATACAACCACATTAACCATGTGATAATAATGAGGCCTGTCATGGACACCTACAGAGAAATACATGAATAATGCAGATCCGTTGACTCATAAAAGAGCAATTCTGGTTGAACTTTTTTCCATTTTTATTGAAAGGAATTGTTTACTCCAGTTATCTAAAAAAAAAAAAATAATAAAAAAAAAACAACCTAATTCCACTTTGCCATCAACGGAACATCACAAGGCCAAAATAAGCTGTGTGCGAAAGTCAACGGTTGAATTAAAAATGTTGTACAATATAATGGTCAGTCTTTAAAAATAAAAACTGTTCAACAAAAAGAAGCCACAAGAACACCCTGGTGAACATACTGTATGCATGTCTCGGAGTGTGTGTGCATGTACGCTTGTCTTCTGTACAGAAATAAACGGATGTATAATCTGTCAGACACACTCAGCAATGTGAACATGTACCACATCCCCCCCCACACCACCAATCCCCCTCCCCGTCTCAACCTCTTCTGATTACATTCGACAGGTTAAATGTGTGTTTTGGTTGCTTTATCGGATCCTTTTCTGTTGGCGCGAGCGATAGATGTCGTGAATGGGTGGAGCCACGGCTCCTTTGTCGTCCTCTTCGTCAGAATCTGCATTAGGCCTCTTTAGTGACTTGGCAACAGCATGGTTCTCCATGGGTCCATTGCCCTCCCCTCCTGCATCGGGCTGTCGGCCAGTGATGAAGCTCTACAGCAGCATCGACAGCTGTGGGCAGTGGAAAAACAGCAGTTTCAAACAGGGCAGCGAACAGCATGCTGACACACTGGGACACATTTTTACAGCCGACAAGGTATATTTCACTCTGCATGAAAGTGTTGGTTGCATCCCTGGAAGAGTCAGAGTCAAGTTTCTAGATCGTGGACTGGATTCAACCAAAGCGGCAACTTACTCTCGGGAAGTGTGCATCTCCTGAAAGTTTCCATGAGCTCGTCCACTTGAACAAAGGGTCCCTGCATTGAAAAAAACAAATGTATTCCATTCAAGTGATAAACAAACCCCGCTCGTATGAGATTTGCAGCACGAGGCTGCCGCTGCTACTCACAGTGAAGCACGTAGGCGGAGGGAGCAGCTTCATTAGCACAACAGCAGCTGGGGGGACTGGGAAAACTCCACCAGGGACGGGGTGTAGACCTGGAGCTGTGGAGAGGAAGACAAGAGGCTGCATCAGACACGGCTCATTTGATGCATTTTGTAAACGGAGGATGGATGGCGGTGCAGATGCGCGGCAGCGACATCATCGCTCCACGGATTCGCTGCGACACCCAGTGGAGGAGAGAGAGTACTACGTACGGGCCATGTGGCGCGGCTGGAAGGGGATCATCTGGTTGGTGTCTGGTTTGGGGTACTCGGGTTTGCGGTCAGCTTCGTCCTTTTGTGTCGGCGCCGACGGCGTCACCACGGTCTCTGGGAGCAGCGCCGCCAGTTTGGCACGAGACACGTCCTGCAAGCACATCGTGGAAACTGCCATGAATATCGTTTTGGGGGAGAAGGCCTGGGAGTGCATGCCGTGTCGTGACATCCACTAAATGCACACCTTGTATCCAAGCGCCTTGAGTTCGCTGGCGGAGCAGGGATACAGGTCCATGAACTTGTATCGGTCTACGAGCAGCGCCGTTTCCTTGCCCTCGTACTCGTCCTTGAAGGCCGTGAATCGCCTGCGCTCCACTTTCAGGATACTGGCCAGGTCTCCTATGTTGCTCTCAAAAGCCAGGAACCGAGCCCAGATCTCGCTGGAGGATCAGAGAACAACCGAATAAGCAAAAAGGCGATGACGACCGTTACGCCGGTCGCACACGCAACCTCGTCAGAACGTGACATTACCCGGACTTTTCTGGCGACAAGCTTCCTGAGGTGAGGACACGCTCAAACAGAACCCTGGTGTTGTTATCCTCTGGAGGAAGGCAGAGGCAACAGATTTCCGCGTTTAGAGATCGTTGGTCAGATGAATGACTTGATTGTGAGGAAGGTGTCACCTACCATTGAGATGGGAGAGGTAATCAATGTAGGCCAGTATGTACTCTGGAATGTCCCCGTACTTCTTCAGACCAAGCTCAAATATCTTGAAGGCCACAGATTTATCCTAGCAGGGAAAAATGAAAATAGTTTACAGAAAAAACAAAAACACTGAAAACTAATTTTACTACTAATGTACGCATAATAAAGACATGATGGTACATATGCACCTTGCTGCAGTAGTATTCCATCAGTGCTGCCGTCACATACACATGGTGGCGCGTGCGTAGATCCTCGCGGGCCTTTTTGAAGATGATGCGACCCGACTTGATGCCTTCTGCCCTCCTGGCGAACTTCATGTACTGAATGTAGACTAGCGTGGGGTCGATGTCCTCAATCCCCAGCAGCTTGTTATAGATGCTGTGGACCTTTTCGTACTTCATGCGACTCTGCGGGGGAAGACACGTGTCGATAAGTAACCGAGAACCTTTGCGCTGAAATAGATTTTGTGCCGCGTGAACAACTCACTTCTTCGTAGTCTGCGAATGAGAAGTACAGCAGCATGTTCTTCTTCAGAAGAGTCCCGATGGCGCGTTCGTAGATGTTAGCTGCCTCGTCGCTAAACAGCTTGGAATTATTCATGTCCTGGATGGGAAAGCACGCAAGCAAAGAGACATTTTATTTCGAGCTGAAGTTACTAAACGCCGAGCAGGCTTTCAGATGGATGTCCAAAGGGGAGTTTTCCTCTCACCCCTTTCTCTGCCAGCAGTTTGCTGGACTGCTCCAGGTACTGCGCCGCCTCATACCATACGTCAGGATGGTGGCCCAGTACCAGCAGGCACTGCTCATAGGCAAACATCACTGCAACACACAGCGCAGCAGCTATTTACAACAATTCAGGAAATAACAGGAGGAATTGATCTGAGTGAGGAAAGAGAAATGATGCCCTCTTGTGGCTGTATACCTACAGGAGATAAAGACCTCATGGATGTTATAGCAATGCAACTAATGGACTCACATGCGTTAGGGGCACGAATATAGTTACAGCACTACATACGAAGACCAGCAGTAGTCACCTCTCTTAGTGATGAGGGTCTGGTCTTCTGTGCGCAGCGGGTTGCTTTTCTCCCACTGAATGTACTTCTTCCACATTTCCACTTGCTGGGCTTCCTGAGGGGAGTTCTGGGGCGGTACCGAGGGCGCATTTCTGTCCAGTCCCTTCATCACAGTCTCATACTCCTGAATAACATAAACCAATGCAAAACTATCAGCGTCCACTTACGAAGACGAAACAACAAGATTCAAAAGTGGTCCGTGCACATTTGCGACAGTCTCACCTTGGCCACTCTCCTGGCATTCATGTAGTCCCTACTTCGGTCCTCAATCATCTTTTTGGCCAGGTGGATATTGATTCCCTGTCGGCGAACGAGAACAAGTCAGTCCAGCATGCACATGTGCAAACAGGTAGAGAAAGAGGCCTGGCCGCCTCACTCACCTCCTCGTATTTGCTATAATCTCTCCAGAGCTGCTCGATGTTGATCATGGGGTTCACGCAGCCTCTCTGGTACACGCGGCGCACCGCAGTGATCCGCTGGTTCTCTGCGTACGAGCCCACGGCTTCACTGATGGGCCGCGCAGCAGAAGGACGGCAAAGTTAAACAGCTGGCTAACAAAGTTGGTAAAGTCACTTGATAAATATGAGCACTTACACTCCTTTGAGGAAGTTGATGTAGTCCACCCAAATCTAAGAGAGGGTGTGGGGGAGGAGGGGGAGAAACACTGTTAGGCAACAGCAGGATAAGTAGAGACATATATACACAGGCAGCACACTGTGTACCTGATAAGACATAATTTCCATGCCAATTTTGTCGAGGGCAAAGTCATACGCCTGTGCCATCTTCTCTCTGAAGGTACAAAATGTATTTATTTATTCATGAGCACTTTTATGGCACAGCAGTACGTCGGCAAACGTGTCACACGACGCAGCAAAGCCTCTTACTTGTAGCTGGGAAGCTTTCCTTTGGTCTCTCGAACATACGAGAGGTAACATTTCCACAGGTCGATGTGCAACACCTTCATCAGGCATCTCTGAAACAACTGAAGGGGCGAAGATAGAAGAGGAAGTGACAGGAATAGAGATGACGACACCATTGCAAGTACTATAGTCCAACTGGCTTCCATATTTGGCTTCATACAACCATTCTTAAAGTAGTGGTCTTACTTTCAACTCGTATGCCATATCCAAGAGGGGGGGGGGGGGTTGTGTGGTGCACTTTAGCTTCATTAGACAGGCCTCAGATGTGCCCTACATATAAGAGAGCTCCTCCAAACTCAAATACTGCAGCTTGAAGCTGGTTTGAGGGAAGTGCTCTTAGTGTGACACTGAACAGAACGCACATAATGTACTTGTGTCTTTGTGAAGTGAAAACAACAATTCAGTAGCAAAAAAGGCAAGTGTTTTGTTTATTTTATAAATTAAAAAACATGGAAATCGTTTCTACGAAGAGAAAGCGATGGTTATTTTTTAACCAGTGGACACAAATCTTTATGATAGCAAGCTAATACAAGGGAAATCACTTCAAAAAGGCACACAAGTAGGTTTTTGCACCTTGATTTTAATTGATACTATTCTAGTGCGAATCAACGCTGTTGTGGAAATCACCAGAACCTTCAAAGTATTTACCAAGTAGACTAATTAGAAACACTGATGACCTTTCCCGATAATATGAAAGACACTGATCAGCTTCAAGGACTGTGATGGACACTTACCTTTTCTACTTTGTCATAGTTTTTAGCCTTGATCTGCAAATCAGAGTGTAAATGCAATGTTAATTCAAAATGATCCTCTACTTGTACGGCTCACAGTAAACATTCATTCATGCAATTGTGATCCTTCAGTCAGACACACACACACACACACACACACACAGAACCTTTGAGATCAACAAAGTGAAATTCACACAATGAGAAACTTTAAAAAGGGGTTTATTTTCTTTGTAGATTTCACCACATGGAGTGGTTACAGTGCATGCTACGTGGCGGTTTGATTGCAAGCTAGCTCCCCTCATTCCCACTATTTACACACCTTTTTTATGACACACATGTAAAAAAGAATAAATCAGTCCTGAGATAGTTTGAACAAGCATATTTTGAATCTTAATTTTGCTATATTTTTCATTAGTATTTAGTGTTACAGAAATATTCAGATTAAGGTTTGCACGTTAAAAGACCCGCTCCACCAACTGTCCAAATGTCCAGAGGTGTTAGTAGACATTAAAGTCTGGTGTGCTAAGTCAAAAAGATGAATTGAACGAGCCTGGAAAGGACACAAAATAATGGTTCTGTGGTTGGTAAATATCAACAAGGCACCAAGAAGTTACAGTGGTATTTTCACACAATATTATAGACTCAAAAAGTGACCTGCTGAAACAAAATGAAACATCCATTTTATCTCTCGGTGTCCTGTGGCCTCGTGGTTGAGTCTCGTCTACTATTGATTACATGCCCCCCAAAATACTCCAACATGATGCATCTGTATTCACATTGGAAACTTAAAGACAGTCCATTATAAGAAGAATATGCAACATTCAACTTCTGAAGATGACTCTGCTTTTTGTAATTATGCAACTAATAAAAGGAAATGCTTGTGTGTTGAACTGCATACTGGCAAGGATGGACTTCTGTTAAAATATGCGGAAAACGGCAACTGCAGTGTACAATGCCTTCAGGGCAATTCCCCTAAAACAAACTGATCTACATATCTGATCCCAGCCACTGAAACTGCATATCTAACCAATTTTGCATATAACCGTCATTAAAAAAAACAGAGAAATGTTAATCTCCAAAAGACAAGAGGTGTGGTGTTCAGAACATGCACCCTACTTTGTTTATTTTTACCCAAGTTATTTTACGTGTAAAATATCACGTAACGCCTCAGATGGACAACGTGGAAATACATTGCTTTCTTAGGCAAACCAGCCCAGAGAATTACCTAATGCAAGGTAATTGCAATGCAATAGTCAGAGGTGGTCTTCCAGAATGCGTTATCTTTTAGTCTTCGCAACAGTTTTTGCCAATACTAAATGTGTGTCTGCTGGCCTGAAATAGATCAGGCACATATTGCAGTGGAAGTCCTGCACACTAACTGACTACTGATCTTTCTAGAAGCTCCTCCTGCAGGGAAACTACTACGAAACCAGCGGCTGCTTTCTGGACGAGTCTTAAGTACCTGCTTACATCGTAGGATCAGAAAACACAAACTACCAGACATTCTACCACACAAACAAGTGACCCAATCAGCACACACGGGCGTACTAGACCGCACAGTACTGGGCTTTTGTGCCTCTGCCTACTAAATTGCAATCAAGAGAAACCGTTGCCCAACTTGCCATTCAAAAGCTACAGAAACTCCTCTCCATTTGGCTACAGCCATCAGAGAATTTCTGCAGCACAACACTGCAAACGTCACTATAAAAAGTCAGCGATGTGCCTAGTGTAGAACTCGTGCTGAAATGTCCAAGTGCTATGTAACATTTCAAGAGAAGCAGAATCTCACAGAAGAAAGGAGACAACCCTGTAAAAAGGGAGTACAGGAGAACTCCACAGGAACGGCTTGGCCGAGGCTTTGAGGTCGTCCACCATTGAATACAATGTGCAGTTCTAATGGGGAGGATTTGGGGGGGGGGGGGGGGTTCCACATACTTACCAAAGGGGGGGTGCGGGCTATAAACTAAATGCAAATGTGCACATAGGGTGGGTTGTCTAAGAAGTCAAGCAGCCAAGACATTTATTCTATTTTAAGATAATATTTGTAGTGTTGTTATGGAGTCTACAGGCCTAACGTCGCAACTAAACTGATCCAGTCGCTTAAGAGCCGATATCGGTGTCTTTGCACTCCTGAGGTAACTACCCCCCTCCCCCCCCCGCCCTCCCCAGGGACAACTATCAGTTAAAGAATGTAGTTGCAAAGGGTTTTCAAAAAACAAGAATTTCTACCGAGGATATACGTATATTACCGGCTGGTTGCAAACGAACAAGTATTAAATATCGAGTTTTTAAAATAAGATGAACATCTGTGGCAAGAAAGTGATTTTTTGTTTAATCTAATCAAATCTGATTGTCTGCATATGCTTCCAGATCCACACATGAAACTCACTCAGCTGCTTTGCTTCTTGATATGGTTGCAGCCTGTCGACTTTGCTAAAGGGGAACCTATGCTAGAGGCGTGAAGCGGGTCACTGATGCCTTTACTGGTACAAAGTGCATTTCGTGCAATCTGGGAGATGGACTACGATAGCAAAAGGCCTCTTCCTTAAAAGCCTTGTCCAGTCAGAGAAAGGCAGCCAGGTGCTCCTTCATTTCATTAAACGTATAACCCTCTCGTGTAGAGTATTCCTCATGGATGGCCGCTGCAAACCAGGACACGGCCGATAGGAGCGGCAGCAATCCCAAAACAACAAACCACAACCTCAACATACAGCCACACTCAACTCACAGCAAGGTGCTAATCATTATCCCGCACTACACCCTGGACTTTAAACCAGAGGCTGAACCCTAACAACAATTAATGCTGTGAAACATTGTGTTGAACACCAGTTGCAGTTATCAACTGCAGAGGTGGATGACAGTCGCAAATGCACTTCATCATGATAGCAAAAGTTATTGTGGGCACGGGGACGTTAATCATCCCGTCAGTTGCTCATCGCATAACCGCCAAGCCTGTTGATTGCATCACGGCAACTGGGTCACTGGGTGTGGAATCAGGAGTGGGGAGACATGGCTCATGAAAAGAATGGGCCACACAATCAAAATATTGGTTTATAATATTACCCGAAAGAAATGACACAGGAGGCAATAAATTGACACGACAAGTGAATAAAAGGCTAATGCACTCCAATACCATTAAAATAGTTTTAATATTGTTGCAGACCAAACATGCAACAAATGCATTTTACCCCATTTAAATATGATGTAGAGAATATGTATTGTTTAAATCCTATGAACAATTTGCTGGAAAAGAAAGGGTTAGAGCTAATTACCTCTTTACTTGAGTTTTAAGGCACAATTCCCAATGAGTATAACTAAGGCCAGTTCATCACATTTCATAGTGTAAGATTTTGGCTGTCAAACTTGAGTTGACAGCTGCGACCAAAAAAAAAAAAAAAGAGTCAGGCCTTGACACTCAAAACAAGAATTGTGACTAAGCTCAATAAGCACGGGACATTGTGTGAAAATCACATTGTTGATCATGTTAGAAATCCCCAGCCATGCACACTGAAGAAAAGAAAGGAGTATTAACCTCGGCTTCAATGAAAAGTTTCCAGAATCGGCCAGAACTTGGGAACTGCGTGACAAGGCGCTCATATGTCTTCCTTGCTTTATCTATGGGTTGGTTCTAAAGAAGGAGAATGCATTAACATCCCACACTATGAAAAGCAGTCACATGGGAGAAAAAGGTGATGTACTTTTAACAATCTACTGCCCCATCACCCCACCCGTATTCCCAATTGGTTCATCCCCAGGAATACAACTCTGTGTCACTAAACCTGTGCTTCTCGAATCAGAATGCTCCATGCGTCAAGGTCATATGGGTTTTCTTCCAACTTCTTCTCTGCCTTCTTCACCTTCTCCGGAATATACTCTGCTGCTGCCTGCAAGACAACAAGCACAGGGCAACACGGTTATGCTGCTGCACAGTATAGCAAGGCACTTTAATGCTGGGGGTATAGTGAGACAGGTGTGTGTGTGTGTGTGGGGGGGGGGGGTCAACTAAAAACACTAAATGTTAGGATCGTCTTTATTGAAAAGCAGGGCGCTCCATTATTTGCCCCGCCCCTGCGGCGTGTGGAATGAATAAAAACCCCGCGGTTACTTCGAGGCGACTTAAAAACAAGAAAAGCCGTTTCCCCCCTTAAAAAACTAGCTAGTAAATGATGTGAACCGCTAGCCGTGCCGAGGAGCAAAACGCAACACAGCGAAAACGTGAACTGTGCCATTAACGTTAGCCTGGACGGGACTGCAACCGAGTCTAAACGCATAGTGCAAAGCGGCGTTTAGCTAACATTAGGGATGCAGCACGCTAACATCAGACAATAAGTAGCGACATGGCTACAGACGGACGGCCAACATGGCGTGCTAAATGCTAGAATTTTAGCATAACACTTGCCGCAATTGTGTAATATTCGCCAACATTGACGTAACGTAAACACGTAACATGATGCTTAGGAGCAAGCAGTTTGTATGCGAACGCTGTCGATGAAGAACATGCATGCTAAATTACATTCTAGCGTGAGGGTTAGCTTTCCCTCTAGTATGACCTGCAAGTAACGGTAGCTAGGTTACCTGGTCGGCTGCTCCCTCGGTGGTCATGATTGGAGTAATCTACGTAAGAAATGCTGTACCGGTTGAAATAACGTTACAATAATAACGTGACCGCAACCGTAAAAACGACTAAACGATCGGCATAACTTCGAGGTGTCGATCACATTGCCTTCAAGCAACTAGCTGCTGGCCGATATCTCAAAATGGCGTGAAACTTGTGTTCCGCTGTGATAGCGGCGGGAGCAGCAACACCAATAGTACTTCCGGCGTAAATCTTTCAACAAAATAAAACTCCACGGTGCACAAAATATAACCAGACTAAAACAAATGCAACATGTGTGACTGCGTGTTGCAATCTAATTCAACAGTGCGGCACACGGAATACGGGAACTATGTATTTAAGCCTATTGAGAATCAATACTTTATGAATAATTTTAATAGCCGTAAATGAGGATTGTATTATTATTATTATTATGCATCTTTCCTTGATTTCGACCGATATATAGTGTATCTTATGCTTATTTTAATTTAGTTAGTCCACTCTGAAAAGATTGAACATTATCGATAAACAATTCTGCTCGTTTTTTGTATGTCAAGCACGTGCATTCAAGTGACTCATGAAACTGGAAACCAAGTTTCTCATTTATGCCGATAGGCGGCTTCTGTAAGTGTCCATTATACCATACGGACCTTTATATTTCTTTTGCTATTACTGTGTGATTATTTTACGTTCGTACTATCAACCTCAAACCACTTTATTTTAAACGATTATAAAGTATTTAGTATGGGTAAAGTTATAACAGCATAAACATAGCACAGCCTTCTTCTGCACAACATAATACTTGTAACCTTTCCAACCAGCAGGGGGTGACACATGATCAACACTTCAACGAGAAGCGTTTATCTGGCCAATGATTTAAAACAGACCAGAGCAAAGGAGCAGTTAGCAGATAAAAAGTAACAAGTGTTTTCCTTCTAAACAACTAAACTAGTATTGTGTATAATTTCTCATACATCTGCATTGCTGTGACATTGCTGTTTCTTTTATTTAGCTTCATTAGCTGTTTTATTTAGCTAATGAATGTGTTTTTACAAATGTCTTTGAATAGCTTTGGTGGACACATTTGTAAGAAAATTTAGGAAAACAGAGCTGACAAGATCATTGGATGATGCAGCATTCATGGAGCAGTTTTAAGCTTACTGTTAATAGAGACTCCTTTAATGCCCAAATCACTCCTGCGTCCACCATCAGAAGATAAAAGGACATAGTGGGTGTAATCCAGCCTTTGCATGAGCTTCTTAGCTTCTACTACTACCCAGCTGTGTTTACTGATGATGCACCAGGTTAAACAAAAGGGTTTTCCAACCTCCTCTCCAGCTAACTGGGACTGGTGGTTTGTTGTCTGTAATTTGATTGGGGACCGGGAAAAACCATTGCATTTTAGTGGATTAGATCACAGCTATTCTTCTCAGACATTGGGGGTTCATGAGGAGATTTGTGTGTCAGCTGGGTGCCTCCTCACTGTCTGAGCAGCAGATTTCAGCTTGTGCTCCACCCCCAATTTCCTAGTACTTCTGATGCTGACATGTTATTAAATGAGGTTGGAAATATATATTGTTCTTTATCATCATTGGGTTCTTCCATTGCATTTTAAAGGATCCAATATTAAACACATCTCATATACTACCCCATGGTATCTCTCTTCTGATAAACATGGTACATGCATTTTTAAATCATATGTTATGTATACCTTTAAGCAATCAGTTATCAACACCACAGTTATTTGTACGTTTGTTAAATAAATAATGCAGTTTCCCATTCAGTTGACCCCCTTGCTGCTCAATTCTTAATGCCTTATTCCTGATATTGCCTCCTTTAATATTCTAATCCAGAACTTGTTTTTTTTGTTAATTTAGGAGACTATGTAGAGGATATAATTGTCTTGTAATTGTTGTTTGTTCCAATCAGCCTGCTACGTATAAACTAAACAAAGGAAGTATAACCCCAGATATGTTTATTATTTCATAATTTTAAACATTGACATTCAAGAACATTCTTTAGGTGAAAATGAATTGAATCCAAATCTCAAACGTTTGTGAATGCATTTGCTCGATTACTCTGGTCTGGCCAATGCCGTCAGTTCACAAACATTCGCGTGAAGTCGGAGCTGGGGAAAAAAAGACGCGAGAGAAGCAGTCGGGCCCGCGGAGCAGCACGTCCAGACGGGGAAACGGAGCCTCTTTCAGAGATGGGCTACTTCGCCCAAAGAGGGGGAAGATACATTTGAACTGTGTAGCTACAGCCTGGACTCAGCGTGGTGTTTCTGAACGCTCATATGCAAGAGTTATTTGTTGTTTAAAATGTGGGAGATGGTGGCGTTACCGAGAGCGAGCTCTCCCTTTCCTGTCGTCTAGGACAAGATGGCAGCAATGCAGGCGGACTGTGCATGGTATGGATCTATAAGTCCATAACATGTCCAGAGAAGCCCAGGATTATACTTATAGTGACTCTATGTGAAGGTGAGTGGTGGAGAAAAGGAAGTTAATGCTGATATTTCTTTATCTTAACATTTTTTACGATAGTTTGAACGTGACGTATTGCACGTAATACAAAGTCATAACTTGGCTACGAACTTGGCTTGCGAGCCTTTTGCTGTTGACGGTTTCAAACCCTTCGACATTATCCTGTTTGAACGACGCAGCTGGCTTAGTCAGCACTTTATGTAACGTTTATGTTACATTTATTATCCTGCCAGGAGGCGTTAGCGATGACGTTCTGTCCCCGTTGTGTTTATTTCAGCGTTGTCACGGCGACCCGTTGATTTCCATCTAAACCGCTTTAGCTCTATTAAAGCAGGCTATGCTCAACTGACGGCACTTCACTTTTAGTAGTTCGCTTCTCCGAACCTTAACGAACCGTATTTGGTCGCACCGGACCGAGTGACCACGGCTGACTTGTGAGTGTTGCGTTAACATGAACGTCACCTCGTTATCCGGGTTAGCTTTCTGTTGACCCAGAAAAACATTGCACGATCAAGTTAATGCTTAACCATGAAAAGAACGAGCGAAAACTCCGTGGACCGCGTACATCTTCTGAATAACACACGCTGGGTCATGCCAACAATTCTGCAATGCATTTAGTAATTTCACCTGTTACCCAACTAAGGTTAAATTAATAATAATATTAATACAGAAAGTGCAATCTTTGCCCCGTACACGAGGTTTGTGAACTACTAACGAAAACTACTGTAAGCGACCTTTACTAAAAACATGAAGGATTGGGAAACTGCCATTAGTTAGATTTCTTTTTGAAAGCAAGTAGAGTTTGTTTGTTTGAATGCAGAGACACTTCTGTGGGCTGTGTCAGCATTTGTTAGCTTATTGTTGGCATGGACTCAAAAGCAAGCTTGTGCGTGGTGATGATGCCAGAAGACGGTCAGCGCACTGTGGCCAGTAAATAAACGTGTAAACGGTGTTTTCCTCTAAAGTAATTGGTATGACTGGGTAATGTTGGTTGTTAACAGAGGTAGGGTGTCAATAGGACTTGGAAATGTGATGTGATGTCATGCCTCACTGATAAGTCTTTGTAGGGCCAGCTGGTTATTAGTATTACATTGTGACCAATTTAATGACTGGTTTCCAAATGATGTCATCTGCAGATGTGCGTAAATGCAACAGAATAATGGAAAGTTTATGGGGAGAGCCCTATGACAAGAAGATATCGTGTGAAACTCGCATGAGTCACAAAAGTGATGGGTGTAAAACATCCAATATCCTAAGAAGTAAACATCCAGCACCTGGAACATAATTACCTAAACGGTTCAAGCCATCGAAGCCCAGTATTTCAATAACATGGTAGATGACTTTATGTGGAAAAACATTTAGGTGAGACTCTCGCTCTGCGCCTGTCTTCGTGGAGGTGCTCGATGAAAGGTGGCGTTGTAGTATTTCAGCGTGTGCAACACGGTGAAAGCTGTTAATAGTACATTTGATATAAGTGACAGACGGGTAGCATTGAATGTAAAATGCATTAGATTTCCTGAAGTGAAACCTCATTTCTGTATTTTGCTATCTGAAATGATGTACAATGTACTTTTGGCATACACATAGTATCATCTCATATTTTTCCTCACAAGAATGACCTTTTATCACGGGTGCACTGCCTCTTCTTTATCGCCGGCCATCTGTGCTTATCTAAATTTTCAAACTTGTATAAAGAGATGAAGGGTCAGATGCTTTTGCATTGATTGAATATAGAGTGTGCTATGATGGGCGTGATATCAGCATGAGGAGTACAGATACAAATGGGTTCTCTTGTGTTAATACTTGAACAGCATTCACCATATTTTTAGTATAGCTTTCACCTGTAATGCAAATTGAGTGTTAATAAGGGGAGAATGCTTTCACAAGAGTCATACGTTCACTGAGGAAACGCCCTGTGATCACATGCTTTATGATAAAGAGGGCCCTATTCCCTCTAACAGGCATCATAAATCACAAGACGCAAGCAAAAAAAACCCAACCACGGTGTCAAGTCAAGTTTTGGCAATGTAAGTGAAGGCAGCAACCTTTGCTTAACAGTCAAGTGAAAGCAACAGCCAGAGGCCCCTTCTGCATTTGGTGCTAATATCTGAACGCCAGCCAAGAACACCGCGTTGGATTATTTCATAAACAAACAAACAATTGTATTTTAACAATCTTGAGTAGTGACATTGATTTAGTTCTCTATGTGGTTTGCTGTTACTTGCGGATATTAACATAATGGTGGACGTTGTGTTACTGTAGAAGCGCAAGATTAGTTCTAGTCGTCAACAAGAGAACGGAGAATCAAAATTCCATGGAATTGACTGATAACAAACTAGGTTGACATGTCATTCCCACAAATGGGCTTTTGGACTGTCTGAAATGTGACATAGCCTCATGCATTTAGTGGAGACTTCTCAAACATCCCCAGGACCGAGCCTAAAATTCTCGGCTCGTGACTTAACACTTAAGTGACCCAACGATATAGTCACCACTCACCACTGCAAAACAAAGGATTAACGCTTTGATAAACAAATGCTACGCAAGACCTTCCCACCACTGTTCTCCATGTTGTGCTACCTGCTGCAGACTCAGCGGTGCAACAACTCTGATCCCACCGCGCTGACTCCTTACCGTTTATACACAACAATAAAGGCACAGCCGTCCAGCCTTGATCCGCCTGTGTGAATGGGGCTGTAGTTTTGGGTTGCAACCCCCGTACCGATTGTTCACCGTGACAGGTGTTTGTTGTTTATTTTAGCCTCAATTTAATTTTAAGGAGACCAGGGTCAGAAGTTCAACTTCGGACAGCTCAAGGTTGCTGGAAAGGATCCTACAGCTTTGAAGGCAGTGCAATGCCACAGGAGTATCTCGCTTCAGCTGGTAATTATAGCAGCAGCTGCCATACTTTGGAAATGACAAAGGCCGTCCGCTTCACATCCTTGTGTGGGACGTTTCCTGACTATTTAGTGGTTGTATTTTCATGGCGAGGGAAATGAAGCGAAGGTTTTGTTCTATAACTGAATTTGGGTGTTTTTCTAAACCAAGCAGGGAATTCACATCTAAACATCTTGATAGCACAGTGGGTGAGAGCAGTAAAGGCCTCCTTTTATCAGATCTGCCCATTTGAATATGTAG